>CM061349.1:49726546-50926546 GCA_030867105.1 Liasis olivaceus
TGGATGTCTTGTATTAGTAACACTCTGCTAATCTCACAGTAGAACACTATGGAATATTTTAGCAGCATAAACTTTCCCTTAAACTTTACATAAAACTGGAACCACTATCAGGAAGCAGGATGTTAGAGGGATAATGTAAAATGGTTTTGAATTAAATTCCAGTACTATTAGTCAGTTGGGTTTTATCAATCCAGAACTCATTTCTACAACTGAAAATCTGTTGTAAATATAGAAAGTATTGTTACTGCATTTTTTCAAGCATATTTACTAAAGAAGAATGGTTCAGCACATAGAAAAGAAATCCATAGTCATGTACTGTACAGGTGTTCCATTCAGATTTTGTTTTCTACCATCAGTAGTCTGACAATGTCATGATGACGAAGATCAGGGGTGGAATAGATCCGCTCCTTTTTTGTCTTCTGCCAGGAACTTAAAATCCATTGTTCTAACAAACATTTGCTCTGTGTTGCCTGATTTTGTTTTTTAGCTGTTCTTCTCTTCATTAGTAACTCTCTTATTTTGTTTTATTTGAAATGTAATTATCTCAACTATTATAATTTTTTAAAAAATGCATGCCCCCACTTCTCAGCTCTAAAAAGCCTCCACAATGCAATTTGTGCTTAAAATCTAAAACTAAAATACAATAAAATCCAAGAGCATAATATACATAATTTGTGCATATATCTCATTTGCAATTCTAAAACCAATAGATGAGCCAAAATACAGTTTTATCTGTAAATCTGCACTTTTCAAATTGGCAAGACAATTTTTCAATAAAATGTACAGTAATTGTTCAGATAATACATAAAAGGCATGTTGAAGATTATTTTTAAAAACAATGAGTAGATGAATATGAATTTTCATGCAGACTTTTTACAAATACTTGTTGATGTGAAAGTGGACTGGAAAATAAAGAAACTCAGTAACACTGAAATTGATAGATAGACCATCCCTACTTTCAGATCCTTGGATGAAAGACAGTAAATTTAAAATCTAATTCATATCTAAGAAAGGGTGTGGGCTAAGAGAAAGAGGTTTGGTAAAAGCTGCCTGAAACTTCTTGTCTGAAATGTTGATTTGACCTCAGGTCCAGATTATCACAACAAATAGTTTCAATCCTTGTTTAAGATTCCTTAGTGATGTGCATTTAGTAAAGTAAGAAAGTATCTAGAATACAGCTGGAGAAAAAGTTACTGATTTGTATTTGATTTATCTTTGCCTACTGAATTGTTTGGTTTTTATATGCAGTACATATACATTTTAAACAGCCTTACAGAGTCAAATTTGCAATAATAGCTTATTCTGATCCCACTGCTTGTTTTGTACAGATAAAAAATGATGAGAAACTTTTTAAAGCAAAGCTCTTAGAAACAATCTAAGCCATTGGAACTCATCAAATTAGTTACTTAGCTGTGTTTTTAACCTGCCTTGTGGCAGGATAGACGAGGACATTTCACATTCTGCCTTCTGCTTACTTGCTTCAAAACTCATCGGCATGTACCAGGTATCAGATTCACATGTCTGTTTTTCCAGGGCACATCGGGGTTACCCAGAGAGTATTACGAAAGGAAAAACAAGCAGGAAGAACACTGTTTTGAAAAGCAGTTCCTTAGTACCAAAGCTGCTGTGAATATTTTTTTAAACACATTGCTTACTGCTGTGGGTTATATGGATGCAGTCTTAGTAGCCTTGGTGCAGTACTTCAGAGTTAATTCAACTTCATTATACTTTGTGGACTGCCTCTTTATCTTAAGCCCTTTTCAGCACAGTTATTTTAGTGAAACGTAGTATACAGTACTCCATCATTATTGTGCAAGACGGGGACATCAAGTATTCTGTTTTACTAAGTCTACTTTTCAAAACCTCCTTGCTAAATATGTACAAATAGGCTGCTTAGAAAACAGCAAAATATACTACTTTTTCTGCTGCAACCAAAGTTAAGCCCATTACGCATAGCTGCAAATTTATTTAAAACATTTATATATCACTTCCCATAAAAATTCTCAGAGTTTACAAGGACATTCAAAATGACTGAACAGTAAATTAAATCTACGCAGGTTTTCCCAATATATGTATTATTTTTAAACCACAATCTGTAAAATAGACTTGATGACAGTACCCATTAACAAAAATACTACAGTACTGATCATATCACATATGATATAAAGATGTTATAAAGTAAGGAGTGAATTAATAGAAGCAAAACAATTTTGCCCATCTGGAATTACTATCTAGGAATGTTGAATCTGAATCTTTATCAAATATTAAATGACATTACTTTATCCCATGTTTGAACCATTATTTGGGGAATTTGTGAGAACTGATTTTGATAGCTTTGATGTTATTAAGTGCTTGTAACAATTCCTAGTGGTTGACAGTATATTGGCATTTGAGCATTTGGCATTTGACACTGATAGAAAGCTAGCCAGCCAGCCAGCCCACTCAACTGGAGTAAAACACTCACCCTGAAGTCATATTTTGTAGATGATAACACTGAGTCTCACATATTTACATGGGATTTATGTTTATTCATATAGTGTTGTAACATATAAATTATGTCCTTGTGTTTTTGAAAATTGTACAGATGTTGAATTTCCAGCATCCGCCCCTGAAATTTAGATTTACTGTTATTGTTGCTCCTCCCTGTGATCAAAGAGAATGTATTTCTGTTACTAAAGATATAATATAGCTGAAATTGTACATTCAGTCTATACAATTAGATTGAATGAAATAGTGAATGAAGGCAAATGAAATAGTGTGCTTTATGCCACAAACATTGTGGCAAAAGTGAGTGAAATATAATGGGATTTAATGAAGTACAAGAAATAAGCTTTAAAAACTCTCAGAAAATGAGTTACTCTAATTAGGGTTACCAGATATCTGAACAGGCAAAGGAGGATATAGACAATTGGAAAGGAGGACAAATGGGGGGAGGGGGGAATGAGGACTGTTTAATATTTGTATTTACATTCATTAGAGAGCAAGGATTATTAGTGAGTAAACAGGCACACAATGGGGAATACACATTGAGAGGAATGGGCTGGTGCCAGCTGTTTGCCTAGTGGGCTAGTGGCTGAGGTAAAAGACTTCAGGGTGTAACTGATTAAGGTCTTGTCAGATTCAGATAGAGGTTGTTAACTTGTCCTTAGCACTTATTAAGGAAGTACTGCCCCCTGTAGAAAAGATGCCATGGAAGAGATATTCAAAAAGCTGGACAATATTTGATTTTAAGGCTATACCTGCTGGACAGATGATATGAGGACAAAAAAGAGGACGTGTCCTCTTTTTGCCGGACGTCTGATAACCCTAACTCCAATCCTCCATTCAACTAACATAGTCTTTGTCTAAGTTTATATTAGACCCCTCCTCAAGAAGCCATTGCTTGACCCGACGGTGTTTGACAATTTCTGACCTGTCTCCAAGAGGGAAGATTGTTGAGAAGGTGGTCTGACTGCAGCTTCAGAAGTCTCTGGAGGAAACAGATTATCTGGATCCCTTTCAATTGGGTTTCAGGCCTGGGTATTATAACAGTATTATAACAGCATTGATCCTGCTCCTGGACTTGCGGCTCCTGCTTAAAGAGGTAGCAGCCATGGCTTGGGCCCTTGCACAAATCCATATTTTGGGCCAATTGTACCTATTTGTGGATTGGGAATTCCTACTCACAAACATTCATGCCTTGGTCACCCTTGTATGGATTATAACAACATGCTCTATATGAGGCTCCCTTTGAAGACCACTCGGAAGCTACAGCTGGTCCAAAATGCAGCAACACAAGTAATTAGGGGTTTACTTTGGTGGGTCCATGTAACACTGTGGTGGAAAAAAATAGATGTAACAAAATACAGGCTACACTGTTTTTCCTCCCTGTCTTTTGGATGTGACCAGGGTCAAACCCAGCTCTTCTCTTTGGCTAATCCTATCAGACCCAAACTGACTGTTCCTGCCTTCAGATAAAGCCGCCTGCAATCCCATCTGAACTAAAGAATAGAAGCCTCACTCACCCACTCACAGTATAGCCCAAGGACAGCTCTAACAAGGGAATTACAAGGCAGTAAAAAGGTGAGGAGCCCCAACGTTCCATCCTCAATGAGGGACACTCCCCAGATTACCCCTACATTCCATTTCCTTAACAAAGGGGTTCCCCAGCTCTGTTGCTGCTCCTGAAAGGGCCATTTTGCCTAATAACAGAAATAACCCCAGGTACACAGACAAGGACCTTTCTAGCTTCCCCAAAACTTGCCAAGTCAGAAATTCAAGACTTTCCACCCTATAGCCCTCATCTTCTGTAAAACTCTTTGCTTTCCCATTGTTTGAGGTTCCTCTGTCTTGTAAAGCTGAAGCCTAATGATAAATGGTTGGTTATTTCTCCTCAGTGTTATGTTCTGTTCTTCTGAATTTTCCACAAAAAAAAAAATCACTGTTTCACGAGTTGAGAGGGTGGGCATGCTCCAGGTCCCAAATCCAGAAAACATACCTTCTTTGTTGCTTTGCCTGTGGAAGGTCCCAAAGACCTGATTTTTCCCCTGGGTCAATAGTCCTGACTTTTTTATTGTTGTGGATTGTTCACAGTTGTCTCTGGTGCAGTATGTTTTATTATACTTCAGTGTCTTTTGATTATTTGTTGTTTTTAACCCTGTATACTGGCTGAATTGCATATCTATTGCGCAACTATATAAATTGATGAAATAAATAAATAACAAATGGTAGAATTATAAATTGGGAGATACAAATAGCAAGATAAAATACAACTGAAACTTTTGTGATAGTGAATGTTATACTTTCATTAATAGGTTGTTCTTTGGGGAACTTCTTCTAGATAGACCTACAGTACAATATATCCATTGAATATTGTTTTAAAAATTCTCGGTGTTAATAGCACATGTGACACATTGACATTTTGATAAAAGCTGAAGTGGAATGAAATTTAAACATTTGTGCTCTATTTTCTTTAATTTTGCAGAGGAAGATAGGAATTATCTAGCTATGTCATTAATGGTATCTGTTTAGATTGTTTGGGGATTCAGAAGTAGAAAACATCTATTTCTGACTTTCTAACTCAGTTAAAATGTAGAGTTCATCATCTTTAGAATATTTTTATCCAATCATTTTTTAACATTAGTGAAACAATATAGCAATTGGTAAGGCAAAGTATTTTGAGAAAATATAGCACTGCAAATGTTACTGGTGAGATGAGTGCATAATTTATAAAGTTCTCAATTTACTTTTAAAAAATTTGGCTAACAGGAATGAGGGCAGAAGAGCTAGAGTTTTTAAACCTCTCCCAACATCTGGGTATTGCAGTGTATTTTTATTCCAAGCACAATAAAACAATCCTACTTGCTGGTGGTATATGACATAATGACCCAAATATGTTTTTAAAAAATCATTTATTGCTGTACATAAACAGCTAAGTTAGCACTAGGGATGATAAAATAACAGTGGTAATTCTTTCTTAAGCTGAGAACCATTGGTGGCCCATTAGGATTCCAGATGTGGCCATGTGTGCTTTTCCATTTGTTTTCCAAAGACTTGCTTGGACCTTTGGTATCTTGGTTGTGGTTGTCAGGCATGTTGGCTTTTCAGCTTGAGGTCTTCCTGGAGAAACATATTGACCTAGCTAATAGCTATAATGCAGCTTATTGTCTTGGGCCTAGTTTGTTAGGAATAGCCAGAGAGAGGGCAGACTTTTGTCAAAGGTCAAACACCAGCTTGACCATGTTTTCTGCCTAGTTAAAAAAAAAAAAAGGCTTCTGCAAGATGAAGATGGTATTTGAGCAGAGTAAAAGTGGAAGCTGAGCACTGAAAGGTCTTTAAAATTACAAATTCCAAGGTCTCTTACACTGTTTACTTGAAATTAAGTGGGTAGGGATGACTCCCTAGTAAATTTGTTTACAGCTGCAACTAAAGTGCCATAAGCATTATTCCCTATTCTGTGACAGTGATATTTTGCTAAGAAATTATTGTATTTAAATTTAAATAGGAAGAGGAAGAGAAGCAACTACAGTAGTAGAAGAATAAAGAACACTGCCTCAATTGCAGTTCAGAAAAGAAAATCAAATTGTTCTGATTTTTTTGTTTGTTTTTGGAAAACTGATACAAATTGCTGACGTTTATTACTACATAATGTTATATATGCTCATTTATAAAAAAAATGACTGTGCAAGAACAGTTCATGAAATAAATATGATAAATGGAATCCTGAAATACACCATTTTCTAATACTTTTGGGAGCCATTCCTCATTTGAATATTCCCGGGGACGCCATTGGGCCCACCCACTCAGGATGAACACATCCTCATGCAATGCAATTTGGTGGAGCACATTTTAGTGGTGCCATTCAGAATGAATAATGATTTCAGGAACTACTATGGCATAAGAAACCAAAACAGTTATTTAATCATCTGTTCCTTTGTGAATTGGATATCACCAAGTCAATCTTTTAACAAGTCTGCAGTATGATAATGTTGAATTTGTATTTTGCAGCTATGAATGTTTCTACCAAT
This sequence comes from Liasis olivaceus, assembly GCA_030867105.1. Taxonomy (NCBI): domain Eukaryota; kingdom Metazoa; phylum Chordata; class Lepidosauria; order Squamata; family Pythonidae; genus Liasis; species Liasis olivaceus. Next base: position 49,733,053 of record CM061349.1, read on the forward strand.
TCAGTGACAGACTCCAGAGAATCCACATGGATTGTCATCCAACTGCCCTTTTTGGGGGCGTGTGTGTGGATATGTTTTAATGTGCCCTAGGGGCCTCCTTTTGCATCACTAGGCTTCCTGTCCCCCTTGACTTTATTTGATTTTAATTTTTTAAGATTACATTCAAAATTGGCAGAGAGGAGGTCTGGCTGTTGCAAGCTTTTGCATGGCATCTGTTCTGTGAATTGCTTACCTCAGTACTGTATATTCAGTGAACTCACTCCCTCTTCGCCTTTAGAAACCTTCAATATATGCCGTAAATGAACAGCTTTCTGAACAGGAACAAGATGAATAAAACATTCTTCTGAGTGCTTTGGGGAGGTTTTCTACTACCTAGTCAAAGATTTTCTGAAAGCCTTAGTCAGTCTTTGGTCCAGGAAAATTAGCTGGGTAGATAACACAGTTGCTGCTGAATGTAAGTAAGCTAGATGGCTACTCTTCATAGTTAAGTCAGTGAAGCAGTGGAGATAGTAACTGGAATGAAAATCTGCACCCAGGCAAGATCACATATTAAATCACAAGGTATGCAGGTAGTCCTCGTTTAGCTACCATAATTGGGACCAGCAACTCATTTGTTAAGCAAAGCAGTCGCTAAGTAATGAATGTGCTTACAATCTTATTTCAACTTTCCTTTGCTTTACAGACCTGTGAAGGTCGTAAATGTGAAGATTCTATTATAACTGCAAACAGTCACTAAATGAGGCAGTTGCTAAATGAGGACTCCCTATAGTCCTAATGACAGCAAGTAAACTATTCTTTGCTGTCATTATCATGGCAAGGAGTGGAGCTATTTGGATTTATCAGATGTCTATTACATCACAGACTGGTGAAATTGACATTTAATCAAAATCTCACAGATTGCCACATCCGAGGTTTTGGGATGTATTTAGTCTATTGTGGGACAATATCTGGGACCATAATAAAATTGTAGATTTTTTATCTACCTCATCCAATTTAAAGACGGCTACTGTGAACTCTTATTAAAGAAGCCCTCCTTAGATATTATCATGTAGGTAATTTCCAGCCAGTAGGTAATTAACTTTAGATCCACATGCTTAAATACTTTGGTTGAAGTGATTATTGCAGTATTTTCAAATTAATAGGTGGGAGTTAGACAGAGTAGTGTGCCCCTTTTGGTTCTGGCCCATGGTTTTGGCTCATATATCTGAGATGACTACCATCAGCAGTGATACGCTTCTGGAGTTCCTGATGAAGATGGACTTCAGAGGTACTATCACATGATAGCTCATTTTCTCCCCAGTTGGTCTCTCAAGGAGACATGGCAGGAGTTTTACTCAGTCACTTGAACATCAATGTATGACAGTCTTCATTATTGTCTCCTACGTCCTTTTATACCTACATGTAGCTGTAGGTATGAAGATATGGATGACATAAGCTTTTTTCTCCTTTTTATTCACTACAAGAAAGCAGCTGAATGACATTCTGAATCAGTGCCTGAAATTGGTAATGGGCTGGAGGAGGGCTAAGTAGTGGAGATGTAATACTATCAAAACTAAAATTGTGTTGATTGGAAGACTAACAAGTGCATTTGGTCAGGAGATAAATGCAGTTTTTCATTTTTTTTAGTCAGATGGGTGGTATAGGCAGAAGTGCCTTTGCAGCTTTGATGAGATCAGATCTGGCCACAGTGACATATGCCTTAGGCACATTTAAACTGGATTAATGAATTGAGCTCTCCATGGATTATCTTTGGAAATTCCACTTTATCCTCAATGTACTAAGAATGTGATGGGTGCTATTTATTAGGTCTTACTGAAACTGTCCTATATATTGGTTGCCAAACTGTTCTTGGGCATTAATATTGTGATGACTTTGAAAACCCTAAATAGTTTAGAATTAGGGTGTATTGTAGGCCTGTACCTTCTATACTAACTTTCTGTATCCTATGTTTTCATAGAGAGGGCCATTTTTTTTATATAATGACACAAAATTTTGGAAGTTTATTTGGCACTTTCTTACATGACTTCTCACTTTATGTCTATTTTTTTTCTTTTTTAGGCAGACCTTTTTTTTCAGATTAAAAAATGTGTCTGCCTAAAAAATGTTTCAGTCTTATATGCTGCATCATTTACTTTTTATCATATTATTTTTATTTCCAATTATATTAGCTTTCCTCCATAGTACTAAGGCACCAGAAGGACAGGATATGCAATCATTTTTTTAATGATTTGCTATTTCTGTGGGTTTGTATATGTTTCAAATATTTAAAGAGAGGAATTTTTAAAATCTTTGTTTTTAATGTTAATTCTCAGCTGTGTTGCAGATCTGATATGGATGGAAACCTAGGTTTAAAAATTCAGAATTAATAAAGAATTAGATTGCATCCTGTGATGTTCCTGTTCTTACTACCATTCTTTGTCTTCATGAAAGATGTGTGGTCATTATCCAATTGTGTCTCTTAGAAGCGCTAAGTAGTCCTTGTTGTCTCTCATAGGGAGAAAAAAAAATTGGATCAGTATATGGAATTGAGCAAGTGAAAGATTGGAATTAAATATTTTGAGGTTCAAGCACCAACAAGAGTTTAGGTACTTGAGTTTGATGCTCAAGTTATCTGATGTCGGTCAAGCATCTCAGTTATGAATTGTTTATGGAGATTTAAAAGCTGAGTTTACTACATCAAAGCAAAGAACTGTGTACTCCAGGATGGTTTTCATTAGTAAAGTTATTTCTTTAAAATACTATTATACTGTTTTATATGTATTATTAATAGACTAAGCAAAAACATTTCTCTTCCAGGAGAATATTATTGGCCAGTTGGTTTCCAAGAGGAAAGGCAAAAGGCTATTAATTGATCTGTAAGCCAAGTGTAATGATTCTTCAAAAAAAATAGCAAGATAGTATAAAAAGTATTTGAGAACATTCTTGGCAGCATTTTTTTCAGCATAACATTCATCATATAGTCCCTAAAATCCTGCTGATGTCTGATTTACACTTTGAGGACGAAAAGTAATAAAGTTTAGAATAGGGTGTAGTCCTTCGATGTCTGGATGAGCTACAGTCAGAGAAGGATGTCTGCCTGCCATGTTTGTTCTCTTTTTATTCAAGCCTATATAGAATTCAGAAATTAAATTTCACTAAGCTTCAACAAGTTTCACAGTAAAGAGAGGTACTTTGCAGTCTGCAATACCTGGGCAGGTTTGAGCAGAAGAAGGATTTGATAGTATTGATTGAAGTATGCTTGCTGATGGTTCAGTATGGCCATAATGATGAACAGCAAAATCTGAAATTTGCTGAACACACACACACACACACACACAGAGAGAGAGAGAGAGAGAGAGAGATGTACACTTGGTAAACATAAAATTCAACCAAAAAAGGCATTCATTCATTCATTCATTCATTCATTCATTCATTCATTCATTCAGTTTGTTATAGCTGCCCATCTCACATTTGTGACTCTGGATGGCTCGGTTTTAGTCCTGTTCTTACTTTAAACACATACTTCTGGGGTGGGGGTGGAAGGGGAGGCAGCAACTCTTAAACTTGCTCCTCATCCACATGTGTCTGTTCCATGTTTGGTAGACAATGTGCAACTGTACCTATTGTCAGAGATCTAACTATTGCTTACATACCCATTACCATATACAGATGTATATACTGTATGTAAAATCTGTTATATTGAGTGCTTGAATGTTAGGATAAAGAGCCGGTGATCCTCTCCTTACTCTAGGCATTCAGGTACATGCATTGAGAAAGTGAGAACAAGATAAGAGTCCTGTGGGATCCTGCAAGATACTACTGCTGTGACTAATACTGATGCATTATGCTTGGCATGAGAAGTGACTGTAAACATTTCTCAAAAATGTTAAAAGACAATGTGATTTGAATACAGCCTTATGTAAGGACTACCTGTATTGCTCCATGTTCTTCCTTTCCCTCTCATGCCAATGAATGTCAGGACCAAGAACTGTCAGGGTGGTGAGCCGGACACAGTGAAGCTTGGCTCCATGGGGAGATGCGGTTCTGAACACTGGAAGGGGCCTCTAAATACAGTTTCCCTTCCTCAGCTGCGCGAGAGTTTCTGGGGATGTTTGGTTGGGAGCTTTAATCCATGACAATTGATAGTGAGAGCATCATTTTTGCCCTTTCCCCTTGATGTTTTTAAATAGCATGGATCTGGGAATCATTCCCACATTGAGAATCATACAGAGAGGGGTTCAGATTAAGTTTCCATTTCAAAACAGTAGAATGTAGCCCTGTATATATTTAACAGTACGATTATGATTCATTTCAAGAGAATTTGAGTACGAGTTAATGTCTGATCCTTTTAATAACCTACAGCGCACTGGAATCTTTTTCTTTCTTTCCATGAAACACTTAATTGCATTACAGGAATCTAAAACATACATGCTAATTCACCACACAGTTAGAAGGCAGGCACATTTCTAAAGGATTATGTTGAAGGAAAAATCAGCCTTTTTTCCTGGTGTTTTGTCTGAGTAGGGATTATTTGAATTTATCAAAGCAAGGGAGAATGCACAACACTGGAAAGGAAAAGAATTGTGTTTTGGATGCAGAACAGAAAGGCATGATCTGCGTGCTCATAAGCAGTCTCTTGGACCATTTAATCCTTCAAATTATTCCATAGTTTGATCTGGGCTTGTAGTTTCCTGTTCATCTTAGTGTATTTTAGCAGCTAATCGTTCAAACTATGAGTAAGGCATGGCTTTAGGGAAGTTACTGACCTGGTTCACATGTGGTGTTAAGCCATTATTTACTTTATCATGGTTAATAGGGCTGTGCAGAGTTCAAAAATGATTTAGAAGAAGTGCTTTGGACCTCACACAAGTACATACATCTCTGCTATTCATTAAAGCAGCCCAACTTTTTCCCAGGATTCCACTTAAGCCTGAAAGAAATAAACAAGATGTTGCTACTTTTAAGAGTCTCATAATCTTTTATTACTGGATTTCTTAAAATAGCAGGAACTTTTTTTCAGGCTCTCATGGAAGCTAGAAGAAAGTTAGGCTACTTTGACGAATCATGGAAAGATAAGAGGACTAAAGCAATTTTTCTAAATCATTTTGGAAGGGTACACATTCTCAACTGATTGTATTTATTCATTGCTCAAGCTATTAACTGTGGCTGATAAAGCACTGAGTTATACACACACAAAAATCTATAGTGTTACTTAGTGTAGTGTGGACCCAGCCACACTGTCTTTTCCATCAGATGAAAATGGATATATTTGTATTGATGCACCTGACAGAGTTTCTGTAAAATAAGGTATGGCAAGAATGCTGAACATTTTTCAAACTCTATTGGTGAGGATTCACACAAATTTTTAAACTAAATTCCTTAAGTACTTAAATATCAAACCCTGAATGTAAAGTTTTTATTATTTAGATTATTAATAGTCTCAGACACTTTAAAGAAATCCATGTGTATTTCATCACTGCTTGGTGACCACAAGACAATGATATGCCTAAAACTGTGGATTTCTTTTAATTTATTAGAAATATCAAAAATTTAATAGTGACTCAGTTTCCTGGAATGCCATGAAGCTGTTTTTATGAAAAAGCTAAGCTTGGATACTTTTACAGCTTCAAATGTTCAGTTCCTCTTTGCATGCTAAACTTTAAAATGTCTTTTACTCCAGGAGCCAGTGTTGTTTTTTTTCTGCAGAATTGATGTTGAAAGTAAGTATTTAATCATTAGTTTTCAAAGTCCAGTTAGTCTATTCTTAAAAAGTGGTTGTCCATATGTAATGCATAATATCCGTATGTAATGCAAAATGCAGCTCTCCCTCTGCACAACTGGAATGGCTTAGCGTTTTAAACTTAAATTATCATTTCCTTAGAACAGATATTCTACCTTAGTATGACATAAGTAAGTGTTGTGTAATTGTGTCTTGAAAGGCAAAATAAATTGGCATTTAGAAAAGCCTATAGGTATATCCATAGATGATTGTATTTCTAGATATTTTTATATGCGTACAGTGGAATTTCTGATGCTACAGTAAATTAAGAAGTTGGATGCTTTTCATATGCTATCCTATTTCAGTAACACAGAACAACCTTGAACCACACTAGAGCAATAATTACCTAACCTAAATCAGAGACAAGCTCAGCCAAACAGCTGTTTTCAGTTTGTTAGGAGATCCATTTGATTTACTCTCTTGGTCAGCTTTCATTACGGTATAAGAGAAAACTTCAGTTTAGTTTTTAACCCTGAATTCCCAGGCTTGTTTGTAGGCTGCTATAAAATTGCATGCTTGAACTATCAGAGCCACTCAGCGTGCTCGAGAGCTACTGTTGGGTTTTGTATGGGTTCTACTTTCTAGGAGGGAGGCCAACTGTACAGGCTAAACAAGTTCCTTGACTCACCTGTTGCCGTTAAAACCAAATTCCAGTAAAGTAAGCTTTAGAAGTTCTTATTTACTGGTATGCTGATCAGTACACAGGACTGGGCTCTCTTCAACAGACCACCGGGTGAGGATTTTTATATGTAAAATCTCCAAAGAATTGATAAATAAATGGTTTTGCAATTATATTCCCCTTTATTCTCTTTCTCTACTGACCAAAAGAAGCTTTTTTAGGTTTATTCCTGTACAATCAATCAATCAATCAATCAATCAGTTTATTACAGTCATTGACCAGTACAACGAAAAATGCACATAGCATATCTACTTAAAAATCTTAGATATAATAATATCAAGTAAAATCTATATCATGATTATAATTTGGCCGCCTAAATGTCACTTATACATGAAGTCAAACGGCCTATCCTATAGTGTAATTATTACTCCATAAATTATGATATCCTACAATTATTGAACATATTGATATTCCTGTACAGTGATTCATACTTCAAACTTAAGTTCCAAGGAGAACATCAAACACTATGAGTGGTGTATACTTGGTATCATGACACCTTCAGCACACATTCTTAGTGGCTGTAATCAACTATCACAACCTCTTCTTCTCCAGGAACATTTCATGCTAGAGGATAAAACCCATTACATGGCCAAGCCTCCTCTGCAGTGAGGTTGCGAGGTAGGCATTCTGTGCTCATAACATTTGCTATGCTGTAGCATTGATATTAGGTCTTTGAAAAGATAACTTTAAATTATGAAACACTTAAGGATCTGTTAGTATTACTCTGCTGGTATTTTCTCTCCTTGAAATTAATAATGAGGGTTATGTGTAACACCCATCTCTACTTCACTAATGGCAGTGGTGCTAAAGTTATTAGTCAGGTACCTTAAGCAAATTCAGGGAGCCTTATGACTGAAAGCCTGTTCTTAATCTGTTAGTGCAGCAATGCATGGAATTATTCCATTGTTTTCTTGCCTTTTTTAGGAGACTCATTTATTATTACATGGACTAGATTCTACTTCATCAGAAACACATTGAAATGGTCCAGTAAATGAGGAATGAAATAGCTGCTGTTCACTATGTTTCTTACCTGTATGATCCTTGAAATGTTTGGTTTTAATAAAACTTCCTTGACATTCTATTCATATTTGCTTGCTGTAGAACTGGCAGCCAATGAACATAAGCATTACTATGGACTACATTCAGGATAATTTTATAGAACTAGCCTTCATTTCTCCTCTCCACTCCTTTCCCCCAAACCTGTTCCAGATGGTTCCATCAACATTCTGGAGCAGATCTAAAGAAATATGTATATGGAGAAAAAGAGAATCTTCTTAGCAGAGCTGTTGACAGATGCTGTTCCCAACATAATTTAGTAAAATATATACAAAATGGATATCAGATACAGTTCCTTATGCATGCCTTTTATTAGATGTTATTTGATGGGGAGATGGGAGGAAACATGGGGAAACTCGGGTTTACAGAATGTATTTTCTTTGATCTGTTAGATTCACATCTCATAATTTCTTAAGGAGCTCAAGGTGTCTTAGGTAGGAATTTCCCTTCCTTTCATGTCCGAAATATCCCCATGGGATAGGTTGAGCTAAGAAAAAGTTAGTAGCCAAAAATCATCCAGTGAACTTTCATGGCTGAGGGTAGACTTGAATCTGGGCCACGTCCATTCTAATGCTGTACAGGTAGTGCCCAATTTAAGAACGAGTTCCATTCCCAGGAAACAGAATACTGTATAATACTATACTTGTATAATACTGTATAAGTAGTATTGTGTAATTAACTTGAACCATTGTGTATTTAACTTGAATCATTGTGTATTTAACTCAAATTTTGTTACAATATACTCCGTTCTTAACTATGGGTCATCTGCAAACCGGGTGTTCTTAACCCGGGGACTACCTGTACTTGAACTGTTATACCACAATTGCTCTCTAATCATGTCTTTTCTATAAAATTTACATACTCCCTTAGATACCTTCATTGGAGGGAGAATTTTAACAACAAAAAAGAATCAGTTTAAGATACAATAAAGTTAAGTAAGTTCCAGTGAACACTATTTTTGCAAAGTCCGCCTAACATTTGATAATTCTCTGTAGTTCTTCATTAAAAATTAATACGTCGAGTACTTTTCCTCTTTATTTTTAATTATCCTACTTTTCATTATACAAAAAAACCTGCTACATAAATTAAAATAACAAAATAGATCTTATTATTTAATTAATACAAAAGCTGTAATGCAAAGTTCAGTAAAGCCACATACGTTTTGCACAGGGTGATTTGAAAGCTCAACAACATAGCAAAATATTTGTAATGCGAGGCACACTTTTGCATTTGACAATCTACCTGAAAATCAAAGCACAATGCACATTACAGCTATATTACATTACAATCCATGAACTCTTAGAGTTGCCGGTCATTTAAAAACAACAATAAATTTACTTATCACACAGGTCTTTTTCTTTTATTCAAACAGGTTGTCAGTGTCTATATCTGATTTAACTGATTCTTTTTCATCTCCATCTTACACTTCCTTTCTTCTAGTTCTAGTTAATGGGAGCAGAAGTTACCTGATGTTTCACTGACTAATGCACTCAAGTCTCCATGGCTTGACAGATTAAAAAAACCCTGTCAAGCCTATTTTGGAATTTTGAAGGCTCAAAACAGAATAGTTTACCTACTTTGACCTCAGAGGTTTTCAAGCTCAGGATGTTTTGCACAACCACAATATTCAAGACACCTGGACTTATTGTTCCTACCCATTATCTCATTCTGTCTAATTAGTATTCCTTTTCTCTGTTGCAGTTAGAGACCTGCCAGTTCAAAAGAGTGCTTCTACATAGGAATGTCCTTTATGCATTATTCTGTGCATATAATACACCAAGAATAACAGAAGTAAAAAAGGTGATCTTAAAAAATAAATTTGGTTTTACAAATGAATATCTTTACATTGAAAATCTAATTATTTGCCTTCAGTTTGTACTTCTGGGAGTTTAATACCAGACCATGTTGAATAAACATATTACTTCCGTTTTTTTCTTGACTAACAGAGTTATACTAGGTCAATCTGTTTTATATCCTCAATCAACAGATGATTGTATTTTGTAATAATTTATCAAGAATAAAATCTGTTTTTGAAACTAATCACCTCATGTTAGGTCTGCCCTTTTTCAAATCCACCATCTGATATTCATTTTGTCTGTAAGACAAACATACTGATGAAAATGCAAATGCCACAGGATGTGGACTGTGGAAGGAAGCTGTTCTACTCTACTACTCTCTTTAAAACTTATATTCCATGTTTTTCCCAATCAAAGGCCATATTTTCATATCAAAGTGGAGAGAATTAATTTTATATCAGGGCTAAATATTTATGAAACTAGAACTATGTAATTCTAATGAGTTTTTAAATTGTTAAATCATTTAGTTCAGCTCAGCTCAATTCAAGGTGGTAAAAATTAAAAATGCAATGAGTGCCTTAGTGACTTCAACTATAGATACACTTTTTTCAGGGAAAAAAAGAAGAAAATTTACAGGGTTACTTGTTATGTCACAAACTTTGCTATCACAGTGGATCGTTGACTGAACTTTTCTTTCTTTAAAAAAATCCTTTATACATTCTCTTATGGATTCCATAGCAGTATAATATGTACACATTCCACATGCATTTCTGATTTCCCTCCAGTATTTTCTTTCAGAGTATGTCCTGTGAACCATCAGAATGACCTTTGAATACCCCTGAATTGAGAAAACATTTTAGGCATGTGAATTCTAACAGGAGAGATGCTGATAATGCATGTGTATTTTTTCCTACAGGAAAAAAATAATGTAGCGCAATCTATCAGCCAGGTGAGTATTCCTCACTGGAACCCCATGCCATGCTTTTCCTTGCAGATGAATCACTGTGCTGTCAATGCAGCTCTTGAAAGGCCAAGGTGGGAGCCTACAATTCCATCCCCTTCAACATTACCACTGCTGCTGAAACTATTGTTATGATGCTGCTGCCACCACCACTGCCATTAACAGGATCGCCCCGGACTTATTAAGAGCCATTCTAGCAGCTACTTTGAAAAGATTTAGCAAGCTCTTGTGGAGCCCTCTAAGAGGGGCTGCTAAAACTGATGCTTTGGGCCTTTGAGGTTTAGTACAGATCAGTTATGGAATATGCTTTGTGAACTTCCAGAACTGCTGATAACGCTGTAGGAACTAATGGTCCTGTTAGCAGCCACATTTTAGCAACTACAGTTATAAGAGGAATGAGAACAGTAGGGAGATTGCTAGTTTTCAGCTGTTAATAGCAGTGGGGAAAAAGTAATCCAGAGATTACTTTTTGGTTAGGGAAGCTAAAACATTTTTTTTTAAATAATACTGAATATATGGTGTGTGAATAGGCTTTGTGATGTAAATAATGGGGATATGACTTTCTGTATGAGGTGACCATACTTTCAAAGAAGCATGCAGTAACGATAATGGGGAACTTAAATCCAGAAATCTGCTGGAAATCTAATTCTGCTAAGGGGGAGAGGTCCAACAAATTCTTGTTCTTTCTTGCTGATAAGGAAAGGAGGAAACTGTAGCTTAGAACAGACAAGAAAGATCTCAGCTAATTTAAATGAATTCATGTCTCCAGGGCCAGATGTGGATTACATTCTAGGGTACTGAAGGAATGAATGGAGATGATTGTAGAACCACTCTTGGTAAACTTTGAGATTTCTTGAAGGACTGGTGATGTTGCAGAAGATGGGAGGACAGCAAATGTCATCCCTGGCTTCAACATGGGAAAGAAAGAAGGCCAGGAAACTACAAACCCATCTGCTTGACATTTATACTAAGCATGGTCTTTAAAAAGTTTATCAAGCATCTTGTCTGTAAGCCCTTGGATAGACTTGCTACAATTAACAAGAGACATCATGGTTTCATCAGAAACAAATCTGCCACACTAAACTTACCACCTTCTTTAACAGTATTACTAGCTCAGAAGATCAGGGTAATTCTATAGACACAGTGTACTTGGCCCTCAGGAAAGCCTTTGACAGAGACCCTTGTGATACTCACCTTAATAAAATGGGAAAATATGGACTGGATGATACTACTGTTAGATGGACTTGCAGTTGGCTGAATGACTGCACCCAGGGGTGCTCATTAATGGCTCTATTTCAGCTTGGAGGGAGTGGAGTGCCCATCCTGGGCCCTCTGCTGTTTAACATTTTTATTAATGATTTGAATGAGGAAGTTGAGGGGACTCTTCAAAAGTTTGCAAATGTCACAAAACTGGGAGGTTGCTAATAGTTTAGATGAGAGAAGATTTTAAAAAATCTAGACAGGCTTGAGCAGTGTACTGAAATAAATAGAAAGGAATGTAACAAAGAAATGTAAAGATCTGCATCTGGGTATGAAAGATGTAAGGCACAATTATAGGTTGGGGAAGACGCTACTCACTTGGAGAAAGTTTTTGAAATTACCGCAAGGGATTCACATGGCCCCAAGCTGCAGATTGCCTACCTCTTTCCTAATCAATGAGATGCAGAATTTTCTTTTTTTTTTTCCAAGTAATTTTATTAAGGATGATAATTACAATAGTATAAACTAATACAAACTAAAAAAAAGATAGAAAATAGAAAGACTAAAAGGTGCAAAGGGGAAAAAAATAGGAAAGACATAAGGAAAAGAAAAAAAGAAAAGATAGTAAAGAAAAAGAAAAGAAATATATAGACTCCCAACCTTCATCACAAATATAAACAATTTTTAATAATAATTTTATTAAAGATTATAATTACAGTAGTAAAAACTAATACAAACTAAAAAAAGAAAAGAATAAAAAGAAAAAGTAGAAGATGCAGAAAAGAAAAAAGGGGGAAAATAGAAAGACAAATAGAAAAGAAAAAAAATAATATAGTAAAGAAAAAAGTAATATATAAAAAAGTGACTTCCCACCCTCATCACAAGTATAAATTTTAATAACTTTTCACCTCCTCTTAAAATACAACGAATCTCTTCTTCCCATATCCCATCTCTTATCTACTGTATAAACAATTCCATAAAGCATTGTCATTTCTGTCCTGATGTCAGCAAAAGTCCATTAAAGGTTACCAGAGATAACATCAATTTTAACCTTGATCAAATAAACCAACTTTATATTCCTTCCTTTTACTTCTAACAATCTTGATCTTTAGTTATTTCAAATAATGTTGTAGAACTTATTTTCTTTTCATTTTTTCTTTGTCCCTTCTCACAAACTTCTTCAAAACTTTAACAAGCCTCTTTTGTAAATCCAATATAGGAAAATTATCCAGGTCACTCTCTTGGTTTGTTGTTTGTATATCCTTTTTAATTATGAAGACTTCAGCCAGTTTCTTTTGTACGTCCAGTGTCAGGTTTACTCGTCAGGTAGAACTTATTTCTTTCCATAACATTTTTTAGACAGTTTATCTATAGAGGCAGAAACTTTTAAAATTAACTTCTGGGTCCATTGCTCAAAAATATCCTTCAATATGTCCAATGTTCAAATATTTTGCTTCATTCTGTAATTGTAAGTCGAGTTTGAGTGTTTGTCTCCTTTAATTGTAATCTTTAGTACCCTCTAATGCCCAATTTTTAAAGTCTTATCCTATTTTTTTTTTAATCAAAACAAAAGCATTTTCCCATGGGAAGGATTCTTTATATATAATTCCAAAGCCTTATTTCAAATTTATCTGGACCTTAGTCTGTAATTTTCTAAAATCAAAGTTTTAATCACCTTTTTGCTATTTATTCCCAGTTTTTTAAAGTTCTTAAACTTGTAGTTAAAACTTCTTTCACTAAGGATTGAAGGAAAATCACCCAGTGTTTTCAGACTTGTCTATCCAAAGGTTCCTAATGGCTGAAAAGCAGTTAACAAGCAATTTCTGAAAGTGTATAGAAAAGAAAGTATGTGAACTAACAGTGTCCTTTCAAAGCCACTGACTGTGGTTTGAGCAAGATGGCTATTCCCTTGTCTCCCAGAGCTCTAAACCCACTGGAGACCTCTATCTTGCAGTTTCTTTGTGAGTAGCAGCTGTCTGGAGCACTTGTGGGTGATCTCGGGTCCTCTCCTTGTCTAGAGAGGAATCATTGAAGAGCTAGTCTACTTGCTGGCTCTTCATTCTGCTGTGGTCATTGGCTCCACTTTTCGTAGAACTGTCTTCAGTCTGCCATTTCTTCCCCAGAAGTCCAAGTATAAATAATTTTAGTAACTTTCCCTTAACTGAAATCTTTAATTCCATCTAGTGTCCAATTTTTAAAATCTTATTTTTTAAAAAAATCAAAACAAAAACGTTTTCCGATTGAAAGGATTCTTTATAATTAATTCCAAAATCTTAAATTACAACAAATGACCTCTTCTTCCCATATCTATAAACAAATCCATAAAGCATCATTGTTTCGGTCCTGGTATCAGCAAAAGTCCATTAAGGGTTACCAGAAATAACAACATATCTATTTTAATCTTGATCAAATAAACCAACTTTACATTTCTCCCTTTTACTTCTAACGATCTTAATCTTTCGTCCATTCAAATAATGTCATAGAACTTGATTTCTTTTCATCTTTGTCCCTTCCCACAAGATTCTTGTGAAAATATCCTAACAAGTCTCTTTTGTAAGTCCAATATAGAAAAATTATCCAGGTCACTCTCTTGGTTTATTGTTTGTATGTCTCTTTTAATTATTAAAACAGCCAGTTTCTTTTGTATATCCAATGTAACATCTTTTTCCATGTCATTCTTGTAGCCTGTCATTTGTAAGTCTATTTTCAACTCTGTCTCATCAAGTAACACTTGTTCCTTTTCCATAATATCCTCTAGATGCAGTTTATCTATAGAGGCAGATGTTTCTGCTGACATTGTTAATATTAATTTCTGACTTAATTTTTCAAAAATATCCTTCAATATTTCCAGTGTTAAAATATTTTGTACCATTCTGCAACTGTTAGTCAGGTTTATGTATTCTTTTCCTTTAACTGAAATCTTTACTTCCCTCTAGCGTCCAATTTTTAAAATCTTATCTTTTTTTTTTTCAAATCAAAACAAAAACATTTTCCCACAGGAAGGATTCTTTATAATTAATTCCAAAATCTTATTTCAAATTTGTCTGACTCTTAGTCCATTTGTAACTTTCTAAAATCAAAGTTTTAATCAACCTTTTGCTGTTTATTTAAAAAAAAAATTCTTAAGCTTGTAGTTCTTAAGCTTGTAGTTAAAATTTTCTTTCATTAAGGATTGAAGGCAGACTCACCCAGTGTTTTCAGACTTGTTGGTCCAAAGGTTTCTAGTAGTTGAAAAGTAGTTAATAAGCAACTTTCAAATGTGATTTAAGAAGGAAGTATGCAAACTTAGTGTCCTTTTAAAGGCACCAAGTGCAGTTTAAGCAAAATGGTTATTCCCTTGACTTCCAGTATTCAAAACCTGCTGGAGACTGCTGTCTTGAGGTCTCCTCATGAGAAGCAACTATCTGGAGCCCTTGTGGGTGATGTCCCATCCCATCTTTGTCCAGAGAAGTTCAAAGAGCCAGTCTACTCACTGGCTCATTCTTCACCACAGTTGTCAGCTCTGCTTTTCACAGAGCCATTTTCAGTCCGCCATTTCTTCCTCCAGAAGTTGAGATGCAAACGTTTCCAGTTATTGGTCTCATTGTAACTGGAGGGCCAACTGGGTTCTAAAACATGTAGAAGTTGAGGCATGGCCAGTAAGTGTTGTTGAAGGGATATAGATTGATCACAATGATCTATCTTGTTCTGTCTCTCAGCTAGATTTCAGCAAAGCACTGTACCTCGGATTACTTGGAAGACAGGCTGGAGGTTTTTATTAGAACAAAAAATGCTTGCTAGATTAGTATATAGGACTAATGAGACCAACATATTTTAACATAACTCAAACAACTTCATCAGGTAACAGTAACTTTCCAGCATTACTCAAAAGTGCTAATTGTTATCTCCAAAACCATAAATAACTCAGCATGTAACTCCTTAAAAAAAGCACATTAATAGGCAGGAATTCTCATCAATAAGAAATAGCATATAACATAGTTCCAAAAGAAACATTGCAAAACTACCTTTTCAGTATTTTGGGGGGAGGAGGTGCAGAGCTGAAAGTTAACTGGCTCAGCTTGTAAACCCCACAGCCTTGTGAGGACATAGAGCTATAGCACCAATCTTTAACTGGCACAGCCTTGCATGTGGAAGGAATCAGCCTTCATGGAGTAAAAAGAAATTTTGAGACAAGATGGTGATCAGCTGGAACAAAGCAGAATCACTGAGCTTCATAGTTATAGTTGTGCTCCTGTATAGGGTACAAATGCGTATTGGAAAATCCTCGATTAGCTTAGAGGCAGGGGAAGAAATATTAGTCCAATATGGTAGACCAGTGTTTTTCAAACTTGGCAACTTTAAGATGAATTCTGGGAGTTGAAGTCCACACATCTTAAAGTTGCCAAGTTTGAAAAACATTGCTGTAGACCACACTGAACATCCCTACATGGATGAGAGGAAGAAAGCTGTAACTCAAAAGGAGAGCCCTTTTCATGCAAGTAGGCATGATGGGCAAGGAAATACTTTTGACTAATCAGTATGAACAATACTAATTTAGGAGAATCAGTGACTGAACTTTGGATAAGACAGCTTCCTATATTCAGCATAGAGAAGTTTGTGAAGAAAGTTGTGAAGTAACTAGTGAGGTCTTCTAAGGAATAATTCCTTTAATCTTCCAGTTACAGCCTCCAGGCTATGTATGGCCTTACCCAGCTTTAAATGTTTAGAAACCGGAAATTCTTTGGGGAGCAATGAATTCCTGTGAAAAATAAAGTGATCTCTCAACTTGAATATTTAGGGAAGGAAATTCTTAAGTGTTAATTTGAAGCAATTATCAGGGCAGCAGCATGATATTCAATAGTGACATGATTATGTAGTAATATTTATTTTTGAAAATCTTAAGAGTCTAGAAAGTTCAACTGTTTCATGCCACTAGCATCTTCAGTTTATGGAAGTGAAAAAATTCCCACTTCAAAGCTTTGTTAACAATAAGGCCAAAGCAGGCCATCTGGAATTGATTAGCGTCCCCTAAACAGGTGATTGGTATTTCCAGAACAGACAGTGACAAACAGGTATGCATGCACAGAACTGGACTTCCATGCATAATTTGAAGTATTTTTCTTAAATACCATCATTGTATTCGGTGGAGGTTTGTGAGATAAGTCACTGATAGAACTTTTGGCCACCTCTATATGATGATAGACAAGCTGGAATTAAGATTGCAGGGAGAAACATCAATAACCTCAGATATGCAGACGATACCACCCTAATGGCAGAAAGTGAAGAAGAACTAAAGAGCCTCTTGATGAGGGTGAAAGAGGAGAGTGCGAAAGCTGGCTTGAAACTTAACATTAAAAAAACTAAGATCATGGCATCTGGACCGATCAATCCCTGGCAAATAGAAGGGGTAGAAATGGAAGCAGTAACAGACTTCATTTATTTGGGCTCCAAGATCACTGCAGACGGAGACTGCAGCCATGAAATTAAAAGACGCTTGCTGCTTGGGAGGAAAGCTATGGCAAACCTAGATAGCATATTAAAAAGCAGAGACGTCACCTTGCCAACAAAGATTCGAATAGTCAAAGCTATGGTTTTTCCAGTAGTAATGTATGGCTATGAGAGCTGGACCATGAAGAAGGCTGAACGCCGAAGAATTGATGCCTTTGAGCTGTGGTGCTGGAGAAGACTCTTAAGAGTCCCCTGGACTGCTAGGAGGTCAAACCACTCAATCTTAAAGGAAATCAACTCTGATTGCTTATTGGAAGGATTGATAATGAAGCTCAAGCTCAGATACTTTGGTCACCTAATGCGAAGAGAGGACTCTTTGGAAAAGACCCTGATGCTGGGAAAGATGGAAGGCAAAAGGAGAAGAGGACGGCAGAGGATGAGATGGCTAGATAGCATCACTGAAGCAATCAGCATGAAATTGGGCAAACTCAGGGAGGCAGTGAAAGATAGGAAGGCCTGGCGCAATATGGTTCATGGGGTCACGAAGAGTCAGACACGACTTAACGACTGAACAACAACAACAATAAGATGATAGAGTGGGGTGTAATTCCCATTCTTATTAGTAAGTGATAGGAGGTTGGGTTGTATAAGAAGCACCTGGTTTCTTAGTCATCAGCAAACTTATGTTTGCTGACTGGCCAGCTAGCCCTCCCCGTTCAATGGCTCTAGATACTAACGAGGGAGTCTAAGCCAGTAGCAAGCCACATTCTTGAATGATAGACAGTGATTGAACTACAGTCTTCTGCTGGTCTCTGGTAAGTATGAAAATCCTGTCCTGCCACCCCAAGAATTTTGCAGAGATGACCACAGCAGAGTGCATGTGGACTCCACAGACTGTGTGCTTTTTCTGGGCTGGGGTGATTCACAGTATGTGCTTATTATGTGAACCTCTCTCTTTCTCTCCCCCTCTCTCTCGACATATTTATAGACATATATGTCACTGATGGTACTTTTTTCTAATTTTGCTAATGTATTAACTACCTGGCCCTAAAGCATTTTTTAGGCAGAAAGAATCCTGAAAAGTTGTTTTGGAAAACAAAATGATGGGGAAAAAATGAAATACAGCTGTTTTCAGAAACACAAAATAGCACAAAGCTTAAAATCTTTTCTACTGATTGGCTGGATTACATGCAGTGTGGGTCACTGCTTTATAATAATTGCCAGTTATTTTCCCCCATTAAAATAAGCACCAACTAAATATTAGAAACAGCCTTAAACTGAATTGGGAATGTGGATATGCCTAGAGCTTTTATTTTCATTGCCTAAATAACAAGAGGACCTAAGAAGGCAACATTTCACATGCTGTAATATATTTTGTTATGTAATTAAATCTAATTTGATTTTCCAGCATAGCAACTCCTAGAATCAAAAATAAGGAATCCTAGAATCCAATATTCCAAGGGAAGCTTGCTAGGAAGATAGAGGCCAATTTTCCCTATGTCTCCATATGTATAAAATGGCACTACTAAATTTAATACTAAAATACAATAAAATCCTGTTATAAAATGAAAAATCAATAATATAACAAACTAACCAGCATCCAAATATAAAATTTCCAGAAATTTAAGAGGGAAAGTTACAATAAATTCATTAGGCTCCTCCAAGTTGTCCATTAACCTCTATCAACAATAATGGGAGCAGAAATTTATTCCAAAGAAATAGTGCAAATCTTAAAAACCTTAGAGATGGGACACTTTGGAAGATTCCGAAAGCTGGATATATTCACACCACACACACACACACGACTGAAGAGAGGTAAGATATGGGTCTATAAATATCTAAATGGCTATGACATATAATAGGGTACAAACCTACTCTCTGTTGAAAACAAGGGTAACACAAGGATCAATAGGTAGAAATTAAAGGAGATTCAGGCTGAGTATTAGGAGGAATTTCCTGATGTTAAGAGTTGTTAAGCAATGAATGGTCTGCCTAGAACAGTGTTTCTCAACCTTGGCAACTTGAAGATGTAGAATTCTGTGTTGAAGTTCATACTTCTTTAGGTTGCCTTGGTAGCTTGAAGATGTAGAATTGTGTGAGTTGAAGTTCACACATCATCAGGTTGCCAAGGTTGAGAAACACTGGCCTAGAACAATGGTAGATTCTCCCCAGCTACAGGTTTTCAAACAGAGTTGTATGGCTACCTATCTAAGGGGGTTTAATGGATTCCTGCACTGAGCAATCGACTCAGGTAGACCTATGAGGATCCTTCCAAGTCATTCATTCTATGCATCTATGATCCTGGTAAAGGGATTAATTAGAAGCCCATGTTTGGCAGAGCACAAAGATAACCTGGACATGATCAATAATAGCTAATGAAGGCCCCTGTACTATGTAGGGAAAAAACAGGAAGGCCCAGTTCTGTGCATACTGTAGGTTGAGAGGAAAGGCAAAGAAAGTACTACCATCATCAAGAACTTAGTTTTATCCATATACAACTTCAAACTGGGTGAACGTCCATAATAAGACACCCTCAAGGTATTGCAATACAGAGGTCCAATTCGGAAAGTTTGAGGATGTAGAATAGTATAGAATAAAAAATACGTTAACTCATTACATAGTATAGGCACCAATGACTCCTATAGTGAGTTCCAAAGGCTTTCTGACAAAGCCAGGATTTTATCAGCCTCTGGGAAGTATGAGAGTGGAAATCATTCTCACCTTGGGAAGCAGGCTGTTCCATAGTAGGGAAACTCAGGGAGAATATCTGCCACTGGTCCCTCTCCAGGTAGATGGGGACTTTTTGTAGTCACTCTTTGCACATCCATGTATCTACCGAGATGCAGGATGAACTCATCCACAGGGTACCCCTGAGATATTAGATACATTAAACCATTCTGCCTGGGTATAGATGGAAGGCTTGATGAATTGCAGCAGCATATGAGTGGAAGGAAGAGATGCTATTACCCTCTTTAGCAACATTCTCACTTTCCATTCACTCATCAGAAGCTTTGGATGTCAAATCCTTGTAGTTCAAAATTTTGCTAAAAAAAGAAACACACACATGAGGTCTACATTTATATTGTGGAGAATCTAGGCATTTTGCATAGGGATGTCTTGCTAAGCACTTCTTGCCTAAAGCAGTGGCTACATACCATATGTATGGAAAAGGGGGGCTACTTTCCAAGCAGATGCCTTAAGCCCTCTAGAGCAAGGCATTTGGGAATCAGGTCAGTCCCAGCTTCAGAGGGTACAGAGGTGGGGACATCCAGAAATTAAGTGGATCCAAGGCAGCTGAGGTTCTGCATTACTATTAGTTCCTTCCTGTTCATCACATACAAAGTGGCTAACAAACTTCTTTTGAGGCAACCAGAACTACAAAAATTTAATCCAGAAAACAAGTCTCTGATGAGAAAGAAATACTGTATTAGAAAGTTTACAACACAAGAATTCCAGTGATACATTATTTTCAAATAAACCTACATATAGGCAATTTAAGGTGGTAATATTTTGGTTAATTTTCTCTTTGTTTTTTTGATGGAAAGGGGAGGAGGCTTGTGAAGGAAAGGTAGGTTGCATCTGTTAATTGTTTTGGAAATGGCTACCCTTCTTGTTAATGTGAAAACCAGCTCTCATACTGGCCTGGCAATACCACTGCAGGCTCTGGTGGATCATGATGCTACAGGTAACTGAATAGACTCTGTAACTGTATGCAAATATGACTTGCATATTTTTAGGATAATTTGCAGAAAGGGTTATCCATTCTTCTTTGCCAGCCAGTGTGCCCACATTTTTTATTAAAGAGGAAGATGGTTCTCTGTATGATGCCCATGTTTACAGACTGTAATCATTAGAGCCTGCTGTCATTTCCAACATTTTTTTGTGTGTGTGCTAAACTGGACCTCAGAAGAATCTATAACTGAAATCACATTATAGTTTGCATGAATATTTAACTGCCTTTAACACTTATTATGGAAAGTTTAAATACACAGTGAGCAGTTTTGGACTCTCCCCACTTCTTTCCTATGGCCTGAAAACTTTGTCTACCCAGGCATAAGTCTATGAGGACCTGGGGCCAGAAGGGAGATGCCTGATCTGACTGATCAAATTTGCAGAATTTAGCAGAAATAGGACCCAAATGGATATGGGTTTCTTGTATAAATTATCTTCAGGAAAAAGCCACCACTTTGCCCTCCCCCTTTTCTTGGGGATAGGGAGAATTGGGCCACAATGACCGATTCTATGTATCTGTTTCTCTGACGGAGAGAATATTGCAGTTCTGCTGAAACAGCTGGCCAATTGGATATTTTGGAGTAAGTAAATCTATCCATCTCTTGCTTTATGACTTTTAGTGGCCTCAAGTTAGAGCAGATGTCAAAGCTTATATTTCTTCCTGCCACATCAGTCTCCATGCCAAACCCTTAACCACCAAGACAGCCAAACTGCTCAATCTCCTTACTTAATGGCAGAAACCTTGAGACACAATTTTCTTAGACTATTACTGATCTACCATATGTCAAAGGCCTGAATTTATTTATTTCATTAAATTTGTTATGGCCACCCATTCCAGTAGTCTCTGGGTGGACCTGAATACCGTCTTGGATACGGTTGACCATTTTTTCCCCTTAAAATGATCAATTTAATCCCCTGTCATGGCCTTTTCTGTGCTTCCTTCTGTTTTTTTCAAGGCAGCCTATCCATCTGTTCACTACATTTTTGAGCCCCAAGTTGTACCAAATCAACATACCTCATTCTACTTAATTCATGGTCTATTTCTGGAAAGCTCTCTCTCTCTCTCCATCTTTCCTCTCTGCATCACTTACAATCCAATGGAGAGGACCATTGCTGCCTGATACAATAGCTTTGTTGCCACATAAAATACCAGCAAGAGAATAAACCTAGTCTTTTACCTATGTCTGAGTTCACTCATAATAGCTCAGTTTATTCTTCTACTTGAATGTCACTAGTTTGGCCTCATACAGCTACCACCCATCTGTTACTGAACATTTCCCAGTTCTCCCCTGCTTCAGAGAGTTCCCCAGTCCTCCTGCTTTCTCTAGGAATTCCAGACAGGAGTCCGCAGAGTGACTCGTCAGAGAACAACTGGATCTTACCAAAGCTACCTACAAGCAGGCTGCTAACTGTCACTGCTGGAACGCTCCTATCAATTTAAGGTGGAAAGCCCCTTTGTCCTTTAGAACTATTAATGTTTCGTTTCTGCATTCTAGTTGCATTGGAATCTAGATTGCATGACTTCATGATTGATATGCTGGGCTAGCATGACCAAATAATAGGCCTTGAGTGTAAAATTAAACTTTTATCTTTTACTATAAAGTCTCTCCTACATTCTTATTCCGTTACAATTAACAGAATGCTTAAGCAAAAGGCCCTAAATCTGCCATAGAAACTAAAAATATTCATTTTTTTATTATGTGAAATTATGACATTTATATTAATGTACTTGACAATTTTACTCTTTGAGATAATATGAACATTTGATATCTTGATGTGGTAAAAATAAGTTCAGTGGTCTCAAAATTGCCACATGTACAATAAGGAACATGTATCATTAGAGAAAAAACCATGAGGATTAGACAACCACAGGGATGAATTTCTAAGCATCTAGAAGTCTAGTTCTAGGTATCCTTTTGGGGTGGGGGAACATGTAGCATAACTAATCAGAATCATGTTAAAGATAATAGACCTGCTTGCAGCCAGTTGACTTTCTTGGATACCATAAATACCTAATGGCAATCTAATACTGTAATTTAGTTATCCAGTTGTGGGATTGACTAGACAACTGTTCCTCTGGGAGTAATTTAAACCTTAATTTTAAGGAATGTGTCCTGTTACAGGTTAAACATCTATATACAGAGGTTGTATCTTTGTGGTTTGTGCTGGGTCTATGCAGTGCCTCTTTCCATATACATTTTAAATTAAATCTGTGTTCTATGAAATCCACATATTGCCTTCAGAGACCACCTACATCAAAACCCTGACATCATGTTTTCTTTGAGATTCATTGTGGTAAATTATACAGATTATGCTTGCCAGCCCTTTACTATTGTTACAAATGAACAGTTTTGCTAATCATGCAGAAGAGAGGTAACTGCAGCGATGCTGGCTGGATGCACATTTGTTTATGCTTTTCAGAGGAAAGGAAGGATTAATCTAATCTGCTATTGCATGCCCCTGAATGCACTTGGGGTTCCTCTGCTTGACCAATATCAGTCAACTGCAGATTAAATTTATTATTTCAGTATAGCTGTATTTAAGCACTGGAACCATCTATATCTTTGTACTGTTCATATTTCAAGTTTTAATAATATTAGTATCTTTAAAAAAAACATCATTTTCTTTCCAAATATGCTCTGAAACATTAAATGTATAGCAATCAATTTTGTTATTATCATCATCCAGTCTAAATTCAGTTTTATACTTTCTAGCTGTAATCGTATGTACCACCAATCAGACTCTTGGCCAAGAAAGTCTATGTCACAAAAATTCCTCTGTTCTTAAGATGCTCAAAGAATCTTGTTTTGCTGCATGAGACTAGATGAGTTCTCTTTCCCTTGTAACACAAATTTGTTTCATATCTTATTTCCGTGACAGTATATTTTCAAGATTTTGACCCTGAACGCTACATTTTTTCTTGAAGGGTTAATAGATTAAGAGGGGGAGAGAAAAATAATTCTGTTTTTAAGATGGCAGCTGCCCAAATCTGCTCATGGTATTGGAATGTTAAAACAACTCCTGGTGAGGTGTATTAATGGGTAAGTGGTGTAGTCAAAGGTATCACATGCCTTTCTAGTTTATCACTCAGAAAGAAAGAAAGAGAGAGAAGGGAAGGGAAGGGAAGGGAAGGGAAGGGAAGGGAAGGGAAGGGAAGGGAAGGGAAGGGAAGGGAAGGGAAGGGAAGGGAAGGGAAGGGAGGAAGGAAGGAAGGAAGGAAGGAAGGAAGGAAGGAAGGAAGGAAGGAAGGAAGGAAGAAAGAAAGAAAGAAAGAAAGAAAGAAAGAAAGAAAGAAAGAAAGAAAGAAAGAAAGAAAGAAAATATGTGTATGTGTATACCCAACCCTACCCCACAAAACACATCTGTATACATACAGGAAGGCTACATTTCTGTAGAGCTACATAGTAGAATTTTTAAAAATTCTATGGTATATGATGGGGTATTCTACAAAAACTGAAATATATATTATATACTATATTTTGCTAAGTTTTCTGTCAGGGTTAAATTAAAGAAAAGCAAGGAACTTCACAAATAGATGATTATCTAAACTGGACCATCTTCTGGATTTATATGATGCGATAGTCTGGTTCTTTAAGCCTACTGTAAGTTACAGTTTCTTCTTGTGGCTTATTAACCATGCTTTAACTATGATTTATTATTATATTAATTAGTCATATTATGGTTTACTATGTCATGTGAATGGTTCCATGGTAAAATAATACCCAGTTGGGTAGACCCATTATCCTATTCAATTTCTGATGTCCAGCAGTGCTTTGTTTTGAATTATTTGGAAAGAACACTTGTAAATCTGGTATATTTGCTTACTGTTTGCATTGGAAGGCATACACTGTTTTTTAATAGGTCATTATTTTGGGTGGTATATATTTTCTGAATAACTTCAGTGCATATTGATTTTGCCACTAGTGTTTATATGAGCAAATATCTGAAGATGCTGCAAAAAGGACTGGTAAAAAATTAACTTTTCACTTTAAAAAATGGACATGTAAAAACAACAATGCCATTCTAATATACTTGCTTGGGCAATTTTTTGGTTGGAAAAGCATAAGTGAGTAATTAGATAATTGCTGCCTTGATTGGGCTTAATAGGAAACATTTCAATTAGGCTAAAGCTACATTGAGAGGAAGTAGGGTTTTTTTTTACAAAGGGAAACATTCTTTGTCATGTAACTGTCAGCTTTTGCCCACACGAAGAGATGGAATTAAGTGGATCTATTCAAAGGAAACAAAAGGAAAGAAAGAAAGGAAAATGATTGCAGTCATTAGACATACTTGAATAGTCAAAAATTAGACTTATGGTCAAACTGATATAATTTCTTGATGATTCTTGATAACATTAGTTATATAAAGCTCGTGTCTGCAACAAATTAGGGTGTCAAGTCTATGGGGCCAGTAAGGTTTTTCCTTGATGAGAGAGAAGAGGGAAAGGAAAAAAGAAAAATGAATATTAACATTTTTTGCATTGTAATTTTTTTAAAGTCTGGGCTTCTGGTGAGGATTCATGGCAAACTAGACGTCCCTGAAGGAATGGGGATGGCATTGCAGTGGAGATCAGCAGCCAGATGGCAAATTCTGGCCAGCAAACTCTCTCTGGAAAAAGGTGAGATTGTGAGATCACCCACTTGCACTCCAGACAGCTGCTGCTTGTGAGTAGACAGCAGGAACTGAGGTTTTTGCTGTTGACTTGTGAGTTGAGCAGCTGGGAGTCAAGAGATTCCAATCAACTCACAACCATAATGCAGCCTATATGGACATAAGGTTCACACCAGCCTCATTTCTTAACCATTTTCAGATGTAACTAATTTATAGCTAGAGAGAGATTTTCTGAGCAGCAGGATAAGAAAATTCCACTTGGTGAGTTATTTTTTCTGGACTACAAAGGAATAAAGAAAAAAAAAACAGTTTTAAAGACTTAAAAACTTTTAGCAAAAAACTTAACAAGAAGGTGATATAAGAAATTTTAAAACAGATAAAGGGAACAGTTATTTTGAAATATTATTTTTTGGTGAAAGTGCTTTTGAACAAACTGGAATTAAATTAGACTAACAAACCAGACCTTCATGGGAATGTTTTTTGTTTACTTTTTGTCAGGCCCAGCCCAAGAACAATGATGAAACAGTCCAGTTGAGTACAGTTCCTTTATTTGCTTACACCTTATAGACAGAATCTTGCCAAACTAAATCTATACTACAGCAGCTAGTGGATGTGCCTTGTGAGATTCTAGGGAGTGGCTATCCTGAATTTCTTATACTCCCCCTGCGGACTGGGTTGTCTTTTGCCTCCTTTCCCATGCTGGAATGCCGCCCCTCCTTCCTGATAGCCTTGACCTCCCACATCACTCTCCTCCTTGTAGATACATTCCATCACACTATTAAAGAGTGCAGACAATTGGTGGATTTTACAAAACAACAGATAAAGGTATTATGAGCCAGACTGTGATGCTGACTGTAACTACAGAGTGCCACTTGAGATGAAAGTATTAAGGGCACAGGAAGACAAAAGAGAGAAAAACAGGGAAGCTTTGCCTTTTCTTTTTCCCTTGTTTGAGGCACTTTCATTTTTGGATTATAATATCAGAATGGCAACCACCAGAAAAGCAGCCAGAATGGAGAGGAGGAGAGGATTGCTACAGCTACCTGCAGAGAGAGGAATTACACCAGATTTGCTTCAGAAAATGTTTGAGCAACTGGGCGGTAAGTTAGCTGAATCAATTGATACTAAATTGACAGCTTTTGAAAAAAAAAATGGATAAAAGACTTATAAAGATGAAAAAGAAGATGAAAGAAGTTAAGAAGATGGGAAGCTCTGTAAAACAAGCATCTGGAGATGTAAAACAAATTAATGGCAAAGTGGAAATTTTGGACAGTAAGACAGAAGTTATAGACAGAGAGTTGGAAAGGGAACTAGATAATCTGGTTCTATTGGAATTGAGAGAGAAGAAATTTTGTTTGAGATTTAGAGCGAGCCCAGAGGATTCTGGTGAAGATATTAGAGAAAATATTATTAAAGTCTTAGCAAATGTTTTGGACTGGGATGAGGAGGATACAGAGGCAGAAATCGATAAAGTATACAGAATAAATAAAAGATTTGTGAGAATAAGAAATGTTCCACGGAATGTTTTGGTGCACTTTGTCAGGAAGAAGACAAGGGATCAAGTTTTGCAGCAGCATTTTAATACAAGGCTGAAGATTAGTTATAGAAATATAATTGTTCTTAAAGAAATTCCTATTAGAATTTTGTGTAAGAGAAAAGTGTATTCTTTTTTGACTGAGAGATTAAAGCAGAAAAAGATCCCATTTCAATGGGATAAATTGGAAGATGTGATTTTTTTACTTTTAAACAGCAGAGGTTTTGATTGAATTCTGTCCAGAAAGCAAAGGAATTTCTGGAAAAATTCAAAGAAGAATTGGAGGAGATTCGAATGTAGGTGTCAGAGGAGACTACAGAAAAACTCCAACAGGTGCAACAGGAAACTGAAAGGGATGATACTGAACTAGGCACTACAGGTATTGATTTTTCTAAATTTTTGGCTTGATTATGGATTACAAATGCTTATGAGGAATATAAATGGAGCAAATGCTCATCAAAAGAAAAAAAATCATTATTTGAAAAGCACAAATAATTGTTAATGGAGATCTAACAAACCCTGTGAGATACAAAAAGGAACAAGACAGGGATGCTCACTGTCTCCTCTCTTGTTTATTTTGGTTCTTGAAATAATGAATAGAGATATAAGACAAGATGAGAGGATTGTGGGAGTAAAGATTTAAAAAGGAACTTATAAGTTAAGGGCTTTTGTAGATGACTTGGTGTTGGTTCTGCAGATCCTAAACAGAAGATGAAGAGGTTAACAAAAAATGTGAAAATAGAAGATCAAACAGAATTGATGAATAAAATGGGTTTTAAGATTGCATATGATAACTGCAGCAAAATTATTGTATGCACAAAGATGGAAAGATTTGGCATTGCCCACAATGGATAAATGGTTGGTGAAGATGATGGAACTTGCTGAGATTGCTACATTGACTTCTTTGATCAGAAAAAAGACAATATCTATGTTTATTGCTGTCTGGAAACCCCTTGTAGACTTTTTGTGTGAAAAAGAAAAAAAAATAAACATATGATTTATGGTTTTGATGATTAGACAGGATAGATTATAGAAAGAAGAAAGATGTTATAACTATAGAGTAAAAGGTAAATATATAATTGTACTTGTAACTGTTGTAAAGAAGATTGGAAGCTACTTCTTTGTATCTTTTTTCTTTCATTTCTATTTTTCTTTTACTTTCCTTTCTTGAACTTTTAGCTTTCCCTTTGATTTCTTTGTCTTTTCTTACTTTATTTCAGTTTGCATCCGTTTTTATCTTCTTTTAAAAAAAGCTTTCATAAAATTATATGTAAGTTTCTTTAAGGTACCTACATTGCAACGTAAATAAATCCCTTTAGCAGTTGACTCACTGGATTAGCATTATAGGATGGCTGGACTCTGTTTCAGGAACTCATTTGTTTCAAAAGGGCTCTAAGAGTCATTTCAGTTGAGGAAGGTAAGCTCCTTTTTCCACATTGCAAGTGGATAGTGTTTGAAAGTGTTTCTGTCTAGCAGCTTTTTCTTTGGGACTGAACATCTACCTCAGTGTTGTCCAAACTTGGCCACTTTAAGATGAGTGGACTTCAACTCCCAGAATTCCCCAGCCAGCCATGCAGGCTGGGGAATTCTGGGAGTTGAAGTCCACTCATCTTAAAGTGGCCAAGTTTGGACAACACTGATCTACCTTGTTCACACGCTCAGCTGAAGCACAAGACCTGTACTGGATAAGGACTGAAGTTGGGATGGAAAAGAAATGCATTTGAATGCATACTTATCTTATTTTGATATCTGAACAAATGTACAGTTATTCTTCAAAAGCTGTTCTTTGAATTTTCCAGTGCGGTTCTTATATATATGAGAAAACATTTTCACAAAAATCATATATTCATGAAAAAAGTATAAAAAGCCATGATAAAGGAAATTGGTTTGCAAAATGTAGATGAAACTAGACACAACAATGTTGTGTTTGGAGAAATGTATACAAAGTACTACTGAATTAAAATAAAACCTTTCAAAAATGGTCAGACTAGCCTAGGCATGGGGGAAACTTATGTATAGAAAAATGTGAAACAGAGGGAAACCAAGATTATGAAAGTCACTCCTCTCTCCTCTGAACTGGAGATTTAGGAAGGGATACAGTGAGATCTGTGCAAGTGATGATCATATAAAATCATTTTATCTGGACATATGAAGTGGCCTTATACTACCTAGGCCAGCACTACCTGTTCTGACTGGCAGCTACTCTTTGTATTTCCCAGCCTTCCTTTCTGACAGCCTTCTAAGTAGTGCAGGTAATCAATATTTGTGGTGTCCCATAGGACAACTGCCTTTCTGTCAGAAGAAAATGGTTGAAACCTTAGTTATAATCCATTTTTATTATACAGCCTTTGGTTTTAAAAATCAGAAGTACAATTTCTCTGCTTATCCCAACTCTTTTCTTTTACTTGAAAGGGAATAATAGATATTGTCCTGTGGAATCTTTTCTGTCCAAGAATGTCAGAGTATGGACAGGGAGAAAGGGGGGGGGGGTAAACAGTCAAAATTACAAGTACATTGAGCATGAAATTGAAGAGCTCCAGGGAGAGTTTCATTTTCCCTTCTTAAAATCAGAAAGAGACCTCCTGGCTCCTGATAATAATTTTCCCCACACAGACCCAGACTGAGCATTGATTCCCACTGTATTATTTTTCTTCCTCAATATGATTTTTAAAACTAGAAATCCTTTTTGTCTGGTGTTTATTGAAAACTAGATTATTTGTGAAAGGGTGTGGGTCTATCCATATAGATTTATAATGTGTAGCCAGTGAGTCTCTTCTGAGACCTTCCTCAACTTTGGTGTGGTGTTTGTTTAGCCTAGAAATACTTGGCCTGAGGTAAAGGATCATTGGGGGCTTGCATATCCACAGTTATAATTTAGTCGTTGGTGTTCAGATGAGGTACGACAAATTGACTAATGTCTGCCCTGAAGATCTAATGCCTGCCTGCTGGACATTTTGGATGCAGAATTCTCCCATCTTACTCAGGTGTGCTAAAGAAAAGGATTTATTCTGCTGGTCTCTGACACTTTGTATTTTGCTCAACTTGAACTCAGCTTGTCTGTTCTTCAGGAGCCGGATTTAGATGAAATTCTGTTTCTGACAGAAGCTTGGCATCTGGCCAAAAAAACTGGAAATGGAGGCAACTTAAAGTAAATACTGATAATATTTCTCTCTCCCTTTCTTTTACTTGTGAACCTTTTTTTCAATAAAAAGAAAAAGCATATGTTCATAGGCTAACTTGTCCCAACAGAGGGTCAATTACAACCATTTGGCTGCAAATCCAGTCCAAGAAAAATACCAAGTAAAGAAACAGCAACAGCAGGTACCAAGGGCCCCCACTACAGTCAGATGTTCTCAGTATATGTCAAATGTGAACATAAAGCCTATGGGTAAGATATTTTTCATCTTTCACTTTCCCATGAAAGTCCAAAATGAATCAATAAGCCAGTGAGACATTTTTTCATACTTAGGTATTTTCCTAGATAGTCCTATAAATGTCAAAATGAAGGAAAAAAGAAGAAAATAATTTTTTTAATAAGAATCAGCAGAAGAATAAATTCATGTCCAAATCTAATTATATGGCCTGGTCAGGTATTCACATGTAGATACAAATACCAGTTTAGCCAGCTAATGAATGCTCACAGAAATACAGTTCAAATCTTGACATCCCCTTCATTCATATATGATTGGTTCCTCAGAATAGTTGGGGTGCACCTGACATGCTTCCTTTGCTGAATATATAGGGGTTACTTTGAAATCCACATTCCTGATTACCATCAGATAGATCTATCATGTTCGAAAAGATACAGGTGTGGATATAATATATCCTGACAATAGTGAAACATTTGACAAAGTGCCCAATGAATGCTTATTAATATGACAGTTAACGACAGCCTGGATTGTGTGACAAGTAGATAAATAGCTTACTAAAAAATCTACTCAAAGAATACTATCAATGGTTCTTGGAGAAAAGTGTCAATGGGGAGGCCACAAGGATCAGTCCTAATCCTCTTCTCTTTAATTTTTTTTAATGACATGGATAAAGATGTGGAGGAAATGCTTGTCAAATTTGCAGATGACACAACATTGAGTGAGACACCTAGTACCTTAAAAGACAGCAATGGTCTGAAAATGGCAATAGGTAATGTAATAAAAATGTGCAAAGTTCTTTACTAAAAAAAAAGAAACCCAAATGTATACATATAGGATGCATGATGCCTGGCTTATGGCAGTAATACTTGTGAATACAATCTTGGAATAGTAGTTGATTGCAAATGGAATATGAACCAGCAGTATGATGTGTTTGCAAAAAAGACAAATACAGTTTTGGGCTATTTCAGCAGAATATAGTTTCCAAATTGTGGGAATAATTGTTCCATATTACTCTGCATTGGTCAAATCACACAGCAAGATACTACTCAAATGTATTACTGAATGATTGAGGTGGGGGGGGCTCATTCACTCTCAGTTCCTTATGGCATTTGATCAATGTGCAGCCAAACAATGCACCCTTCTATGTGAAACGTTCCTTTCCGTTGCCAAAATTTCAGTGGTGAATAAAACCATCATTTCTTACTTTTCACATTAATGTCCCATGTAATGAATGATGGGCCTGCAGTTGTAACATAGGGTATTACCAGACAAGGCTTCAGATCCATAGAAGGAGTGAAGTGAGCCCCTTACCAACTCATTGATGGTTTGCAGCAGAGAGAAGCTGGGACCTGGCAGGCAAGGGGCTTAATCTACATCCCATGCAGATCTGGCAGTGCACATAAGCACAGGGAACTCTTCACTCAGAATAGGCATACTTAGTCGGAATGTAAAAATGGGGACTTTTTTCAGTACAAGAGATGGATTGTTTTCTTTATCTCTCCCTCTTTCTTTAAAAAGATAATTTAGTGTAAGTATGTAATGTTAAGGGAGAAAAATAAAAAATTCCTGTAATCTTTTCAATTGTCCTAATCAAATTGGAATCACTTCCAGATCTGATTTGGACTGATCTGGCTACTGCGTATTTCTACTAAATATTTCAGCAACTGAAACTGTTTCTCAAAGAGTGTTTATTTTAGCTTTTATTTTATCTTGGCACTCATTTTTAATAAGTGGGTTGTGCGTGCTTTGAAAATAATTTCAAACCACTTAGAACTTTGTGTGAATGCAACACTTTTCTGTTATTCATTAAAGCATCCCAACTTCTCTCAAACCTGAAAAAGGTACTGTTGCTTTAAGAGTCCCATTAACTTTAATGAATAGATACCTCAATAGCATATGTTGATGTGTTAATATAAAATTGCACCTAGCTATTTTTCATACCTTGCTGGAAGAATGGTTGGCATGATAAACGATTTTATGTTTTGGAGTGGCTTTGGATGATACCTTGGATTTGTTTTGCTAATTTGAATTTGTATTTGCCCATGTCTTCATCTTTTCATTTAAAAAAAAAAAAAAACCACTTGCCTACACACTTTCAAAAGTATATGCTATTTTAGAGGAAAATGTTGCTGCTCAAACTCAGGCCTGTTGCTTCAAGTTTATGTCCAAAGTTTCAAAGTGGCTTAGAAAACTACAAAACGGTTTGGAAAATTAGAGGGCTATGATTTTTAAAATTTTGCAGGCTAGTTACCTTCTTTAGGCTGAGGTTCTGGTTTGAGTTCATGTGACAAGTGTGAACTAAAACAGAGATCATATGTCATATAATAATTAAGGACAATGCAGTTGGATCAGGAAGAAAGTTTGGGAGGTAACTACAAAGTGGGTTGATCAAGAAAGTGCCTCCCTCTGATGTAAATTATCTATCAAAAATGAAGCAGATCATTGATCAGTTTATTTGTTTTACTGATTTGTTAGATGTATCCCGTCTTACCTCCAGGAACTCAAGATTCCTCTATTTTTTCCCACAGTCATAATATTATGGGCAAGTGGGGCTGAGAGAGAGTGATGGCCCCAAAGTCACCAGTGAGTTTCCACAGCTGAAGATAGATTTGAACCTTGGGTGATCCCCACTGCCTGTCTGCTACAGTTTTAAAAAATCATCTGCTTCTTCCAATAGGCAGAGCAGTTTTGTGGAACACCTTCAGGAAGGATTGAGTTGAAAATCTCTCTCCAAAATGTTAATAAGGGCACAGGCAATGATAGTAATATCACTGAAGTCTGTCTACACCAATGTTTCTCAACCTCAGCAACTTTAAGACGTGTGGACTCCGACTCCCAGAATTCCCCAGCCAGCATGCCAGAATTTTGGGAGTTGAAATCCACACACCTTAATGTTGCTGAGGTTGAGAAACACTGGTCTATGCTTCTGCTGACTAATATATACAATGTAGTGTATACAGTCTGCTTAAATCAGCATTCAAACTTAGGCTGCAATTAAGAAAAGCTACATATACATAGTGATGATGAAAGAAAAAGAATATACGTTGCCTTAGCTCTTTTTATATTTTGGCAGTGGGGCCTTGCTGACAGAAAACTCAAGGAAAAGATCTGGCAGTAAAAGAGGTACTTTTTTTCACATGCATATAGTTTAATTTTGCATAGCAAAAGTGGGCAGGCCACTGCTTCTTCAAAGAGAAAATTCTTACGTAAAATTATGATTGCTGCAGTCAGCCACGGTCTATCCAAAAGTAAGAATTAGGCCTGAGTCCTTTCCATGAACTTATTCAGAGGTTTAGCTCGCTCTGTTTTTCCCCAAGCTGTTCAAGCAAAGTACCTTGAAGCCACCTTCTGTAACTCATTGGGGAGGGGGGCACTCAAGCATCATCCTGGAGTGTAATGAAAGGAAAAGACGAGTGAGTGACTATCCACGTGTATATACACTGAGGTTATGCCACTCGCTGGGGTGTCTGTCCCAAACCTAGTCTTGGACATGCCTGAATGGTTGCATTCCCTTCCCTCCTCCTCCTCCTCCTTTTGCTTTTCCTTTACTGCACTACTGGTGGTCTGCTGTACTCTGTGCAGATGTCTCTCCCATGCTATGTCATGCTTACTTTAAAATGGCTGTTTAGGAGAGGAATGGAGAATCAACACGTGGAAGACCATCTGCTCCGGTGGTGTTTCTAAGCAAACAGCAGATAGCACTGCTGTTGCCTTTGATCCCATATCACTGGTTTTGGCTTAAGTTTCAGACTGCTGGCAAAGGTGCCTGTGAGCTTGCGCCTTCTGCCCTTTCCTTCCCAGTAGCAGGACTTACAGATGTTTGCTCTGGGACTTTGGATTTTTTTTTCTCCTGTCATTCTTGATGATTACTGGATGATTTGGACTTACGTGAGTCCTCTTTCTTCTCTCTGTCTCTCTCTCACACTTTTTCTTCTATAGGGCTGCTACCAAAATGCTTTTATTCAGGGGCCAGTTTTCATTGTTTCTATTTGGCATTCGCAGCTGCTAAGTTCAATACTAAAGGAGGGAGAGAGAGAATCAGGCCCCACCAAAGTTTCCCCATCTTGAAAGAAAAGCCTGAAGATAAGCTATAGTTGCATTTGGCTGCACCTGGTTTTAGTATTCCATATAATCAGGAACATTGCATAATCAGACTTTGGGAGGAAAATAAGCAATCTCCTTCCCAAATCTTTGTGTTGTGTCCCAGCTACAAAAGAAAGAAATGGCATTTTTGTCTTTAAACGCAAACACATTTATACTTCTCACACTGATAATATAGCTAGTAACCCTTATCTAAATGACATCCAGATTCAGAGTGGCCCACTTCTCAGAAGAGATTGGCATCTTCCCCATTACACCAAAACTGCAAGAGGATGAATGGCTTTGAATTGCCTATATGTAGGTTCCACATTTGAAAGCAAAGTTACTTGTCAGAATTCTTGTATACTCATTTCAACCTTTCTCCTAATAATTCTTATTAATCCTAATTCAGAAAAAAATGTTTTGTTTTGTTTTTTACTCTTCTTCAGTCCTAACCATTGCTCGGAAGATCTAACAAAGGATAAACAGCCATGAATTATGATACAATTTGTGCAACTATGGGGTTGGATGTTGAATGCATTAAGAGTAGAATGTGGAAGTAAAGCAAGTGTGAGAATAAATGGAATTATTCTGAATGGAGTCTTGCATTGAGCAGAGAGTAAGAGAGCAAGAGAATAAATGCATAAAGAATGCTTGTGACATTATAGTCACATTCATGAGATGGGTGGCTATATAAATATGATAAATAAATATGTAGATATGTTGGCTGAGAATATGAATGATTTGTAATGAATGTTAGATAAACTGTATGACACTCCAAGGAATATGGATCTGAAAATCAATGTATCAAAGTTCAAGGTAGTTCAGTTTGACAGGAAATATTGAGTGAATGATTGCACGTTATTGCACAAGATTATTACATGCGTCATTACGATGCATGTAAATGATGAAAAACTAGAGCTAGTGGATGAATTTTTGTACCTTCACAGAATGTTTACTAAATATGGGGAAATGAATAGGGAAATTTGAAGACATACAAATGCTGTAGAAAGGTGGTAGTGTGTGCCCTGCTGTAGAGAATGAATGTTGGTTGAAAGAAATGAAAAAGCCTGTGCATAAGTGTGCTTCTGCCCCACTTTATTATGTGGAAGTGAGAGGTGGGTATATCAGGAAAAACATAAAGGTAAGTTGAATGCAGTGGGAATGAGTTACTTAAGTCTGTGTGATAAAAACAAGAGAAGTTAGGGTCAGTAGTGAATAGTGGTTCATGAATGTGGATTGAATATAAAAGTGAGTGACCAGAATGAAAGAAGTAAGTTGAAGTGGTTTGGTCATGTGAAGAAAATAAATGAGGAACAGATTGCAAAATAATTATATGAAGGAAGAGTGAATGGTTTGAGTCGGAGAGGAAGACTGAGAAAGTCCTGTTTGGAATGATGAAATCCTGAAAAAGAGGTGAGAAGTTTCAAGAACAAACAGCAGTGTATGAAGCAGTATATGGAAGTGGTAGAAGCAAGGATAATTTGCAAGAATAGATAATTACAGAGACGTGTAGCAAATGATGTTGGCATAGACTAAATTTACCTTTACTTTAATGTTTCCTTTGTTATCTTATGCCTTTAATTTCTTTGGCTTACATTTTCTTACCCTTTTCTGTGCATTGCATAACGTTGCTAATCTGAAAGGGCACATTGTGATTGGTATGCATGTGCAGTATGTCTTTAAACGCAACTTAGTACAGGTAGTCTTCATTTAGCAACCACAGTTGGGACCAACAACTTGGTCATTAAGGGAAGTGGTCGCTAAGTGAAACTGCAACTGGGCTTCTGATCTTACTTCAGCTTTCCTTTGCTTTACAGACCTGCAAAGGTCATAAATGCGAAGATTGGTTGCAAAGTTACTTTTTCATCCCTGTCATAACTGCAAACGGTTGCTAAACAAAGCAGTTGCTAAACAAGGACAACCTGTACTTTTTTTTTAAGCACTTAATAATGCAAAGGTAACTCTATTTAAATTGTACTTAGACATTTCAATTTTTGATAAACTAATGCCTGTGGAAAATTTTAATTTATAATTTAAATAGTTTTTCAATATTAATCCTCTGGGCTGCATGATCAGGAGGGATACTTATGAAAGCTCCCCTGCTTGTAGGATGAACAAAGCAAAGACAACAATGGAAGTTAGTTAGGAAGACAGAAAGAAAAGGTGGAGAGCAGCCACATGTGGGCTGGGAACATAGTTTAAGGCCCAGGCCCAGATCACATAGTTGTGCTCAGTCAGTGCACCCTAGTAAGGTAATGCTGCTTGATCCAAATAAGGGGGCCTCTAAGCAAAATGTCATTATTAAGACTCTCTTCATGTGAGCTGGTCTGGCCTTTTGTATCCCAGAGCCACTTGAAGTGACAGGTTGGTTAAGGACTTGTTCTCACGTCATGAGGCAGATCAAGCTATCATGACTGCCTACTTTAAAGTATAAATATTTTGCAAATATTTTCGGCAGATATGAGGCTGTAAATATTGCTGCAGGAGTCCATCTCAACTTCCAAAAGATTTTTAAATCTTGTACAGAAGCCCTGAAATATCTGATAGGGCACATTTTATAGAAAGGCATTGTACACAAGAGGAAGTTCAGGCATTCTAACCGTGGAGGGCCTGAGATCCATCCATTATTTGCTATTGCTGCTACAAGAAGATGTGGCAATAGGGAAGGACCAATGCACTGTTTATTTTTTTCAAAGAAATTAACTGACTGAAGTCACTCAAGATGGGAAATGGAAATAAGAACAGCATGAAAAAGGATGAGAGAATCAAAACAAAGAGGAATAAGAATAAAAGTAAGAGCAAATCAAAGAAACAGTGCAGGAAAAGTTCCAAGACACAGAAGGATATTAAAGAGCCTAAGCAATCCATGATAGACGATGTTGTGTAGCATAATAACATCCATCATTGGTGTGGAAAATGCCTGATTGCTGCCTCCATGAAGTGAGTAGTTAAACACAGTTGCTCACGCAGGGAGCTCCATACAGTTGTATGAACTTCTGCAGTCACTAGATGAACATACCGGCACTCATTCTGTTTTCATGACAGTATTTTCTTTGAATCCCTTTGCTAAAGCTAATTAATTATAGCATGCTTCTAATGCTCTTTAACTGTGTGTCTTTTGTCCTTTTATTCCATATTTTACTACTTTTGCCTCAGTAAATAAACTTCTATTATCTATATATTTATTTTTCTCTGTATGATTTATGGAATCCTAGTTATATATTACTTTAACTGATAAAGTCTTATTTTTTGTTTGCACTGGTTTTGTTCCTTGTATAAGATTGTAGCCTGTGCTACAACCTTATACAAGTAATATGAGCCCTATAATTGGAGGTAATTCTAATTATAATCAGCGGGATGTACTTCTGAATAAACATATTTTCATTCTGAGGATATTAAATGAGTTCATTCTGGAATTCTATATAAAGACATTCTTAGATGAAAAAAATCCTACATGCTGTCTCAGTATCTTTTGGAGGAAGTTAATAGAAAGTCTGGTGTTTCTTTTCCCTTACAGACAATTGTAAATTATTGTGCTGCTGTTCTACTTTCCAGATGTGGAAAACAGCTTGTCTTTCTCTTTCCTCTTTTAAAGAGAGGACTAGTCGAGCTGAATTTGTCTCAGATGGCAATGAAATTAGAAGCACACATAAAACTGTTCGTTTCTGCATTGCCCCACTAATTAAAAGGAGTGATGAAAAATCACTGCAGAAGTCATCTACCACCTAATGTTCAGAAGGCTTTTTAAACCTAGAAACTAAGTTGTGGCTTGAGTCACTTTGACTCCATCTTCATTTGCATGTCAATTTAACCCAGTGGGAAAGAATGTTTTCAGTGGAACTGGGCCATTAACAATGAATGCATACAATTTCACCTTCCTGAATGATGAATCCTGTCAAGAAGGGCAACCTGATGCTGAACTCCAAATCATATTAACACAGGTCTGTGCAGTCAATTGCCAGGGATAGTGGGAGGTGGGTCCAGCTGCAGAGTGTCTGTATAAGCAAACTGAATCCAGTAATTTAAAAACTCAGGCAGTTTAATTTGGTTTAACATTTAAGAGGCTGAACAAAGCCGAAGCAAGCTTTTAAGCTACGTCCTCTGCTAAGACACGCAAGAGAAAAGATCAAGGCAGGTTTGGGAGCAACACAGAATAGTTAGTATATTGCAGTGTTTCTCAACCTTGGCAACTTGAAGATGTGTGGACTTCAATTCCCAGAATTCCCCAGCCAGCAGGGTTGGTTGGGGAATTCTGGGAGTTGAAGTCCACACATCTTCAGGTTGCCAAGGTTGAGAAACACTGGTATATTGTATTATAAATATGTCCACCTCAAAGACAACATTCTTCAGCCCTTCATAGTGCTAAACATCTTGAATATAAAAACTTCTAAATAAAGGGCACTTCCACAAAGCCGGTGTTTTAACTTCCCAGATCCAAGTGGCAGCACTCCACTGCAGTTTTCACTGGCCCTGTGTGAAGCCAACCGATGTCTCCTCTCATCTTGCGCTGTGAGATTTCTATTGTGAGAAAAAATAAAATAAACTCTCACTGTGAGGGAGGAGGCCACACAGAGCAGAGCTCTCTCTTCATTTTAAAAAGGCAGATAAAGAGGTGACAAGGTACCACAATGTCTTTAGCCTCACCAAGGACTAACTCTAACTTTTTGCTATTTAACTTTAATATTAATTCTCTTGTGTCTGAGATTAGCAACCCAGCTGCCTAATAAACAGATTCTGTGTATGCAG
This sequence comes from Liasis olivaceus, assembly GCA_030867105.1. NCBI lineage: Eukaryota > Metazoa > Chordata > Lepidosauria > Squamata > Pythonidae > Liasis > Liasis olivaceus. The sequence goes on from CM061349.1 coordinate 49,772,007, forward strand.
ATAATTGCAAAGCTTTGCGTGACCTAGCTGCGTACAGCAATGAGGAAGCTCTTAAGATCAATTACACTAAAAATAAGATCCTTATTTTTGCCAAGTACCCCAGAGTTCACGCCTGGCAGCTGAATGGTCATCCAACAGAGCAAGTTAAAATCTTTGGGTGTAGAGTTTCATGTCTCTGGCAAAGGCAGGGCACATCTGGACTATGTCATCCAAAATGTTCAGGAATCAGCAACAAGTATACAATATTGTTACCATTGCAGAGGTGCATTATTTATACCAACAGTCATAAAGATATTTTCAGCCAAACGTCACGCACAGCTTTTATTTGGAGCCCAGTTGGGATCATATAGCTGTTTTGTTCATCTAGAGATGGACAGTGAAACTGTCCCGCGCCCTGGTCCAAGCAGCCTAGGAAACGGGCATTATTACAGGATGTTCACAACGTGCCCATGTGACAGTGGTTTATCAGCAGGCAATATGGGTGCTTAAGCAATTGATGGATTGTTTGATGGATTTGGGAGGGCAGCTAAATCAATCTGCTTTCCTAGAGACATATATCTGTGTAGTCTTGTTTAGGCCAGCCAAGGGTCTAAATCAAGTAATTGTGTCCAAATTTAGAAGACTTCTAACTTTAATATGTTTTAATGTACTTCCAAAAGCTGTTCTTGAGGGAAATTTTTAAAATGTCCTATTATGCATTAAAACTTTGCCCTTGTGGTGAAGGGGCCATTGAAGCTATGCTCCTTTTATAAACATGCACAATTATATTTTATAATCCCGTTTTAGTAAACTTTCTGGGCCATTCAGAACTTTTTTTAGGTACAGTTGCTGCTGTCTGACCAGAACAGTTTTCTTTCTTTGAACCTGGAAAACTTCTGCTTTATTGTTTATCGAACTTGCCACAATTTTATCATATTGACAATATGGCCATACCTGTTTTTATTTTCGTTTGTATTTACTGTTCACTCTGTTATGTATTTGTGGAATTCTGGTTGTTGACCGCAATAAAGTTTTGTTTGTTTCTTGATTTGGCTATGCTCTCAGATACATTCCCAGCTCTGGGCATATAATGAGAAATTCTTTTTGGTAAATTCCTCTTTCAGTGCCTGCCCAGTTCCTTCTTCCTCTGCTATGCACGGAGACCATCTTTCTCAATCTTGTACAAGCTTCTTTCACATGGAGAGTATAGTTTTGCTTGGGAAACTGAGTTGCCTAAGTAGGACAGTCCCCACAGATATATAATTTTATACGATTTTCCCTTAATTTTAGCACATATTGGATGTATTAGCGATGTCTGTATTTCTTTCAACCCACTGCTTTCCCAGGACACTGTATCTACAGGCTTTTTCCACTAGCTTTTTGTAGAAGGATATATAAAGTGGCAGATTTAGACATTTTACTTGGAAAAAAATCATCATTCTAATAGTAAATGTAGCACTGCCAGTGTTGCAGCATAGCTCTTGTTGCTTTTTTGACTGCCACTAGTATTAAAGTCTCATGTCCAAAAACTTCCTGCTCATCACAGACACGACCGATTGATGCAATACTCTTGTTATTATGGCATAGGTGCATACATTTGCAGAGGTAATGTCAACCATCAGTCAATAACCCTAACCCATTTGTAGGGAAAAAAGCACAAGTCAGCTGAAAAAAGCCAGAACTGATAGGGGCGCAAAACTCACTGGCAGGCAAAAAAGGAACAGGAGCCTTCAGAACAGTTGACCCATTCTGCAGTTTTAATGTCCTGGAGTAGTGCAGCTTATAGGGCATAAACTTCCTCATTGTAAGCGTTGCTTTTATCTTGTTATACTTGTTTATTGTTTGTGCACTCCATTTAATTGTTTCATTTTTGGCTGGAAGAAAAAGCAAAATAAAATGGAGTTGAATGTGTATTCCATCGATTTTATGTGACAGTGTTTACCTTTTTATATTGTTATCGAAGAATCAGAATTATAGAGTTGGATGAGACCACAAGGATCACCTGGTCCAGCTTGCTGCAACATGTAGGAAAGCCAATTAATCCTTCCAGCAAAGATGATCTCCACCCTCTTCTTAAAAACCATGGGTAGACTGTTTCTACTGTTGTACAGATCTTACTGTCAGGGAATTTTCCCCTTATATTTAAACAAAATCTAGGTAGCCACAACTTATACCAGTTATTTCTGATCCTAGTTTTGTGGCCTTGGAAAATAGTTCTTCACCATCTTCCCTGTAGTATCCCTCCATGTACCTGAACATAGCAGTGAAACTACAAGATGAAGATCAGTGCTATGGACCTCAAGAATGACAATCCTGAGGGATTTCACTATTCATGCTGGAAGTGCCATGGTTGTAGTAGCTCAGGATTTTATTTATTTATTTAAAAATTATATATGGCTGCCAAATTGGAACAATGCAACTCTGGGGGGCTACAATAACAAACAGTAACACAAACCAACAATACAGTTAAAATAAAAGCCAACTGTTATAGGTAATCAAGATTTTATGGCAGTTATGACAACTATGAATCTGCTACAACTTGTTACTGGCCAAACACCAGTAGATTTTTTTTGACTATGGGCCAAAAGGATAGTGGTCTAAAGCTGGGATATTTTAGATCTACGCCATTTTCAACAGCAATTCCTGTTGAGGTTTAGACACACAGTAGACTTTCCTGTCTGCAAGGATGAGAGAACCATTGGGATGGTCCATGTTCAGCATTAATGTATCCTAGTGATTTCCAGAGATGTTGGGAGATTTTCTAGCTAGTACAGTGGGCATTTCTCCAAAGATTTAGGTCAGATCCGCACTTTTAGCTGATCCGATTGCCAGCACAAGCCACCTATCATTTCTGGAGGGCAGGAACACATGACATTGCCATCAAACCATCCCAGCCACAGCTAATGCAACCTCGTCCTGTGCTTTCTGGCTACACATACAAAGGAGTGTTATCCATCTTGTGCTGGTTCAAGCCCATGATGCCCAGTACACATGCAGTATTCCATTCATCCACATCAACTGGCTACTCCAGCTTGGGTTGGGAGTATCCCTCCTTTCCAGTCACTAGTTGCTGCCCTCCACTGCTACTTTATTTTAGATGTTCCCCAATGAAATGATGAAAAGCTGGGGTGAAGCTTATATGTTAACTGATGGAACAGTGAAACACCAACCTGTCTTTATTTTCTTTAACCAGGTAAAAAATTGATAAGAATTCTGCCTCTTTCCCCTTCTAACCCAAATGATAGGAAAATGGTAAAACTGTTGTTTCCTCCCTCCCTGCCTCCCTCCCTTCCTAAGCAGGAAAGTCTTCCAAGCAGAGCCCATGGTAAACATGGTCCAGACAGACTATCAAGCCACCAGCTTAGCTAAAGCAGAGGAAGGGGTTGATGTCCAGAGAGGGAATCCTTAAACCAGCTTCATTTCCAGCCGGTTTATGCATACAGACACGCAGCTGAAGGCTCAAGTGCAGAAAAGCCCAGAGTCATCCATGAAGTATGGAGATGATCTGGGCAGTTGACAACCTAATTCCTGGGCTGCCAGAATACACCCCAGTTGAGGGTAACAGAGCAAGTTGCAAAACAACTAGAATGAAAGTAGAGGAATGCATGTCTCAGACTGAACCCTGAGAAGAGCTCTTTCCCAAGCACATTCTGGGGCAGTGAAGGATTGCACAGCAACAATTTTTCCACTCCATCTTTTAATTGTTGGATATATCCTTCCCATCCACCAAACTGTTTCTCTCATTTTGCAAAATAGAGGAGAGGTCACCTGATGTTCTACTTTCCATCTTTATTCTGCTCCGGTCATGTATATGAAAGGGTTAAAGCTGGAACAATCAAAGGCTACTCCCTTTGGGACTGTCCATGTAATCACCCAAATTATTATTTTCCAGTGGCTTGGAAGTTCTGGGTCCTTTTGATATACAGTATAGGTAATGTAAATAGCTGTGTGTTGTTCACATCTCTCTCAACCTGCTTTATCCTGCCTTTTGTTTCTATTGTCCCAGTTCACTTTTGTGATGTTTTGCTGATGTTTAATAAATGAACATCAGACTATATTTTTGCTAGCTGAACAGAGTAGCACACATACTTGCTCTGATCTGGATATAGGGACTGACTAGAAGTGTGCTGGATGCAAACTAAACTGGAAAAGACCCACAGTAATTTTCCAACATTTATCACCCAGTGGAACTATTCTGAGCGCTTTGTGACCTGCTGAGATCTAGCCCAGCATGGGATCACATAGAACCCTTGGTAGCTTTCTGTAATATGTTACATAAGCACTCTGGGAATAAACTTGGTCATATTTGTCACGATTTAGATTCTGCAATTTTGGCAGCTAATCTGAAGAAGCATTCAGAGCACTATCTAATCAGGTTCCTTTGATGACTTTTAATTCTTAAAGTCTTCATCAAGGGTGGCCAATTAGTCATTTCCTTGACCAATGCCCCTCATGGCTCATTACATCTGGTAGGATTGGGCTGTTCAGCTGATCCAGGAGCTATACATTCTTCTTGAATAAAGGAGTGGTTCCAGCCTCATTAAAGGAGGCAATAGTGAAACCCTTCCTGGAAAAAAAAAATTACCGGATATTGAAAATATGAGCAACTAGATGATTATGGCCAACATCCCTTTTCTGGGCAAGTGCTCAATGAATGATAATTGCTCAGATACTGATACTCTTAGATGAAACATCTTGTGTAGATTCATTTCAATTTGGTTTGGGTCACACTGGGAGAAGATCTTCAGCGGATAAGCCACAAGGGGAAAACAGCTCTGTTGATTCTCCTAGACCTTGGAGTGATATTTGATACCATTGCCTATGGCAGTGCTTTTTAAACTTTTTTCTCTTAGTACTCCTTCCCACTTTTAAAAATTATGGAGGCCCCAAAGGAGCTTTTGTTTGTATGGATTATACTTATCGATATTGACTGTATTAAAAATTAAAATTGATGCATTCACTGCTACTACCACTTCTCGTGATGATTTGGTGGGATATTTGATATTGTACTATTTTTCAACATAGGTTGGCAAATAATTTTGATTTTGCAGACCCCTGAGAGGGTCTTGTGGGATCCTAGGACCACACTTTAAGAAGCACTGGCTGATGGTATACTTTTGAAAAAGTTATCCAAGCTAGATGTGAGTGGAGCAGCTTCATTGTGGTTCTACATATAGTCAGATGGCTGTTTCTAGAAGGTGGTGCTGGAGGTGTCTGCTCAGCCTCACAGTTGGTTAGTTTAGTATGTATGTATGTATGTATGTATGTATGTATGTATGTATTTATTTGACACCACTGAGCTTTCATCAAGTTCCATTTTATCTCCCAAGCTGTTTAACATCTATATGAAGCCACTGGATGGGATCATTCAGAGATTTAGAGTGAAGTGTCATCTGAAAACTGATGACATACAATTCTGTCCCTCCATTTCATCAGATCTAGGGGAGACAGTTAAAGTGCCAAATCAGTGCTTTGCCATGGTAATGGACTGGATGAGCGTCAAATAAGCTGAAGCTTAATCTACACAGGAAAGAGATGCTGTTAGTGGATAGTACCTGTCTAGGTGGTATTCATCCTATTCTGGAAGGGGTTGCATTTACACTCATGGATTGATTCAAAGCTTGGCAATGCTTTTAAATCCATCTTTGTCATTAGAGGAACATTATAGGTATTACAAAGCACCTTTTACCAACTTTGGCTAGTTTACCAGTTACAGCCCTGCTTTGCTAGCTTTGTGACTGTAATCCATGCCTAGTATCTTTTTGTTTAAATTACTACAATGGGCTATATATGAGGCTCCTCCTGAAGATAGCTGAGAAACTTCAGTTAGAATAAAACAGTGCAATAGGAATAATGACTAGAACTGGATGCTTTGGACATATTACACCAGTCTTAAACAATCTCGATTGCTTCCCAGTTTGTTTCAGGTCCTACTTCTGAGGGCTGGCATTAACCTATAAAGCCATCTGAGTTTGGGACCAGTAACCGAAGAATGCCTCTTCCTATAGATTTCTACCTGTTCCCTAAGACCACCTTCAGAAAAGGTGCTTCAAGTGCCTTCTCAAGCTGAGGTGCAGTGAGCAGCTACCTGCTACAGGGTCTTTTCATTTCCTCTCTTTGGGATGCCCTCTGCAGCAAATGCCCAACATCAACTTTATCATTTTTTTAATATCAGTATATATGCTTTTATTCCCCCTATTTTTAGTAAACTACTGTGTTGATTTTTACTGTTTAGAATCTATTTGGGCTGCAGCATTTATTGTTCAGTGTTACTTTTTTTTTTACTGTATATCATCATTGTTTTAAAATTTTATCATATGATTTCAGTCTGTTAGCTGCCTTAGGAAAACTTAGTTTTGAAAAGCAGCATGCACATCTTAAGCTATAACTAAATATTTGTGGGTATAAGAGTGAGAATGCATTAAATGAAATCTGGAGATTGAAATGTCATGTATGCATAAAGGAATGTTTCCCTTGAAAGGTAAAATACGTAAACCAGTTCAGTGTATGATTCCTCAACTCAAGATACAACTCTGTTGTCAGTTAGAGTGGCTCCATGAAAGTTTATATGGAGCAACAAAACTTGAATAATCATTAACCAGTTAAATGAACGTACAGAACTTACAGGATTCATGTGGTTTGGTGTATTTTCCAAACATGGTAAAGCCCCATGTTATTAAGGCTCACAGACAAGTATGTGAAAAAGGTAGTGGTGTTACAGGCATCATCAGTGTAATTGGTGACCTTGGTATTTTGTTCATGCTCAACCTAGTATTAGGGACTGTGCATGTGATGCTGCTTCTTCATTATAGTCATTATATAGATTACTCGCCAACAGAAATTATTAGAAAAGTATCTGGATATGGTGATTGAGAGAAAAAGAGAGATGAAGAGAGAGTAGTTTATATATTGCATTTCAAAAAACCCAGGGAAATATAGTAATCCTTGGGTTTAGTGTATGGACTGATACTTGGTCCCTAAACTTTATGCATGCACGTCTATCCATATAACAATGTTTAGTCTGCTTTCAATTAAACGTAATCTCAAAGCAGGAGCAACTAAAACATACAAAATTTAAAAGTCAGAGCCATACAAAATTCCAAAGTTAAAATCATACAAACTTACAAATATTCAAATTAAGCAGGACTATAATAACATGACAGAAATGTATTAAATGATATAGCAACATAACTTTGGTCAAGAGTGTGAGCAAATAGGTAGTACTTTAGCTGACTCCCAAAGGTAATTAACTGATACCAACTTTAGCCGGGTAATAGGGAAATTCCATAATGGCAGGATGGAAAGTAGCCTATACTGTATGTATTAGCATAACTTGGCAAATATATTCCCTGAGGTGGCTCCTTTGCCTTTTTGAGTTTACTGGATTTCATCAAATGGGTCAGATTTCTGCTTGTCAATATATCAGTGACTCAACTGACTTCCATTCCTGTACAGATCTCTGATGAATAAACTTCTCCATATTCATGCTGTCTTCCCTGTTGATTTTAAAGGTGAAGGATCCACAAGTACATTTACGTTCCGGCAAAGCCAATGTATACAGGTGAAACTTGAAAAATTAGAATATCCTGCAAATGTTCATTTATGTCAGTATGGCAACTCAAAAGGTGAAACCAATATCTGAGATAGACGCATTACATGCAAAGCGAGGTATGTCAAGCCTTACTTTGGTATAATTGTGATGATTATGGCATACAGCTTATGAAAACCCCAAATTCACAATCTCAGAAAATTAGAATATTACATGACATCAATAACACAAGGATTGGAAATAGAACAATATCGGACCTCTGCAAAGTATAAGCATGCATATGTACTCAGTACTTGGTTTGGGCCCCTTTTGCAGCAATGACTGCCGCAATGCGGCGTGCCATGGATGCTATCAGCCTGTGGCACTGCTGAGGTGTTATGGAAGACCAGGATGCTTCAATAGCAGCCTTCAGCTCCCCTGCATTGTTCGGTCTCATGTCCCTCATCTTTCTCTAACTCTAACCCTAACCCTAACCCTAACCCTGCGTTGACCCTGGACTTGATGAAGCACAGTGGACCAACACCGGCAGATGACATGGCTCCCCAGATCAACACAGACTGTGGAAACTTCACACTGGACTTCAAGCATCGTGCATTGTGTGCCTCTCCATTCTTCCTCCAGACTCTGGGTCCTTGGTTCCCAAATGAGATGCAAAAGTTGCTTTCATCAGAAAAGAGGACTTTGGACCACTGGGCAACAGACCAGTTCTTTTTTTTTTTTCCTGTAGCCCAGGTAAGATGCTTCTGACGTTGTTTGTTGTTCAGGAGCGGCTTGACAAGAGGAATACGACATTTGAAGCCCATGTCCAGGATCCGTCTGTGTGTGGTGGCTCTTGATGCACTAACTCCAGCCTCAGTCCACTCCTTGTGAAAGTCCCCAACACTTTTGAATGGCCTTTTCCTGACAATCCTCTCCAGGCTGTGGTCATCCCTGCTGCTTCTGCACCTTTTTCTACCACACTTTTCCCTTCCACATAACCTTCTATTGATGTGCTTTGATACAGCACTTTGGGAACATCCAACTTCTTTTGCAATTACCTTTTGGGGCTTTCCCTCCTTATGGAGGGTGTCAGTGATGGTTTTCTGCACAACTGTCAGGTCAGCAGTCTTTCCCATGCTTGTGATTCCTACTGAACCAGCCCGAGAGACCATTTAAAGGCTCAGGAACCCTTTGCAGGTGTTATGGATTCATTAGCTGATTCGAGGGGGACACTTTGAGCCTAGAATATTGAACCTTTTCACACTATTCTAATTTTCTGAGATTGTGAATTTGGGGTTTTCATAAGCTGTATGCCATAATCATCACAATTATACCAAAGTAAGGCTTGACATATCTCGCTTTGCATGTAATGCGTCTATCTCATATATTGGTTTCACCTTTTGAGTTGCCATACTGACATAAATGAACATTTGCACGATATTCTAATTTTTCGAGTTTCACCTGTAGATTCTCTCACTCTTTACTGATAAACGGGGAAAAACCCAACTCACTTTGCTTTCCATCAAAAGCATGTTCGGCTGACAATAGTAAATGTATTGGTATTGAGCTTCTTCAGTGGTACTGTTTGAAAAAAAACATCACAGAAAACTTTACATTCTCATACTGTTGTGGCTTCTTCGTTTTGTCAGGTGTTATCACTTGATCTTAACACAAAGTTTGGGAGACAAAGCATTGGAAGCCTGGAGAATGACACCACGGGTCAGTGAAATTTACTATGGGCAGCTGCTCCTTCAAAGTTGCTCTCTGTGCAGAAGCCTATTAAGAAGTAGTAGATTACTTTCCTGCAGTTTTCCTTCATATGATGGATGACGTTCTAAAAAGTGAAAAGACTTCCTGGCCACAGAGGCCATTCCCTCCTGCCCACTGTTCTCAATTCTTAATGCTACCATTCTGCTAAATTCTGCCAGTTCTGCCAGTTTTATTCTGATTGCTTTTGCCTCATCTCCCTGAACATGATTATCCATTTAAGGCCTCCCCCAGGGTGTTTTGCATTAAGTTAGCACACTAGTATCAGACAGCTCAGAGGTGGCCTTGCAGTCTTCAAACATATTTCATATTAGGATTTTATCTAAATATGAACTTTCCAACCTGCAAGTGTGAATTTTTATTTTATTTGCACCATTTTCCTCCACGCCACGCATATAACTCCAGCAGTTATATGCATGGCTATAGAAATCAAATAGATAAGTACATCAAAATAAAGGTGCTTTCCCATATTTCATTGGGGAAATCTGGGTCCAGGTCCACAGTGAAGCACTGAGTCAACTGCCTCCCAGGATTTTTGAGCAACTTAAATTAACCAAATACATATTGTGAATCCCTGAATACAGAAATGATCTTTTCCCAAAGAATTTATGGGAAAGGCATTCATGGCCTTTGTATTTTTTTATTAGATAATTTCAGTGATTTTTTGAAAAGCTGTATCAATATATCTATATCTCTAATATTAAAGGTCAAATTCATTATTATATCATAACTTGGAGGCTTGCAAAGTGTAATGATAGAAGTAGAAAGAAGAAAGATAACTTAATGTTGAGATTAATGAAAAAATATAGCTAACAAATTTGGCACACCTAAATTCCACTTAACTCCCTTCTCTGTATACTATTTGAATGTGCTCTGAGCATATGAAGAATTAAACCTGGCACTTTATTTATTTATTTTTATATTAATATTTGAATATTCCTATGTATTTTGATTAATTATTGAATACATATTGGGCCTTTTTGCCCAGAATACTAGTTGGCAAAGTATAGTATATTATACTTAGCACAGAATATTATTAGAATTAAATTAAAGGGCTAAAGTTCTTAACAAAAATCTAAAAAATTGCCTTTAAAGGGACTTAAGTATCTTTTTGACTCAATATTACAAGCATTAATTCAATTCTAAATCCAAGCCTAAATCTTTAGATCTAAAATCTGTATTTGAATCCTATGCTGAATTCTTAAACTTGTGTTAGATCAGCCTTCCCTATCTGATATTCTCCAAAGATATTGGACTACAAGCTCTAATCGTCCCTGGGGGTGGTTAGCACTCTGATGACGCTCCCAGAATTATTCGCCAATTCTCCATCATTCTTGGAATTTATTTATTATTAATATTGTTTTTATACTGTATATTTTAATTGATTTTATCTCGTCTGTAAACCACCCAGAGTCACATTCAACGAGATGGGTGGTGACAAATTTGATATATAAATAAAAATAAATAAATTTGCTACACAACACATTCTTTTAATCAAAAACAGCACACACACACAAACTTTTTTTTAAGCTTCTAACAAGTATTAAAAATCCTAACATATTCTGACAAACTGGAATGGGTTTAGAGAAAGGCAACAAGAAGGATCAAGAAAGCTTAACCCTAGGTCCTATGAAGTGAAATTGAAGAAACTGGGGATGTTTTGCTTTGAAAAAAGACAGCTGAAGAAAGTTTGACAGCACCCTTGAAATATCTAAAAGGTTATCACTTAGAAGGTCAAGACTTGTTCTGCCTAGTTTCAGAGTGCAGGATACCAAATAATGGATTTAAGTTATAGGAAGAAAGGTTTTATAGTAGTTGCTATATTTTTAGAAAAAACGAATCCTAACAGTAAAAGCAGTTGGACAGTGGAAACACTCACCCACAGAGGTGGTAACTTCCCTTTCACTAGATGTGCTTAAGTAGAATTTTGCCAACCATCTAATGGGGATGCCTTAATTTGGAGCCGGAAGTTCAACTGAGTAGCTCAAATGTCCCTTTGCAATTCTAAGATTCTGTGATTGAATTCCATGGGCATCAAGTGCGCTTTCCTGCAAAATTCCTCTCATGGTTGGGGATGGGGAGCTTCCATCAAAAAGGCCCTGTTTTGCATGGCTATCTCCAAATCTCAGATTGAGATTTGGATTCAGGAAAGATCATATATGAATTGCATGCTCACGGCACAAAAATCAGACAATTTCGCTATTTGTCACAGCTTTCTGTCTCAGAGTATGTACAAAAGCAGAATCTTCAACATTTATTTTGTTTAATTCCTTGGGACTATATCAAGTGTTAAGTAACTGGACACCATGTGTAAAAAATATAGCTCCAGCTGTGCAGGATGTGCATGAAGGCAACCCTGCCTCCTCTCATCCTCTGGCAGCATTCTCCACTGCAAATGCACATTTTTTGTTTCCTCCACCCACATAAGTTAGGGTAACATCCGGTCCTTCAGTGAAGAAATACTAATACAATGCAGTCAGCTATAGTACAATTTTCCTATCAGTTTAAGGAAGCAGCAGCAATGATATTGACAGATTTTGAGGGATCCCAAATTACTCATTTGGTCTTGCAGATGTTTTACAAATATTTATGCATAGAAATCGTGATAGTTTGATGGGATCGTTTTTAGGCCTGTTGTCACTGGAAATTAATGTATGTGTAGTGGTGTAGCCTATGCTTTTTCATGCATGAATTCATTAACCTGCTGAATAAGAAAGGGAAACTCTACTTTCAATAAACAATTCCATTAGCTTGATGGAACTTAAACTGAGAACCTCATCTGTGATAAGGGAGTTTATAGTCCAGTGGTGACCATCTTCAGTTCATGTCCACTTCCAGAGGAAAGACTTCCCATTTCTCCCTGTACCAACAGGGCACCTTCCACATTTGCTTAGGAGGAAGAATCATTGGAGGTTGCTGCTCCACCTTCCATTATGGGTCTAAAGTTCTTGTGTAAAAAGAATCACATAATTATATCCACTCTAATAAGTAATGTTTCAATGAGCATCCCTGCTGCAAAACTGACTCACCAGCTCCAAAATACAAGCTGTAGACGTCAAGCCACACAGAGTATAGGGATATTTCAGCAACAGATTTCTGGCTTCCTGAACAAGAAAAAATGGTTTCTTCTTTACAGTTCACCATAAGATATTTTGTTGTTCCACTTGTTTTCCTTATGTGCTTTTTGTCCTCCCGCTCCCTGAACCAGGATTTAGGGTCTTTCCATGTTATTTTGTGCTGAGTGAATTGTGAGAAATATACCGTATTTTTCCGACTATAAGACGATACTTTTTTCTAAAATCCTTACCCTAAAAATTGAAGGGCATCTTATTCAAGGAAGTCAGCCGAGAATCGCATGGTTGCAAAACTGCCCATACTTTGTTTCTGCAGAGAGGCTTCCTCCTATTGCCAGCCTCCAATAATGAGTGAAATAGCGTGTCTCCCAAACAGACATCCTCCAGTCACAAGCCTTATGTAACTGACCTCAGCTGATGCTGAACAAACCAATTAGAGGAAGGCTGTCTGCAGAGACAAGCTATCGGCAGTTTCACTTGTGCTTGAATGTAATCAGTTATGCAAAAGAGCCTGGAAACAGAGCTGCAGAGAGATGGTTTGGACCTCCTCCCACCGAGTGTAGCAGGTAAATGTTAACTAATTACTAAATAAAAATGTGTTCTGCACAATCTTTAAAATATTGATTTCTTAATTTGGGGTTGGAAAAATGGGGGTCGTCTTGTACATGGGGGTGTCTTATTGTCGGAAAAATACTGTATGTGTCCGAGGTACAGAGTATGGTAGCAAAACTCCACCCATTTTTTTTTTCCGTTTTAATATATTGAAAACAAGGGAAAGAGAAGAGAAGCCTTGTTCCACTGCCAAAAAGGAGGAACTGATTAAACTCTCAAAAAGCTACCAGGGATTCCGCATTTTACTTTAAAAACCTGACCTCCCTCCTTTGCAGAAACATAAGAAGCGAAAGAGGATAGGCCTTACAAACTGTAAATCATTTTGCACCACATTAAGTAAAAGTTGCATCCCTAAGACCCTGCTGGAAGGTGAGAAGAGCAGAGGAGAGGGCAAATAGCAGGAGCCTGTTTTTTATTTGGTCTTCTCACTGACTCTGAGAAAGGAGGTGAAAATAGCATAGACAATGAAGAGACTGTCATAGTCAATTTTGCTCATCTGCTAAGTCCCTGGCTGATATTGCCACAACAGTGACTTACAGTATTTCTAAAGAAAGGGTCAGATGGGGAGATCTGAAGAGAGCTGCTCAAGGGAACGGTTCTGAGTGCAGAGAGGGCTAGGAACAGCTCAGCTGCTGTGAAGCTCTGTGCTCTGCATCGGCTCCGTTTGGGAGCTTTCCAGGCTAGCTTTGCACTGAGACTCCTGCTATGACTTCTTTTCCTGGAATACAATCCTGGCAGCTCGCAGACCAGACTGCCGAGGGTCTCTTTGGACTGCAGTGTGCATAAAACTGATCAATACATTTCCCTCGAGGTTCATTCTCACAATGGGCAGTGTGTCACCTCCATTTCTGCAAACGGTAAGATGTTCCAGGGCTGGTATTATTCCTCTGGAACCCATCTAAACATCACAGATGGAGCCTGATGTGAATGGCTGCGCCTCCTCCCACATTCTGAGTTGTTAATTTTGGGTTTTGTCACTTCCTTTCCTCAAACCTGCTTTTTGTGGTATCTTGCCTCAACATTTCTGGAAATTTCAAAAGCTAAAATTATTGCCAAAAAAATGAACTTTGAACTTTTATTTGATTTTCTGTGGAGAGAGGCAATTGGCTTTCTTGGTCCCAATTAGGCTCTGCGTTATTTTTATATTGCCGTCCAACCTTTAAAATTTGATATATCAGCAATTGATGTACTTTACTGCCTGATATCCTGTATTTACTGGTTTATCATAGGCAGAATTTCTATCCTTAATTCTTTTTTCATCAGAAGGAAAAAAAATCCTCCTCCTGGCTTTGTTCCATGCCATATAGCAGAGGCGTACAAGCTCTCCAGATCTTTACCGAAAAAAAAACATGGGCAGGTTTTATTTTCTTTGCACCTTTTACACAGCTGAAACAGAGTTTCTCACTAAACAGAGTGAGTTTAGTTACTCACTAAACAGAGTTTCCTGAATCTAGCTAGATCCATCCCAAATAGCCAAAATTTCCAGTGTAAAATCTGTATTTTTGCATGATATACAGGTGTATTTGTTTGTTTCAGAGCTGAATACAATTCCTTTTATGCAGTACAGGGATAGGAAAGTTAGTGCCCTTCAAATAATTTGGAATATAATTCCCACAGACCCTAATAATTGAACATGCATCTGGAGCTAGAAAGAATTGCCCAAAATATCTGGAATGTAGCAAGTTATCTAACCATGCTGTAGTTATTCCATTTTTTAGCAAAACATCTCCCAGGCTTCATCAGTTGGATATACTTTTCTTAGGGAGATATGAATGACCATCTCTGTTTTGATTCTTAGGAAAACTCGAAATAAAATTTCTTCAATTAATACTCCGGTACTGCTTTAGGATAATGTTAGAGTTTACTTTAAAATTATTTTATCTGTTGATAAACCTATTATTTAAACTATCAAGAAGGGTATGTTATGGAAATTGGAGAACAAATAAATTACAGTACTCCTACATAATTTCTCAATTTATTCAAAGCCAATTATATATTTCCATGTCAACTCAAACCAAAAAGAGTGAAGTTGTACTACTTTTAAGAAATATGAATTCAAGCAATGAGTTGATGAAAGGAATGTGGCTCCAAACAGCAAACATATATTAACAGTACAATAATTTCAGGAGAAGCATAAAGGATTGGATTTCCTTACAAAATGTATAAATCACTATTTATTATGAAGTTAGCATACTGATAATAACATTGAAGGAGAAATAATAAGTAAAGATTATATCTATAAGGCACAAGTTCACATATGGATAATTACATATAGAAGTTTTTTTTTTCTCTTTTCCATGTACTGGAGAAGAAAGATTATTATTCTACTCTATTTATTGATTTGATTTGTATGGCTGCCCATCTCATCTAAGCAGCTCACAACAGGTAAAAAAACAATCCAATAAAAACAAGTTAAAAACCAATATAAAAACATATTAAGAACATCCACAATCAATTCAAAACAAAAAATCATGATCAGTGGCAGAATCCATCCATACATCAGCTCAACCCAGCCACTGTAAAAGCTCCCCACCATTGCCAGATCCCCAGGCATAGCAGCAGAGCCATGTCTCCAGGGCCTTCCTAAAGGCTGGGTGGGTCAGGGCCAGTCTCTGCTACTTCCACTGATGTATCAAGCACGTGCAAGCAAAAATTATTGTAGCACAGACATTCCAGGATATTTCTCCCTTTAGTGAAATATTTCTCCAAGCAACATGTAAAAACTACTATCAATTTTATAGTTGGTACTCTAGCTATAAATCCTTTAATTCTATACAATTGCAACTGAAACATGCATGCTGGAACCAATTCTTGAAGAGGACAGTTGATAACATGAATTAAGCCATTGAAACTTCTCTGAATTAAATAGGGAATCATATTTTCCACAGAGATCTGATGATTAAAACTGGGAAACCGGATCACAAAATGGAGTTTCTCAAGCACATTTTGTTTACTGATATTTACAAGCTTTTATGTAAAACTTTGATTTCTGCTGTTTTATTTCAATGTTCAGTTCCATAGTTATCCCTCTAGTTGTGCACTTGTCAGCTTAATTTTTTTCTGGTGCTATCAAGGAGTGTGCCTCAGTCTAATTACCTCAGTGTCTTAGATGCAAAGGTTTGCATGCAGTCCTCTTTTAAAGAGTTAAAAGACAATTATGTGCTATAATTCTTGCAACTATCCTGAGAGAACTGCTGTCTTTATTAGCCATGTGCTGGAACATTACAAGAGTCAACATGCTAGGCAGAGAGAGAGTTACTAAGAAATCAGAATGTAGTCTTTTGCTTGCATCTCCTAGCAGCCACAGAAAGACTGGGTTGCCTCCAAACTCTGTGAATCAAGCCACAGGGGCCTGTTTGTGAAGTGAGCGCTGCAGGATTCACACAGCTGTCGAGAGCAGGCAAGTACCAAATCCAGCTGAAACAATTCTAAAACCCAGTCAAGATGGACAGCCAATTGGGGTGTGTGTGTTTTATGTGCCTGCTGCTTTTCATATTCTTGAATTATTTTTGTTTTTATTTTATATTTCAAATTTGGTCACCGCCCATCTCACTAGGAAGTGAATTATACTAGGAAGTGGATTATACTGAAAACAAGAAACGTATTTCTTTCTCTTACCTTCTCTTAGCTTAAGAAACAATTATTGTAGTCACAAAGCACAACAAGATGAGAACCAGTGATATATTCTTGACTTAGTATTTCCTTTAAAAAGCAAAGGAAAGAATAATGAAAGTGGCCCTATCACTCACAATAGCCATAGACTGCAGTAACCAAGACTTTACAGATCTGACTTCAGTTTTTTATGCTTTGCTAACAACCAGGACAGATTACAGAAGGTGTTACCCATAGGGTTGTTCATACAGAATTGAAGGCTGAACTTGTCCCGCAATGAGCGGTGGCCACCAGGGACAGAATTTTTATCAGGAACCCCTCCATAGTCCATTGAAACTGGCCTCGTTCTCCAACTTTTCTTGTACCGTGACTCTGCACTAAGTAAGGTTATTTCCAAAGCTTCCATGCAAACGTATTCCTGGCTGTTGCTGCTCTCTTGGGGCAGGAGACAAGTCAGCTAGCTGTAGGAGCAGAAGAGTAAGAGGTCCATGCATCCTGAGAATAGGAGCTTTCAGTCTTCTTGTGCAATTACCTTGGAGAGTTTTCTCTTGCCTTGTTTGCCCTGCATTGTTTCTGGTTCATCATTTGGAGTCAGAAGAGTTTTAGTCTCTATGTTCAAACAATCAAATAGCTCACGTATTGTGAGACTCTGCCAGAGTTTGAGCAGAATGGGAAAAGATTTACATGTGTCTGAAATGAAAGAGAGAAGCACATAAATTCACATAGTAATTCTCATAACACTCATGCTTGGCATGAGCCTAATTCAATTTTGTGACTTTGGAAAACTTTTAGCAATATTAATGCTTGGGTATTATAGGTGGGGGCAGGTTATTCTGACAGACATGCTGTTGATATAAAAACTTGAAAGAATGAACAGCAGATTTTACAGGTGCAGAGAACATACATCTGTAATGACTAACCGACCTTTTTCTTAAAGGCTGACATAATGTTGAAAGGAATGTTTTATTTATATATAGTGCTGTAGTTTATTGACCAGTACCAAAATGTATGACCAAATGGGGATTTTGTATGCCCAGTTTTTATTTTTTCTGGAATCATTCTCTTTATTCCCTAGACCACCAGCAGATTGATCTGAATTACTATATCATTATTTCAAAGACAGTGGTATTTCTTAAAATGAAGAATAAAGCAGGAGTTGGAATTTGCACAAAAACAAACATGCATCAAATAGCCTATAGACTTTCTTTCTGAAACAAATGGAAATGCACTTGCTGTCATTATACATGTCATATGTCCCTAGGTCTCTATCCGAATAGTCTTTATTGACTTTGTGTCAAGAAATGCTGGATGCCAGATGGAATGGCAAGCAATTGGGGGGGGGGGGGTTGTCAGCTGGAGTGCACAGCTGGAGTGATGTCATCACTCAGCACCAAATGCACAGCTGGCTGTAAATTGGGCATGAAGTGTTCAGAGGAGGAAGGAAGGGCTAGCTTGAGCTGTAGCACTAGTAATGGCCCCACCAGCTCTTTGTGTTGTCCAAAGGATGGTCACCTTAATTTCTGCTATTAGGCAATTTTGAAATCAACACAGAGAGGCAGCAGAAACTTGTCAGTCCTTCTTGGACTTCCAATAACCCCAAACCAGTGACGCCATAGAAAATATGCAGTTTGAATTGCTGTGACTTATTAGTAATCAAGCATTATTTATGCTATCATACAAGCCACAAAAGAAACAGAGAAAAGAAGCAAGAATAAGGTAGTGAACCAATTAAAAAAAAAGAATTTCCTGGACTGTGCCTTGTATTAGTTTTTGTATGCCTAAATTCCCCCAGTTTGGTCTGTTTCTTACCCCATCTTCTTTAAAACGTCTTTTCACCATGTTTGTCTTTCCTTCTAAATTCCTTCCTGATCCTCTCTCTTTGTCAGTAACCAGCCTGCCCTGGTCTCTTTTTCTTATTAGAGAAATAATAATGAAATAATAAAAAAATAATGTATCTTATTAGAATAATAAGAAATCAGTAGAATGATTTCTTCTGAAAAACTGATACAAAACATGCATACCATCATGGCGCCATTGACATCATTACCTTTATCATAACAACATAAGTAGTTTTTTTGTCCCTTACATTGCCTGCTTAAATTAAAGCTATGTCAGTTCATCTCCTATGTGTAGGATAAATGGATCCATCAGGACAAGTATTATATTTTGTACAAATCATTCTGAGTTTGTGTAACAAATTGGAGAGGAAAAGAAATGATAAACAACTAGGTGCTTGACACTGCATGGCACATAAATTAAAAAATATCATCAGGTATGAGTGTTAGGAGAAGCTGGGGGACTTTTAGGAAAATTCTACGTCATCATGTGTTTTAGAGGAGACATGGTAAATCTATTCATCATAAAGTGAAGACCACCACAGTGTTTGCAGAGCAGAAAGGCAGCCTTTCTTTTTTTGGATAATAAATGATCGTGGTGCTGGAAGTGAGTCAGACTGGCCAAGAGACAAACTATCTTTCATTCGTCTTCTGGATTCACCTGTACATATTCAGGTGCTCAGCAGAAATGGGTTTTGTCTTCAAGGCTGAAAGACCCTTTAGTTTAAATTAGGGGCATGGCATTGGACTTCCCTAAGAAAGTAAAATAAATTTGCTAGTGGTTACAAGTTGTAAAAAGCTGTTAAAATACACAGGTTCTGCCTCATTTCCAATGAAATGCTGTGACTTAAGAACACTCGTTTATTGTTACACATGATGTTACCAGACAGTCCAGGTAGATGAAGCTAGATAGTCTTTCTTTAAGCATTTAATTATCATTTATGGTTTGTTTCAAAGGAGAAGGGCTGTAAGAAATAGGAATTACAATGTAGAATGATTGTGGAAAGAAAGAAAGAAAGAAAGAGAGAGAGAGAGAGAGAGAGAGAGAGAGAAAGAAAAGAAGGAAGGAGAAAGAGAGATAGAGAGAAAGAAAAAGGAAGGAAGGAAGGAGAAAGAGAGAGAGAGAGAGAGAGAAAGAAAGAAAGAAAGAGAAAGAAAGAAAGAAAGAAAGAAAGAAAGAAAGAAAGAAAGAAAGAAAGAAAGACAGACAGACAGACAGACAGACAGACAGACAGTTTTTACCTTTGTCTCATAAGAGTCCTTCTGGTTTTCTATTACTGTGGAAATAAGTTTCCTCAGTGGCCGTCCCATCAGAGCTGAGATGACTAAAAGAAGCTGTTATGTAATGAAATGTGAAGAGACATACATTAAATATTAAAAGCCTTACTGGGCAAGTCAGCCTATGTCAATAATGCATTAAGAACATCTATCTTTGTCCAACTTGAACACTTATACACAGACTGTGATACCATGACTACACATTAAGTATGTGGTAAGAGTGAACCCTTGATCAGTAAACTATTACAACAGTATGAATTACAAATGTGTGTGTAGAGAAGGTGCCTTTGGGCTAGATAAGAACTCTTGACTATGATGAGATCAATGACAGGACTAAAATAATTGATACATATAGAGATAAACTTTATTACACTCATTTCAATAAACATTTGACTGTAAATAATGCCTTTGAGAGAATGATCATCTAATTTTTCTTTATATATAATTGATTTAATGGCAAATTTTCTATTTCATATAGAAAGCTCTGAGCATCACTGAAAATTTTAGCATACAATAGATTGGATCCAAAGCTTGTGTATTCAAAAAAATGAGCATATTTGCCAGGTTAAAATTTGAAAAAAAAATGCAAACCAGCCAATTTTTTTCTTGGTATTTTTTAAATCTTTTAACTGCCATTTATCAGACAGACAGACAGACAGATAGATGAATTTGGGTGTGGGAGTGGGGCAAGAAAAGTTCAACCTATAAGCATTTGGGTACCAACCAAACCAGTCTAGAATTTCTTGTCATATAATGGGATAGAACTTTAGGAGGTTAGATGGAATTCCACTATGAAGAATTCCTGCTTCCCCTCTGTGATACACACCCACTAGCAGACATTTCAAAAAGACATGAAATGGGTAGAGACCCCTTTGCATTATTATGTTTCTTACTAATCTGCATGTATTGCATTAAAATGAAAAAGTGAATTAATATTCCACAAAGATTAATTAAATAATATGCCAAATGTTATGGCGTAGGGCAAGAATTTAGAACAAAAAACCCCACACTCATCTGTTCATTCATTAGCTGCACTATTTTTGCTGTGTGGTGCAACTTTCAGCTGCCTTCTATATAAAATATATGACATTAAGATAAAACAAATTATCCATGTAGAATGTAGCATTATGTTTACATTTTTCTTCAAGCTAAGATTACCCTCTGGAACACCAAAACACATTTTTCCCTTAGAAGCAAGATCTTCCCAAAACATTCCAAAGAACTCTCCCGGCTTTTTATAAGGATGTACAGCAATATTTATACCACATATGATGCCATCCAAACGGCCAGCAGCCTTCTAGGTCTTGATCTCCCTCCTTCATTGCATCAAAATTAATATTCACTGATCGTTCCTTATTTTACACTGATGTCACTGTCACCACCTTCCAGTAAAATCCTTTTGCATTCTGTCCTTCAGTTAGTAACCAATATCAGTTTATTAATTCAGATTGTTCTGGTCCTACT
Organism: Liasis olivaceus; assembly: GCA_030867105.1. Taxonomy (NCBI): domain Eukaryota; kingdom Metazoa; phylum Chordata; class Lepidosauria; order Squamata; family Pythonidae; genus Liasis; species Liasis olivaceus. Next base: position 49,793,156 of record CM061349.1, read on the forward strand.
TGCATTAAGCTGACCTTATACAGCTTTTTGTTAGTCTCAGCAGACAGAGACAGGGACAGAGTAGAACAAAAAAACAATTTAAACTGTGATCTTTTGGGAAGATTTTTTTCTATTTTGCTTCTACTTACATTTCTACCTGGCTTAGCATAACAATAAGCTGCGCTATGAGCTTAATATCAAGCTCCTTAGCTTGTCAGTACTTACAACTTCAGTATAATATTATAAAAATTACAGAAGAAAAGAATATATGTAGCTCATTGTTGAACTGTGGAGTGCTTGGTGCTGTCTGAGCTTGGTTGCTTGCTTGCAGACATTTCATGACCCAACTAGGTAACATTATCAGTGCATATTATCAGTATGGGGCTTGCTCCTTATTTATATACAGTAGGTTGCCCTGCCAGTGTTGGTGGGGGTGTGGTTTTCTCCTTGGTAGTTTCTTGCTTAGGGTATTGTTCTCTGCTTGATTGTTTGTCTGGTGTTAATCTTTGCTTGTCTGGGTGATGGTTGCTGGAGAGGATGTGTTCTGGTCTTCTAGTTTCCTTCTCAGCTTTTTATTGTCTTTTTTAATGGTGTATAAATGTGGTTTATCTCTATGTGTCTATTAATGGCTGATTTGTTTGAATGCCAAGCTTCCAGGAACTCATTAGCATTTTTGGATTTAGCTAGGTGTCGGATGCTCACAATTTCCCAGTTGAAACTATGGTTGAGTCTGTCCGTGTGTTGTGAGATTAAGAAGTTTTCATCATGTCTTCTGACTGCTAGTTGCTTTTCATGGATGCGCTCTGCTAGTCTTTGGCCTGTCTGTCCTACATAGTGGCTGTTATAGTCCTTACATGGTATGTTGTAGATGACTCCTGTTTTTTCTTCTTGGGCTACTGGTTCTTTTGGTTTACTTAAGATGTTTTGGAGGGCTTTAGTTGGTTTGTATGCCACAGTGATACTGTGTGGTTGTAATAGTCTGTTGGTTGTTTCTGAGATGTTTTTGACATATGGCAGTATTATCCTTTTCATAGCTTGTGTTGGTTGTGCTGTAGTGGGTTGAGTGATTGGTCAATTTTTGATAAAGTTGCATGGGTATCCATTTTGTTGGAACATGTTGTATAGGTGGTCTATTTCCTTTTTCTGGTATTCTGGGTTGCTGCAGTGCATTTGTACTCGTCTGAATAATGTTGTTACACAGCTCCTCTTATGGGAGGTTGGGTTTGTTTGGTAATGGGGCACTTGATTAGTGTGGGTTGGTTTTCGATAGATTTGTGTTTCTAATTTGCTGTTGTTTCCTCTGCTGATGAGGATATCCAGGAAGGGTAGCGTGTTGTTTTCTTCCATTGTGAATTTTATTCCTTTGAAGATGTTGTTGATGGTTTCATGTGTCTTCTCTAGTTGTTCCTTTTTTATTATGACAAAGGTGTCATCTACATACCGGATCCATACTTTTGGTTGTATATGTAGGACTGCTATAGTTTCTGAATGCTGCATTACAGTCTCTGCTATGAGTCCAGAGAATGGTGATCCCATGGGTGTTCCTCTGATTTGTTGGTATAGTTGTCCTTCAAACTGGTAGTGAGGCAGAAGTTGATGAGGTCCATCATTCTGGGTATTTTGATCTTAATGTATTTGGCTAGGTCGGGTGTATTGTGTAGTACTGCTGCCATGGATTCTTTTGCTAGTTCTGGATCTAGGTTTTCCAAATTTTTCTTTACCCAATTAGTCTTTAGAAAAACAGTAGAGTACCCAGATCTGAAGTTTACTGTATTTTATTCTTTTTAAATTAAAAAGAAAGGATGGTTAATAGTTACATGGCAGAATGAAATAAGTCTTTTTTGTTCTTAATTCCCACTGATATCAATAGGGATTAAATCATGACATTAACATCCTATTGATTTTAATGAAGCTTAACTTCAACAGAGTTTAAAATCAATTCATTGATCATGTATGTACTTAATTTCAAAGAATTTGCAATACAAACATTTCCGAAAAGGTTCAAAAAGCATATCTGAGGGAAAATAAGAAAGGTAAAATAGAATTAATGCTTAAAAAGCTGAACACATTATTCCTTAGTTGTTTATGGTATCAGTTTTGATCATCTTAATTTCAGGGAGTGAATTCAGTGAGTTGAGAAAGTAGTTTGGGTACCTCAACCAAAACAGTAAGTAGTAGAATCACTATTTGTTAGCACTTGAAATGGATGATGATAATGAATAGCAAAGGATAGCATAGACCAGCTCTTGTATTCTCTTATATACAGCTAAATTGTGAGACCAATTTATACAAGGAAAAGTGAGAGTGCCTAGTTTTTCTCTAAGGGGATTCCCAGATGAAAATTCAGGTTTTCACAGGAGATGAGCCTCCTGAAGATCCAGTGATAGAGCAACAGGGAACTTGCCATTCCAAGCACTTCTCAGAACAACACTGACTTACCTCAAGGCCATGTATGGGGAGGGAAGGTCCCCAACTTCCATCCTGCAGTCAGATACAGTACTTTGTTCTTTGGAAAATCCAGATAATGCAAAAAGAAACAACCATTCCAAGTTTGGAGATTTAGAGACAAGGGAAGAGCAAATGTATCTTTTATTGCTGGTTGTGAGTTCAAGGGAAGGTCTGGCAAAACACTGAATTGATAGGAAATATTTCTTTAAAGTGAAAGCAGAAGGAAGTAGAAAATAGAATTCAAACAAATGCACAAAACACAATGAATGTAGTAGAATAATTTCTTCCAAGAGTGTTTTAATATAGTCGGGCAGGACAGAAAAAAACTCTGGCCTAGACAGGTATAAAGTACAGTCTGGGTGGGAGTAAACCCTAGCTACCATTCTTAGTACTTCATATTTACTTCATATTATTTTAGACAGGAAATGTACTTTTTCAAGCTTTGTAATAAAGAATGAATAATTGAAATATATACTGAGGGTGAGCCTCTGAATAACAGTATAATATCAGTGCTAACATTATATTATATCATACATTTCTCCTTGCAGTTTAACTGTTGCAATAGCAATAGTTCTTTGACTTGTATATTTTGAACTTCTTAAAAAATGCTAACTTGCAGGAATAAAATGCTAGGTAGATACTTCTACTACCTTTATCCACTAGGTGACAGTACAGCCCTTTCACCTTTCTATTATTAGACAAAGGTAATGAAAAGGAAAAGGAAAGGTAATTTAAACGAAAGAGTGCTGAATGTGTGCTGCCCAGTTGAGTAAATATTATGTAATACATGCATGGAAATTATCTCTAGCTTTCATATTACTGTGAATAAATGGTTTTCTTGAAACTTTTTCTGAGTTATTCTCACAGAAGAGCATTTTTAAAAAAACAAGCTTGCTCATTTCAGAAGCAGATTTTACTAGGGTACTGAACTATTGACCAGTAGTGAAAGAATAAATAATGGAAGTTGAGGGAAGTGAACCATTCTTAAGGTAAGAAATTAAGAACATTTGAACATTATCACACTGGAATGTTTATATAAATAAAATCTCTTAAGATATAAATATAATGCAATATTTATATTGTTTTATTCCTCTTGTTACACAAAATAGTCTTGGTCAAATATTACTTATTTTTGTGAACAGAAATTAGGATCTTAAGGAGGTTTATTGAAAAGTAATGAACACCACTGAGTTCAGCAGGATATACTTTCTAGTGTTTAAGACTGCAAATTCAGATCCTCAAAGTGGTTTAAATACTATGATATTTTAAATAAATTATAAAAGAACTTCATAAGGATTATAATAACGCTATACAAATTGAAGTGTTAACATCTGAAATGTGTATATTTTATATTACAAATCTATTCATGTTTATTCAAAAGTAAATACTTTTGTGTTCAAAATGTCTTACTCCCTAATAAGTATGTTTAAATTGTAATTTCATTGTTACTATTTATAAAAGTTTAATGTTCTATGGCTGGTACATTATCATAGATTACAAACTGAAATATAGTATGTAGGCAGTACATGGTGTGAAAATATTATCTAGAATTTTATTTGTAATAAAGCTGTCCACAATGCTTTGTTTTGATAAAATGATGAATCATTTGATATTTTGAGTATATAAACATATGATTTCCATTTAAGGGGAAAGGTGAATATTTTAGGTAAACATAAAATACAAATTAAAGCAGCTTTTCAAGTAAAATAAGATATTTGTATAAATTCTTCAAGACAAAAGACATTTTCATAATCTTTATAGCAGAAAGTGGTATTTGACAGCATTTATTAGATTTATTTACAAATCACTTGTGGGTTCATGAAATGTTAGAAAAATTATTCCATGATTTTTGTGATCCTGGAGTACAAAGTGAGATGTTGCCAAATATCTATGCCATGTTACAGAAATCTGAATTGAGATTTCTCATGTTTCTTGAGCTGGTGCTGCAAGAACAATTTATAGAGGAAGACTCCTCTTATCCAGGATTTGCTTATGTAGGAGGATGCTCACTCTTAATCTGCATGTGCATCTGTTGACCTATTATATCTAACACTGGGAACATATGTGCATGTAGTTCATATACCACATGTACTGCACTGAGGGTTTGGAGAGCACTGATAATCTAAGTGAACATTAGGCTGAGTAAATTCCCTCTTGGCTCAGAAGGTGATGGAGTTTTGGAAGAAGAGACTTTGGTGCACAAAAACTGATGCAAGGATTTTTCAACTTCAGTCAATCAATCAATATTTTATTACGGTCACAGAATTACTCAACTTCAGTCATTTCATTTCACTATTTTTAATTTTAAAAACTCTCTCCTCTTTCTCTCCTTCTTTCTCTTCTCTGGGGAAAATGGGTCTGTATGTACATATTCATATTCAGCAGACAAATGTAAGGTACATTTAATTTGCTGGAAAGTCACTGTTCAGAAGGAATTATTATAATATCACAACAAGTGAGATGGGAGAATTTAGTTGCTAGGAAATATTAAATCACTAGTCATATACTAAAAAAAATAATAAACAGTATACGTTATAGGATTGCTAGTGTATTTTTACAAGTAGATGACACTTGTAAAAAAAAAAGGATGTGTATTATAGCAACATTCAATAAGATGTCATAGTAATGCATAATCATATAGCTCACTGAAATCCCTATTGCAGTGCTTGAATTATGTTGGGGAAGGGAAATTGCACTTTCAAAGTTGACAAATGGACATATAAACCAAGGACGTTATTGGCCTTTGGGCCAGCAAGATTAAAATTCACATTTATAGCACAAGAATATATTCTCCAAATAGAAATGTTCTTTGGTTTTCCATTGTTTTTCTACTACATTTTAGATTAAGTTGCCATGCAGAATTGTGTCAAAATCATCATGGAGGCTTTTTAAAATAACAAATTATTATCTATAGTTATACAGGTCTTTTAACAATTCTGTGGTTTATAGAAGAAACCAGTTGCAGTTAATTTTACAAAGCTATAAAAAGTTTATGAACCAAAGTGAAAGCTTTCATGTGATTAATTCAGGAATAAGTATAGGAATGCTGTATTTTATAATCACTACAGCTGTATTTACTATAAAACTGCTTTTAGGTTTTTCTACCTAAAACCACTAGTTTCAGGTTAGGGCAAGAAAAAAAATTGAAGGGCTCTTTTTGGTGATAATAATTACTTGTAAAAATACTTTTGCACTTACGAAATTGTAAAAGAGAAATGGCAAATGCTTATAAATTTAGCATGCTTTACATTATAAAATGAAGTTTGCACTGCCTGTCACATATAGTAGTTGCTTACAGTAACTAACACTTTAATAGGCTAATAGTCTGCATTGTATTGCCAAAAATATGTAGACTGCAATCCTGTAGATTCTATGTAGGAGTGAGTCCTATTAAAGTCAATGTGGCTTCCTTCTAAATAGTCTTGTGTAAGATTGCAGTTTTGGTGAACTAGTTCACACCATTTCTATAGGATTTCTATAGCTCATCTCCTGAATTAGAAGAAAAAAAATTAGTTTAAAAAATATAGCACAGCAGAGAATGCGTTTAGCCAGTTTCACTATTCTCTAATACTAGATATAAACTGAGCTTTTTGCAGCTGAGTTTTGGTACTAGTTTTTGATTTATGATCATTTAGATAGCTTTCTTTTTATAGACTGGTATTAACCATTGCATTATGATTAAACATTTTTCTAATGTTTATCTCAAAGATTCACAAACTAGTAACAATCTATTTCAGTTTTGAGGGGGGGACAAAATGTCTAAATCCATACACCTTTAAAGTTTTTCTGGAAATATTCCTCAGTCCATACAGTCCAAACCGCACAAACTCTTCAATGTTTTATTGCGAACGGTATTACATACTTAATGATATTATTCTTCATATCTGTTGATTGTATATGCATCCCACTTGTATATTTTCAATTTTATATTTATAGCTAGTAAGTGCTGACTTTTTACTATTAAGAAGGTATTCTAGACATAAAGTACAAAGTAGAAATAGTTTTGTCTTGAATGGTAGAATGTGGGGCCAGAAATAATGTGGGGTCAAGTATTAACTGCTAACTTACTTGCTCTCATTGCATGAAAATGAAGCTCAATCTGAAAATCACAGACAGAAGTTGTGTGCAGAAAGTACATTCCATTGTATATTTTTATACTGAAATGCTTCTTTTAAATGAGACTATCTTGGAGAAAGTGTTTTTGTACAAATTTAGAAATTATGAAAGTTGAAAATATAATGAATTTTGCTTCCTTTTGTTCCTACTTTTTACTAAGCTGCAGATGTTTTATGCTTAATTTGGCGGTCCTGAGGACTGGGAACACGCTTTTCAATAAATAAATATGCATGCCTCATAGGATGTATAAAACTGTCTTTGTACATCACATGAGCACATGTGATATATTTTCTTCTCCTGAATTTTAAAAAGTTATGAAAGCTTAAATGTGATGAACAAAAGTGTTTATTAAGATTACAGAGGAGATCTACTTAAGAAATAGATGTCTATATGCCCCAGATACATACATACTCAGAACTAGTCTGGATGTAAAGTAATATACTCTTCCTTAATGGAATTTTTTTTCTTAGAAGTTAACTATGATCAGTTATATGGTGTATTTCTGTCTTTGAAGCTGTTGTACTCAGCCTGTCTTTCACACCTACCCAACTAGAAGATGCCCTTTTGAAAGTATCATCTCTTTCATATCAAGGGAGAGTAGTGAAGGCAAGACTCTGAAAAACTCTATTGCCCTTTAAACATGAACTCTTTTTCCAGATGTGATTAACAAATGAACCAAATATGAAAGGAGCATAGAAGCCAGTGAGGAAAAATGTTGTTTACCTTCTCTGCAAAAGCAACTGCGCATTTTATTGGGTATACAATGAAACAGCCACAAGTTTTCAAAAAGCCACTACAAAAAGCTGGTAATTAAGTTTGTAAAAAAGAAGATGGTTAGTAGAGCATGAACCTCATTGCTGCTGGTTTCGCCAGAATATTATTTTTGTGACTTTACATCCAAAGCTTGCTTTATTCACGTGCTACGTTGACTCCACTTTATGGCTACCATTCTTGACCACAAATCATATTCATTTGTTGAGATGAATGAGCTATATTTTTGGAAATGTCCAGATTGCCTCCACCAATTTTCTGAGTATTAAATACTTCATATTTAATCTGTATAAAGAGAAGAGACCTTTATAAGCAGTGAGTGACGACTATTCTCTTCTCCCTCCTGGAATGGGAGATGAATTTACAGATGAAACAGTTCAGATAGATACAATCCCCTTTAAGTCCAGAAGAGCTGAAGCAGATTGCATCAAAAACATTTTTTCTTGTTAAATGTCTTTTAACAATGTCTAGTTTAGCCATGAAAAACAGTATCTATTTTCCCATGGTTTTCTTTTACACTGCAGTGGGACTTTTTTTATTTCATAAAGGGCCAACTTCCAACGACCTCAGGAAAGCAGGACCAGACTAGGAGTGCAATCACTCTGAGGTTGCTTTTCAATCGTTGAAGTAAAATAACAGTTAGGCTGTAGAATCCCAGATGATAGGCTTGTTTCTTTCCATTAGCAGTTTTCTTCTTTATTGTGCCAGCAAGAAAGTAATAGGACCTTACAGTAAAGAGAAAGAACTGGAAAATAGCCATAGTCCACCTTTTGGGAGAAAACTCTCAAAGGAGAGTGGGAGAGATAAGGTGTTTTTTTCATGTTTCTTCTAGAAAAGGGATGACTTACAGCAGTGTTGTCCAAACTTGGCCACTTTAAGATGAGTGGACTTCAACTCCCAGAATTCCCCACCCAGCCATGCTGGCTGGGGAATTCTGGGAGTTGAAGTCCACTTATCTTAAAGTGGCCAAGTCTGGACAACACTGACTTACAGCAACACTTAGGCTTGCAAATGAAAAACTCATATTTATTCTGTTGTTTAAACAGCATTTGTTTTATGCCTTTTAAAATCACAAAATGGTTAGCGAACGTGAATGATCAACCCTATGTTTCAAAGGGAAATACAGTAAAAATAATGAAAACAGAACAAATGAACTAAAAAAAAATAGGTGAGAGAAGTGAGGCTTCCTTCTACATTCTTAGAACTGGATGTGATCCCAACCCCTTAATTTGGCCATATGTAGCTTTATTTGGATTATTAGTTATATTCATATATTGACTGCGTTTTTTTACCCACTGAACGCCATATAAACATGTTTGCATGTTATTCATTTTAATCACTCAATTTAAAAGCTATTTTAATATATATACAAAAACCATTGTATACCAGACACACCTACGCTTGAGTATGGAGAATTAAAGCTTCACTGCATTAAAATAAATGCCTGATATATTATTATTATTCCACCACTCAAGGCAGAGCTTCCCCGAAGGCCAGGAGTTTCTGCAGGGTGTGGTTTAAAAAAAATCTAGGTGGTGGCCACAGTGGTGCAATCAAAGTTTAATCCATTTTTTATCTGCAATACACATAAAAAACAGAGTTTCAGTTGAACATCAGGGCCACCATCTTGACATTTTTTACCACACCTTGTAGACGACCCTGCTCAAGCCAGTGTACACACTTTTAAAAAAAGAAAACACATCCAGGATTCACACTTCTGCTTGTGTAGTCTGACTGCATCTAATTCTGTTCCCCCTTAAGTAACCCCATGCACTCCAAATCTGCTTGAAAAGATTCCCTGGAACAGATGGGAGGCATGGAAAAAGATCTAGTAGAAGGCGAAGCCGTTCTCCTGGCAGATGCCGTTCCGTCAGCACATAATCCAAAGTAACTAACATGGCAGCACAAAACATGTAAGTTCCTCTTATATGTTACATTACATTATTATCCATTATTGGAGAGTTTTTCCAAAAAATAGTAATTTTTGCTAATTGTCCAAGTATTCAAAGCATTTTCCCCAAACAAATATTTTATTAAGAATAATTCTGAAAAATGTAGGGTTTCAGTTAAGATAATTAAGCTGTTTAGCATATACTTCTTTGCATTCCTCAGGGAAAGCAACGGCACTGGTAATTTTTTAAAAATCCAAGGAGTAAAGAAGCTACAGTAGTAATAACATTAACTTAGGGTGTGTTATTTACATTTTTAAATGTTTCATTTTTGTTGCATGCACACAAGACACTCATCCATCGGGTCTGTGAGTAGCATTTTTGTTTTTTGTTTCCTAAACAAAAGTGAAATCTTAATATGTTCAGGAAGAGTATCAATGGCTGACATTTTCTAATAATACTACATCTGTCACTGATTCCAAAACTTCAGGCTAATTTTGCAAGTTACCATTTCTCATTTTATTTAATGATTAATTTGTATCCTACAGTTCTTCCCAAAGGATAATAGAGCATGTTGAGTTTGTACTCATGAAACATTTTCTGTAGTCACACGCAGTACATCTTTATAGTAAGCAAATTTAATCTTGTCAGAATTCAAGTTGCCTGTTTGCTTTCCAGGCCACAGAAGTAACAAGAGACACGGAGAAATCCAGGTGAATACAGGATAGGCAGAAGGAGGGGGGAAAGCATTGTCCAAAGAAGCATTCCAACCCATTCGGCAGCTTCACAGGTCTTAATGAGAAGATAACTCATCAAGTCATTTGTGGCTTTCAGGAAGTGCACCCCACGTAAACGAAGGAACTGTTTGAAGAAGGATCATAGAAGGGAGGGGACTGTTTGTGATTCAGCTTGGTAAAGGCAGACACCAATTTACTTAGGAGTTCTGTAGCCCACAGGTTTGGTCTTCCCCTGCTGTGTCTATCTGGTCTTTATCTGGTGTGATTCATGGCTTGGGAACTGAGAAGATTGAAAACATTTCAGAAACTGATACCTTTGTTTCAGCAGATAAACACAGTGTCTGAGGGTCTACCTTTAGGAAACAAAATGCACCAGGAAGCATTCTGAGCCAGAAGTTACAATTTGAAATAGTTAATTCATTTCCTAGTTTACTTTGGAGCAAAACTATGTAAAAAAATAAGAGCATTAAAGAATGCATGGCATATTATGTTTTATCATTTCTGCTATCCTCCTACCCAGTAACATATAGAAAATGATTGCATGTTTTATCAGCAAAACAATTCTGCAAGGGAAAAACCAAGCTATTCGTGGAATAAGAAATGTCTTGGCAGGAGTTAAGCTGGAGAAATAATTCATTTCTCTGATTTTCTAAACGACCGCACAGAACACATCAAATAGAAAACAAAACTGTGCCTGTTTGACTTTTAATGAATGCAGAAAAGGGTGCGTAAACAAAAGCTCCACTTTATAGTTCCGATCATCTTACATGTCAGATGCAAGATAACCAAATGCTGTATGCAGGTGTGCTTATATGAGGGCAAAAGGCATGCATTTCCTCACCTCCACCATCCTTTTAGCCCTCATGTGAGCAGTCAGAATGCCTGCATAGAGCAATCAGTTGCAAAGATTTCTGCTGGTGGAAAGATTCTTTCTGGCACCTGCTAAGAGAGGAGAAGGCATAATATTTTGTGATTCCCCGTGCAGTCCCTAGGTCTTTGCCGAACAGCAGAAAAAGCTGTTGAATTGAAAACCCCTCTGTTCCCAAGTTAAACTGTTCCCGGGTTAAAGACTATTTTAAATCCAATTATTCCTTATAATTTCCTTCCTGGTTTACACTTTTCCTTTTCTGGAAACCGTTATTGCTGCACAAATCTGTAGGAATTGACTGCTGTTGTCATTATATTTCTGTCAAACTGTAGGGAATTGCTCCTTCAGTGGAGTCTGCAATGGTGGTTTCTTTTCAGTAAGGCTTGGCATACTCAGAGGACTTTCAAAGGCCCTTTTTGATACACTGTGGGAAGACAGTCACGTACCCAAATTGTGCTACCAAGCGCAGAGAAAAATTTGTAGCCCATCACCAGGTGCACAAATTTTAGACATTGTGTAATGGATAGCAAAATGGCTATTAAACAAATGACACAGTACAGTTCTTTCAGCCCATCTTATTATAAAATGTCAGCAAGCAGAAGAAAAAGAAAAACTGCTGAACCACTGAAAGACCCTTTAGGAAATTCTATTATACTACCAGCTGATAATAAATCTTAGAGCTCAGAAAGGATAGGAAGGATTGGAAGAAGAAAAAAACTTCTGAGAGCAAATAAAATTATTCTCCCTTTTACCATTTCAAAATAAATTTTGCTGTCTTAATGAAATGGTTTCTTTTCTCAAAACTAGGTTGTTAACAGTTAATTAATTATGGACTTGATCCCTGTCTGGGCAAGATGCCAAGGGATCTTTTTCATCAATCATTTTTATTTCCTGCAGAAAAACTCTTGTTTGGGCAGCTTAGAAAATTGTTCCAATTTCTTTTCAGCATGAGTTTTAACCAGAGAAAGGGGGTATTTTTCAGAACAGGCATTTTGCACAAGGTACAATTTGTGAATTACTCTTATAGAAAGAGACCCGCACTCTAACTGAGCAGCTCACCATTCTTAACATGAAGAGACATTCCTTGGAACAGGGGACAGTCTGTATTTCAGAAGACATAGGTTTATTATTTATTTATTATTTATTTTATTCCATTTGATGCTGCCCAACTTCAAACAACTCTGGGTGGCTCACAATACACCAGACAATATAAAAACAATATACAGTAATAAGAAGTAATAAACAACAAAACCAAACTAGAGCAGAAGGAAAAGAAAGAACAAGATGGCAAATTTGGCAGACACCACAAAACATCCCACTGAGATCTAACGTCCAGTATAGGGAATTCCAGCCACACTAGCCCAAGGCCTGGGAGAACAGCCAGGTGTTTATGGGCCTCTGGAATACCAACAGGGTGAGAGGCATCTGGATCTCAGGGGAAACCTCATTCCAGAGGGCAGGTGAATTTATAATTTGCAGGGGTACCCAAAATCTCTAGCTCATTGACCCTTCCATGAAGTTTCAGATTATTCATCAACCCCCAAACATTTATTATATGAAAATAATTTAATAAATTCTACTTTAACTAATAGTACTACAAATAATAATAACAATGACATTGACCCCTTGGATAGTCCCATTGACCTTTGGGGATCAGTATTGACCACTTTAGAGATCCCTGCTTTATAGATTGCAGTTGAGGCCTGCAGTGGGTAGGGTGACCCAGTAACCTCTCCAAAGTGGTCTGTGTTTGCTTCAGTGGCTGGAGCTGAGGAGGGGAATATATATTCTACATTATATAAAAGTTCTACATTATATAAAGTTAACTTACTAACTCTGAAGCTAGTAGGCAAAGTAATGAAAAGTTTCCTACCCAAATTGACTGGGCACAAAGTCTAAATTGCTGTAATATTGCTCTAATTAAAAAAAAAAAACAGCCCACAAACAATCCCCCAAACCCTACAGTGGAGAATTTGGCATCTGGTACAAACCACAGTGGCAACAAAGTGACGAAACATATTATGACCTAAACCATAGCCATTTGTCTTTGAGTCCTGACATTGGACACCAGTATGTAAATCATGTGGTTTGGGCCATAATGTCCCAATGCACAGATCATCAGTTGGCTCCCCTTGCTCCCCAGCCCCACCCTGTGGGCACCTACAAATGGAGCAAGGAAAAAATGATTCTCAGAACAAGCTAATCTTATGCAATTGCCAATGACTGAAGTTGGTTCCAATCTGCTCAAAGCCGCCTGATGGGGATACCCTGAACCTTCCAATAGAATGTGCTTGTTTTAAAATCCTTAGAGAGCCCATTCTGTCTCGCCTACTAACATTCAAGGCACGTGGATCAGAGGGAAGCTGAGGGAGATCTTTCTTCCAGTTCAGGCTGTGGAGTGTTTTGCTGTTCCAATCTCTGACAACTTTTATCTGCATTTTTAAAAAATATTTTTAGTTTAACAGTCTGTGGCCTAAATACTTACAAGTAAAGGTGTTGAAACTTTTTTTAAAAAGGTATATTTTAGCTGTCTGGATGTTATTACTGCTGTCCTTGCTCTTTTGCTTTTTTTTTTTTTTGCATTTTATTATATTTGTTATTATTAATCACAGTAAGCATCATTGGAGAAAGGCAGGACACAAATTTAAATAATAAACAAATTATGATTAAATGATAGACACCAACCTGTTTTTTTAAACTGTTGTATCACCCTTTATATAGGATGATACAACAGTTTAAGTACCCATTTCATTATTACTCCAAACTTCCACTTTTAGTGGAATCATAATAGTATTTCAGTTTTTTATGCTACCTTCCCACAATGAGTATTCATGCGAAAAGCTGTTGAGCCAAATCTTTGTTGTTTAAAATTTATCAGGTAAAAGTGTACTTATCTGCCCCTCCAGTGCCATATTAGTGTTTTGGATTATTATATTATCTCCTTAAAGTGGCCCTATTTGGGAATTAAAGAACTAACCTACTGTCTTTTTCCTTGACTGCAGATGGGCTTCATTAGTTCATCCTGTCAGCCTTCCTATGCCGTTCTTGATAAATAGCTGCTCTTCCTCACGTCAAGGAAGGAGAGCAATTTCAAAAGTCTCCATGTTGTTCTACACTTAAAAGCCAAATCTGAAAAAGAGAACTTTTTACAATTTCACTCACAGAGATTTTTAAAGTGTGTTTTCCATTAGTTTATTTGAAAAGAGAGTTAAAGGCATGTGGCAAAGTATTAGGTTGTTTTCACAACTGTTTTTATACATGGTTCCTTAAAATGGTGGACTATAAATTCTTCTTTTTAACAACTGGCATTCAGTTGTCTTGGATGCTATAAAGTTACACACTCTGAACACCTCCCCCTGCTTTTTTTCTTTCTTTCTTAAAGATCTAATCCTTATTTGCTTTGTTACTAAATAAAATACTGTTGAGTATTCATTTTCACTGAACAGTTTATGAGAATACTGATAAGTTTGCTTCAAAGAGAGCCAAGAAGATGTAATAATTAAGAAGACTTCTCGTCATGAAAACAACATAGATTTTATTAATACTTATATACTTGCATAAGCCCAAGTTGGTCTCCCCAAGAACTGGGACACTCTTCACAGGTCTCCTGTTGCTTTAATAAATAGTTCTAAAAGTGCCACAAGTGCCCGGGTTTACAGAACATAAATGTTCACAGGCAGTGAGGTATTTCAATATAAAATCTTTATTTTGCTGGTTTGGGATGTTTCATCCTACAGTAGGCATTTAGAAAACTTATCACACATTTTTAAAAAACATGTTGTAGACCGGAGAGAAAAAAGACCAGAGAGAAAAAAAGGGAGAGATTTAGTATCACCAAGTGAGTGGCAAGCACAACCACCAAATTAGTGAATTATCCAATTTGCATTGGTCACAATTGATTCAGATTGCATAATTCATGTCATTTGCACAATAAGAGCACGGTATGCATGACATCGTCCTGACTTCTGATAAATAATTACGGTTACAAATTCACTTGGAAACTGAAAGGATTTTTTCCCCCTTTTACTTCCAGCCCAAATGGTAGAAATAATTTTGGGTGAAAGTGAAAAATATGACTACACTTCCAGAATTTTTTAATGGTCAGGACATTTTGGGCAAAAGTAAGCAATGTAATTTTCATTTTGCATGCATGCTGAAACTGTAGCCAAGACATAGATGGGATCTCAGCATTGAGGCATCCTGTCTCTTGTATTACATTCTGGTTTTTTTGTCAAAAGTTGTTATTTTTCCCTCACTATCAGGCATGCACGCATGCACACATGCACACACACACACATACACACAGGCATATACAAAATATGACAGAACTGAGAAAAACAGAATGTATGATTACAGAGCAAGATGGTGATGTAGGATTTGGGCTCACATTACTTACCTTCATATATCATACAAAGCCTTAACATGGTCTGTTTGATTTCAGCTTAGTCTATTGTTTGAAACCAGCTATTGTAATTTAGTCAGCTAACCATGGTTAAATTAATGACTAAGCAATGGCTTAGTCATTTAGCTTCCTTTGCCAATATGCATATTTGAAATTTTGACAGCATACTATATGCATCTGATATGTAAAATAAAATTTTAAAAGTCATGTTTTTTTAAAAAAGATGGGAACTATTAAACCCTATATTATTGTGATATTTGTTCAAGTTAAAATAATTTTGATGTGCAACCAATTTTCCAGACAGTTATATCACATTGAACTTGCAGTGATGATATTTTGCTGCTGTGGTACCATGGAATGATCACTTGCTATGAAATAGACTATATTCTGGCTTCCAGACAGAGAAGGAGAAGTTTAGAATATCTGATTCACGAAAAGGGCAACCCTGAATCTCAGCAGTTGTGGGAAAGCATGCTCCACACCTCGTACACCAATTTCGTTTGAAATACCTGCACACGCCCCATCCCCATAATCTACCACTCCCACCAATAGACAGTGAGCCCCAAGATGAAGGAGACTCTGTGCTTCTTGACGTGATAGACCCTCTCATACCAGGAAAGGAGGAGAGCCTACCTCCATCTGACTCTGTGCGGGAAGACTTGTTTGTTGACTTTGGAACTGCCAAGCAGGGGTGGGGGGAGTGAATTGTAGTAATTTCCCGTGGCAACGTGCCTGGGATGTCTTTATCTGAAGACGAGGGGAGACTGGTTCTGATGAGAGGTGGTGTAAAGGCAGACAGAGATAATGTTGGTGAAGGAATGAAAGAACCATTAAAAGATAAAAGAGACTATAAACAAAATCTCAGCCCTGAGAATATAGTAAGCATAAGAAAAAGACTCAAGCCCACTGTGATTCTGTATGATATAAGAAAGGACAGAGGGAAACTCTAGCAGGCTTTCAAGGTTCTGTTATACCCTACAAAATTAAAGTAAAATTACAGTAGTCCTTGCGGTGTTTGTTTCCTGGCCTGGTCTACCTCAAAGGGCTTATACTTGGTCAGAAACCTAAATAGTTTGCAGTTTCTAAGAAGGAACAAAAATCTAGCTTAAAAAGTTCTTGTCAAGATTGAGACACTTTGGCAACAGCTTGCAAGATATTGAGTCTGAACTACATGTTACCATGGCTTTGCAGTGGACAATACCCTTGCTGCTGTGCCCTCCCACCTTTCTCTTCCAGGAAAGTGATTGCTAATGCCTTCCTTTTCACACATACACATACAGACACTTTTATATACAAAGTTCAATTGAAATCATACACAAAACATCAAAAGGCATGTATATGCAGGCATGCTAAGCAGTTTCTAAAAATTGCATCCTATTCCCCTCAATAGGTTATATACTTCTATTTACTAATGTTGCTGGAATAGCACAGTGGTTAAGAGTTTTGCTTAGCACAGAGAAGGTTGCTGGTTGGAAATCCCAGAAATCATCATCATCATCATCATCATCTTGAGTAGCAAGTTTTTCCTCTGAACTTTTTTTTTAAAAAAAGAATAAGTCAGTTTTTTCTTTATTGCTCTTACAGTCACCTGTGATAGGCTTGTTTGGACTATCTGAGAGCTGTGGGTGAAACCCTTCTATCTCTTATGACTGGAAAAACACTAAACCCCTGGATTTACTTTTTTTAAAAAGGAGGAAAAGTAGTTCATGAAAAGAAAAATCATCATAATAATGTAAAAAAAAAGGTTCTGTTGGGTTTTAAATCATCAACCTTCTCTATGCTAAGCAAAGATTTTAATTACTATGCTATTTCAGCAGTACTGATAAAAAGAGACACAGAAACTATTAGAGTACAGAATAAGCATTGGTTCAATTGAGCAGGCAGTCTTTCCCCAGCAAAGTAGCTAATGAACTGCTGAGGTAAACCTACAACAAGCTGAGCTGCTTTGCAAGTGAGAGAGGGGCTGACAATATCTATTTCTGCCTCTAGAAACAGTTGCCTGCCTGTTCTGGTGATAGGCAAACAGGCAGTGCAAGTAGGCTCTTTAAAACAACAAAAAGCAATAACATCTTTGTAAATGGTGATTGAGAAGGAAATGGACTGGAAAAAGTTGTGGAAATTTGAGGAAGAAGAAACCAGTATGTCTGGAGGGATTCTATGTTATAACAAGGGAGGCAGACAAAAGGGATTTTTTAAAAAAGGAGACTTGCCTCATTCCTTAGTTTTACACTTTTTTCATGCCTTTGAGTCAATGTTGACTCCTGGTGACTGCAGGAGTCCCTGCAGTTTCCTTGGCAAGATTTCAGAAGTGGTTTGCCATTGCTTGCTTCTTCCTAGGGCTGAGAGAGAGTGACTGGCCCAGGGTCACCAGCTGGCCTTGTGCCTAAAGCGGGACTAGAACTCACAGTCTCCTAGTTTCTAGCCTGATGCCTTAACCACTACACCAGACTACTTCCCACATGGCTACTAGTTTTACACATGGCTGCTATTCAATCCAAAGTAAAAATGAAGTAAAACAAAATCTCAGAAATGTTCTATTCTGGCTATTAAACAATTGAATATGTAATGTGTAATTCCTCTTTGCCTGTACTGTCTTGACAGAATAGAAGTTTATGGAATTATCTGTATCTCAAGGGTGGAACTGAACAATGAGTGTAGAATCTTAAGACAAGTTCCTGGGCATCCTCAGAATGGTAAGAGGGAGTAGGTAATGAGAACTGTGTTGCAAGATTGAAACACAAGTCCATCTTGTATGTACTTGCATGTGGCGTTGTGGTGCAAGTACAAAAGTGGGGAGCGTGCGTTGCGATATCAGATGCACATTTCATCACTGTGTTGTCATCATGATTAGGTATAGATGCCTATAGAGAAGTGAACAGGGGAAATACAATGAATGAGAGAATCTGGCATAGAAAGAAAACCATACGGAAGTTGAAGAGTTCTGTAGAAGTTAAATTAGTTAATGTAAAATATTCACTTCTTTCAACTGAAACTGGTCTGAGCTTTCTGTAGAGGTTCTGTAGAAGTTAAATTAGTTAATATAAAATATTCACTTCTTTCAACTGAAACTAGTCTGAGCTTTTTTTTAAAATTGAAAACGTATTCTACTTGAAACAAAAGGATTCTAGAGTACTGTATTCTGCTTCAGTTCAAAAAGTGCATAGTTCATATAGTAGGATATCTAACCTGAGATAAGAATCACCACTGAAAAAAATGGAATTGCATTCAACTATTTAAGAGCATTTTGTATTAAGTGAAGCTGTGATTATTTTCCTGAAAGTAATAATGGAACTTTTTAAAATACTGCACCTGACCAAAGTCAGGTCTGCAACTGTGCATTTTGTATAGCAAGTACTTCTAGGTCTCTGGACAAGTGAATGTTTTCAAGTGCCTGTTTAAAACACTGGCTTTTTATGTGCAGATCTAAAACAATTTTAGGTAGGCACTTTTATGGCAGAAAATTAGAGCACCTGTTTCTACAATCTGTGAGGTTCTCCTGATTTCATTGGAGTGGCAATACTTCAGGTTCCTTAAGAAATGCTAAACCTAATTCTAGGTATGACTCTAAATGCTGACATTTGCCAGTTAGCATGCAACTTATGGTAAATTTGTGTTGAAATTCTGCCATATTATACTGCCAGCAAATAGGAGCAGTGAAAAATGTTCAGAAGAATAATGAAGGCTAAAATAACACAAAACAATAATGCTGTCATCACTTATTTCCTAGGGTGTATGTGATGTGAAAATTGTTAAATATCCGTGAATTGTTGCCAATCATTTTCAAGTGTTAGCCTTTTGCATTCTGTGTATCAGTGTGTAAGAATGTGTAATGGTTATGCCGTTAATGATAACACTAATGATGCTGTTATTTTCTGTCTGTCTTCATACATATATACATAAAATTTCACATACATACTCATGTGTATACACAAGCATGTAAACATGCAAAGGTCTTCTGACTACTTTCTCCCTAGCATTATTTTCTGATTCCTACAGACAGTTGTACCAGCTTCCTTGATAGTCTACTTGCTAAACCCAACAAGAATAGCTCATACAGGGGACTGGTTTGCACAAAATACTAAATTGTTGTATGCTTAGGCAAATCAACCAAATGTTGTGGTTAAGGAGGATTTTTTAATATAATATGTAACCATGGTTTTTTGAAGGTTAAGCATGATCTGGCATAATATTTGAATGAACAGGAGAATTATCTATGATTAACTATCTTTTCCAACTTCTGGACATAGAGGTAGGAGGATGAAGTAACCCTCTAAAAAGACCATTCCAGCTATCGTGACTTGGTTGCTTCTCCTTCTTTCTCATTTCACAACCCAATTCCTCTGGAATGTGATAACTTTGAACAGAATCTTGCAAATTGCAGAGGTCCTACAGAGGTTTTCTTATATCATCCTTCTTCACAGATGTCCAGGTATGTTAAATCATGGAAATCACAGTGTTAACTTAACTGTTGCCAGTGACACTTTGGGTATACAAGAGCATAGGATTTTTCATGTAAGCAAAATCTTGTTTCTCTAGACAATGAAACTTCTCATTTCAGTGGACTTCAGATGTAACAGATAAAGTTTTAAATTGGACATTACCCCCAGTCAATGGACAAACGTTGTTTCTGAAACAGTCTGGACAATTAATGTAATTGTCATCATATATCTAATATAAATTATGTAAATCAGCACAAATGACATAAAAACATCAACTATGTATTTACTCAATGCTCTATATTTATTAGTATATAACTAAATAAAATACTATTTCAAATTGATATTCTTATATAAATTTTATATCTTAATTATCTTAATCAAATAACTGAAATGATATAATTGGATGCAAATGATGTAAATCTGTATTTAACATTCATTTCTTTCCCCCAAATTGTCCATTAAATCAGTTTTACTGCATCTCCCAGAGAGATTGTTCCATTTTTGTCATGTGAAGAAATTATTCCCTTCAGTCAACCTGAACTTGTGAAAATCTGCATGACTGCAAAATGTTATGTACCTATAGGAAGCCTAGACCAACAGCAATATCAGCAGGAGAGCCCATTGTGGGGAAGGCTGCTCTGCAATATTACATAATTTGATCATCTTTCTCTAAGCGCAGATCCTAGTCTTACTCGGTTGAGATGCATTTTCCTGCATTCAGTTAGGTATACTTCCTGGAGTTTCAAATATTGCCTTGTTCCAGTACTTTCAGGACAGATTGTCATGGTGAAAATCTCGATCTGGTCACTAAAAGTCAACACCAAATTGATGGCACATAATCATTCAATCAATCTAGTATTTTCAGGGCTGCATCTCAGCAAATACATTACAGGTAGTCCTTGCCTTATGATGGCAATTGGGACTGGAATTGCACGGTCGTAAAGTACAATGTTACATGACTGCATCACTTAGTGGCAGCAATTCCAGTAGTCCCAGTTGCCATTGTTAAACAAGGACTGCATGGGTCATTAAGCAAGGACCTCACATGTCTGTGATTTCCAACTTCCTGCTGGCTTCCCCATTGATTTGTTTGTGGGAATCCAGAAGGGAACATCAGAAATTG
Organism: Liasis olivaceus; assembly: GCA_030867105.1. Classification (NCBI taxonomy): domain Eukaryota; kingdom Metazoa; phylum Chordata; class Lepidosauria; order Squamata; family Pythonidae; genus Liasis; species Liasis olivaceus. The sequence goes on from CM061349.1 coordinate 49,813,928, forward strand.
CAATCAAGTGACCGCGGCTTGCTGCAACGTCATAATTGCGAGCTGGGCACCAAGTGCCCAGATTGTGATCGTGTGACCGCAGGGATGCTGCAACAGTGGACCCGTCATACCTTCATTCAGCACTGTTGTAACTTTGAACAGTCACTGAACGAATGGTTGTAACCTGAGATTTACCTGTACTGAAGAAATGCTCAAAAGTTTTTGGAGCTTTTAAATGCAATTATATGTCAAAGAAGACATGAAGTAGTTATGCATCTAAATAGAAAACTCAATGCTTAGCAGCAAATATGTAGATCTGGATTTGGATTAATGTCCCTGAAGCATTTTTTATAAATCCTGAGGGCTTTTGTGCAATATTATATAGCTATTGAACTCAAATATATACAACACTTGGTTGCTGAATACCAAAGCAAACCTGCAACATCATTAAGGCTGTCCTTTTTCTGTGTAAGTAAGTTTAGGACATTATTGAAGACTTTTATGGTAGGTTTAGCTTTGTTAATAATACTATTTCATTGTTTAACAACAATAATACTCTTGCCAGAATTGGAAATACGTGCATACCACTTAGCAAGATAGAATGACAACAGTGTCTAGTAGAAATTGCAAAGCTACCATAATTTTAAAATGTGATTTAAAAAATATTTGAGAGAAATATCTTAATGTCATATTAATGCATTACATTAATTTGTAGTTCTTAAGAAAGGTATTTAAAGTTCAGGATATTTAAGGGCAAAATAAAACAAATGTAACTACTTTTATTGACATTTTAGCACAGAATTTAATCTAGGGTATGATTATATTAAACTAAAATGCTTTAATCTGAATGAGTCATATCATATTGTGCACAGTTTATTTTTTTCTGTATTTAATTCTAAATGTTATTCTATGTCATTAGTTCAGATTTATATATCATACATGCATACATTATATATTTCTTATTATATTTATATTCCACTGCAATCTCAAATGGCTTTCAGCTATTCACAGTTCCACAACAATTAACATCAATAATTAATACAAACTTTTTGCAGTTCTTCAGTATCCTATTCCCATTGAATTCAACTTATTTTTATATTCCTCCTGACATTCCCAAGTCTCACATATAACAGTGGACAGAAGTATACTTTTATATACATCCATTTTTGCTTCATTTGACAAACATTCATTTTGCCCACTTCATTTCAACCAGCATTTACCCTTCTTAAAATGTCTGTATCCATTTCCCACCTTGAGTAAATATTCTCCCAAGGTATACAAATTCATATAATTGCTTTAGAGTTTTGTTTTGTTTTGCCATTTATATATATAACTTGCAAATGATCATTCCATTTTCCCTGTCTTGGTCTTGGATACATACATTTTCAAAGCCACGCTCCTCATTGTACTATACAATCTATCTAACGCTGACGCTCAAGACTGCCCAATCTATCTAACATTTGCTGCAAATTATTCAGGTCCTCAGCCAACAACATGGCATCATTTGCATATAAAAATACATATATTTTAATGTCCCCAATCAACACACCTCTGAAATCACCACAAGCATATCTTACACATTTACCCATGATCATGTCAGGTTCAGCCCAAGTCCAGTCCAGAATCAGTTCAGCTCCTTTACTAGCTTACACCTAATAGACAGAATCTTGCCAGACTAATTCTAATCCCCAACAACAGCAACTATAACCATGATGCCCTTAGGGAGGGGCCAGTCTCCTTCTCTTGATTTTCTCACACTCTGGCTGGGGGCTGAGGAGGTGCTTCCCCTGGAATTTCTCTTCCCCCTCCCGGCAACCTTGAAGCTCCATTCCAGAACCTTCCCCACTCATGCCTTCCATCACATATCAAGAGGATATCCTTTGCCTTATTCCTTCTCAGTGCTGAACCATTTGATAAGCATCCCATTTTTCTTAGCTTTTGCTTCCATTCAATACCACTCCTGTCATTTGCATAACTAACTCCATATTGATGCAGAATATTCTGTAATTCAAGTCTATTGATCATGCAGAATATTCTGTAATTCAAGCCTATTGGTCATAGGCTTTCTCTAAATCAACAAATCTATAAGAACATTTTTTTTCTCATATCCATATCCATTTCTGAATGGCCTGCTAATGAACAAAAATCTTCTCTGTACATCCTTTGTGCAGCATAAAGCCACATTTTCCCTATTTCTCTCTCTATTACCTCTTATACCCTTTTAATCAGAATTCTGCCAAACTCCTTCCAGGTGAACTTAAAGTAATCCCCCTGTAGTTGTCACATTCACTCTTATTACCTTAAGCATAATAAAAACATTTTTCCAATTATCAGCCTTCATACACATGTTAAAAAAGTAGCACAGCCACTCAGTAAGCAAATCACATGTATTGTTAACATTTCTCTAATTACACCTTTCAATATTCTCACAGCATTTATGACTTCATTTTTTTTTTTTTGAAAACAAATATAGCATTTATTTCAGTTCTACCCCAGGATGTATCACTATTGTTGTCATGTAGATCTCCAAAATATAGGTAGTCCTCAGTTAACAACGGTAATTGGGACCGGAATTTCTGCTGCTAAGTGATGCACTTGTAAAGCACAATGTCCCACGACCACATCATTTAGTGACAGCAATTCTGGCAATCCCCATTGCGGTTGTTAAGCGAGGTTCACAGGTCATTAAGCGAGGACTTCCTTACAACTTCCTGCTGGCTTCCAACAACCAAAGTCAGTGGGAAAGCTGGCAGGAAGTTGCAAGTCCCAATGGCTCTCAAGCAGGCCAGCAGGCAGGTAAGTGGCTGCTGCCAGGTGGGGGAGGACACATGAGGGACTGGTGTGGCACAAGCACAGTGAGGCTTAGGGCGGCTGCTGCCAAGCAAGGGAGACTTACTTGAGCCACTTGCAACCTTCTCTGCTGGCTTCCCCATTGACTCAAATGGTGATCACATGACCATGGGATGCTGCAAATGTTATAAATGTGAGCTGATTGCCAAGCACCCAGATCACGATCACATGACTGTGAGGGTTCTGGGACAGCTGGAACTTTGAGGACCAGTTATAAGTACCAATCATTCAGCACTGTCGTAACTTCAAACGGTCACTGAACAAGTGGTCATTAACCAAGGACTAGCTGTCCTCCTTCCAGCATTTCCGTTTTTTTAATTTCTTCCAAAATCAATTCATCACTAGGATATCTCAGTGTAACATCCATAAAAAATGATACTGTAAAATAAATTCAAATGTTTGGGCAAACAGTGCAACCAATTTGTAACAATAAACCCATATAACCCTAGCAATTTTTAAATCCATGCCTTTAAGATAAACTGCAGATGTAGGCCTTCAATCTTTCACAGTCTGTAGATTTGAAACACTGATTGTAGTCTTCTGAATTTCTGCATCATAAGCATGTCTGCTTATTTGCTGAATAAAATGCTTTGCCCTTTGTTCTGCATTAGGAATTTTGGAATTGATTCTTTCAGGAATTTTGTTTCCTTGGGCATATAGAATTTCACCAAACCAGATTGGAGTTTCCCCTTTTTCAAACAGATGTCTGTGAATGTATGTCTGGGAGAGAGAAGGACAGAGGGGTCTCCCTTCCCTTTGGAAGAGGAAGATACCATAGATGGTTACAAGACAGAATAAGGAAAGTGCCCTGCTGCCTCTGCTGCCTTTGCTGATGTTCTTACGTAACATTCCTAGTCAAGCAGCTGCAAACGAAGCAGACTCAGGGACTGAAACATCCATCTGGAAAGCAGCTATTAGACGTCTACTGGCACGGCTCACCAACATTTTATATCCATGTAGCAGAAACATTTTCCCTCAGGAGAGACTAAAACATTTTTGGTTTTGATTTTGTTTAACCCTTAGCCTTACTAACTTGACAAGAGGCCAGAGACAGATGGGTATCAATCAAGAAGTACAGGGTCTCTCAAGGCCAGCTGTCCCCAGATGGTACGCAGTGGGTAGAAAGTTATCACGCAGCACCACCCTGCAAGAGGGATCAGGCCGCTCTTTTCCAGCAACTCATTTTGCCATGCTTGGCCTATGCAGGGGCAGCAGTCAGCGAGGCTGGTTTAAAAGTGTTGTTTTAAAAAGGGCAGACGTTGAACTAGTATGAGGTGCAGGGCTGTGGCTTAGTGGACCAGCCACATGATTTGCATCCTATGGCCTGGGCTAGATCCACACCAACCGCTGGTAGAGTAAGGAAAGGCTTCTGTCTGAAAACTGCTGCCAAGTCATATACTGTAGCCAGGGCTTATTTAGAAGACTAAGGTTTTAACTCCACACAGGGCACCTTCTTAGGGGCCAGGGAATTACCTGGTTTGTACAAAGCTTTCTATCACACAATTGACCAATGTTTTCTATTCAGCCACAGCAAATTAAAAAACTGTGAGTAAACTAGGATACACTTGACACTCCTGGTATATATAGGTTGAGTTTTAGTATATATTTGATTATTTATTTGCTTGGGCACTTACCTTTCATGGTTCTATATTAAATTCAAAAGGCAGTTATCTTGCAAATACAAGTTATAAATCACATTGGAAATTAAACATTAATATTTACAATAAAAATGAATGCTAGGTTTTTAAAAGTATAATAAAAGATCAGAAACCCCACATCAGACACTACACATTTATTAAAGGCTGGCCTAAGACAGTATGCTATGCTACACATTTAAATGATGCTCAGAGATTGAGCTAAATCTGCATTCTTAAAGCACCATTCAAAAAGAGAAAGAATGGGAAATTTTTCTTGGAGGACTTTCTCTGGTGTAGATGCTCTGATAGCAAAATGTCCCCCTCATCAGCAATCCTTTTTTGGTGAAGGGACAAGGAGACATTGAGGTAGTAGACACAAATCTCAAGCACCATTCGATGGGAGGAGGAAGGACAGCTGCTTAAGATGTTTATGGCTTGATGTGGAAGAGCAAATGGCAGAAGTCATGGTACATAATATCCATGGCTGGTTATTTTTGGTATCTGAGGTAGAAGATCCCACAAGCACCTTTTCCTGTGTCTAGAAGATTTTTTTTTTTTAAAAAAGCATAATAAATTACTAATAATATGGTACTTTTTCACACCCTAACTCAACATCAGCTGCCTGGGCAGCTATCCAACTCTAAAGAAGAGGTGCTATGGGAAACAATTTGTGAGATACAGAATTTTCTGGGATAGCATTCAATCATCTTGCCTACATGAGGGGAATCCTGGACATAGTGAGGTGCACCATTCATACTTCCCAGACTAAGCAGTATCTCTCTACACTCTGTTCAGTTTCTGAATGAAGCTAAAAGGTCATTAGAAGGTAAGATTGATCTCTATAATGAACTAGCAACTTCCATATTAAAACTGTGGTGAGGGGAGGGTCCTAATAAACAGATCATTTACAAATCCAGAAAAATAAAATAGGGTTAAAATACGTTGTGAAATCTGAAAAGTTCAAATTTTCTAGCAATATTATGTTTTAAGTAGTAATGGTTGAACAGCTTTTTGGGCATTCAGAGCAGCATAAAGAATTTGATCATTTGTAGGGTTGTGGTTTTTTGCTGCAAGATAGATACCCTGAATTGAGTATATATCATCCATAGCATCATTTTAACATGCAATTTGTAGTGGGCCATGGCTTGCAGTTAATATATCCAATTTTTCATTATTCAGTCCATTAGTAACTAGTAATCAACTTAGAGTTTTAGAGCATATTTTCAAACCAACAAATATCTAGCTATGCTGTGTATTCTGGCTAGTAGCTAGTGGCACATTTAGAATTCATTCCTAGGGGTGCCTTAAATCAGGAAGGGAGCAGCCCGCAACCCCAGGCAGCATATGAGCTCTTTTCTATGCACCCCAGAGACTTCTCAGCACACCATCGGAATTCAGCAAGGCAAATGCCAGAGAGTGGTGTACCACCAAAAAACCACAACCCTACAAATTATCAAATGCTTTATGCTGCTCTGAATGCCCAAAAAGCTCTTCAACCATTATTACTTAAAACATAATATTGCTAGAAAATTTAGAGCAAACATGCTCTAAAATAGGCTTTGTAGAATTTTTTAAAGGAAAGTAAAAAGGAAATTTCCATTCTTCTCCAAAATCCCAGGAAAAAATGGAAACTCTTTGCCCAAGTATGTGACTCCACTTATTCTACTTCTTTGGCCTATCATCTGCGGGTGTTGGTCTGCCCTAAACATTTAAATTATAGCCCATAACCACCAACTACCCCTATCTTAAATCTTTCTGTTGCCTAATGCTAGAAAGAAATTTGAAAAAAAAAAAAAAAGACAGATGTGATCCCTTTTAAAGCCTAAAACATCAACCACAGATGCAGTTTCAATTTGTTCTCCTAAGTCATTTTACAATTTATTTATTTTTATAGTGTACACTGCCTCAAGCCAATTGAAATCTGTTCTGCATATTTAAGCTTGGTCTATATGCACAAATGTAATGTATGTTTACCCTTGAGGAGAGAAGATTAAAGGTGGGGGGATATGATAGCACTCTTCAAATAGTTGAAAGGATACCACAAAGAAGAAGGTCAAGACCTGTCCTATCTCATTCCAGAGCACAGGACACAGAAGAATGGATTTAAGTTGATGGGATCCCTTTCATTGGCTTTGTTCAAATGAAAGCTAGGGACACTTTCATTTGGATTCTTACCCTGAACAGGAGGTTGGATTCAATGGCCAAAATGGCCTGTTCCAAATATATCACCGTATTGTTGGATACATTGGGTGTGCAAAAGTCCATTGTATGGGGAATAGTTTTCTGTTAACAGGTCTTAGCTTATACATCTATGTAGCATTCCCTTCAAAATCTGTGGGATTTAGAGGATCTTTATAGTAAGTGGATTGCACGCAATGGGCTGTATCCAACCAAGTGCCATCACTCCCATTTCAGATCAGCGAAGGGCAGAAGAGGGGAATTGCTGATTGTCCCTTCTCTCAGCTACCACTACACACCAAATCTGCTTCAGAGAGTTAGGGGATCCTCCAGAGAATTGGGAGAGGTGGAGAAAGAAAGTATTTGTGCAAATTGTCTCCCTCTACCCTCCAGTTACCAAAACTAATGAGCCTTCCATGAATGGAGGATCATACCTGGATATAGTCCAGAAAATGAGACTGTTGGCAGCTGCCAGCATCTCATGAATCCCATTGGTCAATAAACCAGAGAAACTATACCTTTGCTGTGAAAGCAGAACATTTCAGGAAAAAAAAATGAGTTTGTGTGTCTGTACATTTATACCTGTTCTTCAGTGAAGAGTAACACATTTAGGTTACATCCAATATACCCAAGGTACATCCAATATAGCATCCACATTTCTGGAATTATTATAGCATTTCAAGGTCCCTTCAACCCCTATATTCTGTGAGTCTAGGATTCTAAATATTTTGATGACACTCATGTTGGAACAATATGCTATCTTCCAGGAGAAGGGTTGCTGAAGCTTATTGGTTCTGCAGCATCTACCTTGAAACCAGATAGTTTCAGATTTATATTTTGTTGAAATATGTGCAATGGTACAGTACTTTGGAAGAGGTCATAGGGCATATAGATTTGAACTTGTGCCAAGGGTCTGGTCAGATGAAGTTAATTAACGGCAAATGAAGGACAGCTGCCTTTTATGTTTCTACACATCTTTGATCTGTCCTACCCTTCAGACCTCTGTGGACAAGGCAGTTAAATACAAACTAGAAGGCTTTAACTGTTTTAAAGACATCAGGGCCCTCAAGGGCAAGGAGTGATAGTCCATGCAGCCACGAGCTGTTAGCTTAATTCATTAGAGAACTTTAAATCTGCCAAAAAGACAGACAGACAGAGAACAATCCCTGCGATCAGTTCAGTTTCAACACAGGGGATTATCACAGCTTTGGAATATATGATTTAGCCAATGTCTGAAAAAGGTTTGTTCTATCAACAAATAATATTATATTGTTTGTAAAAAGGGATTTAGATATATTAGGACTCAGTTCAAAGTTTGGGATTTTTAAATTTTTAAAGCCCTTGGGAGTGGCACACATAGAAAGAATTTTCTGGCTTTTTCCACCTGTACCTAAGATGGTACTGGTCAGAAGCTCTTCTTCACTGCCTGGTAAGAAAGTTACTAGAGAAAGGCCTTTTTCACTACCAGGACCTTCACTCTGTAATTTGTTCCAAAGACAGACTTGTTTGTCTGCCTCCATCAATACCATTTGCTTTCACAACACTCTTTTGTTTTTAGCTTCAAATCTGTTAGGTTTTTCTTCATTTTGCTTCTTGCTTCTCTTGTAATTTTAATATTCATATGGAAAAAATTCAACGTGGTATAGGGCGATATTTCCTCTCTTCCTCCCTCTACCTTCTGTAGCTTTCAGATCTGAGTGGTAAACTTTAATTATCCAATCTGATTTACAATGAAAGAATTTCATGGGAGAGAAGATAATCTTCTCCATCATATCAAATACAATGGATATATACTATGAGTGACAATAGCAATTGGCTTTTGGATTTAATGTGGGTAGTAATTTCAAATCCCCATTCATATCCATAGAAACTCAAATGCTTTGAGCTCTAAACCATCTACTTTTTAAATGTATTTCAATTCCTCTTAGGTTTTGCAAAACTGCATAAATTGTTGTTAACTATAATTGAATCTTGCCCTCCAAAAGAACACCAAACTTCTAACTTGCTGAGTCTTCAAATCTACAGTAAATTCAACATGTATTTGAGTGCTGTCTTAATCACATAGTTACCACATTACTGATTAACAATTAGAAATATAATAGTGCTAGGACTTCAAACTAGCTTGACCTCCTTGTATTCCTCTAAGGAATATTAAATATTTTTTCACCCATTCGTTTTTGAGAAACTAACATTTCCACAAGTTAGGGGGCTTTTTTCTCTGTTATTTTGGGCTCTGAGCCTGTTTCTCAAGAATGTGCAAACATGGTGTCATATTCTCATCTTATAGATACTGACATCTCTTACAAAGGCTATAATCAAAAAGTTTATCACAGTTGGATTGTCGGCAAAAGAGAGTAGTGCACTTAATGCACATTTGAAAATAAGAATGCGGTACAAAAAATTATATTATTTGAACATTATTCCCAATGGTCCAAAACTTGGTATCCTCTCTCTTTCAAACTATGTAGGATTTTGTTCCTTTGCATGTTTTCTGTTAGGATCACTACATTTCATACTTGTTCTGATTTTGCAGAAGAGGAATCAAGTATAGAAACTAGTGAGAGATATAAGGTTATGTCTAAGAATTTTAGGTAATGAAAGTTTTAGTGCAGACCATAGAAATAAATTATATCATATATACACTCTGAAGTGGACCAGTTAATAGTCTGGATAGTTAATAACATAAAGGTTTGTTAGGTCCATGATAGCTGTATTTTATTTGTCTCTTTCTCAAATCATTATGATTGGTTTCTCTGAATCTGTCACTTAGATCACCTGTAGCTGCTGATGTCTAAATTGTAGAAAATCTTGACAAAGTACTTACCTAATATAAAGCAATTCTAGCATGAAAAGATGGTTTGGCTGGTTAACAAGAATATATCATTTACTTTTTACATAGTCCTAACTATGTTTACTAAAATTTATATTGCAGAATGTTCAATTTAACTTTCTAATAATGCTTATATCACCTTTGGGCATGATACTTGAAAGAGTGATGGCAGTCAGTTTTTGACATTTTTCAGTCTGCTTTCAGGACAGCATTAGGGATGAAAATGATCTTGTACTCTCTGATGAATTATCTGCTCATGGAAAGAAACAGACTGAATGTGATCTTGTTGGTTTTACTGTATTTCTCTGTGACTTTTGATACCTTAGGCCATAACATTCACTGGACAAGGCTGAGAGCTGGAGACCCCAAACTGTGGTAGTTCTATTTCTACCTGCAGGGTCTATTCCAGAGGGTGGCAATGAGTGATTTCTATTTGGCTTTATTGAGCTGGGTGGTATTTTTAATTTCATTCTTTCCCCAGGAGGATTAACACCTGTCTGTGTGAAATCATTGGAATTTGGAGTAGGATGGCATCAGAATGCTGATAATACTTAGTTCTGTTTCTCGCTATTAACAAAGTCAGTTGCAGCTATGCTGAACTTGATTGATTTAATTACAAGCAAACAAATCATTCATGTGTATGCATGAACAGGTTTATGCTTAAACCACATATTCAAAATAAACTTTTTTTTAAGCAGATATACCCAATCACATTCTCATTCATTCTTGGATCTCCAAATAGCCTGTTCACTACTTCTGTGCACCTTCATCTTTTATTACCCATCCATTTATGTTATTTTGACAAAAGAACTTTCCACACTGGGTCTCATTCATTTACAGTATTGCCCAGTTTTCCCCAAACTTCATCTTGGTTCTCTCATGATGACAATTTGCTGAAGTGTCACATTACCGGTCTATAGATTCTTACTTTCATACGTAACCACAACTATCTAGATAACACCAATTCATACTTTCTGATAAATATCTAGTCCTTTCATTCTTAACTTGTACTTCTTCTTGGGGGGGGGGGTTCTCTATTTTTACATAGTGTATATCATGTTCATTACCATTATACCTCTTACATTCCAAGTCACAGTCTTCCATCTGCCAAAGTCATTACTTTGGCAGGAAACAAAGAAGGAATCGAAAAGAGCAGAACACATCCTCTCCAGCAACCAACACCCAGATAAGCAGGGATTAACACCAGACAAACAATCAAGCAGAAAACAATATCCTAACCAAGGAACTACCAAGGAGAAAAACACACACCCCCCCACCAACACTTGCAGGGCAAGCTACTGCATATAAACAGGAAGCAAACTCCACACTCACTAGCACTGATGATGTTACCTAGTTGGGTAATGAAATGTCTGCAATCAAACAACCAAGCTCAGAAAGCACCAAGGACTCCAGAGTTCAACCCTGAGCTTCATATATTCTCTTCTGTTGAAATTCATCACTAGATGAGCCCACAGATATTCTGCCACTTTGGTCAATTGAAGCTTTCACATAATGCCTTTTGGTAAGAGAAGGAAAGAAGAGATTAGAGTACCAGCCTTAGCTATACCCCTGCTACATGCTATATTCAGTGCTAATAGTAAGGGCAGCATCAATCGGTTTTAGCACAGTTTGACTAATATTTCATGAATCCTACCAAAGACCAGTTTCATCCAAACCTATTCATGCTATTACATGGAAGCAAGGATCTCTGATCTACAGAATATCTTGCAAGGCAACATAGTGTTACCTGCATTCTGTTAACTAGAAGGTAAATGCAGCATGTTGGCACAATCAGGATACACAATTAGGCACTTTTTTAAAAAAAAATCTGTTCTTTTAATTTCTAAATTTAAGTTCATTTGCTATCTGCCATATTGAAGTAGTTTTCATTCCTGTTGGGTTCTTAACCTCTGCTGTTCTTATTGCTTGTTTAAAATCATTCATTTTACTTTGTTTTAATTTTACCCTGTGAACTTTTAGCTACGGAGTTACTATAGGTTCCACACAGAACTTTGAATTGTGCATCAGCCACTTAATATGCTATATTTACCCTGAGCTGACATTTTGCTGATTTTTCACCCAGCTGCATGTCAAAAAGAGACTACTAAGTGTCAAAATTTAGCCCCTGGAGGAAGGTAGCATACAAATCTAATAAATAAACAAATGTCCACAGCAGTGCTAGTACAACCTTCTCTCTATACCGATATACCTAAACCTACTTTGAAAGAAGGCCTAATCCAAAAGTGTTTAATAGTAATGAACAGACAATACTGATACTCCAATCCATCCAAGGGTTTCTGAGGGGCATGGGGGGTGGGGGTGGGGGTGGCTGGATGGGAGGAGGAACAAGGTGGAGCCAAAGGACAAGTGTGTGCTGCTGGTTGTGTCTTTAACTTTGACATAGGGATGAGAATAGTATTTTTATACTAAAGTTAAAAAAAAAAATCAGAGAAAATGTGCTATTCAGAAGTTATATTGCTGCTGTAGAACTATATCTCATTACCATGAAGAAGAAAAGTTCTCAGTTTACAAGCATGCCTTTGAACACATCCATAACTGGCATTTAATTTTGCAGAAACTATAATGTGGAACTGATAGTTTAATCTATTTTATTTCATATTCGGTTTATGCACAAAATCATTTTTTTTATACACAGCATAAAGATTTACACCGTTTCAGCATTTGTCAAGGAACATCGCATTCTTTTGGCAGCAAAGGTGCTGATTTTGACGAACATTCTTTTTTTAAAAAGCTTTATTTTTCATAAATCAAGACCTAATAATTAATACTCAGTTCATATGTAACAGTTTAACAATCAGATGTATTTTTACAAGGCAAGGCAAGGCACATATTTCAATATTTATTATTATTTTGCATATTCTGACATTATGCATTCAAATGCCAAAACAAATATGTACAGTTCCAGCTATATAATATACAGTGCCTGACATGTGTTTCTCTCTATGAGCAATTTCCATTGTGTTTTGTTTCCTCTGTGACTATCTTATTCCAGGAAAATAAGAAAAGCACACTGAGAAGGGTGAATAATGCTTTCCGCACTAAGGGATTCATGGGGTGGGGGTACCGCAGTAAAACACATGCATCATTCTTCCCAGCACCTAGGACCTGATCTGAATACTAGAACAACACACAGAAGGTAAAGGCTGTAACTTGAATGGATATCATTCCTGAAGCCATTGGAAAACGTGCAGAATCTATATATACTCTTTCTCTTGCAAAAGATACATTTTAATTTTTTGGCTGGCAAGATTTTTTCTAAGCTGTTTCCCTACAACCCAGCACACAACCCTGAGAAGCTCCGTGGCTGTTGGAGACCCTCTGCTGTGCTAACACACTGGCCCATCTTGCCTCAGCTTGGTAGAATAACTGGTAATGGATGTCATGTGAACCACACGCCCACAAAACTGGAAGTAGAAAATTAATATGGCAGAGAAAATACTATTCTAGAAGCACAAATAATTCCTTTGGCAAGCGCAGATATAAATTACAATAGTAGAGAATATATATAGCTCAGGGTTGATTTGTTGGGTTCTTGGTGTTCTCTGAGCTTGGGTTTCTTCTTCCTTCCCATAAAGAAGTTATTTTTATGTCTGTTGAAATAATTTCTGATTTCTATTTTTGAAATAGAAATGAACCCCATTTATGAACCTTTCAGAAGGAACAACCAAATGTCAAAGAAAGAAGCAAACAGGCCTGACCATATCCTCCCTTGTCACACACCTATTAACCGACACCCAAATAAGCAGGAACCAGCACATAATATTTGCCATAAGCACCAAACAATAGCATGTCAATCAAAGAAGAAATAGTCCCTCCAATGAACACATATGACTCAAACCAACGGAAGCTTCTAGACTGGTAATGAAATGTCTGCCAGAAGAAAATCAAGCTTCAAGAACATTGGAAACCCAACAGATATAGCTTAATTGAATTATGTCAGATGTTCTCAGGTTGAAATCTGTAGATAACAACTGCAGGCAAGAAAATTTCCTCTTCCTGACTACATTTATTGCTGATGATCAAAGGCTCTTTGTAGATGTTCTAATTAATGATGTGCTGAAATCTGCCTTGCAATTTTTTTTGTGAAAGAGGTTTCTTTTTTTCTTTTCTCAGTATTCTTGAGAATTTCATTCAAATTTCTCTTGGTGGTGTTTTTGAGCTTATTTTATTGTTGAAGGTTGTAGTAATTGTCTCAAAGATGTCACCTGTGTCGTGCAAATGATGTGGATTATGTGATTTGCATCATTTGTGATGTTGACATGAATGATATCATTTGTCCCCCCTTTCTATGCTGCATATGCTTATGATACTACCGATAGTGTTATTTTTGGTTACACATTTTCCATCATTCTGAACCTCCCTGGCTGGCCATATTTCCCACAGTAAACAAGGAAAGGGGTAGGTTTTCAGGAAAACATGGGATGACAGGGAAGCCATAGATTGACAAAAATATTATTAAAATGTTTTTAATTTTATTAAAATATAAATAAAATATTATTTATGCACACCCCTCAAATACCTCATAAATAATACATGCAAAAGCACTCCAGTCCACCCATGCAAATTTCACCAATACTTTCTTTACCTCTGAAAGCAGTTTTAAACACACCTTCTATGTCACCAATTTGACTGAGATCTGGTTGGAAAAAAGTGCAGACTTTTTCTGAACAACCCTGGTTTTAATGGACATGTGTAGTTTAGGCCCAGGAACTGTGTCTTTTCTGGAACCTGCTACCACCACTTGGCACATGTATGTGTCATCTATGATTGCACAATAAGGCTTCAGTTTCAAGCTCCATGTACTCTCCTAGTATTCACAGAAGTTTGTTTGGTCAGTAAATTATGATTATATTGATGATCCCATTTTGAAAAGGGCCCTCAAAGCTGACAGATACTATGTAAGATAACAGCACACCTTTAAATTCCTGGACTATTTTTTAAATTGTCAGAAATGCAACTAACCCATCATATTTTCTGGACCAGTATTATTCAAATAGTGCTATAGAATTAATTATTACTATTGATAGGGAATGTATATTGAGTTTTATCTGCTTCATAATAATAACCGGTTATTGTTCTTTTTGTTCCCTTCTTCCCTCCTCCCTCTCTCCTCCCTCTCTCCTCCCTTCCTCCCTCCCTCCCTCCATATCTGTATACATATTCTTGGCTATTATGCAGAGAATGCTGCCTTGGGAAATGAACTAACTAGACAAAACTACTGTGTAATTAAATGATGAGAACAAAGAAGAGATTTTTATCCTTTAAGAAACACAAAAGCAGATAGAATTTTGAAGTTACCAAAATATATTTGCTGCCAATGGAAGTGGAATTCATCTGATTTATTTGCTGGAAAAATGCCTGCAAGAAAGGGGGGGGGGGGGGGGAAGCTAAGAAATTATAATGACTGCTATACCAATTTTTCATGAGATGTTGTATTTATTATAAAAAATAGGGTTTGGGAAATTCCAAATACCTTCTTCCAAAAAAAAAAAAAAAAAAAAGATTTGGACTGGACACACTGCAGGTAGAAGCAGCCTTGTGTCTAAGAGCAAGAGGTAGAAAATATAGCTGAGCACAGTCTGGAGGCCTGGCACTATGTAAGGCAAAGAAGAACCAAAGGAGGGGGCAGGAAGCCTGGCCACAGATGAGCTTGTGAGGGGGAGCTATGTTGAAAAGTCAGTGCAAGAGGGAGGCTCTGCATCACTGATCAATATGATGCATTGGTCAGGTTAAGAAAGTAAACAAGGAGGAACAATTATATAATCCAGCCACCAACACAATTCACTTGGCTTGGCCAAGAGTCTTTTAAGATCAGACCAAAAACCTGTCTAGTCCAGCACCATGTTTTCCTTACTGGTCAAGAGATTCCTATTAGGAAACTGTAAGCCAGATATGCAGGCAATAGCCCTCTCCTGCTTTTTTCATCAGTGCATGATCCTAGCTGGTTAGAATCAAAACATGATGTAGTCACAATACTACAGTTTGACTGGTTTGTACACTAACACCACAAAATACAAAAATAAAACCTCCACTCCCCCACAATTTTGCACTGTTGCCCAAGCAACCTACAGATGTTCTTTCTCTTGCCCTACTACTTTGTCTTGCTGCACTGCTCACTAATATCATACATCAAGAATGTTAAATCTGGCTCAACTCAAATAGCACCTAGCTGTATCTGATTTGTAATAAATATGCAATTTGTGCATGAATTGTCCTGGAAATAATACTATGTAAAGTTGTCTTCGGTAGCCTACTGCCCTCTGGTGTGGCTGACTATGGGTGATGTCAGGTTAGGAAAGACTGCTGTGAATCAATGATAACCGCATTTGGATGTATATCCAAGTGTGGATGTTCTTCCTGTCCACTGCACTGAATTGAATGGGATATGCCTTGGGCTGCCCAAGCAAATTGCAGGCATTTGAACAACACATTAAACCTGGGGCACCTTATGGACATGTCTAGGATTGCAGGCTATAAAACTAAGGAAAGCGGGATATCATGGGGTGCAACATTAGGAATTATTTAACTTTCAATTCATTTCAGTAGCCAGCACCCTGAATTCCACACGAATGGAAAGGAGAGAAGACTTTCACCAACTCTCCTTTCACGCCTTAACCCCTTGTACTTCACAAAATCTGCCCTAGAAGATTTGAGGACTTCTGAAAGAGTATGTTAATTTAGATAGTAGTGGGAATGTGAATGAAATAAATCCTTTCATTTATAAATCTCTAATTTGACTCCAAACCATTGAGACTAAATCACAAATACCTTTTTTTCTATATAATAGCCTCTCTGTCTATTTATTCAATACATTATCCTTTTACCAGTCCATACAAGTGGTCTCCCATTGGGTCAGTTTACAGGAGAAGAAGATCACTGGCTTTTCTGCACTCACAACTGTACACTGCTGTGCTCTCTAAAGAAGGATTTACTTATGGACTAATGATTGCCTCAGAAAGATATCACAATTCCCGCACAATTTCAGTTTATCCTATTACTTAGAAGCTGTTTATAATTTTCAAGGGATACCAAAGAGAAGTTTTGAATTGAAACAGATGATACAACAATGATGAAATATGTCTCATAATGTCACAACGCAAACTCTGTCTTTCGTACTACATCCTGACACTGCATGCAGGTAAATAAGCCACATAGCTCGTATTGTGTTGTTGAGACACACATTTCATCATTTGCCCCCTTCCTGTGAAGCACAAGGTTCTAACACTTAGAATTATACTATTCCAAAACTGCAGATGTGGCACTGCTGCAGAGAAATAATGTATTGCTAGAATTGCAGAGTGAGTTAATGAGAGACCTTGAATTTGGGCCAGTAATGTCTTGGCTCAAGTTTAACACCTCAGTACAGCTTTTAACCAAGGTTCAATTTTTCCCAAAAACTTGACTGTCTCAAAAGAAGACCCTTGGAGAATCTGAGGAGAACAAGCTTTTGTGTTATCCTTGTTTCCCATGCTAAACATGCTTAGCACTAGAACATTTGATACTTCAATAGTTGTAGAGATCAAATATATTTACCAGTCTTCTCTTTTCTATCATCTTACAGGTCTTGTAGAAATTTGCCTGATGCATCCCCTCGATGTGGTGAAAACCAGGTAAGGTTCTGCTTGAACAAGTTTTATTGACATTGGAAGGCATCCAAATTGGAAGCTGTCAGAACTCAAAACGCTCGAACTTGTCCAACTAAGATAACTTCTCCCTTTAATGGCATTTATATTTACTTACTCTTTTTCATAGCATTTGACAGGCATAATTTAAATGGCATGATGCATTTCTGGTTGGAGGTCATCTGGAGGTGCTAAATATCTCTTTATAAATGCACTCTTCATGTGACAGCCTGAGATCCTTTTTGTTAAAAAGGGAGGAGGGGAGTATAGAAAGGGTGTGTGTGTGTGTGTGTGCATACGCACATGAATGTGTGTTCCTCATCTTTATCATCTGAATTTATCTAAATGTATTTATCATCTGAAGTAATGTTTTTACTTGAAGCTGGAAATGTCATATTGCTTTAGAAATAAAATAATATTGATCGCAGATGTGGCCTGACACAGCTAGTCATATTCTATAAAGTCATCCAAAAGTATCCTTTCAACCTTTGCACATGGCAGTTGGATAGTTTCATGGCAGCCATCATCAGGCATGTTCACTGACTTCCAAACACACATTTACGGCTCAGCAAGTACCACCTGCTCAGTTGCTCTGGAAGAACACTAAGATGTTTAGGGCTAGCATTGTATCATCACCATCACCATCATCATCATCGTCATCATCATCAGGAAAAATGCATGCTTGTCAGGTAAATGTTTCGGGTTCTGTTTCTAAAAATCATATCTACTCAGATAGTGTAAGAACATTGCACCTGAATGAGCCAGTTTTGGGAAAGCTGCTGTCTTTTTCTGCCTTTTGCATTTCAAAACAAAAGTTAGAATAGGTTAAGATTTTCATTTATTTATTTGTTTGTTAGACTTACATTCTGCCTTTCTTCCCAAGCTAAAGGCAACATATAAAGTACTTAGTGTGTGGTAGGTGAACTGAGGGACAGAGGGCTTCTGTGACTGAAGGTGGACTTGGACCTGGACCTCCCTAGTGCTAGTCCAATCCTTTAACTCCTATCCCCCACTGGCTGTCAGAAATTTCTGCATCTCTGGATATTTGAAATTAGAAATCTGGAGAAATTTAGCCCACTATATCTTTGGGTGTTTGCCACGTTCTCTCTTTGCAGCAAGCTGTGAGTTGTTTTAACATTGCTTGTTGAACAAACTATATTAGCCTGGTTCACACACACACACACACGTTTATTACAGCCTTAAGGCCAGATACAATCAAAATATACAATAACAACCATCTTACAAACTTGGCCACTTTAAGATGAGTGGACTTCAACTCCCAGGATTCCCCAGCTAGCATGGCTGGCTGGGGAATTCTGGGAGTTGAAGTCCACTCATCTTAAAGTGGCCAAGTTTAGACAACACTGCCTTAAAGCGTCCAACAAGGACTGCTGAGGGCAATGTGCCCATTCTAGCTAGGGTGAAAGCTTTGCGAAATTTCAGAATCATAATAGATGTTAAATAAGAAGCTGGAATGAACCCTTGTGGTAGAAACTGACATATATTGGGGTGCAGCACCTTACTTAAAGTTGTTTGTAAATCTATATCCCAGATACGTTGTTTAAGGGCAGTTCTACATTATCAAATCCTAATAAGCACAGAGTTTGCATAGAGAAGCCCGGCAATTGAATTCTATCTAAGGCTTGTTTTTGCCACGATGATTTAAAATGATCCCTAAATACTAATGGGGCTAAACCTATAGGAGACAGTAGTAACTTTAGCCAGAAGGTAAGAAGAAAAAAACATGCTCTGGCATCCAATGAAACTATACCTAATTCTATCCTTAAGATGGCATTTTTAACAATTTTTGGTACCATCAAAATGGCTCTCACAAACTTATTTTGAATAGTTTCAATTTTATTGAGCTTTGCAAAGGAGCAAATCTGAGAGCCGTAGAGGAGCTGAGGTATTACTTCAGCTTGAAATACCTTGCATGCTGCAGGGATATAATGGGCTCCTTTTGAGTGGTAGAATCTTATAATTGCTGATGAAGTGTGCTGTGCCACACTTGCTCGGTAAAGGAAATGCGCATTCCAGAATAGAGAAGCATGGAATTGCGCTCCAAGGGATTTATAGGTGTGGACCTGTTCAATTGGGGTCCCATTTATTTGCCATTTATGGCTTTATGATAGTATTGGGCAAAAACTAAAACTTTAGTTTTCTGATAATTTATTGAAAGTTTTTGATCTGTGCAGAATAAAGCTAGTGCCCTAAGTGCTCTTCTCATTCCCACTTGTGTGGTAGACATAATGACTACATCATTGGCATATAGCAGTGCTGGGATTGCACAGTCAGCCAGAATAGGTGGATGATGGGCTGCAGCAGCAAGCACTTGAATTATTGGATTTAGATACAGATTGAAAAGTAATGGAGCTAATATGCAACCTTGTCTTACACCTCTGTAAGTTGGGACTGCTCTAGATAAGTGTCCCCAAGGGGTGCATCTAATTTTCAGGGAGGTATTTGAGTAAAGGGACTTAATAAGAACCATATTAGCCTGGTTCAGATTTTGTGCTAAGCCAAAAGTAAACAATGCACATCCTAGTTGAGCATTATGTGTGAATCCTGCCTCTAAGTCCTTTCCATTTTTTCACCCCTAGACTAAACATACCCAGAAACAGAGTGATCAGACATAAACAGATTGGACAACATAGGAGATTTAGGTCTTTGCTTACAAGAGAAGCTGGACCCAATGGGAGCAGCCATGTCTATTTTTTCACAAGTTTACCCTATTTATAAACCAGGCATTGGTTTAAGATGTCAGTTTGTGGCATTTCTATAGGTGTTTCTGCCTATGTATTGCTTATTGTTCTCACAGCTTGAAAAGGGCTATATAGATGAAGGGAGGGAAATCTTCCTATTTCTTTACCTTAACTCATACTGCTCCAACCCTACCCTAGTCTATGTCTGATATGAAAAGTAGGCTAAGCAAGAACAGCTTTCGGAAATGGAAGGAAGTGGTAAGAAGGAAGGGGTACTCAGGAATGCACCAGGAGATGCAACAAGCAAACCTAAGAAGAGCAGTACTAAAGGGGTCAGATGCTTGTACAGTAACGTGCAAAGTATGGGGAACAAATCCTCTGTAGAAGGAAGAATAGAACTTGAGTCCTAGTATGGTAGTGGTGAGACAAATATGACATTGTTAGTATTACAGAAACCTGACGGGATGGAACCCAAGACTGGAATATAGTACTACAGTGATTTGTTCAAAAGAAACAGACCCAGCGAAGGAAGGGAGGTCATTATACATAAAGAATGACTATATCTGTATGGAAATGTGCGACAAGAAGAGCAAAAATCCTGCCAAAAGTATCTGGGTGAATATTAAGGGGAAAAGAAACAATAATGACACTGTTGTGGGTGTGTACTATAGGCTACTCTACCAACCAGAAAATATAGTTGAAATCTTTGCAAATCAGATGGTGTCTAGGAAACATGCCATTGGGCTAATGGGAGATTTCAACTACCCCAACATCAACTGAGAATCAAACTCTGAAGCAAATAGGAAATCTAATATGTTTTTGATGTACTTTGCAGACAAAGTCATTGTACAAAAGATGGAGGAGGAAGCAAGGAGATCAGCTGTATTGAATTTAATATGTACTAACAGGGAAGAAATGGTTGAGGAAGTAGAAGTTGTAGGAACCTTGGGAGAGAGTGATCATGTGATCCTAAAATTCACTCCACTGCAGGCAGGGAGAGCAAGAGGTATTCAGACTAGTGTTCTAGATTTCAAGATAGCTGAATTCAATAAGCTGAGGGAAAAAATAGGAAGGATTCCAAGAATAGAAATCTAGAAGGGAAAAACAGTTCAGGAGGGTTGGGAAATTATGGAAATGGAGATAATTAAACCCCAAACACAAACAATACCAAAAAGAAAAAGAAGAAAAACACTGATGAAACTAGTATGTTTATCTGAAGAACTCTGATAAACTGGTAAACAAAAACAGGGCACATTTAAAAAATGGGAAAAGGGTAAATGAAAAGTATCATAATTTTCTAAGATATACTGCTGACAGCTGCAAGAACAAATTCAGCACAACATTGGAAAACTTAAACTTTGCCAACAATACAATTGGGAGACCAAAACTGAATGTACTGCACATTAATGGCAAAATTGACAATATATTTTCATAATGAAGCCTATGACACATTAAAGAGCAAAGCAAATTTGGAATACAGTTTTTAGGAAAAGAGTTAAAAGACCAGTCAAAATAGATGGAATAGATGGAATGGTTTAAACAGGTACTAGCAATAACCTTCAATGTTTAATGTTCAAAGTACAGTACAAATATTTAGGTAGTGATTAGCGGTTGGGGAAATAATGGAAAGGAAGGAGAGAATTTTTTACCAAAAGGTTTTTTAAAATTTTTTTTAAACTTATGTTTTATTAGTAGTTGTTTATCTTCTACTTTGCTTTTGTATCTTTATTCTTGTGTGATTTCTGTTTAAATAATGTGTCAAAGCTTATGCAATAAAAATGCTTTAAAATGGAAAAGGGGGCATATAACAAAAGCAGAATATCAGGAAATATTCTGAATCTGTAAGGATGGGGTCAGGAAGGCTAAGGCTCAGAATGAGCTGAGGCTTGCAATGAACACAAAAAAATAACAAAAAGTCTCCTTTGAGAGTATGCAGAGCAAGAGAAAAATCAAGGAAACAGTTGGACTGCTGGTTGGAGAAGATGGCAAGATGGTGATGGCCAACGGGAAGAAGACTCCATGGCTTAATTCCTATTTTGCATCTATCTTTTTGCAAAAGAAAAAATGGTCCAATCTGTCAGAAGGTGCACTGTGTATGGGGGAGGGACAGAAGAGGAAGCAGGTCGAAACAGGCAAGGAAGTGGTGAGAGAACACCTAGCGGCTTGAAGGAAGCAAGTCACCACAATTCACAGAGGAATTGGATAAATAAGCTCCATTCACCCACACTTCTTTTAGTGCCAAAAATAGGTAATTGTCTTACACTGTTTGTGTGAATGAAGCAAACACAAGAAGACATGCATGTGATATCAAGCTGATTCCTAATTTTTGCTTAATACCTGACAAATTTTGGTTCTGAGCTAATAGCATCTGCATAAAATACCTATTTTTGTGTTATTAGCACTAATCCATCAAAGAAATCACCCATCATACCTCATAAAATTTACCTGAAGGAACTAACAAAATTAACTAAAGAGAAACATACCAGGAAAGAAATTAATATTATACGTGTAAATATTTACACAGATTTATATTTGATATTTCTCTTTCACTTCATTGTGACTGTGTCTAAAAATATTTGTGTAGTTGAGGTTAACTGTCATGAAGTTTCCTGAAGAAAAAAAAGGTCAAGAAATTTCTGTGAGCTTTATCTTAAACCAAACAAATGCAGCATTTGTGGGGATTGACATATGCAATCAATAACTAAAGAAAAATCAGTAACTTTCCAATAAACCTCTCTTATCCACAACTAGGAATTTCTATTTGTCACATAGAATTCCCATTTTATTTCTGTTTTATATTGGGCAAAGCATCTGAAAATTGCATCACTGACATTTAGTTTGACCTGTTTGTTGGGCAAAGGCAGGGTCCATTGTAATTAAGAAAATCTGCTTACAGAGAAAAGAGGTCCAAGGTTTGTTGAAGAGATGGGAATGCTGACATAAACAGCATGCTGTCAACAAATTTGAAGGAAGCAAATTTCAGCATGTATTTGACAACAGTACTTGTGAGCTGATTCTCTATTTCTCAGAAGAATGTGTAGATTGGTGCAGAGTTAGCTATCCTTATGATTTCTCAGAATATTGTGATACATTCACAGATCTATACTGAGGACAAAGTGTGTTTAGAAGGTTGGACTTTACCAAAAAATACATTTAGGAGTGTATGCTTTGAAGGCATTTTATTTAGAAATGGATAAAATTATGCATTTCCAAACAGATTTGCACATGCATAGATTTGAACATGCAGATCAATGAAGAAAAACAGTGGATCATATCAAGAAACATGATACCATTCTGCAAATCCTTATTTAAGATATTCTATTTTAATAAGTTTGTAGTTCTGGAGTATTCCTGGAATTATGCCCTGGTAACGTAGGATACAGTGGCAATCAGAAAACTTCCCCAGCTCCACCACAAATTCCTGTTGGCAGCTGCAGTAGCTGTCATATCGATTCTAGATGATCCTGGGGTATTCAGTTAATTTTAAAATATTATGGTCTGTACATAGCACATGGCTCTGTGGAAGCATATGTGTGTGCGCGCACGTGCAGGCAACCTGCACGTATAGAAGTGGAGTATCAGGAAGACAAGATCCAAGATTTCCAAATCTTCAATCAGATATGCTAATATTTGGGCCATAGTTTAGTGGAAAGTATAAAAAAAAAAAAACAAAACATGCTTTATACCCAAATGGTTCCAAGTTCAGTCTCCATCTTGAAGAATGATGGAGAAAGTTTCTTGGAGAGCAGCTGCAGGTCAATGAAGACAATATAAACAAAACTGAGCTAGACAGACCAGTGATCAGATGGAAGGCAAATGTCAGGCATCACACCTGGGCTTGCAGTAAATCACTGATCTCCAGACATTTCCCCTCTTGCCTTGATTTGGCAGAAAACTCACAGCACAACTCAGCTAGATTAGAATAATTTTTACAGCCAAGAATGAAGCCATCCCCAACAATTGATTTCCCAGTGTGGTGCAGAGATGTCAGGAACTTTACAATGTTCTAAAGTTTAAAACTTTAGACTTCATTCTCCTGCTGTTTTGAATTAATGGCTACTTGGCACGGTGCTTGGTGGCCTTGAACTGTGGTACTTTTGATTTCCCTACTTAATGGGTACTGCTGGTTCCCACCAGGCCAGCCTGCATCTTTATATGCATTAGGGACATGGGCTTTTCTTTTTAAATCTAGGACAGCCTTGACACATTCAATCCTCCAGACTGAATTAGAAATGAGAAATAAATGTAATCCAGGAAGAATGTCATGTGATTTTGTTCTCTGAGTAGCTTGACTTGTATATAAGATGAAAAATGTTTTGAGCTGAAAGATGTCATAAGGATTAAAAGTTAGGGAGAGCGCAAAGACATAATCATCAAGTAATTTCAGCCAGGAGATACAGTATCCATCTCAACATACTTCAACCACATCACATGAGACGTAAGCAAACATTCCTGAATTTAGGGAGAATGTTGATGTCTCACATTAGATTACACAGCTTGCTATTGCCTATTAGTTAAAACAACACTTTAAGTCAAACATTTCTTTGATTGTATGAAATGCAGGCATGACTAAGTGTATCCCATGGCAAGGGCCATTTCTAGTGAAAAATTAATTTCACATTTCTCTATTAGCTATTCTTTTCCAATTAATGTTTGTGTCCTAATTTCTGATGGTTTGGATTTATTACAGCAGCTTTGTTTCCTACATATGTTTCTGATCTCTTTCCAGCTGTTGTTTTTAAGTGTCTTTTCCTTTTATTTTATTAATATATTTTTCCATTTTTCTATTTAGGTAAGCACTGCTGAAATCTATTCTGAAATATTCAATTTGAAGATCATGCTTACTATCAGAGGGTCCTATGTTTCTATGTCCAGCTTCACAATTTTGTCCAGTTTTGTATCTTGAATTGAATATTCTTTGTAAAGAGGATAATTGATAAATCCTATGACTAATCTGAAAACATCTTTAAAAACTGATACTGGTCCTTACTAAATCCCTCATGAGATTCTAAAGATAATCCGTTATTTTTAACAATTGAAATATGGTGCTTGACAATGCAGTTTTGTTGTGTCTACTGAGAACATTCAGTTCAGCAACACAATAAATGTGTATAGGGCTTCATCCTAAATAACATGCATGCATTTTTACATATCTTTTGGTTCCAACTTCAACAAGAGGAATTTGTCAGGATTACAGAAATTTGGATGCAGATTTACTTCAGGGATCTATTATTTGATCTTTGTTTTACTTCAACTTTGAATCTATTAGAAATTTAAATAGAAAATTAAATAGTTAATTCCAACTTGACAGGCTATTTCAAATTCATGTCTACTTCAAACTGAAGAAAATTAACAGTAAATTAATCATCTACAGATATGACATTTTATTTTTATTTATTTACGTACTTTATTCGTTTATGCCATTCCAGTTAAAATCAGCTCTGAGCAGCTTACATAACTTATTTACATAAATAAACTTATACAGTGCAAAATCTAAAAACATAAATAACATTCCAGTACAAAGCACGGTACCAGAAAGTTACCCATTCCTGACTGTTTATAATGAAAGGAACTGAACAGAAAGGAATTTTAATTACACCCATGATGGAAGGAGACCCTTCCATTAAGAACCAAATCTAAGTCAGGGTGCTGATTGTGATCAGTGTTTACTTAGACAATCCTACTAGATCTCCTGCAGAAATATTTTACTGAAGTATTTGAATATTTCAAATATTGAACAGGTGGAATACTATATCATTGTTCCAAGGCAAGTGTCACTGATGGGAGAAGAACTGTTTATTCAGATGAATCAAAAGATAAATTACTCAAGATAGTATTAGCAAAATATTTGTGGGTGTGTTTCAACTGCATATATAGTTGCAGTTGTCAGGGACCTAGAACAGGTTTACCATTTAGCTTTTTGCCACAAGATAATTACTGAAAACTTACATACACTGGAGGAAATACATGGGGCCAGTAGACAAATCCAGTGTGTGAGAGTGGTTCTGTGTATTTGTTAATCCTGCTTCCTGTTTCTGACATTGTAGGAGGAGAGCTGTGTTAGTCTATGGTGGTAAAAAATCAGGAGTCTGCTAGCGCCTTTTCTGACTAACAAATATATATTTCTTTTCTTTTCTTTTAATAAAATCTGTTAGTCAGAAAAGGCGCTAGCAGCTCCTTTTGATTTTTCCCCGTTCTTAGAATCTCTGTGACTTGCATCTTCAAAGGCACACCAGGACTTTTTATTTCTTGATCATGGTGGTATGTCATGATCCACCCTAACTGGTCAAACTGAAGAGATACGATGCATATATATCCTATGCCACAAAGTTAAGATTTTTCATTCCAGAAATCTTCCATCTAAACCAACGTATTTCTGGTAGCAAATGGGGCACTCTCAGTAATTCATTAAGGGCATAAAAGATTTCTTCGCTGCTCCACACTTTCAGTATCACCTCCTTACTGAAAAAAACGCATACTGGCATAGCATAAGCTGCTTGCTCATGTACCATTTCTCTGTGGCTAAGGCAGAAAAGAAAGTTGCTTGAAATATGGAATACATTTGCTTGCACTGGAAAAAGCTGCAACTGATTAACACTATTCTCATGCCAGATAGGATAGTTGCAGGT
Source organism: Liasis olivaceus (assembly GCA_030867105.1). NCBI lineage: Eukaryota > Metazoa > Chordata > Lepidosauria > Squamata > Pythonidae > Liasis > Liasis olivaceus. Next base: position 49,840,376 of record CM061349.1, read on the forward strand.
TTCATTATGGAAAGTTGCTTCTTAAAAATATTTTAATAAAATACATTCTTTCATAATATGGCACCAGACTATATTTTCAGTTATACATGTTATGTGGGCAAATAAATCCACCTGCAGATAACCATCATATGAAGGGGGGGGGGGGAACTTCCAGGTATATTATTCCCTTCCCCTTACATTGAAGTTTATTCTACATTAAAAGTTATGGTCATGGGAAACAGGTGCTCTCTGGAATGGGAGCCTGTGGAAATTAGCTACTTTTTCATTCAGAAATCTAGCCTTAAATCTCCCAGTAGTAGTCTATTTTGAAGAAGTGCTTATTGAATAGCTTTGGGGTTGGAAAAATTCAAAGTACCTCCAGACAAGGATATGAAATTGCCAAGGAGGTGTGAGGACCAGTAGCCTCTTTCTTGTCCCTTCAGAATAAAATACCATTGTCTGTGTCATTATATTTAATCAGATAAGAAGACTGAGCAGTATGTTTAGGAGTAGATAAAAGATATTGCAATAATTAGTTTTTGCTCATGCGAGTTCCAAGTTGATCTTTGCGGGTGCAAATTCTTAGTCTTGGTCTACTGGTGTCTGCCAAAAGTTGTCTATTCTTATTTTCCTACCTGTCAGTGCCTGTTGACATCTGCCTACCTCTTCATTGCAGACCTCTTTGCAAAGTTATTGGGACAGTTTTCTTAAACGTTGTGGAGGTATACCTCCATGAATAAGCTTTGTAGAAAATCCTTTTTCTGCTATTGTTATTATTATTATTACTGTTATTAGTACTCCTCAACATTTCATTTGGTACAGCCCCACAAGTTTAGATATTTGTTACACAGGACAAGAATTTTTCTAGAATATCTGTTACACAGAACAAGAATTCCATCAGCCTAACCTACTAATGCAAAAACTATTAAACTCTAGCTTATGATTCTACCTAAAAATACAGATGTAAAATCAATTATAGAGCTCAGGATAATCTATTCCTTTGCCACCAAAATATGCTTCTTCCTCCCTAACTGTTCAGACTTTGTTACACGAGCATCTCATCCTATCCAAAAAAAGAATGTGCTTTTTAATGTTTTTCCTCCTGTTTCGCACTTCCAGATATCTCTTTCTTCCAAGCAAATTTCTAAGCTAACAAAAGTAATAGAAATGGGTTTTGTAGCATACCTACTGCAATGTACATATGACAACTGTGGTTTTAAAAATACCTTGCATACTACAAAATCATAAAAATATATTTGGAATGAGAAGAAATAGTAGAAAGTACAATGGATTATGTTTACAAGAAAAGCATACACTTAAAAATGGGTTTTGGGAGGAAGCAGATGTTGGAGCTAGAGAAGAAAAGCCACAGCATGAGTACAAAGAACAGGGGTTCTTTTTTTTTTTTAATGTGTACATTTTAAAAAGGGATATTTAATCGAGCAACTGGGAAAGTTTAAATGGGATGAAGCTGGAGACATCCCTGGTGCACATAAGATATATCAAAACATTTCAACAGAGTGAGTGGGTGGGTTATTAACAGATGTTAATGATTTGTTGGTGGCATGAGACATTAAATCACAATCAGGGTAGATTGTGGTCATGCCTAGTTTCTTACCCACAGATGAAAATTCAGAGTTAGACCACTGTCATGCCTGATTTCTTACCAGTGATGGACCATGTCTGCATTAAATAACCACTTTGTTTTAAAGATAATACCAGGTCCCCTATATTTAACTGTTTTTCATATCACAGAACTAATGTGAGATAATTTATGAGTACAGTCTCTTTAATATGCCCTTTCGGATGTGTGTGTCTATGTGTCTGTGTCTGTGTCTGTGAAGTTTCTCTTGTGTGTGTAAGTGTGTGTGTGTTTCAGTTCACTGGCAACCAGAAATTGCAGATACAAAAGAAGAGAGAGATGTAAATGGTTAAAGTACTATATAACTGTATCATTGCCAGTAGTTCCCATAAAAGCTGGCTATTAATGCTATATTTAAAGAAAGACCTAAAACAACAGAATTACGCTTTTGGTTGCCAAATCAATCCTGTAAATAAACAAAAAGTGAGATAATATCTTGCATTTTGTGCTTTCAGTATGTTTTTGCTAGCAGATGTATCACTGTGTATTCTAGGCCTAGAGGGGTTTTTGAGAAACAAGAATCTTCTTATTGAGCAGTTTATGGATAAAAAAAAAATATTTTCAGTGTGTCTTTGGAAAAATAAGAGTCCTATTTTATTGTTCATTTCTCAAGAAGATGCAAAGAAGCAGTTACAATGTTTTAATCCTTGCTCATTATAAACAGGCAGTTAGTGAAACTAGTGAAAGGCATGATAAAACAGCTTTTCTCAGCTTTCTCTTTTCCAAATGTTTTGGAACCACAACTTTCAGAATTCCAACACATCTGAGACATACTAGGTTAAAAAAGGTTGGCCAGGTTGGCAAAGCTGTGTGGTTCCTGAACTTTAGCTAGTGCTGTACTTTAAAATACTGAAGACTTAGTATTAATATATTGAATATAATTAATATTCAAATTATAATAAAATGTGCTAACTATTAGAGGTCTTAATCTGTATATGGGGAGACAAATACCTACCCATAATATCCCCTCCCATAGCTGGACTTTGGGATAATGTCTTTTGCCCTTGCCCTCACAGCAGTCAACAGGTCTTCCGTTTTATCTTCTTCCTTCTCTACTCCAATGCTGTTGTATTTAAGGGAAAGTTCATTTTCTGGCTGATATATTAAGTAGGAGCCAAAGGTATTTGAGTAGTTTCATGACTTCAGGTATCATGACTTCATACCTTATGAAGAAATAGTGTTCTTCTTTATTCCTCAGCCACAGAAACTTGGCCTTACATTTTCAATCTGTAGGTAATATGTTCAATGGCAGATGGCCTAGCATGGCAGATCAGTGTGAAATATCATACTTATATATATTGCCCTGATTCAACTGGGGAGTTTAGCTCTAAGTAGATTTCTAGTTTGATTGGTTCAGTAAATCATTTTTTTTTCTGGACATCTGAAAAAATTTCTTCTGGTTTGCCAACATGTTTTCTATACTTTCTTTTTCATAGGAAACATCACACAGTTTGGATCATGTAGCCGGGTTGCATGATTCCATTATTAATGGCAAACAAAGCCAGTTTGGAGAACAACAGCAACTCTTGATCAAGCATAGCCCTTACTCTGAATGGGTGAATGGTTCTATTCCTTTGCAGAGCAATGCTTCAACAACTGCCAGAAGAAAATTAGTTTGTGTTTGCATGCCCATTTTTGGTTATATTTATTTTCATTGCTGGAAATTTTTTTGATGAAAAGAGTTGTACATAGCCACATAAATGTTTAAATAACCAAACTTCCAAAAGTGCTTCTCCCCTTTCTCATCTCTTGAAACATTGTGTGCAAATCTACAAGCTGCATTATGTTTTGAAAAGTATAAAGCCGAGTAAAATAATACCTTGTTGCTTAGAGCAGCTCCCCAAAGTCCATACCCTCCTCAAAATAACTTTCTGCATTAGTCTGTTATTATTATTTTGACAAGCGACATTATATTGATAGCAGGCTATGAGTTTTCCTTGCGATTCATGTTGATTTGCAGTTTTCCATGTGTTAATACGGATGCGTGAGAAGTGATTCCGGTTATACAGAAGCAATTTACAAGGACTTTCTTTGTATGTGAAAAGGACTAAGCATTATTATATTCTAAGTGTGCATTTAATTACACTCACGTTTGCTTTCACATTACATTTATAAATATAATACAAAAGTGTATTCACAATTCAGTATGCTGTCACTTTAAGAAACTGCATGAAAGACAATGGAGCAGAGGCATTTGGTGGGTCCAGTCGCTAGTCTGTTCTTTAGAAATTGCTAGATTGTGAAATATGCATTAAAAAGGGGGGAGATGATTGGATGATGAAACATGTTAACCAGGGGGTTTGGAAGGTGTTTTATGTTTGCTTTTTGACCTTCTGGTAAAAACACATAGGACTGCGTAATTGGTTCTTTTTTTTTTTTAATTCAGTCCCCATTTTTGCATGTTATTACTTTCAGATTTTGGCAGATGTTATTACAAAACTAATAGTGAAAAGGGTGAAAGGAAATTTTATTTAAGTGCTGTTTAAGTGCCCCCTTTCCTTTTACCTGATGGTTTCTGGGTTTAATGCAATAATTTTTTTCATGTCAGTACTTCAAAAGGATTTTTCTACGGAGAATGTTGTTTGCTGTTGTTCTACTTCTACTACTCCTACTGCTACTGGTTAAAGAGAAATTGAACAAGAACCCCGTCTTCAGTGATAATGAGATCTGGCATACATTCTACCTTCTATAAAAATATCTTTAGAACATGGATATTTTTTGTTTGATTGCTCTTTGGTAGTATGTATGTTGTGCATTTATATATATATATATATATATATATATATATATATATATATATATATATATATATAGGTTTATATGTGTGTATTTGTATATGTAATTGAATAGAAAATAAATGGCACATATGTGTATACGGTAGATTCATCCCATTCCTGAAAGCATACAAACTTAACTTTAAAAAGTTATCAATCCTTATATCCACTCCAAATTAGCACAGAGAAACAAATTATGCATGTTAAAGCTCTTGCTGAGCTGGTCATTCTGAGATCCCATGACCTGTATTCCAGGAAGTTTTCAGACATTACAACTCAATTATCAAACCAGGATCTGCTTTTTATACAGCATTTGAATGGTGTGCCATATTTTACTCATTTCACTACATAGGCTAAGATAGGGCAAAAAAGAAATGTTGAAGAATAGGAAATTTTTAGAAAAGAAGGTGAACATCCAAAGACTTGTTCAATTGGGCAAAAAGAAAGAACAAGCCACATCTTGGACAATAAGTAGCTTTCCAATGACATCAGTAGAGTACTTCTGCAAAGTGAGGTCAGAACACTGAAAATTGCTCAAAGAGTATCATTTAGGAATGTTTATCAAGGACTGTTCATTTAAAGGACTGTAAAACACTGTACTGAAATGAATGAAATATGGCATACCATTCAAATGCTGTATAAAAAGCAGGTCCTGGTTTGATAATTGAGTTATAATGTCTGATAACTTTCTGGAATACAGGTCATGGGATCTCAGAATGACCAGCAACATAAATCATTCATTATTCATTTACTCTGAGCACACACCACTCTCTCTCTCTCTTCTGCCTTCTAAAATCCTAAATCCTACTTTAGACTGGATGATTGGCAAATATCAGGGGGTTTATATCTTCTTATAAGAGCATGGTGGTAAGGGATCTCAAAGAATAAGACCAAGAAATAGAAAAGGATTGATTGTATTCAAGCACCTGTGTCCAAGTATTGCATGCTAATTGAGGCCCATGTGTTTTTAAAAAATAATTAGATTTGTTATATTACTCCAGAAGAACTGGTTCATTTTTACCTAATCATCACAAAAATAAACGTAACATTTAAAAATATATCCAATTCCCAAGCACACCTTTAAATTAAGTTGTTCACAAACTGACCAAATGATCAGTATAATTTCCTGGTATAAAAACACTGATTTCACTCAAACAAAGGCTTTAGAGAAATTAAAGCTAGCATACAACTCTTGCAGTCAGACAAGCATCTATATTTGCCATTCATGTTGTATAATGACTTAGTTAGATTTTATGAAGATGATTTATACTATTGGCTGCCCAGACTTTCATATATTTTCAGTGGCCAGAAATGCTGGCTATAAGTAGCACATTTGATTATTTGACCATGATTAAACCATTGTCGTTCGTTTTGTTTTTCTTTCCCTATAAAAAGCAGTAAGATGTTACCTAGCAATTGAATCATAATCAGTTGGCAAAAGTACTTGAGTAAACAGCAACAGACAAACAGAATATATCCAACTTTTCTTTTGTTGCTTTTAAAAATTATGAACAACAACAACAAAAGTAGTGTAAAACATAACAACACATTTTCCTTTAATTCCTCAAGGGATTAAAACAGTGAGTGATTCTTAAAATGTCTTCTTGTCATATGATGATAATACAATGCTGTATAAACTGATTTGGTGCTGAAAGTCCTTGACAGAGAGCTAATAAAACAAAGTGAGGCATTGCCCAAGATACTTTTTCAGCCTACATGTTGGAAAGGAGCCTGTTAATAATTCAATTCCAGCTATTAAGGGATTACAAAGTGTCACGGAATAATTGATGATGATGATGATGATGAAGATAGCAATAAGAATACGTCAATCTTTTTGTTCTATTTGTCAGAATATAACAGCATTCCTTAAATTTTATTATAGCTGAACTTCAGGAATATTTGTAGCTCAAGAAGACATAACTTTTTGGCCCAGCTTCTGAAATGGTGTTGCAGTTTTTCATTAACCTAGAAACCTCCTCCTTACATGGTTCACAGCCTGGTCTCAGCTCACTTGGAGGTAACAAAGGGTGTCAGGGACAAGAGTACAGCAGGGGGTTTGCTCCACGAGGGCTGCCATCTGACTTTCATCAGGTCAACTGTTTTAACTCCTGCCTCATTAAGTAAAATAAAATGGAGATTACGGTGTGTGGAAGGATCAGATTGCCTGGAGCTAGCTTTGCCTCCTGACAGTTGCTGTTGACTCTGTATTTGGACAAGACTGGGCTCCCTGTGTTTTCCATTTAGCATGGCAGCAGGCTTTAAATTACCTTGAAGACAAGACCATTTGCAAGGCATCCCCTTTGACATTTCAGAGATTAGGTGTGGAGAGAATATTGTAGGAAGGGAAGACATCTCAGCCTCAAAGTTAGTTTACCTACTGGAGAGATGTCAGGGTCTAGTATGGGTTTAACTGTGATCAGGGCAATATTTCATATCAGTTGATAGCTATCCCTTCACTTTCAAAGAAGGCTGTAAAATAGTTTTTAAAATAATACTAAAAGTTTGACAAAGTGAATCTATTACTGACCATGCCATTGTTGTATTGACATGATATCAGTATTTCAGAGAACATTTTGGTCAGACAGCTTGAAGTTTTGTTCCCTTTAATAACTATGGGGAAAAAAAACACAGGAGAAATGTTATTACAGATGATCAAAGAATAGACATAAAAAGTGGAAAGAACTGGCTAGTTCTTACAGGGAAGTATGGAAACAGTAAACTATATTACAACTAGTGTATTGTAACATGTTCATAAAGGCCAGGGTAAGGGTTCAATAGCAAGTTTGCTGTTGACCCAGAATTATTTCCCTGAACAAACTAACAGGGAGAAGGAACTGCCAGGGAATTCAAAAGGAGGAAGAGAGGAGAAGGACCAGAGAAATTGGCTTCTGGGGAAATGTTTGCTCAGCTGTGAAGAGTAAGAAGTCATCTCCTGAATAGCTGCTGATTGTAAGGGGTGTGTCCTTAAAGCTGCTGATTGCTCAGTGGGGTAATTGAGTGCCTGCTTCTTGTTGAATAAGCAGACACTGTAAGAGACGTATAAGACAAACAGGTTCTGGGGGAGCTTGCTGAGCATACAGGGAGGTTTGCCAAGGGAGTTCTTAACCACTTTTCCTTTAAATCAAGAATTTTGGAGCTGATTAATCTGAAAGCCTGAGAAGGGAACAAGGAAAAATAAAAGTGTTCATCAATGGTTTCTCATTAAATTCAAGATATGAGGTACCACAAAGATCAGCCCTGAGTCTTCTACTTTTCATATGGAGTACTGTGACCAGTTCAGGATTCTACACTTTATGAAAAACTCAGAGAAATGTGAATAGGTTCAGAGAAGGGCAAGAAGAGTCTAGAAACTAAGTACTATGAACAGAGATAGAAGGAGTTATGTTTAGCCTTGAGAAATGATTACTGAAGAAAGACATGAGAGTACTTTTCAAATAGAAGATCAAGATATATTTTTTATTGTTCCAGAGTTCAAGGTACAGATTACTGTAATGGCTTTAAGTTACAGGAAGGCAGATTTCAATTTAATATTAGAAAGAACTTCCTAATAGTAAGAGCAGTTCAACAGTGAAACTAATTCCACAGAAAAGTGGTGGGCTTCCATTCAATAAATGTGTTCAAGCAGAAGCTAATCAGTCATCAGTGTGGATGCTTTAATTTGGATTCCTGCACCGAATAGGGATTAGAGTTGGTGACCTAAAGGCTCCTTGGAACTCTGGTTCTATCATTTTATTTAAGCAAGTTAAAACAAAACCTGATAATGATGGGCTCCAAAAAGGATCTCTGTAACTGAGGGATACTTGTACAAATAAGTGCAAAGGGAAGCACAATGAGAAATTGCTGCTGCTACTACTACTACTACTAATAAAATAATAATAAAGACCCAAGTTAGATTTCCCTAACTTGGCAGATCTGTAAGGAGATGTGAGCTGGCAATCATTGATTAAGGGCTCATAACACACCATCCTTGCCCTGGGACCAAGATGACCTGTTTATTGAGGATATGTCCTCAGAAGGTAGCTTCCATCTGAGTGCTAGCCTGGCACTGAGACAGGCTGAAGCCAGATCAAGATGATCTAGCAGAAAAAGTTTGTTTTCCATGGGGAAATGCAATACAATTCTGATTAACACAGAGAAGAAACCTGAGGGAGGTCAACAATGTGCAGGACTCCAAATGGCCTGCTGCAGGACCACTATTCCATAAGGCTCTCTATCTCTTTGGTCATTTTTTTTCTTTCACTGCCAGAGAGAACTAAGCCTTCCTAGCAGTCAACTTGTGGTTGATTGGTTGGCTGGTTGGTTGAAATCAACCTCCTAGAACTTCCACAAGGTTGATGTTCCCATTTGTGCACAGAGCACACATGAGCAAGAGAAGAAATAGGAATCATTATATAAATCCATCATATAACCACATTTGACATTCTGTATACAATTTTGGTGACCACATCTGAATAAGGATCAGGTAGAGTTAGAAAGAAGCAATCCAAATGATCAAAGGCTGGAATTGTTTTCATATAAGATGATATTGTGTTTGAAGCTTTTCAGTTTGGGAAAAGAATGACTAACTGGGAACCTAACTGGAGGCAGATAACAAGATTCTTTGGGTCATTTTTTAGGTAACAGCATTCTTTAAAATGAATGAGAAAAATATAAACAGAGCCCTAGTCATAATTCAGGTATATATAAATTTTGCATGATGCAGCTATAGTTTTGCATGGGTTTGTAGAAAGTTGGCAAGAAGATATTTTTCTTCCTATCACCAGATAAGAACTTAGGGCCATCCAGTGAAATTGAAGAGTAAAAGATCCAGGATAAACAAAAGGAAGTGCTTCTTCACCCAAGATATAGTAGTTGTTGCCTGTTTGTTCAGTGATTAGATAAGTTCAAAGAGGATAAGGTTATCAGTATTTGCTAGTCATCTGTGTTGCATGCTGTGTGAGGAGCAGTTTTCTTCTGAATATCAGCTACTGCAAAATGCAAGTAGGGAGATGCTACTGAACTTATCCAGCTCCTATAGGAACAGAATGTTACAACCAGATAGAAGAGCCTTGTGAATAAGTCCAAAAATCTAAGTTTAGTTATTTTTTAAAATTCTTTTGTTCTTTATTTAAAAGCTTAAATAAAAAAAATTATCTTTCAATATAATAGACATATTAACAAATCACGTAGACAAAACTGGCAATATATGTTCACATATAATGTATATGAAAAATAGAACTTCCTGGAAATGTATATGTTAAACACAACAAGTCAAGAACATAATTTCCATCACTGTTTCCACCCCATCTCAACTTCCACCAAGTGTGTGGTTCAGAACAGCCACAAAGATGTCACTACATCATGTTACCTTCATAGCTGGAAACAGAATTTTAAGTGCCAGGGAAGACACACACTGATGGGCAGGAAGGCTTCTCCATGCATTCACAGCTCAGATTTTGGGCAGTCAACCAGAACATGCACAGAAAACTGGGGGAGAGGATTATTGTTTAGGAGGAATTTATAGCAGTGCAGCCAGTTTAGGCTTTGATTGAATAATTATTTTGTGCTCTGCTGTTGGCTTGTGATTGAACACTGCCTGCTCTATGTGTTCCAAGCAGTGAAGATTATCTGCCTGACTACTTCCAAACAGTTTGGAAAAGTCTGGGAAATGGAAAAATGTAACTCTGCTATGTGAAAGGACTCTCCCTTAGAATATGAGAGAGGTTTGGGGATCTTTTTACTACAACCCCCATAAATCTTAGCCAGCATAGCAACAGTTAAGGATCATAGGAATTTTAGTCCAAAACATCTATCCTAATAGGTGGGAAGGCCAGGGGCTGAGAAAAGTAGACATTCAGGCAGGATGTGCAAATTATGGACAATTTCAGCATCTCTTTTTGTGGCTTGCAGGTCACCCCTGGAACTGGTAAGGCCATACCTTTTGCCCTTTTTTGTTGGGAGACAGTCATGGGGTTTTTAAAGGGCTTTAAAGAGTTTACAGTACCTATTTTACACCTTAACCCTCTCCAAGTAATGAGTAAAAAAAGTTTGGTCCAGCTGGCTGTGAGTTGTCATGTTACAGGCACATTCCTTGTGGCGTCTGGGAAGCCAGAAGAAAAGGGCAATTCTTGGCCACGCGCAGGTTGCCCACTCTCTCTCTCCTAAAGAGAGAGAAGGAAGGGGAAGCAAGCAAGCCAGCTCTTCTTCCCTTGGGCATCTGAATGGAGATCTCCACTCACTTTTATCTATGATCAGATTCTTAGCAGGAAGAGGCTGCTATTAAGAAGTATAGCCTTGCTTTCATGTGTTCTCTGAAGTGGGTGTTATGGAAAAGGATATAATTTGTGCCCAAAGAGTCTGGGTGTCCCCACATTGGGCAAATTCAGGGTCAGTTTTATAAACTTTCTACATTAAAGAAAAATTTTTGAATGACCAGACTAGGAATTTGATAGTTTGAAAGCGTTATACATACAGTAGAAGTAAAGTCTCTTTCAGGTTGAGATTTCATCTTCATCTACAAGCAGCTTTCTTGGCAACAATGCAGAAGTCCCGTGCTCATCTTTTCTTCCAGGAAGTTTTTGTTTTGTTTTTTTTAACCTCCCAGCCTAGTCCCTTGAGAGATCCCATCAAAGTACTTCCACATCCATACAAGGTCAGCCACTTGCTGCCATCTGTTGAGTATTATACCTTTTACGATTCAAAATTATTTTTTGAGATATATCTTGCAGGTGAATAAAAAAATGAAAGACGAGTCTTTCTAAATGTATTGGGATTTATAATACACTCCCCTTTTCAAAAAGAATACTTTTGAGGGTTAGATATCTCCTAGTGTTACACAGAATTCTTCAGCCTCTATAATGCCCGTGTACTAATCCATACAAGAGCCAGTTTGGTGGAGTGGTTAAGGCATCAAGCTAGAAACCAGGAGACCACGAGTGCTATGTACAAACTCAGCTGGATGAGTTTGGGCCAATTATTCTCCCTCAACCCTAGGAAGAAGACAATGACAAGCCACTTCTGAAAATATTGCCAAGAAAAGTTCAGGGACTTCCTCAGGCAGTCTCCAGAAGTCAGAACTGATTTGGAGGCACATACACACATGCCAAAAAAAAAAATCAATACATTCTTTAATATGAAAGGGGAGTTCTGATTTCCTCCTAGGTAACAAATAAGAGTCATATGTATGGTGCTTCTACACTGTGATTAAAGAGTCTATGTGTGTGTGTGTGTGTGGTTTCAAGTCAGTCTTGACTTCTAGTGGACTATATGAAGAAGTCATGCAGTTTCCCTGGCAACATTTTTAAAAGTGGTTTGCCATTGCCTTCTTCCCAGGGCTCAGAGAAAATGACTGGGTCAAAATCACCCACCAGCTGCCATCTGTGTTTAAGGCAGAACTACAACTCAGGGCTCTCTGTTGTGTGTTTCAGCATCTTAACCATTAAACCAAACTGGCTCTTGATTAAATCCTTAACACTTTAACAATGAACATGTATCTGGTAGCACTGTGTTTCCTTGGCATTCTGTTAATATTTGCACTTAAAATATTATGAATATTGCTTTTGTTTGTGCCCAAACTACATATGATTGTGTATGGAAAGTGTATTTGTAATGAAAGTGAATGTGTTTACTCATGGTGAATCAATAGAAAAAGCGGCTAAAAGACCTTACACATAACCTGGGTCAAATAATTTGAAAGAAAGATGACTATGCTTTTTTTTTTCTTGCAGTCTTGCATGTTTAAGCATGCTTTGGTCACTAAGAGATATGATTCAGAAAGCACCTGGGATTTGTTGCTATTTTACTAGTTGGGCTATCATGCACTTGTGCTAACTTGCACTGATTGGCATTAATAATAAACTACTTGTTTACTGAGGAATCAACATGTAGGCTGTCTTATGTTCCTCTCGTATCTAAATGGAAAATTGGAGTTTTAACAGCCAAACCTTATGGAGAAATGAAACAACCAGAAGGGCTAGTGCAGTGTTCTTCAAACTTGGCAACTTTAAGATGTGTGGACTTCAACTCCCAGAATTCCCCAGCCAGCATTAGTATCTCCCTTCCTATCACTTCAAAAGTAGGCTGCAGCTCCATCTTAAAAACCATTCAGAAACAAAACCCCTAGGCTAGCCCCACTAAGTCAGTCATGAACCATCCTGGATGCCTCTTTTGGTCTATCCCTGGCTGATGTATATGTTGGGCTTTGTGGCTTTTTCAGATGATAATATCAGGGCTGAGCAACAGGGAGTTTTTTAAATACCATTGGCAAGAGCACAGTTATGCAGCTACTTCTAGGCGAGAGAAAGAGAAGAGGATATCAAGGACAAAAGGGGGAATGGTGGGAGAAAGATAATGGACATTTCCATTCACTGCTTGTTTCAGCCCCACATACCATGTGTTTTCCAACAAATTAAGGTAAGGGAATGTGATTTTAGACAGAAACAAGGTTACCAGCTCCGATGGATCAAGTAAAGACTTCCTGGAGTCAAGGTTGACCCCTCATGACTTCAAGGAAATGTTTATGCAGCTTACCTAATAACAGTATGGAAGTGTTTTGCCCTTGTGTTTTACCAGGATTATGTTCAATTGCCCAGTCTATAGGGTTACCAAATGTCAGGCAAAAGGAGGACATGCCCTCCTTTTTGTCCTCATGTCCTCTGTCCAGCAGCCATAGCCTTAAAATCAAATGTTTGAATGTCTTGGGTTGTTGTTTTTTTTAAATTATTTTGGACTGTTTTCTCCACAATAGTCACTGAAACTTTTGTCTATTGTGACCTTGTAAATTGTCTGCTTCTTTCTTTCCCTCATATGAATGTTCATATGAATATTTCTACATCTATATAGTCTTTGTACTTGATAAATTATACAAAGTGTCTATAAACAGCAAAATGACTCAACTATAGTACAGTGATGGCAAACCTATGACATGCATTTCAAGGGTGACATGCGACAATGTTTTGGGTGACATGTTAGTGTTCACCAGCACCCAACAACAACTAACACCATACATGATTGGACTGTATTTTTTTTTAAATAAATGAATATGTAAAGAATTGTTTCTCTTTTGTTTGCGGGGGGAGTGACACACCAGCAGAGTCAAGTTAGGCATTTTCCAACTTTTTGACACACTAGGCCCAAAAGGTTCACCATCACTGCCATAGTAGTAATAGGACTATTTGGCTTGTGTCAGTCATAGCCTCCTTGTTGCCTATAAATTGGATGATTTATTTCCTTTGATCCACAGGGTGCCGGGGGGATATTCTCCTATCTTCTTTGAATGATACTTGGGGGATTATTATGCAAATGCTGAAATGAGTTTAAGGTTTGCTATAAAAAGATCCTTCAGTAGGCCCTAAAATAACTCTGGAATGACTTATGTTATTTCTTGATCTCATTCAAGTTTGTGTACCGTTTCAGCTTTACTTGCTGTTTATACTTTATTTTGTCTTATATCTGTTGATGTATTGTAAGTACATCTGCATCTAGGATATTTGTGGCTCATTGCAGCACTTTGAAAAGATAAAGGGTCTCATGTATTCTCCACAAAGAGATGCGTTCTCTTTCAGCCACATTTAATAGTTCTTTGTGCAATGCAAAGATCTTGTCTCAGGCCCTCTTGTTCTGGGTCATTCCTAGGCTCTGATTCTACTGGAAAGTGGGGAGAGAAAGAGCAAGTACTTTGTTAGTCATATGCTATGAACTTGGTTTAAAAGGCAAGTGAACATGCTTTATAATAACAGAAGCATTTTCTTGCTAATCCCTTGGCAGGTTCATTATCCTCATTGCCTCAGGCAACAGTGGCCCTATCGTGAGAGAGAGGTTTAACTCGCAGCATGAAATTAATCCTCACAGACTTGTGCCTACCCATTCTTAAAAAAATAAATCTAAGATGAATTTATAATTTCCCTCTAACTTTATGCAGTTCTATGGCACACCTGTCCAATGTGCTGTGGAAGAGCAATAAACATGCCCAATTTGCATTTAGTTAAGGTAAGCTGAGAAATGTGTGATTGAATCAATGAGGTTAACTAGAACATGTTATTTAACGACTTATGTATGTGTGTAAAGTGGTGGTAGTTGTAGCTTGTTACATGATATGCTACTGTGCTACATTCACCAAATACAGCACAAAACACGTGTTTTGCATTTTTAAAAATGTCTTTAAGAAAAATTGTAAGGGTGCAATGCCTGAGCAAGATGATAGTTAGAGGGCTATTTATGTAACATTATTTAGTTACATAAATAATAAGGATATTTTCTAGCAGAAACTAATGAATTTTGTTACTATAGATTTTTTTAAAATTTTTACAATATGAAGAATATATAAAAATCATATATTTTTAATCTTTTTGGTAATTATTTCATAAGGTTTTACATGCAATACATTGTTTCCTTCTTATACATGTAATTTCAGTGCTTAATCTCAGTTTGTATACTGTGCCTAATATACAGATTGACACTGCTTGTGTACAGTTTGTATACAAGCATACACAGTTTGTATGCAGTGATTCTTCTGGACAATATGTATAGCCTCTGAATTAGCACCATATGAGACTTTTAATGAGATTAGGCATGGAGAAGTGTTTGCTCTAATAATAACAACTGACCAGTTCATGTTACCTAACAGCAAAAGCAATAAAATCAAGATCTGGAATCAGCCTCCCTAAACTGACCTTCCCAACAGCTTAGAATTCAAGACTTCTCTTAAGCATATGTGAAAGAGGAAGAATATTGTCATGTGTGCAAGATGTATTTAGTTACCAGGCATCCACACTTCAGTTAATATGATCCAGTCTGCAGAAGCTTTCTTTTAGAAATGTGACTTGGCTTACTTGTCCATTAAATTATTTTTACACAAAATGTACTGAATAAACCACTGATGAATGCTAGAGTAACACTTTGACATTAGTGGGGGTATATTGAATATATGGTAGAAAGAAGTTCAAATAAAAGGAGTGCTATTAATAGTATGCAGGAGGAATGGGAAGATATGCTGACTGGGAATTAAGAAACAATTAAGCTCAACCTATCTAGAGAGTATAACGTTGAAGAAGGCTTAGTTAGGGCATAACCAAGGTCCAGGTAACTGAACATGAGATCATGGAGATCCAGTCCTAACTTCAGCCTTCATGGAAGGGAACAGAGGAATAGGATAGAAGGACAGATGAATAACTATTCTATCCTCAAGCAATATTTTAAATAACTTTTAATGTCTTGTGACTCTGGCAAAGGGAAAGAAACAAAGCTGTTGTGTTTGGTGGCTAAAATAACATGTTTTGAAATCCAGGAGCAAAGAAATATGAAATATTATGAATAATGCCTTGAGATTTTTCTTTGATCTTAACATTTTTATGAGATTAAAGTCAGTTCTTGGATTAGATTGCTTCTCTCACAAAATAGGTGGTAAACCTGTTACCTTTGCAAAATAGATCTTTTGTACATTATTGGGTGTATGACGTCCACAGACCTTTGGCTAGAATACTTTCCCCTTCCATAAAAAACATGTAGTTTTGTAGATTTAAAATATCAGCATATTGCACAGTCTTGTTCAGCCTGAAAACTGTTTCCCTTTAAATTTAACAGCAATTTGTATGCTAATGAAATAAAAGGGGGAATGCAGTCAGTAAGAAATGTTATGGAAAATTGTGTTAACTCTTGTAAATCCCTCTACAACTATAAACCTACAAATGAGATTGTGCCTGCTGTTTTAGTCAGGCCTGTAACCTCAGAGCACTAGGATATTTATAAGAAAATTCCAGACATAGCAGTGGAGCCATGATCCATATCACCCAAACTTTCCAGTCTTTGTCCTCCTGTCTTTAAGGAAAAACAGAGGGACATAAAATAAAAACGTGGAAGAGCGCAAATCATTGTTATGACTCATTACAATAAATGATTTGCGTATTGTTTTATACACCAGCTAAGCTCAGCTTTTATTAAAAAAAAGTAAAACTCATTATATGTTTTTCTTTACCATCTCATGCTCATACTTAAAACAGCAGCTTTCCTTTTGCAGCACTATCCTTCCACCTCTAACTTCCTTCAGCAGGAAAAGTATATGGTTTCATAAAGATGCCAGTTAGCACCATTCTTATTATGGGTCTGTTAGTGTTTCCATTTTGAAATTAAGCCATTTTCACATGTTTATAATTTAGTGGTTAAAAAAAAAAAGCCAAATGTTGCTAGATTTCACAAACTAATCTCTGTACAGGATGTATCTGTGTACGTCTGGGGTGGGGTGGAGTGGGCAGAGGAAGAGTGGCAGGAACAACCATATTTCAGTAAATATTTAGAAGCTAGTTTAAACATTTAATGTCTATGTTTCCACATGTTTTCCTATTATTCAGATTATAATGGGTAGTGATTTTGGCAAAGTTATACTTCGCTGGTGTGTTGCTGGTCATACTGAAAAGGATTGCAGGATGGCTTGATAATGTCCTTGCATATGGCACAGGATTATTCTTAATTAGAATTTTAATCTCAGTGAATTTAAATAAATGTTGCATTTTGGGGACTATAGTCTTTTTTTCAGAGTAGATATGTACTGGATTGCACTCTTAAGGCTACATCTAAGCTTATACCAGTCAATTTCTGCTGGCACAATGTAACATTCTTGGTTTCACTTTCACTTTCTATCACACTGTGCCCCAGAGGATGCCCCCATCCACCTGAACAGGTGGGCAGGCCCCAGGGCTGCAAGAAAGAAAAAGAGGAATCCATTCACCACTTTAAATATACTTCTTCGTTGGACTTCTACTTTTCTGAAGGCAAGCATTTAAAAGGTCTCTCACTTCAGAAAGAAAGAGAGAGAGAGAGAGAGAGAAAGAGAGAGAGAAAGACAGACAGACAGACAGACAGACAGCCATGCATGTACAACAGACAGACAGCCATGCATGTACAGTGTTGGGGCACAGCTGGTGGATCAGAATAGGTCTTTAACAATTATTTTATTTCACACTTCAGTAGTGTGTAATAGAGCTGTTTATGGCTTGACAGTATATATTAGAGCCAGACATATCAAACAAACTTTATTTTTTCAGTAAAATACAGGTCCCTTATTTTAAATGTTGACACAACCAAGGATGTGATATAGTATTTTATATACTTGTTCTTATTCCAAAAGTATAAAATTACATATGAACCCAGCATGATAAAACTATATTTTAAAACAGACATTAGCAGAAAAGCAGATTGTGTACTGCTACTGATTCAGAAATAGATGCTTGGAATATTCTTTTATTGAAATGTGCTGCTTAGTTTGGGTTATTACGTTTATTACTTTTTCTTCCTTGTCTGGGGTGATATATATATATTGTGATATATATGTATATCCACAATTTATATTATGTATATATATATATGGCCACCCATCTCATTCTAGCACCCATTGCTAGAAACCCAAAGAGGGCAGCCACTTCCCTTGTTTCCACACACACACACACACACACATGATTTATATGGCCACCCATCTCAAATACATGACTCAAGAGTTATATATACAAGCGCAAGCACGCACACACACACTATACTAAAAGTAATTCCATATAAGAAGTAATAAAATAAAGAGAACCAGTGTGGTGTAGTGCTTAAGGTGCTGGTCTAGGAGCAGGGAGACCCAGGTTCTAGTCCCACCTTAGGCCCAGAAGCCAGCTGGGTGACTTTGGGCCAGTCACTCCCTCTCAGCCCACATCACCTTCATGTTCTGCAACAAGCCGGCTGAAAAGGAAAAGCCCTCGTCACATCATGGTACAAGAAGAAGTGGATCCTGCAACCAACCAGTCAAAGGCTAAGACCAACAACAACATGCCAAAGTAACAAAATAAAATAGCTATTTGCTAGAAACCCAAAGAGGGCAGCCATTTCCTTGTTTGCTCATTAAAAAAGGAAATGCTACGGCATAGAGGAAGGAAAAGTCTCTCTTAAAAAATGATGTACTACTAGATATATTGATTTTTAAAAGAAGTCAGAAAAGCAGAATTATGGCTTGATCCAACTTAATGTCATTTATTCTAAAGAAACTGTGTGCTTTAGTGCACAGTCTGGATTCTTATTATATGCCTAATAATTAATTTGTCAAGGATTTCTGTGTTGGAAGTAATTTTATACATAGTATAAAACTTTTCATTATCAAGTTCTCATGGGCGGCACAAATGGCAGGGCCTTTTCAGTGATTTATTAAGTACTCTTTCATGGTAGCAACATTTGACATTTTTGAATAAGTATCTTCACACTTGGCATCCACACCCCTAACCCCAGTGTCTGAAAGATTAGGACATATATATCCTACACATACTATATACATACAGAAACTAATTTTATTGAACATTACAATTAAAAAGATAAAAACTAATGCAAAATTAAAAAATAAAAGAATAAAGAGAAACAATAGAAAGTGCAGAAAAGAAGAAACAATCGAAAGAAAAAATAAGAATATAGTAAAGAAAAAGAAAAGAAATATATAAAGAAATGACTTCCCCTTTCATTACAAGTATAAACAATTTTAGTAACTTAAATGGTGAACTAGATGTCCCTGAAGGAGCGGGGATGGCATTGCAGTGGAGATTGGCAGCCAGACTGGAAAAGGGAAAGATCATGAGATCGCCTACTTGTACTCCGGACAGCTGATCCCCGTGAGTAGACTGCAGGAACTGAAGTTTTTGTGGTCAACTTGTGAGTCAAGCAGCTGGGAGTCAAGGGATTTCAATCAAGCTCACAGCCGTAATGTCACCTATATGGACACAAAGTTCACTGAGCCTCATTTCGTAATCACTTTTGGAGATTTCTTCTTAACTGCTCTTCAACCATTAGGAACCAGGTGAGTTTCCTTCAATCTTTAACTAAAGAAGCTTTAAATATAAGTTTAAGGGCTTGAAAGATTAGGGTTCTCACAACCTGTGCGACTGTCAGTCCTTTGAGGTAAGTCAGGTCAGGAAACAGGAATCCAGGAATGCTATTTTATGGATATAGAGTATAATAACAGGCTCTTGGAGGCCCATCAGAGTTCCTCTCTGCCCCATCGTATACCAAACAGGATCAAGGCAGGGTTATTTTGAGTTTCTCATGGATCGAGTTTCCATCTCACTTCCATTAACAGTTCCTCCATTCCAACATTGTCTCCACGCTCCTTTCCAGCTGCCTTCCTGGTGACTGGTTCAAAATACAAAACTTGAAATAATTTACCTAATACTGTACCTCTCCCTGGTCATATAGTGTATAAGTATTTGGCTAGAGGATTCTACCCTTTCTCCCCTTCCCTTCTTGGGTGATCTCAGAAGAGATAAGCAAACCCAACTTCATTTTAAAAGAAAATATCAAATCTAAAAAACATTTTTTAAACATAAGATACTAATGCAAATATTCAATATTGGAGAAAATAAATACAGAGCTGTTTAAATCACAGAATAAGATGGTTGCAAATTAATTAAAAGTCCAAAAGAAAATACAATGTTCTGGTTACACCAGAAGAAGGGGGTAGTATGCTACATTAAAAAAAAAAAGTTCTCTGTAAAGAGATTGAGTGGGATTCAAATTGTTACCAATCACAAGAAGTTTCTAAATAATATCCTCATGCCCAACCTGAGGTATGAATATAAGAAAGCTGATGGTCCATATCCAATTTTTAACTTGTATAGAAAAATAAAACTATGACATAATGAGACAATAAGACTTGGCATCACAGAAAAAATAGAAATTAAAAAAAAACTTTTTTCAGATATAGCATCTACTTGAAACATCTGTTCCTCTACTTCAGCTTTCCAGGACTTCCCACTTTCCTGGAAATTCCAAACTTAATCAGAGGCTTTAAGGAATTACGTTAATCCCTTTTACCAGCCACAGCTCATAGCTTCTCTCTGAGTTCATGACCTAGTTTTGAAAGGACCAAACATTTTCTATCTGCAGCAAAGGGAGGAGCTGGGAGTATATGATAAAAGGTATCACTCCCTCATGGGAATGTGTATTCCATGACTAGCTGGCAGCCTGAAATATTGTGAATGTCTGGCAATGTCTTGAAAACATTCCCAAAGGCAGGAGCACCCCTCTGTCTCCTCCTTGAATAAATCATACATAATGGCAACCACAGCCTATTTGATCCCCAAACCAAGCCTCAATTCAGACTGATGTGCATCTGGGAAATCAGTGTTCTTCAAGAGAATCTGAGGTTTTCAAGTTTTCTCCAGAACTGAATACAGACAACTGACTAATAGTTCTCTAATAAATATATATAGGTACCAATAGAAGAGAATATATGTAGCCCAGGGTTGAACTGCAGAGTCCTTGGGGTTCTCTGAGCTTGGTTGTTTTCTTGCAGACATTTCGTTACCTGGCTAGGGAACATCTTCAGTGCTAGAAAAGAGTGGCTATCTTTATATACAGTAGCTTGCCCTGTCAGTGTTGGTGGGGATGTTGTTTTCTCCTTGGTAGTCCCTTGATCAGGCTGTTGTTTACTGCTTGATTGTCTGTCTGAGTTGATAGTTCTTTGATAAGGGTATTGTTTACAGTTTGATTGGCTATCTGGTGTTAATCTTGGTGTTAATCTCTGCTTATCTGGGTGATGATTTCTGGTGAGGACATGTTCTGGTCTTTTTGTTTCCTTTTTATTGTCTCTTTTGAATAGTGTGTAAATGTTGTTTATCTCTATGTGCCTGTTGATGGCTGACTTCTGGCCTGTTGATGGTGTGAATATCAGGCTTCTTGTCTGAATACCAAGCTTCCAGGAATTCCCTCGCATTTTTGGATTTACAGAAGCTTGGTCTAAGATGCTGATAGTTTCCCAGTTGAAACTATGGTTAAGTCTGTCCATGTGTTGTGAGATTAAGGAGTTTTCATTGTATCTTCTGACTGCTAGTTGCTGTTCATGGATGCACTCTACTAGTCTTCTGCCTGACTGTCCTACGTAGTGGCTGTTACAGTCCTTATACTGTATGTTATAGACGACTCCTGTTTTTTCTTCTTGGGCTACTGGGTCTTTTGGTTTACTTAAGATGTATTGGAGGGCTTTAGTTGGTTTGTGTGCTACAGTGATGCCATGTGGTTGTAATAAGTCCCTTGGTTGTTTCTGAGACGTTGCTGACGTATGGCAGTGTTATCCTTTTCATAGCTTGTGTTGGTTGTGCTGTAGTGGGTTGAGTGGTCAGGCACTTTTTGATAAAGTTGCGTGGATATCCATTTTGTTGGAAGATGTCGTATAGGCGGTCTGTTTCCTTTTTCTACTGTTCTTGGTTGCTGCAGTGCATTTGTGCTCGTCTGAATAACATTCTTACACGGCTCCTCTTGTGGGAGGTTGGGTTGTTACTTTGGTAATGGAGTACTTGGTTAGTGTGGGTTGTTTTCTGATAGACTTGAGTTTCTAATTTGCTGTTGTTTCCTCTGCTGATGAGGATATCCAGGAAGGATAGTGCGTTGTTGTTTTCTTCTTCCCTTGTAAATTTTATTCCTTTGTAGATGTTGTTGATTGTTTCATGTGTCTTCTCTATTTGTTCTTTTTTTATTATGACAAAGGTGTCATCTACATACCGGATCGATACTTTTGGTTGTATGTGTGGGAGTGCTATAGTTTCTGGATGCTGCATTACAGTCTCTGCTATGAGTCCTGAGAGTGGTGATCCCATGGGTGTTCTTCTGATTTGCTGGTATATTTGTCCCTCAAACTGAACATAATAGGTCCAGAACAATTTTATTCAGAAGATATACCCAAGTATTTTGTTAATGACAATCAGCACTATCCCCTGAGGCAATCATATGTTTATCATAGACTCCTCTGCCTAATTCCACTAACTTTAATTAGTCATGATGTACATGAGTCAAGTATAGGTGGTCAGCCTTTCTATATTGAACCGTATGGGAGAATAACAAGATTTAAAAGGATAGCTTTTATAAAGGCAATACATTATAAGATGGTATTTGTTTTAAAGCTTAATGCTACATCATTCACACCATTGTAATGTTTCAGAACCAACCCTTAAATCTAGCCAGACAAAATTGGTGAGCAAGTTCAAATTTTCTCATTAAAAAAAGCAGCTTGATTGACATTTAAAATTTGGAATAAAATGGGGGTAAAGTTCACTCCATGGATGACTTAGTTGTGAAAAACGTTACTTACAATTTAGAATATCAACAATATTTATGCTAGAACTATGTTGTGAGTCTTTTTGAAAGAGATATTAAAGTATTTATGTTTCACGCTCCAATGAGACACCTATGATTAGGGTGGGTTTTATTTCAGTCAGTGTAATTACTGAAGCAGATCAACAGGCAGGTTTAATTTATGTATCTGAGGTTGCCAAGAATTATAAATGTCTTTTAATTATTTTCAAACATACAGCTTAATTCCTTCTTTGAAAAGTTACTGTAATTGAACAACCTTTTCTAATTGGTTAGGATTAGGGTTAGGAACTAGCACTTCTGAAGTTCTTCCGAGCTGGGCTGATCAGAGCAGCAGGCAGTTTTCCCCTTTCGCTTTCTTTATGTAAAAGAAAACTCCAAAAAAAAAAGGGCAATATCTAAACCACTTCTAGGATTAGAAATATCCTTCACATACGGGGCTTGTGATGGGGAGCTCCTGGGCTTTGGCATTTAGGCATCCAAAGGGATTTCTCTGGTGGCATCATAAGTGCCAACCCATCCCTTGGCCCATGAAGCGATTCTTGCCCTGCATTCAAAAAGCTGTTGCTCAGTTTTAGGATATCTCCTAGATGTGACGGAATAATGCTTTCATAACTGGGACATCCTGGGGGGGGGGGGGGGGGAGAGTGTCAATTGAAGCCCCACCCTTTCCGTCTGTTCTCTTTGCTATGCATGAAAAAAGTGCAGAGGCTGGGTCACACAGTCGTAATCACCATCTTGAGTATTGACACCCCTGTTGCATAATATTATTCAGTTTCATCCTGAACAATTTTGCAATGTTGTGCTGTCGACCATGTTGTCTTTTAGATTACCCCGGTATTATTTTGCATACCTTTAAGCATTAATGCAGTTATCAGTCTCTTTGTTCTTTGCATAGCTTCGTCTGACTTCAGTGCTATTTTTTTTCTTTCTGTATCTGTGGGTATGTGTGTATATGTATTTCAGAACAATTAATATATCTGCTGAAGTTTATGTCACAATAAATATGGTTATCTTCAAGACTATTGTAGAAGCAACATGGCTACGCCTTTAGAAATCCTCAACAAACGCAGGTTGCATTTTTTTCCTATTTTTACTCTTTAATTAACTAATAGAATTTGTGATCTAGAAAAATAGCTTAACTTCCCTTTTCCATGAGTTTCAGTTGATTTAAAATACTACAATACAGCCTGAAAATGAACTGAATTTATTTGCCCCTCCTGGATTATATCGCAAACTGGGACACATTTATTCTTTGGATTAAATCCCATGAATTGTGCAATGCAATTCAAAATAAAATGTATATTAACATTAATATTAACAATGTAACATTAACCTATGATAAACTAGGTTTAGAAATGTGTTATTTGACAGACAATACATTTAGAAGCATGCATTTTGTGGAATAAAATAATTGAAAATGCCTATAGATTGCATATGGATATTAATGCTGAATTAAAAAGAAAACTTTTAATATCAGTGCAAACATACTTTTGATATAGATGTGGAAAATTGGGCCATAAACTGTTGTTTCCATTTGTAGGCATAGGCCTGATCAGTTGTGTGGCATAAATTTGGTAATGCTTTCTTCAGTCACTGGAAAAACATTGCTTGTTGGATCTGTCTGTATCACAGTGTCCAGTGATTATTCAAAGCACAGGAGACCTGCCAAACAAACAAGCAAAAAGAAAAATCCTACTGTAATCGAGTGCTGTGCACAAAATTTCTTTCACTCAGATGGATAAAAGACAATTTGCTTTCAGTTTTTTTTAAAAGAGAAACCACTTTCAATGGAATTCTCATGGAGAGAATTTCCATGGATGGATTCTTGCACCTTTTTAGTTTAGTTTAGTGGCTAAGGAGTGATGTGTTTGTGTGTGTGTCTCAATTTTCATTATACACTCATCTCTTGAGTGTTCTTCAGCCTCTTTGGCTTTTCACTTTTTTTCCCCTTTGGATGCCTTTGAGTCGTTGTTGACTCCTGGCGACTGCCTGGACAAATCCCTGCAGTTCTCTTGGCAAGTTTTTGGAAGTGGTTTGCCATTGCCTCTTTCCTAGGGCTGAGAGAGAGTGACTGGCCCAAGGTCACCCAGCTGGCTTTGTGCCTAAGGTGGGACTAGAACTCACGGTCTCCCAGCTTCTAGCCTGAAGTCTTAACCACTACACCAAACTGGCTCTCTTTTCACATCTTAGTGACATCTAAAGGGAAGCGACCATGAAGGAATTTATCTCCTTTGGACTTTCTGAGATTGGAAATTATGACCCACTGACAAGGGTTTAGGGCAATGGACAGATCGGCAGCAAGAAACAACAGCAGTAGCGCTCTCAACCACCTCAAGCAGGACAGGAAGCTCAAAAACACAGCTGAGAGAAATTCGGAAGAAAATCTCCAGCACTCTTAGATTAAGATGGAAAAAATAAAAGCTTCTTACATTAGGACAGAAAACCAAGATAGATTTTGGCATGGCGCTATAGTACTCTGAGGTTTTGAACTTGAATTCACTTTAGAAGATTATCCCGTTGCATCATTATAGCACAACAATCCTTAACAGAGTCTTGTTTCCTACCCTGGTGCCCTCCAGATGCGTCAGGCTTGAAACTGTTCTAAAACCCAACCAGCATAGCCATAAATCAAAAACTGACCAAAGGAAGAAGGGTTAGACATAACTTTCTTTTGTTACATGACCCAGCATTTCCGAGAATTCTATGATAAATTTTCTAAATAGAAATGCTAATTGAAAGTGGGGCTGACATGATTTCATGTTCCTCCATACCAAGCACGCATAATGCAAAGCAAAAGAACACTTCTGCAAATAGAAAACTGGTATATCTAGGGAAAGTTTAAACTTAAACCTATCTCTGGCACCTGCAGTTTTCTGTGTATAAAAAGGTGTACAAGAGTGTGTTGAATCATACAGATTCCCACACGCAGCACAAGATGGTTTAATCCAAACTCAACTGGAAAGAAGCTGTAAACTTGTTTCAAACTACAGGTCTCAACTTACACTTTGTAATAATCTCTTATACAGTTTTTGGCATTATGGGGGTTTTAAATAAGTGCTTCCTATATTCAGTTTGATACAATAACTGCTTGCTGCATATGATTCCTGCGCATTTGAATTAATAAGTTATTTGCATGAATCTCTATAATAATGTAGCTTTTCAGAACATTTTTGGTTTTCTGATTTGCACATTTTATAAAAAGGAAATGCACTTTTGTAGCTAGCATCAAGTGCATTTTAATTCAAGTTAATGTTAGGTTTTTAATCTTACTTTATCCAATGTAAAGATAAAAACAGAATTGGGAATAGAAATTGGCACATAAGAATTAAAGAGTTATGGTAGAAGTCAATTGTGGAATGTGTTTAGTGAAAGGCATGTTAGAATGGAGATAATTTCTTCATTTTATGTTGCTCTCCCATGTTCCCTTTTAAGCTTGTACTTAAAATACAGTATCATTGCAGTGAGAATCAATTTGGTGTAGTGGTTAAGGCAGCAGGCTAGAAACCAAGAGACCGGGAGTTCTAGTCCCACCTTAGACACAAAGCCAGCTAGATGACCCTGGGCCAGTCACTCTCTGTCAGCCCTAGGAAGCAGGCAATGGCAAACCACTTGTGAAAAACCTTGCCAAGAAAATTGCAGGGACTTATCCAGGTAGTCACCAGGAGTCAAAACACTGACTCGAAGGCACAAATAAAATAAATCATTGCAGTAACATAGCTAAAATATAATCCTCCATATTGGCAAAATTTATAGCTCTGAGGCTTAACATAATTAGCCATTTGTTTTCAATTTGAACATTCATATTGTCAAGGGTAAATCTTTCAGTGAATTGAAAGATTTATTCTTCAAATAAACTGCAGAAATATATTCTCAATTTACATATTATCCTTGGTAAGTTACATAAATAATCTACAAATTCTGTTCCAGATGTTGGAATAAGTTAACAGTTTTTATTTTCATCATCTGGATCCATAGAAAAGAATCCGTTATCAAATTCCATTTAGATCTCAACAACTTCCATCTCATCATCAACCTAAGCCTGGACCAAGCTAGAGAACAAGTCTACTTCCTTGATATCACAGTAAAGCTATGGTGGACATAAAAACACCATATTATATGGGAAACCTACAGATCACCATACATACCAACATGCTTCCAGCTTCCATTCCAGAATACACCACCAAATCTATCATCTATAGCCAGATTCCACATTGCAATAACCTTTTGTTCTGACCCACTAGACAGATATGCTCAAATCAGGCATTCAGAAGACTTCTGTGTAAGACTGTGTAAGAACTAGTTACACAGCAAAACCAATATACAAATCAATACAGCCAGACTGATTCCCAGGGAGGATTTAAAGTCAGACCAGGTAGAACAATAGAATATCGCTAGTTGTCACCTACACTTCACAGTTCAGGCCACTCAAATGCATTATCAATAAGCTGCAACCCATGTTGGACAATAATGCTGCATTTTCTCAGGCAGGCCCATACTTACATACCCAACCTGAAGTAGATTCTCACAAGCAACAAGAAACAACAGAACAATGATACTAACATGAGCTTACATACATCAATAGGTTTCAGGCTATCTCAGAAGGTCTGAACAAACACAATGGATTTTTAACACATTACAACTGTTAAATGATAATGTACCTGTAATCTGTGCTCCATGGAACCTTTATCTGCATAACCATCTTCCCACCACCACATTCCTATGTATTTAAGTCATATATCAGTTAAGCCACCCCATGCAATTGATGAAGTGAGCTGCAGCTCACGAATAATAAAATTATAACATAAAACTATAATAAGATTTGTGTCATGGGAAAAAAAATCCCACTATAATGTGAAACAAAGCAATGGAGATCCGAAGCAAAGTTTGTTCATTAAAGCATCCTAAAACTCTAATCAATGGGCTGCCAGGCAACCAGACCAAGAGCCCTGAATACAGATTAGCAGATAAATATATAGGAAAAAATACATAATCCAATCATGAATAATGAGATACATTTGCATATGCAGAAAAAGACCCTAAGTCTATTATCAGGAGTGAAGTTATCACCCAAATCCAAACCTTGAAGCTGGTGCAACAGTCTTGCTTTCACTCCTGATCTGCATTCCTGCACTATTATAGGTATTATAAAATGACTCATTTTACACTACCCTTTGCTTGACATTTTTACACATTATTTTCTAGCTTCTGCTTCCTTCCTTAGGGTCACACCAAACTAAATTAAAATGCCAAAGGGTACCTGGGATCCTCAGAGCTTCCTTGTTTTTCACATAGTTACGTTTCTACTCCTAGCACAGAACTCTGATTTTAAACAGAAAAATCAATTCATGACTAAGAAAACTAAACATCTGCCTTTACGGATATCTCCTCAAACACCCCCTTTGTTAGTCTTAAAAGGTGCTGCCAGACTCTTTGTGATTTTGGGCTGCCATGAACATTCTGGTACCAAGGAATGTTGACTTCTGACATTTCTTTAGCTTTAGTTGCCAAAACTTTGGATTTGGGCATGTTTACTTTGTGGAGGTTGATGGAGAACGGAAGACTGATTACAAGATAGCTGAAGTATGATAAGCTGCAGCTTCTGTGCTACCAGAAGTGCCGTTTAGTAGTGCAGTAATATATAGGTTTACTCGGGAATAAGCACGTACTTCCAGATAAAAGGGTAAACAACTGCAGCATAAAGCACATTTATGCATACTTAAATGTGTTCTCGTTTAATCATAAACTTACGCATCTGAGGAAGAATTTCTCAAAGGATGCTTACTGGGTTTCTTTTCTTCTCCCATATTAATCTCATGTCATGTGCACGGATTTACATGCTGTGTAAAACACACTTCAGTCAAATGGCCGAGTGAGTGTACCAGGTTTTCCTGTATCTGAATTGCCCTGCTGAGAAACAGCCATTCAGCAGAGATGTTTGCATCGTATTTGCTAACAAAGTGGAGTTTTAGAAGCAACTGCCCAGAGTGAAAGCGAACAAAGCTGCTGAATGTTGGGTTATTTAGCTTCTCATGTTTTAAACATAAAATAAACAGCATATCCTATTTCTTGTACAGAATAAGTATGTTTAAAACTATTCCACAATTTTTGCCATGTACATACAGGTCACACTTATGTTACTTCAAATTAAATAATTTTTAATAAAGTGAATTCTGTCATTTCTCTTCAGTTGCTTAGTACTCTTGCCTATCCTAGTCGATCAGCTTTTGAGGTTGCATAACCTTTCTTATAACAATAAATTACCCAGCTCATTAATAAGTTATGCCTAGTTTTATGGAGTCCAATAGCTTCACATCAAAGAACTCAAATAACAGATCTAGATTATAGCTCCTAATTTCCATGTTGCTTAGAATTGTTATTAAAACTATGAAACTGTTTTACTATGGAAGAGAGATCTAAAGAGATCTTTATTATATATATATATATATATATATATATATATATATATATATATATAAAATGTGCTATGTGCTACTTGATAAACAGGTATCAGTACAAATGCTTTGTTTAGCAATATTTCTGTAAGTCGCCCGGACTCACCATGAATGAGTTGGGCGGCCATATAAATTGCTTCAATAAATAAATAAAATATAAAAAAGATCTTATTTGATGTATATATTTTATTTCTTTGCTTGTTTGCTGGAAACATTTTTCCCATTTTTTCCAGGGATAGCTCCTAGAGTGATTTACAGAGATAAAGAGTTAGACAGATCCTGTCGAGGTTCACAGACTTCACAAAATCATAAAGTGGCTCATTGGATTTTGGTATCGGCTGATATGAGAATCCAGCCATTACACTTCATAGACCACAAATTATGACATAGTGTGTTGTGTGAATCCAGCCAATTGTAGTTCATTCAATAAGTGTGAAATGCACATTCAGCTAATGAAAGCCTGGATGTTGATGACAGTTTGCACATCCCTCAAGTATATTCATTGTTCACTGTTACTAAACACTTGCAAAGAATTTATGGTGATAGTTAAAATCTGTCCCTTTCCTGTGTCATTTTATTGACATATTGACAATTACATCTATAATGACTTTCTATATCAGTATTTCATCTGAGTCACATTGTTGCACTTTCCGTTCTGCATATCCTCAAAGTTTAGAGTACAAACATATGTTAAGTAATTTTTACGTTATCCTCCCTGATCATCTTCTTTTTGGGCGATCATTATATAATCCTTATATGGCTTTTGGCTTACCAAATTAATATATGTACCATATTCAAATAGCATACAGTTAGGACTCCCCCCCCCCCCCACACACACACATTTCTGGTTGACTAATGTTCTTGTACTTAGTGCAATGCCATTGGAGGTTGTGAATTTTTCTAATCCTCCCAAGAGCTCTTTGAAAAAAAGAAAGTTATGCAACAAATTCTTACTGGAGTGTAAAGCTGCTGAAGAGTGTTTGCTACACTGCCAACTTGGCAACAGTTTTTTTCTCTGATAAAAGAAGTTACCCTAGACAGAGATTCCAGATGTGCCAGAACTATTTTTATTAGGGGCCCAACTGAAAGTGCATTCAAGTGAAGTATGCATTCTCTTTCATATTTGCCAAATGTATTTTATTATGTCTCAGGAAAAAGGGCACATGAAATAAGCATCATTTGTATATTTTTATGACTCATTAATTTTAATACATCTCTCTTTTATTAAAATTATTGTAATTAAAAGTCATTTATATCAACCTCCCCCAACCTGAATTCTTCCAGATGTTTTGAATTATAACTACAAAATCCCTGGCTATTGACCATCCTGACTGGGAGGGACAAAGGATGTAGGCCAAAACATAAGGCTGGACCTGTACAGAGAAATGTTTAGGTAGATCATACTATTTAATCTAATGTATTTATATTGATTTTATTTTAATAATTGAAAAAATAACCAAAAATGTAAAACTCTGCTAAAATCTGCTTGAACTATGGATGCTAGAAAAGATTATGTTAAATAATGCTTTTACAAATTGCTTATTGAATTGAAATGCGTCATTTTCTTACTCTTAAATCTCTGACCTATATTTGAGACTTCCAGTGCAAGTACACTAACATTGTACTTTCCATGATACAGAAGAGAATGGTCTAGCTTCTATGGGGTTCAGCATGTGTTTTAAAATATGCAGTGGAGCTGGAAGTAATAGGAACACGAACCACTATAAAATTTGCTTCTGGCTTAATTTTTCAACTCAAATACATCTAGATCAGAGGCAGTCCCAAATGACTCAGGGCCTAGGGCTCGGAGATTGGGGCTTCAAAAATCGGTAACTGCTGCTTATCAACAACAAGACATAGAATTCTCTAATTCTTTGCATTCATCTAGCAATCAACTAGATTTTTGCAGACCAGATCTGGCAGTTCTGTCAAAGCAAGATCTGGGAAACCCATTCCCATTGACTAACAGGGGAAATCCACAAATGGCTTTACATTTTTTTTACTTTTTTAACAAAATGGGACAGAATTTTCAGGCACAGTAGCCCTGTCTGAATAGATGAAGCGTGCCCTATGCTTTATGCTGGTCTTTAACCATAATAAAGATTTGATTTGATTGATTTGATGAAGCCTGCCCAGTTTCAGAGATGTAGGTATAGTGATTTTGGAACTAGGCTCTGTTAAATTCTGATTTTTTAAAAAGAAAAATGCTTACAACTTTTTTATTCTGAGACATAATTAGATGACACAGTAAAGGACAAAATTCAGCATTTCTCCCATAAAGCATTGTAATAGGAGAGCCTCTTATCAGTCACCTTTTGTGATTTGAAGGTAAAGTTGTTAGTCATTCAACACCACTCCTCTCTTGCACCGCTTGCATATCCTGGCATTTTATGGGGAAACAAAATCTCTATATAAGCTTTGTGTGCAGACATATTTGTTTTTTTTGAAGGGTTCCAAACTACTGTCACACCTTGAAGCCTTGTGACTCTTGCCCAAGGGAGGACTGTACTTCAAACTCATGGTGTGACAGAACTGATCTAAAGTGGCTATTCTGACTCAATATTCATTATCCATAACTGATCACTAACAGGGATAGTAATCAATTCATAGTTGGTAAAATCATATTGATAAATTGCTTTTAAAAAATGCTGTTCATTTTGAATATTCAGCCTCTTTTTCCTTATCCAGCTTGCATGTTAACAAAAAAAATATACAAAATTGAGTATAACATTAGAAAGAAAGAAATTGCTGCAGTTACATCAAAGTATTTATTGTACAATGAAGGTTTCAGTCTTGAGCTGATTGGTTAGTATCAAAGTCTGTAACGTATAATTGCTTTATATAAGTGTGTATAAATATATATAGAAAAAATAGGTCAGCAAAACAAATTTAACAAAAATTAAATCACCAAAAATAATTTAAAAAAAGAAAGAAAAAAGAAAAGGAACTATATTTCTATCTGCTATTTTGCCCTATTGTAGACATTTAAGCCCTGTTAGAAGCTGAACTGTAAGTGATTATATTTGCCATGGTGTGTGGTGTATTGTATGTATGGGAGCCATTCTTTTTAAATTTGGTTAAACTTTTAACGTGTATATATACTGTTAGGTTTGCCGTTGCCGTGTATTCTCCAAGTTTAAGTTACCAGTCGGACATTTTCAGACCTGTATCTTTCTTCCAGTGTTGAACAACATTTATTCTCCCTGCCATAAGCTTATATCTCATTGCTTGTAATATAAATATCCCAAATTGTAATTAATATAATTTCTTTCTCTTTTTTATTTCCAATACTCCAAGTCATCTAAACAGTAGAATGTTCTTCATTTTAATTAATACTGCACAAATATCATTGTACTGAAACAATATAATGTATCAAAATTTATAATATAATAAAAGGGCGGGAGAGAACATAGACCATCCTGATTTAGAGCTAGTAAAAGGATTGCATCTTTGAAGTCTTGAATTGTTATCTTTATTTACTATCAAAACTGGAACAATGGAAAGAATCACCGCCCTAAGAATTCTGTTTCATATAAAATCTGAATTTATCTGGTAATGGTGCTGTAATAACCTGAAAGAGACAACACAAGATATGTTTAAACACTGTGAATTAATGATATGGTAGAAAATTTAAGTGTATTTTGGTTTAGTTCTGTGAACATAATTTACTACTCTTTGCAAGTGTAAAGTGTGATCTTGGAGGCATCCTGTGGGTTT
The DNA here is from genome assembly GCA_030867105.1 of Liasis olivaceus. NCBI lineage: Eukaryota > Metazoa > Chordata > Lepidosauria > Squamata > Pythonidae > Liasis > Liasis olivaceus. Next base: position 49,873,021 of record CM061349.1, read on the forward strand.
GGGATGCAGGTTCTACATGGATTAAATGTGTACTCTGGTCAAAATAATACGTATTTATTTAGTATAATTTACATAGCACCATTGGTGTGCATGATATCTTATGGGATATAAAATAAGGAGGTGCAGATCAGTTTAAATCTAGGACATCTCAATAAGACATGCTATCAGGTTTGTTTCATCACATTTCCTGCCAATTCAAAAAATCTTGTAATTACCTGTCAAGCCCCCTAGCAGCAACCCACAACCAAGAAGATGTGATTCTCACTGAGTCTTATTAATCAGATTCATTGAAATGAAAAGGGTGATTAACTGAATACATGTGACTTTAACTCCTCATTTTTCAAAACGTTTGCTGATCCTTCTGCTGACTGTCTCTTAAAGCAGTGGTGAGGTTGCTACTTGCTTCCCTGATACAGGAGGAATGGGCAGAAGTTCCAGCCTTCTAATTACAAACGGCCATGCTCTTTCTCAAGCTCTAAGTTTATTATAATGCCTTTTCTTGATATATGGATATGCATGGAACGTTCTCCAACATACCGTACACATTTGTATACTACTGTCCCTCATATATACTGTTTTGTACAGATTTTTTTTTAGATGTGTTCTTTTGTATCAGGGTTTGTTAGTTTGCAGGTGCCACTAATGCAGGTATTTTAAGGAAATATTTTAGGAAAGTATTCAGGAAATACTTTAGAAAATATTTAAGGCAGACACTTGTGGGTTCCATAACGACTGTTCCTGTTTATGCTGTAATAGATCCCATGTTGGTGGACTATGTTAATTCACTTGAAAGAAATCTATAGAATATTTCTTTTACATCCCTAAGAATTACTTGAAGCAATGCATAAGTTTACATTCAACACAGGTCAAGGAAGTAGGAGATAAGATATGAACATAACATTCAGGAAACTCTTACAGAACTGGTAAAATGTGTATTTTAAAATCCTTTTACAGCTTCTAAGTTTTCATTCACTACTTTCATAGGTTCCAGATTCAAAGAGGAAAATATGATCCCTCTGGGTACAAGAGCCTGGGAGACAGTTTTAAAACCATATTCCGGACAGAAGGGTAAGAATACCAACATCCATTATAATTTTATGATTTTACTTCTTAAGAATATGATTGCATGGCATTTCATTCATTCCATATTTGTACCTTGTTTTTCATTCTGAGCTGGAGTTCTAAGTTGCTAGCCATAGGTAGAGAATGTATACTGGGTCTTCTGTAGCAACTGGAATATTTTTTAACCAACTGAGGTGCTTCTGGTGTGTTAAACTTTAGAGATGTGTAAAGGTTTATGTGACTTGGCCTGAAATGTTTACAGTATTTCCTTATTAACATGAAAAGGATGTGGTTTTATTAACTGTTACTGAATGATGAGTTTTATGTATTACAAGTGCTTCTTGCAGTAATGCTAAGATACTAAGAAAGCAGGTTTATGGAGGAGCATGACACCATCTCTTGCATTTTTATTGCGGGAAAGATCACGACAATATGCCATTTTACTGACATCACATGAGGTAAATGTATGTCACATTTAAACAAAAGAAAAGTAAGAAAAGATTCCTTGAAACTTAACCAGTTCCTCTATTGTCCCAAGAGTAATGCTTCTAGGCAATTAACATGAACTTTTGTGGATTATTAGAACATTATTTCTCATGACTGGAAACAGCGTTATCATAAGGAGAAAAGTACGTTCAGTTCCAAAGTGAGACCAATTATCTAGAGCAGGAGGGAAGCAATCTGCAGGCTCCCATTTCTGCAGTCTCTAAATCCCCTCTCCCCCAAAATAATACACTGCCAAAATTTGCAGCATGATCCCTTCACTCTTGCTTTTTCCCTTTTCATGGTTTGAGGCTTAAAATAGTTATGCTTAATCTCTAGGGTAATAAAATATCTGTTTTGTGTAAGACAAAAAATGAACTGCTTCCAAAATCAAGGAAAAAAAAGGGCCTGAAATCTCAGCCCCACACAGTCTAGTAATATCATTCCATCATCAGTAGTGGACCTCAGAAGCCAAAACACGTTTAAGAATAAAATAAAACTGCAATCCCTGGAGGAAAACTATTTCCTACTCCTGACCTAGAGAGTAAGAGACTTCTTTACTGAAAGTATTTGGGACTAGGTCGGACAGCCATTTGTTCTAGCTCTTTCTTTCTTATAATGATTGGGATTTTGACCAGATGGGCTATAAGCCCACATCCAGTTCAGATTGTGTTTAGAATGTGATGGACTTTAGGCTAAATCTTTCACAATGTAGAGCAGTGTTTTTCAAATTTGGCAACTTTAAGAGGTGTGGATTTCAACTCCCAGAATTCCCCAAACAGCAACTTATCCCCTGCATGCTGGCTGGGGAATTCTGGCAGTTGAAGTCCACACCTCTTTAAGTTACCAAGTCTGAAAAACACTGATCTGGGGTAAGCAGATTTGATAGGGTTACAGCTACCAGTGCTAACTCTCTGAATTGTTTAATGTTGGAAGTGGTAATGTTGCGAGCAATAGCACCATTGGCCAGGTGTACAAATAATGGAAAACCAGGGTTTTCCTCTATAGACCCCATGATAAGCCTCTCACATGAATCCCTCTCCCCTTTTATTTTAATTCATTATGTATTTTACTGTTGTTATAAACATTTTCTATCACATGATTATTTTTAAGACATTCAACAGAAACGAAAAGATAGAAAAAATAAAATGCAATCAACTAAATTATAGCAAAATGTACAGCTGGCTAACTGTAACTGGGGACTCTTAAGCTGGAGTGGCATGCTGGTTAGCTGAGGTCTCCTAAGAACTCTTAAAAGTCCCATGAGTGACAAGCAATTGGAATTCAGGGGGAAAAGAAGTTAGGAGTTTCTTCCTTCTCAGTCAGTCTTGGCTGGAGGCCTGCAGAATACAAGAACCTGGAGAAAACGTATTTTATGTGACTGAGCCTTAGAATTCATACCCATAGCCTATAGAAACTGGAAGGTAAAGGTAAAGTTGGCAGGGATAGTTGCATGGGGGATTATTTATTTCTTTTAAAAGCTATCTGATCCCATTTTTGGTCTCCCTGGGCTCATCCTCACATCCCCCTAACTGCAGCATAAACAAGCCCTCTTAGCCATTTTTACATGCCATCTCCTTATGACGTTATGTTCATCTCATCCCCAGCCCACAGATGAGCAGCTTAAAGTTCTCCAGAAGTTTCCCTTTTCTCCAGATATAATGTTGGTCCTAGATACAATCTAGCACCCTTCACTGATAATGTAGCTGCTGACGGTGGAAGCTGCCCAGTTCCTATTAATGACTTTAGGCTGCTATGGGGCAGGTGTCCTCCCTCCAGTTTTTGGGAATTACCCTCCATGGCCAGGTTGGATTGAATAGCAGGAAACACCAGATACCTGGCTTCTACAGAGGTATTTGCCTACCTAATACCTGACTTTGGGTTTATGAAGTGCTTCTCAGGTCTTACACAATTTCTTGTATACACAGGTTTAGAGCTCTTTTGAAACAGCACTCGATTTGTTGTTAACACAGGTTGAGAATGCTAGACCTGTGCTGCCCTGAAAGTTAATTTAAACCAGGGAAGAGAGCTGAGTTTTGTTAGTTTCATCTTCAACGAGTGTAGGGCAGTCTTTCCACTGCTTCTGCCAACAATGGGTTTCACACGGCTGTACTGTTTGTTATTTTGATTATCAGAAGGGATGTCATTTTTTCTATTTCATTCCAACTGTATGGGTGTCCATGGGCTACTTCCAGATTAGCTGACCACAAGGTCAAAATTAGGCTCACTCCCATCATTGCCATTCCCTTGCACCATTATCTATCTATCTATCTATCTATCTATCTATCTATCTATCTATCTATCTTTCAAATTTGGTCACCACCCATCTCACTAGGAAGTGACTCTGGGCAGTTTACAGTAAAAACAAAAAATTGATATTAATTAAAGCACAGTAAAAATACAATAAAAACATATTCATAGATAAATAATATCTTCCAAGGTGCTGCTGGTAGAAAGGATATTAACATACAGGAGCATCTTCAAGGTGCTAGCCATCCCCAGGGTTGGTTGCCCCTTTTCTCACCCTCTACAAGTTGGCAGAGCCAGGTCTTAACTGCTTTCCAGAAGGTTGGGAGAGTAGGGGTCTGCCTCAGCTCTGGGGGAAGGGTATTCCAAGTATTATCAGTTGTTCCTTCCTGTTTTACCTTATGTCCATTCTCCTTACCTGATTCCTGTCAACCAGATTATTTTTGGACAGAGGTCCAACTCTTTCAGAAGAGCTTGCGTATTACTAATCACTCCCTTCCATTTCAACCCATACCCTCCTCCATGCCTATGGCTGTTCTCCTGGGTTATTTTAGGTAGGAGCTCTCTTTCAGAAGAACCCTAGAGCCTATTCAGAAATAGCCTAACTGAAGGTCACAAGCACAGAGTATCTCCATACCTATTACTTGCCACTGTGACTTAACCCTTATCTAAATATGCCATGCCAAGCACCTGCCTACGCTTGCCCAAGGCCACCCAACATTAAGGAGAGTGATTGGTGGTTGTTTTCCCACAGCTAAGCAGTGGTAGGGGAATAAAGCAGCCTCTTTCCATATAGCCTAAAATGTATAAGGACAGCATTATTTTCTGGCCTTATTATCAAAGCAGAATAGGGCTCTTCAGTTGGGGCAGCAAATGTTATGCTGAGATAATTTTCTACTGGTTCAGGGGCTTCAATGTGTTTGTCTGGTTATACTCTCTATGTCATTGTCTGTTTGTTCAGTCTTTGATCAATCATGGAGCGCTAGCCATCTTTTTAAAAAACTTATTCTTGGGGAGCGGGGATTTCCTGTTTTGCTCCACTTAGGCTTTTGGAAGGTACACTTCCAAGATTCAAGGGAAGCGTAGTGGCAGTATAACTACCTACCCTGGTGGAACTCTTTCACCTGTGGGAATAATCACAAGCTCAAGTACAGGGGATCTGAGAATGCCACCTCACAGATACAATGGGGGAGAATTCCAAAATTATCAAATCAAGTACAATCAGCAGAATATTACTCTTTTGTCTCCTTTCCACAGGAGATGATCCATCAGGTGTCCAGGGTTGATTCTGTTCAAAATCAAGTCTGAACCCAGACTGAAAAAAGTAAAGATAATTTGTATCCTCCAATAACATATGTAAATGCACAGATATCCATCCTCTCAAGAACCTAACCCCCCCCCAAAAAAAAAAGATATTTGTCACTGGGCAGTAGTTAGTATAATGTTCAGAAAGGGCTTTTTCAGCCATGGCATATTGCTACCTTCTTCAAGGCTGGTGACGCTGTACCAAAATGTCAACATGCATTCACCTCTCCCTGGATCCTCATGAACCCTTGGCCAGCACAAATAAACTTGGATGTCCACAAGGCAGAGAACAAATGCTTCTACTTCCACTTTTGAACAAACCACAATGCTCTAAACATTTGGATTAACTTTCCATTTTGTTATAGCCCTCCTCACACTTATAGCAAGTTTGATTCCTCCTTTCAGTTCCTCAATCTGTTTCATAACCCGTCTCATTTCCTTGCAAGCATTTACCCAAGACATCAAATATTCTTCTTTCTGCTGTGATCTGCTAGTCTGAAAAAATGACTTCAGGCACGGTCTTTTTCATACTGGTAACAGCAGGTAGTTCTTAAAACAATATAAAAACAACTTCCTAAATCCTGGTATGGAAGAAGAGGACAGTAGCCTTTTGAATAGCATCTGCTTCTAGACTTTACTCTGTCATCACCAAAGATTAGTAACGGTAACACTTACTTTTTTAACACAGGCAGACATCAGCCTTTCTAATGAGACTCTCTGCGAGTCCTTTCGTGGGCTTAGCCACTGCCAAATAATAAATGAAAACTTTTGTGCTGGTGTTTGTCTGTATGAGAGCTGCTTAGAAATCTCATGAGCAATGACTGGTGGGCCACAAAGTTGACAGGAAGAAAGCATGAAGAATTTTGTTTTCTTTTTCAAATCTTGGTGTTCTCCAGTTCAGGGAGAGAAGGAACATTAGGGTATTTTCTCTATAGAAATAAAGAAGTTTCTTTTTTTTTTAAAACAGAAAATTCTGAGCAATTCAAGATTTGTGGCTTCTTTGCCTGGATCAATAGGATGAGATTGTTCCTTTTCTATAATTCTGCTATTATAAAAGCTTACTGTACTTGAAAAAATTAAACTGAGAAAAATAAGCAGCTCTTGGTAGCAGGACCTATTCTGTGGAATTACCTCCTTTGGAAGTCTGTTTAGCTAGTTTATTGAAGTTGTTTAAGAAACATAAAATTCTTGTTCATTGACAAGGGACAGTCAATAACATAAACCTGCTGAATAGCTGGCTTTCATATTTGGTTACTTTATCTGAATATAGTTTGTTACAGGATTTCAACAGTAGGAGCATATAGAAAGAAGTGCTATATTTTATTTAATTTTGTTGAGTTAAAATTTCACCATATGCTAAGGAGATCACAGAATCATGGGCCAGGAATGTATCTCAGATAGCAGAATTTGTAATAACATTTACTTCTGCTTTAGACTGATAGATTAAGAAGAGTTTGGTCAGAAAAAACTTTGGGATTTGAGAATGTCCCTTGGCTTACCCGCTGGTTTCCAGAGTAAGTAAGTATGAAGTATGTTCAAAAGCAGCTTACTTTTTTCCTTTTCAAAAATGAAATAAAAGCATTTTTTCTTCCCATGATTATTTGGCATGCCAGAATGCATTGGAAAAAAATGAAACAGTTATGTGATCTTGCCTTTGTTATGTCAGACAGGTACAAAAACAGTATTAAAAATACATCCAGACCTTTCCCACATGAGAACTATGCATGTTTTAAAGGAAAAAGTGGCCATTTCTACACAGATGTGCACTTCAAAGCTGACTTATTATGTACCCAATATTATATTTGGCTAACTTTACCCAAGTACAAAATGTAAAGCAATAAGCAACCCCTCACTATTTAAGAGAAATATCAACATTTTTGTTTCACAGAAATACACAGTTGAGGCAGGAAATCCAGACAACTACAAACACATGCCACTACCTTGACCAGGCTCCACAGGATTTCCATGCTGGGAGATGATTGTCCTTCACAGTTAACCTGCTTTTAGCCACAAAGACCAGCACAGAAGGTCACGGGTGTGGCATGCCCCGTGGCAATAATCAGGCAGGCACCTGCTTTTAGAGGAGAAAAAGAAGCACTGAGACGATGCCCTTGTTAAAAGTAAAAGCATTTCAGTTGCACAAACGTTTACCACTTGGACTGAAAGCACACAAAGACGACCATCACAAGAGGCTTGCAGCCCTGGAATGAGTTCAAATTAATGGACATCATACAGTCAAAGCTAACCAAAGAAGATGACCGTTAGTGGAAAAAAACCCCCAAGCAATAGATTGTGATTTCCAGCCTTGAGTGGATGGATTGTATAAGATGGGTCTGGAACATATGACAGTATGTTGAATATCCTGGTCATGGCAATCAGTGCATTTCAATTATCACAGGAGAGAAAAAGAGCCATTTCTTCAAACTCCTGTGGCTCCTCTTTAGTTCAGGCATTAGCAAACCAAGACCTGTGGACTCCTCTCTCCATCACTGTGCCCATGTGCAGCTCTTGGAGACCCACAATGGCCAACCAAAGTTGAGCGGCTGATTTTTAAATACGTGATACTTTTTCTTTCTTGGTATTTTTATTAGTTGTAATATTTGAGGGAATTTATCCCTCCCCATTTGCTTTATGTTACTGACTCACTTTTAAATCATAGCTAGACCAATTGGTAGCAGACCTCAGCCACCAAAGAAATCAAAGTGCTAAAAATTTGCTGCCTCTGCTTTACTCAGATTTATATCCTCGCAACACAAAGAGCTTATTTTCATGTACATATCTAAATCAGAAAGTCAGTCTACATACGGCCACCATTTATTTATTTATTTATTTATTCGGTCCTTTGTTCAGGAGCTCAAAGCAATGTACAAAGTATTTGTCCTATTTTTCACAGCAACAACTCTGAGATAAGTTGGGCTGAGAGAAAACGACTAAGAGAGATGAATGAGTATAGCTGAGAGGAGATTAAAACATGAGCCTCCCTGCTCCTAATCCTATACCTTAACTCACTTAGCATAGGTGGCTGGGGAATTCTGGGAGTTGAAGTCCACACATCTTAAAGTTGCTGAGGTTGAGAAACACTGACTTAACTACTACATCACACTGGCAGTTAATGTAAGACCAGGTACAATACAATACAGATCCTGAGTCTGTTAAACAGAATTGACACCAGAAGAATATTAAGCTATGTCAAAAGGACAAGCCAAATATGAGAAAAATCAGGTTGGCGTCATAGAACCAAAGAGAGTAAAGTATAAATGTTTGGTAATTTATTTATTTTTATTTATACAATTTCTATAGCCACCCATCTCAATCCAGGTGACTCTTGGATAATGCAGAAATGCAAGAGCAGGCAATGGTCTTTTTGAGAAGAAAGGGACTGAGCTGGGCAGAAGCCCTTCTAAGCAACTGCTGAGCCCCAAGGAACATCCCTATCACGTATCTAATAGTGTCCAGTTTGTTGTTCTGGTTGTGGAGGTAAAAAGTTTTGGAGGAAGAGGAGAATAGCAGAAGTATCTTTTGCTCCTGTAGAATTCTTAATGCACTGTTCATAGGATCTGACACACATATGCATCTTTCTCCTTTTCCCCACCTTAACTTTCAGAAAATTATCTATCATCTCAAAAACCTACCAGATAGTTCCTTCGACATCACCTAACCAAGTCAGATTCAGTATAAAAGCACTTCAACATTCAGTAGCGTATTGCATCTTCAGAATCCCCAAATGGTTTGTGTAAATCAGAGGAGATTAAAGAATTCTGGAGACCTTGAAGGTGGGAATCAAATCCAGTAAGTACAAACAAGTGAAAAAGCCTATGTCAGGAAAAAAGTAGTTAGACATGCACAACAAATGGAAGTTGTAGCTGAACACTTTTGAATCTAGGATAATGAGAAATATTGCTTTTATTTGATTTTTGAAATGGATTTATCACAGCAGGTTTCTCCAAATGATATTCCCTAGGTGTTTTGCACTACAATTTCCAATATTTCCAGCTAATGCAGCAAGTATGAATATGGTTCATCCTTGCTGCGAATAATAGGGAATCTTTTTGGAGATTACTACCCTGGAGAGTTGGTAGCAGCCTGCAATATCTCTCATAGAAAATGGGATATACATGCCACTATTAAATAAAGTGTCTAAAATCTTCAGGAAAAGAAGTTTAGAAAGCACAAGAATCTTACATGAAGCATTTCAGAGTTTGCAAAGTCTCTTTCTGCCCTCAACATAGGCCGGCCAGTTCAAAAACACAATCTCCGAAGAATTCTCTAGGTAGAAATAAATTCTCTCAATAGGGAATTTAAATCTTCAAAGTAGGAGTCATCCCTTGAACTTTGTCCATGTATTACAAGAAAATGGGAGCCACAAAACATAAAATTTAATTGATACTTACTAGAGTCAGGCTCTTCTAACAGTGTATTAAAGGTCACATTACCTTTCTGTTAAAGAGAGGCAGACGGTCTGTAAAATTCCTTTAGAACTTTCCAGTAGATGCTGATGACATAATATCCATCCTCAGTAGCGAGGGTGAGTGTTGGATGAGTTACTCCAAATAGGACTTCTCCAGCTGAACCTCTCTGGGTTTGATAACATTTAATTTAAGAGCTGGTGTGCACTTTGGCAGTTCTTTGACAGCAAAGCTAGCCGGTGGAGTAGATCTGTTTATTGGGGACTGACAAATTTATAGCAAACATAAACAGAATCTGATGTTTATTATGGTAAAAGCTTGAAACTGAGAATTAGTCAAAGCACTGAACAAAGAAAATCCTTTTAGCATGGTCAGATGCTATAAATAATTATTGAGATTATTTTTGATGTATTTTTCTGTTAATCATTTAGAAAGAGTAAAGAATGCTTAAAACTAGGGAAAACCAAATTCATACATGTTTTATCTGTTGTGTTCATAAACACCATTTTAAGTAGCAAATGCTAGCTGGTTTACTAGAGACTAGTAGTTTTGCCAACAGATTTTTTTTTTTGAGTTTTCAGAAATACTGTCATGGTTTTAAAAATAAAGACCCATCAACTGGTTTCAGAACAGTAAGAATGCTGCATTCAGCCCAGCAAATCCTTCTGCTTTGGGCAAGTACCTTGAAAAATCTGGTCCTGCAGGTTTGAAGTAGAACATTGTATGGCATCCATAACAAACAACAAAGACACCAAAATGACAACACACACATCATGTGTCATCACGTATGCATTGTCATTTGTCCCTCCTTGCTTCCACCCTGTGAATGCCCATGCTAAGTCCTAAGCTCACTCCTTACAATGTCTCCAACAAAATTCCCAGTTCTTCCTCCAAGCAGATTTGCATTTTTAGGAAAAGTCTGCTTTGTCATGGTTTTTTTTTGGGGGGGGGGGGAATAGTTAAGGCATATGTGTTGAAATGCTGCTCAACCATTGACCATGCTGGCAGGGAATTCTAGGAACTGAAGTCCAACACTTCTGAGCTTCATCGGGGTGGGAAAAACAGGTTAGGAATATTTGTTACTCAATCCTGAATGTCTCTGGATGGAAATTAAGCCAGTCTTGTCAGCCTACTAGATCTTCCCAAATTATTGTTGAGATTAAAAACTGGGAGAACAAGTTATTTGCAAAAAAGTAGAAATATAAAGCAAATACAATCAATAAAATAAGTGAACTGGTAAATTCATGCAGTACTTTTCAAAATAAAAATAGGAGATAAGATGCCTGAAGAACTGGGAAGAACAATTCACTTTTTAAAAATGTTGTTGATCAAAATTTTGGTTGCAAAGTCTGATGAATTGCCAGGTTACCCTCACTGAATGGGCATGTTATGACCTCTTATCTGCTTTCACCCCAAGATAATCTCCATTTAGCCAGACAGAAAGACCACCTGCCTCTGATAGAGGCTAGCTAAATGCCTCACACAGGATATACCCCTTGTCCAGGTCGATTAAAGGAACCTAAAATGATTCTTCAGAGCACATGACTTTTACAGTCCAGTTCTCTGGTTTCTCATACTAGCAAACAGATTATTACTCTTTTTGAAGGCTCTCTTTCCATGCTGACGAACAAATCTGGTCCAAAGTGTACTTTTGTCCCTCCTTGCTTCACCCTGTGAACAGGTACTTTTGGGGGAGTGGGGAGGGAAGATGTTCAGAAACAGTTTTCAACAAAATGTAAGGAACTGTAGCTAGGAAAAATAAAGGAGAATATCCAGGTCGATTAAAGGAACCTAAAATGATTCTTCAGAGCACATGACTTTTACAGTCCAGTTCTCTGGTTTCTCATACTAGCAAACAGATTATTGGAATAGGGCTTACAAAGACAGGTAGACTTTTGACAGTTGATCATATATGCACATATATTGGGCAGCTGAGGTAAAATTGGTAATGGCCTGGTGATATCTCAAAGGATTGGATTTTTCTGGTTTTGTTGTTTGTTTTTTTAATGCTTGGGTTTAATTTTCATTTCTGTTGAGTTAAAGCTAAACAGAAACATACCCTTTTCTAGTTGTTGTTGTTTTTGCTAAAAATGAGAACATACACATTGTTTTTTAGCAATTTGTTGTCAAAATTTGTCAGTTCAATTTCTGGGGGCCTCATGCAGCCTTTGGTCCATAGGTTGCCTACCTTGTAAGCCAAAAATTGAAAGACAAGTAGAATCTCTATCAAAATGGTATATACAGTCCACCTTTCCATTAGCTCAGAGAAGAGAATGATGCAGATGTTACAGATGTACAGAGTTTTATATGACTTCCACCACCACCACCCTTGGAGGGGGAAATTTTCCTGTTTTTTTACATAGTGTATATCCTGTTTGTTTTGCTCTATGGATCCAGGAAAGAAAGAAGGTTGCATACCCAACAAAAGGAGCAATAAAAATAAAGTATCAGGGAGGCATTAGCATCATGAGATGAACAGTATTTCCTAGGAAGTAAAGTCTATAGTGGCATTACATAAACTATTGTAACTTCAAAGCTCAATGTGCCAGCTCAGAATTGTTTCAGTAGAGCTAAAGAACCAGACAATTTCCCCTCACCACCTCTGGATGCCCAACAGATGTTTTGAAATGCAGTTGTTGCAAGAGAGTCACTTTTGTGGAGTCCTTGGGGTTCTCTGAGCTTGGTTGTTTTCTTGCAGATGTTTCATTACCCATCTAGGCAAGATCTTTAGTGCACTGAACATCTGCAGGGTAACAAAACATCTGCAAGAAAACAACCAAGCTCAGAGAACCCCAAGGACTCCATAGTTCAACCCTAAGCTACGTATATTCTCTTCTATTAGAGCCATTTTTCAAAGAAGAGTTAGCACCAGCTAAGTTGGCGCTTGTTTTCAACAAGCAATCCCCAGTGACAGCCTTTGGGAAGTATGATGATGTATGTACTGTGCAATGCTGCCGTGAGCACTCACAAGGGCTGTGATTAAAACAGCAGTAAAGAACTGCAGTTGCAGAAGGATGGGTTGAGAGCCAAAACAGCAGCTGAAAGCCATTGGATATAGTGATTCATAGGCCAGGGGCATCTGGGTTGCAGCAGTCTGGATGACCACTAGATAGCAGCAAGGTAACGGCGAAATTTGTAACAGTTTGCTATTATCTAGTGGTTGTTCTTAGGCGTAGATTCACATGTTACATGTAAAATCCTACCTGCAGATATTGGGAGAATGGGGAGAAACTTCTGGCTTTCATATACAAAATGCTTTTATTTGTTTTCTTTGGCTAAATTAAACAGTGATATGTTGGGAGGGGGCTCTTCTACATATGTTACTAATTTGGTTCCCCATCTCACTCCACATATACCTCAGCATCATTTTTTTTTTTTCTAGGTACCTCTTGCCTGCTGTGAATAAACTCTTAGGTTACAATGTACACACATTACCCTCCCAGTATTATTTTGGGTTTTGTTGTTGTTGTTGTTTTTTTTGGTTTTTAAAATTACCTACTCTCCCAGATGTTCCTTTCATGATTTAAATTAGAGCAATTAGAAGATGGGCTTTATTGTTTCATAAAAACATGTATTTCCAAATTCTCTAACAGAGGCTCTCCACTTACGAAAGTGAAGAAAGGCTTTTAAAATACTGACAGAAACAGGGGAAAAGTATATGGATGGGATAACAAACTTAAACACAAACTTTTCCTTAAAAGGTTACTGTTGATCAATAGTCTAAGGTGGCCTTTTGCAACATGGTGGCTCTCACTACGCTGGTGATACTGGGAACTGTGCTATCAGAAGCAGGAGTTCGTTGAGTTGGGAATGGCTGGTTTCAGTCATAATGGGTTTCTCTCCTCCAAGGCTCCAATCACTTCAAAAACATTTCCTCTTCTGTTACAGAGGAGCAGGCAAACCATGTCTTACCTGCTCTTTTTCAGGCCTTTGATACTAGATTTGGCTGATCCTGGCAGAAAAGAATGAAGAAAGGGCTGACTATAGTCCTGAGAAAAACACAACAGAAGGATGCAACATAATATAATATTTTCTCAAGGAATTGGCAAATGATTATATTTTCCCTTCATGTAGTATTAGCATTGGTATTGCTACTATTGTTACTGATTAAAAGATACCTTTCTGCCAAAGCTGTCAACACCGTCCCCCAACCCTTTATTATTTAACAACACTTTATGATTAACTAGCTGAAACTGAAAAGGCCTAGTAGGACGGAGCACAATTCCCCAAAAGAGCAAGTGCCAAGAGCTCCCAAGCAATAGAATTATTTCTACATAAAATATTTAGTTATTTGTTAATTATTTATATTATATCCCTACTTTTTCAATAACAAATATTAAACAATATTTCAGCAACAATATTAAAAGGAAAATTAAACATAAGTGGAATATTTTGGCTTCTCAGGGGAATATGATAGGGAAGAAGCTAGCCTAACCTAGGGTTACCAGATATCTGAACAGGCAAAGGAAGACATGGATGATTGGAAAGGAGGACAAATGGGGGGAGGGGGAAAGAAGACACACTAACTGTTTAATTCTCTTTGCATCAACAACAAAAATTACAGCAAAAAGCTGCACAAAATATACTTATGCCTACATGTATATGAAATTACTTTTTCCAGCAACAGAAAGACTGATTTTTCAATTGCAATGTTTTTCCAACAAATCTTTATGTTCAAGAACATACACTAGCAAAAATATAGAACCAAGAACAATGTGCTTTTCAAGTTTCACCATAGAAACATATGATGAGTCTTGTGATCTACAGACTACAATGCTCATAGATTTGAAGGGGCTGGATTGAAGCTGATTGCTGGAATCAGGAAATAAATAATGTAAATCTAGGCTGTCAAGTCTGTCAGTAGACAAGGGAAAGAAAGAAGTAGACAATTTATAAGGTCACAATACACAAAAGTTTCAATGACTACTGTTGACATTCCCCAACCCCACACCCGAGACACTCAAAAAGCCAGACAATATTTGATCTTAAGGCTATGCCTGCCAGGCTGAGGAGATGAGGACAAAAACGAAGATATGTCCTCCTTTTGCTGGATGTCTGGTAACCCTAGCCTAATCTGACTTAGCAGAGAAGTCCAAAACCTGGAAACAGCCATTGAGCAGACCCTCCTTTGAGACATTTTGCCTGCTATGGACTTACTTGCCCCTCATTACATTTCCATGTTAGTATGTGAGTTTGATTTTTTGGTCAAAATATGTGACTTAATATAGATTCAATTGTGCATCTTCTCTCAATTTAAACTTTATTTTCTTTTCAAACCTCTAAATGCTTATGTTGGGACCATTTAAGAACAATATTCCAACTTTCAAAGAGTAAAATCTATGTGTCACTGAATTCCATTCTTTGCATTAATTTTCGGAGATTAATAAGTAACTCTAACCTTCCATTCTCCCCAAGATTGGGGACTGGTAATTATAGTTCCAACTATAGCAGGAGAGAGATGATCCTGCTAATTACAAGCCATTTAGCCTGCTCAACATAATCAGTAAACTTTATGCCAGGCACCTGCATGATAAACTTAAAGACTGGCTGGATCAAGGAAATCTGATAGCGGAAGAGCAGGCTGGTTTCAGAGAAGGTAGAGGCACCATCAACCAATTCTTGGTCCTACAACACTTGATTGAAAAATACTTAACTAACAATGTAGAATCACTAAGTGATCTTAAGGCAGCCTTTGATTCTACATCCAGGACCAAACTGGGAGAAGCTAGAAGTTTCATCGACCGTTGACTTCTCTACTTAATTTGAGCCTTTCACACAAATACAACTCTTAAGGTCAGATGCAATACACAAGGATTTCTCACAAAGCCAGTTAAAAATCAAACGGATGTCAAACAGGGATGCATTTTGGCCCCTCTGCTTTTCAATTTTTAAATCAATGGTATGGTGAAATGCCTAAATTATTCAAATTTCCATCCCCCCAAGCTAGGGGGATCGTAGCATTGTTCTGTTGCTTTATGCAGATGATGCTGTAGTTCTTTCCAGAGCACCAATAGACCTTAAAAGAGCTCTGAAAGCATTGGCCCAATATTGCATCAATGATCATATGTCAATAAACAATAAAAAAAAACAAGTTTATGACACTTGCTAAGAGGCCAAGGCTCCACTCATGGAGCATTAATGGTCACAAGTAGAACAGGTGATCTGCTTCAGGTATTTAGGAATAGTTATGCATGCCACTGGTTCAAGGAAAGCTCACTTCAAATGTGCTGCTGCCACTAGACAAAGACCTGCCAATGCCTTGATCTTTTTTGCTCCAAGGAAGGATATTACATCCCAGCTGCACTTAAGCTTTCTCAGGCTGAGGCACTAGCTCAGCTCCTCTGTGGGATTTTAGTAGCCCTCCAGCTTCTTGTTTTACTAACTTGGATCGAAATTCATCAGAGCAGCTCTCCAGATACCCTGTTGTGTCTCAAATGCTAATCTACAACTGGAGACAAGTATGATAAAAGTTGAGCAAAGAGTTTGTCGTGCTTCCATAAACCTTTGGCTAAAGCTTAACTTTTATCCTCAAGGTCTAGCACCATTAATTCTCCAGGACAACCGAGAGTTTGTCTTGCTTCCAAGACAAATTCCAAGAGTTTGTCTTGCTTCCATAAACCTTTGGCTAAAGCTTAACTTTTATCCTCAAGGCCTAGCACCATTAATTCTCCAAGACAATTTTCAGTCTACAGTACCTGGATCAAGGCTGTTAAATCTAAACTCCTAAGTCTGGACTTCTCTCCCTCCTTGGTTCTCAAAATAGTATACGATCAAAATACAAAACCAGCCCTGAAGCAGAGGATAAAGGATATCGAACATCAGGCAGATCTAGGGAAGGCCATCAGCAAACAATAGATATATTGTCAAATGCTGCCAGCTGTTTCACACAGCTAGAAACACCCAGCACTCAGTAAGCTTTCTCTCTTGCATAATGTCATGCTCTCCCCTCTGCAGTATTGGATGGCAAATAGAAAAAAAGTAATATTAGCTAAAAGGCTCTTTTACTGGATAAGACTGAGACTGATCTGAAAGTGGATTTAAAAATGACAGGCTACAAGAATGGTATGGAAAAAAATGCTACACCAGGCATACAAAAGAAACTGGCCGATTTCTTAATAATTAAAAGGGATATACAAATAACAAACCAAGAGAGTGACCTGGATAATTTTCCAGATTGGATTTATAAAAAAAGCCTGTTAAAACTTTGAAGAATTTTGTGAAAAGGGACAAATAAAAAATGAAAAGAAATCAAATTCTAGGACATTATTTGAAGGAACTAAAGATCAAGATTGCTAAAAGTAAAAGGAAGGAATGTAAAGTTGGTTTATTTGATCACAGTTAAAATAGATATATTGTTATCTCTGGTAACCCTTAATGGACTTTTGCTGATCAGTACTGAAATGACAAGGTTTTAAGGATTTGTTTATAGATAAGAGATGGGATATGAAAAGAAGAGATCATTTGTTGTATTTTAAGTGGAAGCGATAATTATTTATACTTGTGATAAAGGAGGAAGTCATTTCTTTATATATTTCTTTTCTTTTTCTTTACTATATTCTTATTTTTTCTTTTCTATTTTTTCTTTTTATTTTTTTCCCCTGTACCTTCTATTTTTCTTTTTATTCTTTTCTTTTTTTGTAGTTTGTATTAGTTTTTTATTTTTGTAATTTTTAATAAAATTACTATTTAAAAAAAGAACGTGAACAAAATAGAGATTATTCTAATGGTACTATTTAATGGTAATGGTATTCTAAGGGTACTAATGTAGCTATCAACCAACATAATCATAAGTGATTGATGGGATTAGATTCATAGCCAGCTATATCATACCAATTAAGCCAAAAAGTTATATATTGATTAATTCTTTGCCACTTTATCAAGTCAGTTCACACAGAATTTGAACAGAAAGGGGAGGGAAAATGACACAGCATTCAGGAATTGTCACAAAGGAAATAATTTATTTTATTTTATTAATCAAATTTATACGCTGCCCATCTCACTGTATAAGTGACTCTAGGCAGCTTACAAGTATAATCAACTGCTCCTGAGTAAGTCCTCCTGAACAGAATGGCAGTCCTATTACTGCTTCTAGATGTATCTTTCTGTAGACCTCGGGTAGTGCAATTTTTGCAGACTTTGCATTTTCATTTAAAGGGAAAAATATGTTTCTGTCTCTTGGGGTTATGGATGAACACAAGATCTCAGACTGAAGCCAAAGCATTTCTAAACTGTGTGATCTGCAAACAGCTCAAATTATAACTCTTAGAGCCATGCACTACCCAATTGCATTTCAAGGAGGTGATCACTCTGACACCTAACAATGAGGTCACTAGCTAATGCGTTAACTAGTTTGGCAGATATGCAGTCTAGTACAGTATTTATGTTTTTCCAAACTTCATTCAAACAGAACACTGTAGCTTAGAATCCATGTCAAGTGTAGTAGTGGTATTGTTTCTTAAAATAAGCAAACAATGTATTTGTATTTTTCTGTAATTTGTGGTTCTGATTGCTGTTAATAATTAACTTCCTCTATAAAAGAAAACTCTAAAAAAGCATCACTAAACATAGTGCATGTCTCATAAATCACTTTTATGTCTTGGAAACAGCTGACTTTACATTTTATTACGTTATATGAAAAAAGTATCATTTCATCTGGAAAGAATCAGTGTAAAATGTGATTGTCAACACAGCTAAACCAGTTTTTTGAAGAAAATGGCTGCATGTGAAGCTAAGAACTGTAATTATGACAGGGTTTTCTTCACCAGACATTAGTTACAAGAACCAGGGGATTCAGATGGGATGTGCACAGGAAATACCTGGCAGACAATGTGAAATGTTCTTGAATGCAAAGCTAAGTTGTTCCTTTCAAAATATGAAAATCAAGTATGCAATATGAACTACAACCTAAGCATTTAAAGGTGGGTTGACTTTTCTGAAAGTTGTGAAAAGATGTTTGGCAGCGTGTTTTATAATTCAAATAATATCACATGTGTGTGCTTGTAAAGCTCACTTAGAATTATTTGTGGTGGGGGGAATCATAGTTTGTATCATATTTAAACAGCATTTCATGTATAATGTTAGAGGCAAAGCCTTACTTTTTGTTTCAAGTACAGCCTTTACACCCCTTCATGGATCACTGCCTTGTCGTGGCGAAGGGGCTTGCGTAACTCAGTGAAGCCATGAGCTATACCGTGCAGGGCCACCCAAGACGGACAGGTCATGACAGAGTTCTGACAAAATGTGGTCCACTGGAGAAGGAAATGGCAACCCACTCCAGTATCCTTGCCAAGAAAACCCCATGGACAATGTTAAAAGGCTAAAAGATATGACGCCGGAAGATAAGCCCCTCAGGTCGGAAGGTGTCCAATATGCTACTGGGGAAGAGCGGAGGGCAATTCCAAGTAGCTCCAGAAAGAGTGAAGCGGCTGGGCCAAAGCCGAAAGGACGTTCAGCTGTGGATGTATCTGGAAGCGAAAAGAAGGTCCGATGCTGTAAAGAACAATATTGTATAGGTACCTGGAATGTAAGATCTATGAACCAAGGCAAGCTGGATGTGGTCAAACATGAGATGACAAGATTGAACATCGACATCTTGGGAATCAGCGAATTGAAATGGACGGGAATGGGTGAATTTAATTCAGGTGACCATTATATCTACTACTGTGGGCAAGAAACCCTTAGAAGAAATGGAGTTGCACTCATAGTCAATAAGAGAGTGGGAAAGGCAGTAATGAGTTACAACCTCAAAAACGACAGAATGATCTCAGTGCGTATCCAGGGCAAACCATTCAACATCACAGTAATCCAAGTCTATGCCCCAACCACTGATGCCGAAGAAGCTGAAGTTGACCGGTTCTATGAAGACCTACAACACCTTCTAGAACTAGCACCAAAAAAAGATGTCCTTTTCATCATAGGGGATTGGAATGCTAAAGTAGGAAGTCAAGGAGTAATTGGAATAACAGGCAAGTTTGGCCTTGGAGTACAAAATGAAGCAGGGCAAAGGTTAACAGAGTTCTGTCAAGAGAACAAGCTAGTCATAGCAAATACTCTTTTCCAACAACACAAGAGACGACTCTACACATGGACATCACCAGACGGTCAATACCGAAACCAGATTGATGATATACTTTGCAGTCAAAGATGGAGAAGCTCTATACAGACGGCAAAAACAAGACCAGGAGCTGACTGTGGCTCAGATCATGAGCTTCTTACTGCAAAATTTAGGCTTAAATTGAAGAACGTAGGGAAAACCACTAGACCACTCAGGTATGACTTAGATCATGTTCCTTATGAGTACACAGTGAAGGTGATGAATAGATTTAGAGGATTAGATTTGGTAGACAGAGTGCCTGAAGAACTATGGACGGAGGTCCATAACATTGTACAGGAGGCAGCAACTAAAACCATCCCAAAGAAAAAGAAATGCAAGAAAGCAAAATGGCTATCTGATGAGGCTTTACAAATAGCTGTGGAAAGAAGGAATGCGAAAAGCAAGGGTGAAAGGGAAAGATATAAGCAACTGAATGCAGATTTCCAGAGAACAGCAAGAAGAGATAAAAAGGCCTTCTTAAATGAACAATGCAAAGAAATCGAGGAAAACAATAGAATGGGGAAGACTAGAGATTGCTTCAAGAAAATTGGAGATATCAAAGGAACGTTTAGTGCAAAGATGGGCATGATAAAGGACAAAAAAGGCAGGGACCTAACAGAAGCAGAAGAGATTAAAAAGAGGTGGCAAGAATACACAGAAGAACTATACAAGAAAGATCTTAATGTTCCTGATGTCCATGCTGGTGTGCTCACTGACCTTGAGCCGGACATCCTAGACAGTGAAGTCAAGTGGGCCTTAGGAAGCATTGCTAACAACAAAGCTAGTGGAGATGACAGTATTCCAGCTGAGTTATTTAAAATACTAAAAGACGATGCTGTTAAAGTGCTGCGCTCAATATGCCAGCAAGTTTGGAAAACGCAACAGTGGCCACGGGATTGGAAAAGGTCAGTTTACGTTCCAATTCCAAAGAAGGGCAATGCCAAAGAATGCTCAAACTATCGCACAATTGCACTCATTTCACATGCTAGCAAGGTTATGCTCAAAATCCTACAAGCTAGGCTTCAGCAGTACATGAACCGAGAACTACCGGATGTACAAGCTGGGTTTCGAAGAGGCAGAGGAACTAGAGATCAAATTGCCAACATTCGCTGCATCATGGAGAAAGCACGAGAGTTCCAGAAAAACATCTACTTCTGCTTCATTGACTATGCAAAAGCCTTTGATTGTGTGGATCACAACAAACTGTGGCAAATTCTTAAAGAGATGGGGGTACCAGACCACCTTACCTGTCTCCTGAGAAATCTGTATGCGGGCCAAGAAGCAACAGTTAGAACTGGTCATGGAACAACCGATTGGTTCAAAATAGGGAAAGGAGTACGACAAGGCTGTATACTGTCACCCTGCTTATTTAACCTATATGCAGAGTACATCATGAGAAATGCCAGGCTGGAAGAATCACAAGCCGGAATTAAGATTGCAGGGAGAATTATCAATAACCTCAGATATGCAGACGATACCACCCTAATGGCAGAAAGTGAAGAAGAACTAAAGAGACTCTTGATGAGGGTGAAAGAGGAGAGTGTGAAAGCTGGCTTGAAACTCAACATTAAAAAAACTAAGATCATGGCATCTGGACCCATCAATTCCTGGCAAATAGAAGGGGTAGAAATGGAAGCAGTAACAGACTTCATTTATTTGGGCTCCAAGATCACCGCAGATGGAGACTGCAGCCATGAAATTAAGAGACGCTTGCTTCTTGGGAGGAAAGCTATGGCAAACCTAGATAGCATATTAAAAAGCAGAGATGTCACCTTGCCGACAAAGATCCGCATAGTCAAAGCTATGGTTTTTCCAGTAGTAATGTATGGCTGTGAGAGCTGGACCATGAAGAAGGCTGAGCGCCGAAGAATTGATGCCTTTGAACTGTGGTGCTGGAGAAGACTCTTAAGAGTCCCCTGGACTGCTAGGAGGTCAAACCAGTCAATCTTAAAGGAAATCAACCCTGATTGCTCATTGGAAGGATTGATAATGAAGCTCAAGCTCAGATACTTTGGTCACATAATGCGAAGAGAGGACTCTTTGGAAAAGACCCCGATGCTGGGAAAGATTGAAGGCAAAAGGAGAAGAGGACGGCAGAGGATGAGATGGTTAGATAGCATCACTGAAGCAATGAGCACGAAACTGAGCAAACTCAGGGAGGCAGTGAAGGACAGGAAGGCCTGGCGCAATATGGTTCATGGGGTCACAAAGAGTCGGACACGACTTAACGACTGAACAACAACAACAGCCTTTACATCTTCATCCTTGATTTCCAATTCTATTAATTTTTCTTACAGTACTGTCAACATATAGGGTGTTTTAGCAATAGCACTGAATTGCAAAGCTGTGTTTTGTTTATCTATCTCCAAAAGTCTGATGGATACATTATTGTCCTATAGAATGAAACTACTAGTACAATAGGAAGATGTGGCATCTGCTACTAGCATCTTTGCCTTACCCCTACAGAAAGCTCTCTGTGATTTATACAATTATATCCCATAGTTAAAACCTTGTAGCAGACCAACTGTTGATAAAAAGCATTTACTAATAATTGTAGATAAAAATAATGCCATATTGAAAATTAGGGGAAGCTTGAGCAAAGAGAGAATGTGAACATAGCACAAAGAGAGCCCTCTACATAGAGTAGAAGGAAGGATGTTCCAGCAGATGGTGGTGACAACTTCCTGTGTCACCACTGTATGATAATCTGTAGGATGTGATGACAGCAGTAAAATCTCCCTTGCTAATTGTAACAAGCCAATAAATGGCAGTCTCCTGAGACAAATATGTGCAGTCTAGAAATAATCATTAATGTCAATCTTACTGTCTTAATCTCCTGGACACTTTATTATGATTTCTGAAAGAGCTTCACCTGCTTGTGGTGTGTCTCCACACAAGCATGGGCTTTGCCCTTCCTGCACTCTGCAATCTTTTTCAGCTGATGCTTGAAAGGCCTCCCTGTTGCCCTCCTCTCTCTGCTCCCTTGTTCTACTGAGTTGATCAGTGCTGCCTCCAGCTGGCCAATGGCACTGCATGCAAAATGGAACCGGCCAGCCCTCTGCCTCCACCCTGACTTCTCCCTTGCTATATTTGCTTTTTGCAGTGAGGGACACAATAAACAAAAACACAACTAGCTCCTGGGCAGGAAGAACAGCAAAGCTGCACCTCAGAACCATCAGAAAGGCACCAAGGGGCTATAGTAGTTATTCCTCTTGAGAAGCTGCTGAGCCAAAAGCTGATTGTGAAGACCAACACAAGCCCCACAAGCCCAAGATCAGTTCAGGGATGCAGTACTGAACTTAGACTGACACAGCTCTTACATGTAGAAGGGCTCTTCGCCTCTCTGTTTATCTGCCTATCAGCCATCGATTTATTAACTTTTTTCTCTGAAATTGGATACATTATTTTTAAAAAACCATCTAAAGTAGTGTTTTGGAAGAGACAATTTTTCAGCACTTTTTCTTAAAAGGTTGAAGGTTCTTTTTTTCTTCCCTTTCCTTTAAAAGTAAGAGCAGCCACTATGATTGTGTTAATCATAGTTAATCTTTCATCTTTGCCTGAATTCCCCAAATGATGTCTCTGTTTGCAATTTCCTTCACTTAAATGGTAGAGCATATGAAGAATTCTGACATCTCATTGCTCACAGGTAAACTAGATACTTGAAAATCAGCACTGTTGATCAATAGATAACTATTCATCTAAATGCAAAGAAATTAATAGTTCTGTTTCTGAATGTGGATCCAATTAGTGATAAATCCTTGACAATCATGTAGCTTTCCTGCAGATTTTATTTTGAACAAACAAGAGTTCCTATTTTATGTGTTCTTCTCTGTGTTTTCCCAAACATTGTTTAGGAAGATTTTTTCCCCAGATGTACATGTTTGCATGAATTAAAAAACTGTTGCAAACAAATATAATTAACAAGACTACGGCTGTTGTTTTCTTACTATTTAAAGGATAAGTTGTTTGGGCTGTTTTTAAATTTCTTTATATATGGCAGAGTGAAGCAGAAGTTAAAAAACATTTGTGCCCTATTGCTTTCAGGGAAAAAGAGAGAAGAAAGAATAAAGTTAACACTCCTCACTCCTAATGAAATTACTGGGGTACAAAAGTGCTTATGCAGAGGTGTCTGGAGAGAGGTGAAAGGGAAAAAAACGATTAAATAGTGTTTGGCTATCGTGATGCAAACTCCACCATTTTTTCTAAGTGTTGTGAAAGGGAGCAGAGTGTGTATCATAATGGCCATGTGCTATTTTCATTATTTGATGAAAGCAAAATGCTTTCATCCTGCAGACATCTTTGGGTTGATGTCCATGTTCTGTACTATATTAACCTGTGCACACAAGCTAATCAATTTACTGTTGGAGGTTGAAATATTCTGTATCAGCCTTCCTGAAAGTGAGAATCTATCCTGAACAGGGATTAGTGAAGGAAGTTTTATAACTGTAATAGAAATAAGATACGTTTACAGGAAATACATTACAACAGTAAACAAAGATTAGCACCTAGCTAGATACATCCTACTAGAAAGAGTGTTAGAAGAGCATGTACGAGCTCTGAGAATTTGCACTTGGAAGGAAAGACTGGAGGAAGATACATCATTCCCTTAGACCAGTGTTTCTCAACCTTAGCAACTTGAAGATATGTGGACTTCGGCTCCCAGAACATGCTGGCTGAGGGGTTCTGGGAGTTGAAGTCCACACATCTTCAAGTTGCCAAGGTTGAGAAACACTGGCGTAGACAAAGAGCAGGCAAGCTGATACCACTCTATCACAACTACTGTCCCCTTGTGGTCAATAGGTCATGAGGTATTGTAGTGAAGAGTCAATGCCATTGGATTTGCATTTCCAACATTTCCAATGAAAAAATAAGTGCAGGTAGTCCTCGCTTAATGACCAAAATAAGGACCGGAAAAATGGTCGTTAATGGGGCAGTTAAGCGAGTCACCACATGATCAGACCCAATTTTACGAACTTTTTACAATGGTCGTTAAAAGAATCCAGCTTCCCCAATGGACATTTTTTTGCCGGAATTCACTTAATAACCACATGATTTGCTTAATGACCACAGTAATTCACTTAACAATCATTGTAAAAATGTTGCAAATTGTGACCATGTGGTCATGGGGGGGGGTGCAACAGTTTGCAATAGTCATAAGTGCAAGTACAGGTCATAAAGTGCTTTTTCCAAGCCGCTGTAACTTTGAACTGTCATTAAATGAACGGAGTACCTGTAGTTTTTCTATTGCTGCTTAAGCTGGATTTGGTGTATATATGGGTGTTCTATGGCAGTGCTTCTCAATTTTTTGTATCTTAAGTCCTCTTTGAATTAGAAACAAAAGTTCCTTTTTTCCCAAGAAGGACATGTATTTGTTTACAGGCATTCTATTTATCAGTTATAGTAAATCTTAAGGACATGGAAGTTGCAATAATACTGTTGGCAATATTGCCATAACTGGATAACATTGAGAACTAACTGGCCCAAAACTGTGTTTGCCACTGTAGGAGCATCATCCTCTAAATCCAAACGAAAAGCTACAACCAGATAATGAGAGCAAACTTCCTAGTACAATTTTTTTTTAAAAAATTGCCTCCTGAACCAGACCCTTTAGAAGCTGCTCCAGTCTTAGACTTCAAGAAACATCTGTCAAGATACTTAGTTCCTTTGCCTTCGCCCCCTTGACTGGAGAGTGGTGCTTCTGCCTTTCTTCTTGGCTTTCTTCTCCCTTTTCAATTTGGGAAGGAGAGCCCTGTCCCACCAGGACTAATTCTGCAGGTCGCCAGTGGTACATGCATCCCTAATTGAGACACACTGCTCTGGAGAATACCTATAGCTCACTAGAACTTCAGTAGGTCTCTTAATTACTGGAGGAAATTCTACTTATGCAATGGGGAGCTGGTCAAACAGGGCTACAATTCAGTACACAAGCATGCATGATTTCATGCTCATTTTGGCAGAGTCAGATTTCAATTTGAATTTTGAATTTCAAAATGTAATTTTGAAGAGTCGCTTTCTTAAGGAATGTATCTATTTCTATATTAATTCTGTAAAGTTGTGGAGAACGTGTGGGTTTTGTAGAAGCTTGCTTCTTTGCCTTGTCCACACAGTACTTGGTAATTTGCTGTTATGTGTATGTCTGAGATGCTTAAGATACTGAAAAATTAAGTTTTGGGAGGGAAAATTTTTTTTCTGGTCGTGTATTATTTGGCAGGGCAACACTTTGATAGCTTGATTCCACATATCAGAAAATAGTTCCTTCAGCTTCAGTGGGAATATTGTAAGTAAATATTTAAATGCCTTCAGGATTGCAGCACTTACTGTAATTACTGTTTTCCTGAAGCAGGATCTAATCCTTACTGCTCACATTGGTTAGTGCTTGCCGCTGACAGGAAGAATTAGGATTTGTCTTCAGAGTAAATGAAGCAAGATGAAAAGAACAGCTCTGTTTTTATTGCTGCTGATTTTTTTCCTTTTTTATAATAGCCAACATTTATTTTATTTTCACTGTGACATGAACCAAAATATTATGTATTCTTTTTACTGCAAAATGAATAAAAACAGTATATACCAGTATATATGTATCATTTAATGTATGCAGTTATAGTATCAGAGCAAAAGGAAACAAAGAAAACACTTTAGCAATGGCTATTTTGAACAATTGGTATTCTGCATGCAAAGTTCCATTTTGTTTCTAAGAAATAAAGAAATAACTAAATATATTGTAGTTAGATGATTTTGGAGAAGACCATACAAACTTGGTGAAATACAGCTCAGCATGTCATGTGGCCTATCATTCTGACTTTGACCCACTTCAGGTCAGTAAACCCCTGTTTTATCTGTCAGTTGCCAAAATGAAGAAGTCTCATCTAGGAGGGCATTACTTAGCTTTGTGAAGTATATATCACCCAGGCCTGCTGTGAATTGATCACTGTTTGTTGCAATGTGCAGGCAAGCCTGGTGAAGCACAGCTTTCCCAATACTATTTTTATTTTGCAATATGATGCAGTTTGTATTGAGTGAATAGGAGTGCATGTCCATGTTAGTCTATTTGGGATGTAAGAATATGCATAGGAGCAACTTAGATGAGACGCTTGGTTCATATGCAAAGCTGGTAACGGAGGCCAAGTCAAGCTACATGTTCTGTCTATTTTAATATCCCCAATATTTTGTGTCCTACGACTTACAGTTTGAAAGGCAAGTCACTGAGTGTTACATAAATGAATATTTGGGTAACAAACCTCTGCATAAACCATACAGTATATTTTGCCTCTTGTATCATCTCAGTTCAGGTTTTTACATATTTCTACTGAGCCAACCTACAGAAGATCTTGGGGGGTGATTTCACATAAAAATGCAAAATTTTGCAAGATTTCATAATTTTATGAGATTTCACCAAAATTTAAAAATTATTTTTCTTGGGATTATGAATGAGTCTGGCAGATGCCACTTTGCCAGCCCTGTTTTAGCCCACTTCAGACAAAGTTATAGTGGAAACGAGATAAGGTAATGCCGATTCTTCTTCAGCCTTGGCTGCCATACACTAAAAGAAACAATCTGAAGAATGCTTGCTGTATTACCAATTTAGTGGAATTAAAATTAAACTGCAGTTCCTTTTCTCACTGTCTTCAGCACAACAAAATCAAGAGTGGAGGGAATGTATTGTAGATCAAACATACTCTGCTCACATCTTTGGACTTACAGTTTGCAAATGCTAGTGAGCTGTTGTTGCAAATGGAAGTTACATCCATCCTTGAAGCTCCCCGTACTTACTGTAATCTGAAAGGGAACCACAATCAAATTCAATTAAATTCAGCTGCAGTTCTTGTTTAGAATTTACCCATTTTAAGTTGCCATTGGAATTTACATCCATGTCAGTTGAGTCACCTTTGACTCAAAGGAAACATTGCCTATACATTAATGCATACTATAAATCACAAAATTAGTGCAATGGCAAGGAATCCTTATCTATACATTAAAAACTTTTAATCCTTAAAACTAGGTTCAAAATTTTAAAATAAAGAGGGTGAAATACAGTGTCATATGAGTGGTGTTCCTGTTATATAAGTCTCCTCCATTTCTCCTCTCCTTAACTTTTTAATTCCCCGAACTCTAGAACATCTCCTAAATATCCAAAATGTATTTTAAAAGGGAGGGGAATCCCCACTCACCATTCTAAAGACTGAAACACTTCCAGCAATATGAAGATGTAATTGCACACCCACCCAAGAAGGGAGGTGGTAGACACTTGGAGCAGAGTTCATCCATCACAGCACATATAACTCACCCCTGTGGAAGGTGAGACAATCACCTAATTAGAATAGTTTAGTAGGCAAGAAAGACTGTTCAGGCTTTTAGTGGTTGTTGGTATTGTATCTAACTTTCCAATGTTAATTGTTGTAACGTGTTGTGAGCCACCCAGAGTTGGGAGGAGATGGGCGGGGGACAAATTTAATAAATGAATCAATCAATCAATCAATCAATCAATCAATTCTAATTATAGCCCTTGGGCTGGCCGGCCGGCCGGCCTGCCTGCCTTATTTTATATAGCTGTCCATCTACCACCTTTTGGTCCTCTGGGTGGCAACAAGATAAAATGAAACCATTTTCACAATCCATTACAGAAGAACCAGGTCAAAAAATCCCAGCAGCAGCATAACAAACATACTCAGACCCTTGTCAGAGCTCCATTAACACCCTGTTCCCAGTGCCTGGGGAAATAGCCAGGTTTTCATGGACTACCAGAAGACCAGCAGGGTCAGAGCTGACTATTTGGGGGGGGGGCGGGGCTGCCCCACTAGACAGGCGCCATGACAGAGAAAGCACCCTTCCTAAGACCCGCCAAGAGACATTGCTTCGCCGGTGGGATCCGGAGTGTGATTGCACTCCTCTGCTTATTGCTGCAGACAGTAAAGATGTTTAAATGGTATTTTGTTTTGCATGCTGCCCTTAAATGCAATTGGTAATTGTGTGCACACACAAGACATGCATACACTTATTTACAATGGGTGCACATGTATGGGTGTGATTTTTTCCCCCCCGGGATTATGAAGGAAATTGATATCTGGGGCTTTTTGTGTGATTATGTAGCCGTTTTCTGCTGGTGGTAATGGGCTCGAGGAGCTGCTGCTGCTGTTCGTCTCTTGAGTTTGGTCTCAGGTGATCAGGAAAGAGGAATGAAGTCCTAGGAGTCAAAGCATCACCTGCCAAGCTCAGGGTATCACCCTTCTTTGACAGAAGCTCTTTGTTTAGGATTGTTGGCAATTGCAGCCGTTTCCAACAGAAGATAAGAACCAGCCTTCTCAGGTAATGTCCTCGATCACACCCGATGACAGACTCTTGCATGCAAGTTTTTTCAGGTGTTCTGTTTGTTCAGTAATCCTTCAATGCCAAACTTCTCTAAATAGTGAGCGGGTCCCATCGGTAATGGACATCAGCCATTAAGCTGTTAATATTTGTCATGTATCAGATTACGGTTTTGTTATTCCAGCGTGATGAATGCTTGTTCTGCTATGAAAAAGATAGAGTGCAATACATTTAGCAGTATTAAATACATTTAGCAGTATACAAAGCAGTTGTTGCTGCTTTAACACTAGATTCCGAGCAAAGTGAAGTGAATAGGTGGACCTGCATTGGAAATACTGGTTCTGGCTCAACATGCCCACTTTTGTTTTACAAGCACTTTTATAAACAAATTGCAAGCAAACAGTCATTTAATTCAGAAACTGAATACATAATTATGTCAGAATTGTAATAATAGTATTATTATTTTCTGGCACTAGCTTATTTTAATGAGTTCTGCTGATCTCACCATGAAACATGAAGTCTGGCTCTTTACCAGCATAATATCTAGTAACTTTACCAGAATGACGGTCCTCGTTAACAATATGCTTCTAGCCTTCATGTTTGCAATCAAAAGGCTAAAAATATAGTGGCAGAGGGAGTCGGTATAGTATTATAAATTAATAAGGGCTGAAGACTTTCAGACCCCTCACAATGTTGAAACTCCCTTTAGCTTCTTAAACATGCCCAATTTATTGAGGGTGTGTGTGTTATTCATGGAATTTTTATCCTGGCTATGATCCAGCTGTGATTTCAGGCAGCTAGTTACATATAATATTGACTGGTTCCAGATGTACATATCATCCCCACTCACACTGAAAGTTTGTCCAGGTGGCACTTATGTGAGCATAGCCACCGGAGGGGAATATGACTTGTGCATATGGTTCTTTCTTGCTGAATCAGGGTTCTAATGCCTTAGAACAAGTATTGAAGATCAACAAAATATTTATTGCATCACAAATACTTTTTTTTAAAATCCCAAATTTTAAATCATGCATTGACATTATTCACAAGGAACATCCTGCACAAACACACTTACACCTAATTGTTTGTGTCAGTGTGTTTGGTATTTTTTTTGCAGAGATATTATGATAAATCTCTAAATATTTTGAGGAGATAACTGGATTTCTTTATGTTTAAAACAAAAGTTAATGTTGTAAAAATAAAACATCTGAAGAGTGTTTGTTTTACTGTTGACTAAATTTTGGCCACAATGCGGGACATATTGTATATTTATGTACATATACTGTATAAAGCCCCACAATGTTTATCCAACAAATCTTCTCTGGAGGACTATGGGAATATAAGAGGAGAAGGCCCCATTGCATGAGGAGAAGGCCATTTATATGATACCAGATGGTGCCTTCCATCATTACTGACTACAACAACAAGAGGAAATTCCTGAGTCAAATTAAACTGAGATGATAACATCCAACCTTATTTCCTTAACCTTCAGAACAAAATAGTCACTGGGTCCACATAATACTTCCAAGGTGATTCCTATGTTTGTTTGTTTGTTTATCTTCACTAGAAATATTTGTATATTATCCTTCATTTTGTACCAGAGCAATACACAAAAATTAATAAGAAATATTAATACAATATACACTCAAAATAACAAAAGAAAGGACGTCAGCTACCGCAATGCAAGCAAAGTATCCAATAGATTCTCTCCACTGACAGAATAGCATCTACCACAGAACTGTGGGCATCTGCAGAGAGGCACAGGGAGTGACGTCACGGGTGGTATAACATCATAGAGATGTTTATGAACAGATTTCCCTTCGCCTTGCAGAGTCCCCTGTAGTAGTGTTCGTGTAGCAAGCTGCAAATGCATTTCCACCATAGATTTCTCTTCATTCATTCATTCATTCATATATACATATGTATGTATGAATTTATTGAAACTTTTAAAAAAGATAAAAACGAATACAAACTAATATAAAGTAAGGAAGAAAAAAAAATGGAAAGAAAGCAAAGAGAAAGCAAAGAAGTGCAAGAAAAGAAAAAAGTTGAAGAAAAATAGAAAAGAAAGGAAAAAGATATAAAAAGTGGCTTTCAGTATTCTTCACAGCAGTTGTAAGTACAAATATATTTTAACTTCTCTCTCTACAGGTACATAATATTACTCTTCTTTCTATAATCTACCCTGTCTAATCATCAAAACTATAAATCACAAGTTTATTTTTTTCATTTTTGTGCAGAAAGTCCATAAGAGGCTTCCAGTCACCAGTAAATGTAGATAGTATCTATTCTCTAATCAAAGAAGTCAATGTATCCATTTCAGCAAAATCTGTCAACTCCACTAACCATTCCTCCACAGTGGGTTGTATTGACTCTTTCCATCTCTGTGCATATAGTAATCTTGCTGCAGTAATCATATCTTGAAATAATTTTCCATGGCTTTTTTCTGTTTTATCCATTAATCCTAAAAGGAAAATTTCTGGCTTCAATTGAATATTGATCTTTAAAATCCTCTGTATCAAAGTATGTATATGAATCCAAATATTTTCAACTTTTTTACATGTCCACCAAGCATGATAAAATGTCCTTTCATGCTGTTCACATTTCCAAGATACATTTAAATGCCTTTATAAATTCTAGATAATTTCTCTGGTGTCATGTACCAACGATATGATACATTTTATAAAAATTCTCTTTGAGATCATAACACAATGTAAATTTCAACCCTTTTAACCACATATTTTCCCACTGATCCATCCGCATATTATAACCAAAATTCCTAGCCCACTTTATTGTACAGTCTTTAACCTGTTCTTCCTCTGTTTCAAATTTCAACAAAAGTTTATACATTTTAGCAATTACATGTTCATCATCAGTGCACAATTGTACTTCAAATTCTGCCTTACTTTGCTCCATACCATAAATCTTTTTGTCCATTTTGAATCTTTCTGATAACTGTAAATGGGAAAACCATTGACAACTATATCCTTCTGCTATTAATTGCTCCCTCAATTTAATTTTAAATTCACCTTG
Organism: Liasis olivaceus; assembly: GCA_030867105.1. Lineage (NCBI taxonomy): Eukaryota > Metazoa > Chordata > Lepidosauria > Squamata > Pythonidae > Liasis > Liasis olivaceus. Next base: position 49,904,953 of record CM061349.1, read on the forward strand.
ATGGTTTTCCAATAATTCCCAATACGTCAGCCATTTGTCCTTGTCTGCTGTTTCTCTTCTATAATATGCTTCTTGAGCTGAGATCCATAAGGGTGTTTTCAGGCATAACCTGGCCTTAAATCTATTCCATATTCTCAATATGGCACGTCTAATAAAATGATTTTTGAAATCCTCATTAACTTTAACTTTATCGTACAGAAATATTCATGCTATCCAAACCTCAGGTCATGACACTCTAACTCTAAAAGTCTCTTGTTTCTCAGCAACATCCGTTCTTTCATCCAGGCCAAACAACAAGCAGGGAAATACAGTTTCAAATCTGGTAACCTAATCCTCCTCTTTCCTTTGCATCTTGTAACACTTTGTATTTAACTCGTGATTTTTTCCCTTGCCATATACATTTAGATATATCTTTTTGCCATTGTTTAAATGGTGCATCAGTTGTCAAAACAGGTATTGTCTGAAACAAAAACATCATTCTTGGCAAAACATTCAGTTTTATCACAGAGATTCTCCCCAGCAATGACAATTTTAATTTTTCCCATCTTAATATGTCCTTCTTAATTTCATTCCATGTCTTAACATAATTATTTTGAAATAACATAAAATTCATATTTGTCATAGTAATACCCAAGTATTTTACTTTTTTCTCAGTCTTAAAATCAGTTTTCTCCATTAGTTCTATTCAAATTTCTAATTTCATATTTTTATTAACATCTTTGTCTTCTGATTTTTAATCTTAAAACCTGCTAACATACCAAAGTCCTTTAATTTTCCCATTAATGTTTCTACTCCCCCTAGTGGATCTTCCAAAATTAACACCAAATCATCTGCAAATGCCCTTAACTTATACATTTCTTTTTTAATATTAACTCCCATAATTCTCTCATCCTATGTTTTTATTCAGTACCTCAAGAACTAAAATAAACAAAAGTGGATACAGCAGACATCCTTGTCTTGTCCATAGATTTCTCTTTTTCCATGATCTATTAATTTCAAACTTCTCACCTACTCAGTCCATAAGCTCTTTGATCCCTTAAAGGCCATATCAAGGACAGAGATGATGATGATGATGATGATGATGATGATGATGATGATGATGATGATAATTTAATAATAATTATATTTATTTAACCACAGTCCCAATCTACCACTAAGCATTCATATATCAAGAGAAAGTAACTGGTAACATGTGGATACACAGTTTTTTATTGCTTGTTACTGTTAGGGAAAACCAGCTCATGGTCAAAATGCATTTGGTGTTGGTTATATGTGAGTATTTTCATGTTTATTTGTTCTGGAGATGCATTAAATACTTGTTTTTAATTTTTGTGGTTGCAGCATTTGTTAGATGTATTTTTGTAAAGTGATTCTGGAATTCATATATTTATTCATTTCATATTACATATCCCAACTTAATGGATATTTTTTTCTTCTCTTTGCTGGATTTTAATTCCAATTATGTTTTTCCTTTGCTTTAGAGGACAAAAATAAGGCACGCTAAGTTGTTCCACAAATACCAGAATTATCAAATCCCTGTGTCTCAAAAATAAACTATATGCAGGAAGTAGTTTCTCAGGGAGCTGGATGTTATTTAAAGCCATCATTGCCAACAATTTGTATCTCTTAATTTACTTTTAAATTTATTTTGCTGTCTAGCCATGTTCACTGACCAAACTGGATCTGTAAGTTTCAGTAGAACTTGGACAGTACCTCGGAAATTCTGAAACCTGAATCTAACAATATCACCAGAGTTCCTATGGCATTGGTGATGCATATTTTGGAGGGACTCCTGCATACTTCTATTGGATGGTACCATAGTTCCTAAAACAAGTTTGAGCTTGCTGAACAATGCCTTTCCACATTCAAGAACATTGATTGATCTCTCTGTTTTTCCAGTGTTCAAATGTTTCTTGTTGCCAAATCTGCTTAGAGCATATCTGCACGGCAGCCTTAACCAGTCCTGTCTTATGCTAATGCTGGCTTAAGAAAAACCTGCCTGGACCAAGACTTTTTGGCAGCAACTTGCAAGGGATTGAGTCTTGACTGAAGGCTACTGTGGCTCCCCATTGGACCTATTGTTATACCCTCCCAATTTCCATTGCAGGAAAGCATTTACCAATTGCTTTCCTTTCTGTGGGCAGGTCTTGGGAGGGAGGGAAAGAGAGATGGAGCTGGGGGTGAAAACTTTCTATCCCAAGTGACTGGGAAATTCATGGAATAGTGTACTGCTGGACCTTTTTAAAAAAAAAAAAAAAAAAGGAAAAGGAGGTAGCCCAGGGAAAGAAAAATATTATTTTTTTTTCTTTTTAAAAAAGCACATTTCTGCAAGATTTCAAACTGGGGATGTATTGCACATCAAGCAAGTATTTTTAATAACTAAGCCAGAGAAAGATCCATCATAGAAGCTACAGCAGATCTTGAGGAAAAGCTGGGAGTGTGAGGTGAGAGGGTGTTCCTGGCTTTGCACAGTAGCCAATTGAAGTGTAAGGATATGCCTAGAACTAATAAAGAGCAGCAGGCAAACTGAACAGCAGTGTTTCAGCTGGCAAAATCCAGAAAGCACCACCACTTACGGTTCAGAAGAGGAAACACAGGCAGAATTTGCATTCATGGTGGGCTGAAGATAAATAGAAGATTATGTCCCTCCTCTCCGAAAACCATTGATGGCTTGTACTCATGACCGGTGCAACCTGTTGGTGCAGATATGTCTTATTTTCACAAAATAATGACATGCAACGGGATAACTTTAGGGAATAAGCAAACAATTTAATAAACTTTTTGTTTGTAGTGAAGACCCACAAATCTGTCCATTTTTTTCTTTTTCCATTTCCTTTGTCATTAAATTACTGATGCTGGATCAAAGCTAGTATCACAGTAAAAGGAAGAAATACCCATTGCTATTCAGAAATTATAATCTGTGCAGAGATTATTGCAAGATATGGTAACAGCTATTGAATTAGATATTTGGGATAAATTCACAGATAATAGATCTACTCATTTTCATTTTACCATATAGCTAAATGAGACCCATAAAAGCAGAAGACGTGTTTCTAAGTACTAGATAGTAATAATAAATACGAAGAAAGACTACCACTTTCACTTTTCCACATGTAAATGTTGTGGGGGCAATCTGGCTTCCATTGCTAAATGTAGGCTGTCAATTGCAGAACAGGTTCTGTCCAGTGAACAGGGAACGTGTGATCAACTCCCCATCCAGTCCTTCTGGAGCAGACTTCGGGAGCTAGGGCAAGTAGGAAAGATCCACTGCATCAAATCAATTTACTCACACAATACTGAATTTTTACCTTGGAGTTCTCATTAAATTTTTTAGGTTCAAAGGGATTAGCATGCTGTGCAGTTTCAATAATAGGATGGAAAGGAATGGGGATTGTTCCTTAGTTAATTTTTGTTTCCTGTTTTGTCATGTAAGACTTGACATACCCAGAAAGTTAAGATTAAATTAAAACCAGAAACAATTATCATCAATATAAAGAAAGGTTGTTTTTCATATCAGTGTTGTCTTTCTCGTATACTAATTTCTCATGGTATTTTCTTTGATATGAAGCCAGATTATAAAAAATAAAGGGCAAGAATCAGAAAATACATGGGAATAGAACTTAATCTTTAATGTTTTGATCTTTAATCCACCCACCAGATTAATGGAATGCAGTGAACAAAGAGATGTTGGAGCATTCCTGTAGTTTGAATATTTATGTATTTCCCTCCTTTATAAATATTTTATCTATAAACTATATTTACTTGGCCATACAACTTCCCTGAACATGACATAATTACAAAATGTTTGGGTTTTACTTTATTGTTTTTAAGAAGGCAAAGCTGTATTTGTCACAAAAGGGCATCTGCTAGGGAAGGTTGGTTTAGAGCAGTGTTTTTGAAACTTGGCAACTTTAAGATGTGTGGACTTCAGCTTCCAGAATTCCCCAGCCAGCACACTGGCTTGAGAATTCTGGGAGTTGAAGTCCACACATCTTAAAGTTGCCAAGTTTCAAAAACACTGATTTAGAGGATCCCTCTTACTCAGTTGAGTGTATATTCTGCAAGGGTAAATGGAAGGCACAAATGGAGAAGCCCCCTATGGAAAATAGGAGGATAACTCTCGCCCGTATTTCTGTATGGTCTTCTAAAAATCAGTTCCTCTTAAGGAAGTAAGCATGCTTATGCTTATGCTTATCCTATCCAGCCTGGCGTTTTGAACTAGCAGACTTTTAGCCTGTTTTAAGTTCCTCATTCATTGCTTTGTTTTCAGACCCAGTTGAAGTTGACTAAAACTTTGGACACCGCTCCATTATTTACTTTGGATTTTGACTCATTTCCTTGTGGGAATCTAATGATGTGTTCATGGTGTGCTAAAAAGAAAGCAAAGACTCTGCTTATGTATGTGCTGCTTGAATAGCTATTTAGTTTTGACCTGGGTAAGCAGAGTGATTTCTGAAGAGACAGTACTAATATACCGTTGGGCAGACCCAAATTACAAAAAACAGCAATGTTATACAGTAATCCTAACCATATGTACCAGCTCCATTTATCTTAAGAAATTTATTTCAGTGGAATCATAGTTAAGGTTAAGGTGCAAGTAATTTATAGAGTCTCAAAACATACAGGGAAAAAAAGAGAGAGTTCTTCGCCTTATATTTTTGGCCTAGGTTCATTATTAGTTAAAAACAAATCTCGCAGATTTTTAACACCTGGAATAGTGAGAAACCTGAGGTCATACCTGAACCAGAGATGCCTGTGTGGCAACAGGTTGCATTATTACTAATTGAGTCACACAAGCCCCAGCTGTGTTTACCTGTCTCAATCCATTCCAAGTTAGTGATCTTTGTTCCAGTAACTATGGAGTGTTCTTTTCTTAGAATTCATCAGTAACACTGAGAAAAAATATATCCATCATCTAGCTACTATCAAAAATGGCATAAAATATGAGCTCCCCATAACATATTTACTCACTCAAACCCTATACACAGGACATAAAACCACAGTATAAAGAAGCCCAAACTAATTATAACAGGTAATAGCAACCAGCCATAGGACTGATAATGACGATATTGAAGTGGTAAATAGCTTCTCTTTTTTTAGGATTGAATATCAACAGTAAACAAAACAACAATCAAGAAATACACCAAAGACTAGCATTTGGCAGGATAGCAAAAAAAAAAAAAAAAGGCCTTGGAAAAAAATGCTGTGATGTGTCTATACTTACAAATATCAGAATCATGCAGGCAATGGTTTCAGGCGATTGTTTTCTCTGTAATAATATATGGAAACAAAATTGGACTTTGAAGAAGCAGGATCGAAAGAGTATTGATGCTTTTGAACATTGGTGTTGGAGAAGACTCATGAGAATAGCCAAGAAAACAAACAAATGGTTCATAGAACAAATCAATCTAGAATTCTCACTCTAAGCACAAATCACCAGACTCAGACTATCAAATTTTGAACACATTATGTGCAGTCTAGGAAAGGTGGAAGGAAAGAAAAGAAGATGACTAGCAGCAAGGTGGATGGACTCAATTACAGCAGCGATGGGTGCACAATTGGAACACAGAGAGGGTCAGATTAGCCACAGATCATCCTGGAAAAGATCTATCTGTGTGATCCCTAAAAGTTGACACTGACTTGAGGGCACATAATCACTCAGTCAGTCAATAGAGTATGTAAGCAATAAGGTAAGTAGAGAGTTAATAGTAAATTAAATTAGAGCTAACCCAGTTGGGTTATTAAATAATGAAGCATTAAAAGACAAAATATTATAATTTACTTATGACTATTACATTGCTGGATTAGTTACTCTTTCCATAGGGGTTCATGTATATCAATCTCCCCAGAGATAATGCAGATGAAGACAGAGAGAGTGTGAAAAACAAAGAACAGCTGGAGAAGACTTTCTTAAATACCAAGGGTGAGGTAACAGGGAGAAAATGCGGGGCAGAGTTTTGAGATCTGGGAAAGGAGGAGTGCATCAAGGACAATGTGGGTGCATTTCTCTGTTGCAGATGTCTGCAGTAACATGTAAACCAAGGGGTGGGCAACCTCTGGTAGATTAAAGAAGTTCACATTTTAGGAGGGTTATAAAATCATCAAAGTAGAGGGGGGATAGTCACACATCTGGATAGGAATCTTTCTATTTTGAGGGGATTTAGTGTCAGCCATGGAAACTCACTGGGTGATGCTGGGCCAGTCACACTCTCTCAACACAATCTACCTCAGAAGATTGTTGAGAAGAAAAATCAGGGGAGTATGGTGTATATTGGCCTGAGTTCCTGGAGAGTCCCCCGTTGTAAGGGAGATGGGCAGGGACAAATCAAATCAATCAATCAATCAATCAATCAATCAATCAATCTAACCAAGAGTAATGATTATTAAGTCTATTTTAGTGCTTACATTGCATTTTTAGCCTGCCTCAAAACGGCAGGAATGATGGCACTGATTTGTGATCAGAAGGGGCTCTAGGGTTGCAGAAAGGGCTATAAAAAGTGTTGGAAGTTCCTGAGCTCAGGTTCAGGTTATAACAATCCCCCTCCCCACCGCAGCCTCCCCCACTATAGGCACGAAGGAAGGAAGGAAGGATCCAGCAAGGCAAAGGCGGTTTTGTATCCCGCTCTGCTGGGTTTTTTGCATCTGTTTCAAGGCCAAGCCTTAAATAACTCTTCTTCCCTACCTTACTACATCTTGGATTATTGCGAGGATAAAGAAAATAACAAGATACACAGTAATTTTAATCATCTATTGGGTTAAAGTAAGAAAGAAAATAATTTTATTTTGGAAGAGTTATTATGAGTAGGGTGGCCTATAAATTTGATGTATAATAAGTAAATAGATAATATTAGTCTCAGGGTTAGACTATGGGAAAGCATTTTCACAGTTTGCAGAAAAGCACGTTAGTTTTGTGTATCTGGATCTGCTGTATAAAGACAGACAGTCATTTAGCCATTATACCCTGATGATGCCCAGTGGTTGCAACCGGCTGGTGGAATCAATATGTGTTTCAGGAACCTGATGCAGATCTCTATCCATCTGTTCTAAAGTCAATATATAGCAAGATTACTAATATTTTATTTAATTCCTTATTTTATTGTATTATCTCTATGTCATTTCAAACATGAGCTAAAAGGCCTTCGGACTATTGGTCTGCTTAGAAAATATTTGGAACAATAACAGCTCTCATCAGAGTGCTGCATGCTTAAGTTTCATTGACATCATTGTCTTGCATGCTGAAATGACCAGCACCAGAATGTCTTGGATGATCAAAAGAAGCACAGATAAAGAGAGCATTTCTCAGAGGGAATCAAACTTGCTGAGGCAGGTTGGTTATTCAAAGAGCAAATGGTTGGGTGCTTTAAAAAATAAAATCTGTAAGGATGGTCGTATTACATGTGTCATTCCTAAGCTAGACGGACGCTTCTTGTTAGAAGGAACCTTTATGTATGATGGTTTAAAAGATGTGTTAGCTAGCAATGGCAGCCAGCAGGAATGTCTGCAACTGAAAAGGTTTTATGGTGATGCAAGGTGATGCATTAGCTAGAATTTTGCATTTGGCAATGAGAAGCTGAATCCTCAACCTTTACTCAGTTATGAAGCTTGCTGGGTGGTCTTGGGGCAGTGTGCTATTTCTCTCCCACCCCCCACCCCCGCTCACTCACACACACGTTTATGTCAAAAGCAGACAAAAAATGCAGGTAGCCAAGATTGTCAAAAAACCATTATGGTAAACACCGTTATTATTATTATTATTTTGAGCAAATAAGTTCACAAAGAATCAAGGTTTCCAGCTCAACAAAATTCTACATCATAAAGAATAGAAAAAAAGAAGGGCAAGATGTGGAAGATGAAGCAACCCTAGTCTGTAGTTTATAGTAATATTAAGATAGAGGAGATGTTCTTTTTCTGTAATATCAGAGAAGGTGTTAAGTAATTGTAAATGTTTATACTTGTCTGGAGGGAGGGGGGGAATCACTTTTTATATGTCTTTCTTTTTCCTTTTCCTTTTTCTCTTTCTTGTTCTCTTTGTTTGTTTGTTTGGATATCTTTTCTAATTATATATTAGCTTTTAATTATGTAAAACTCTAATAAAAATATTATGAAAAAAAAAGAAAGCAGGCCCAGCAGGTGTTGTGGAGCTGTTATGGAGATTTCAGTAAGTTAGACAACCTACTCCAGTTTGATGCCATCCATATGAGTTGGGATTATAACTCCCAGTATAGCCTGCCAACCTGCTAACTGAAGGTTTAGGAAATTATAATGTTTGGAAGTTACCAGCAAAAGAAGGCTTATCTTGTAGTAAAAAAGATACAGCTTGCATCAAAGGCTACAAAGAAAGAAAAAGCTATTATGATAATAAAAAGTAAGCAATTTTTGACTAAATTCACACATCACACTGAGCTACAGCATAATGTGGTTTAGTATGTTGCGTTTTGGTTATGATTATGATTATGATTATGAAAACCACAGTGATGTAATGGGAAGTAGGAACAATCTTGAGGAACAGGAGGAAGAGCCGCAACCAAGGCCACAGTCCGAAAAACAAAATCTGAGTCCGGGGCAGAAATGTAATTTGAGAAAGCATCTCAGACTTGGCCCTCCCTAGTTCTCATGAAGAAAAAGGGAGGGAGGGGGGAAGCACATTCAGACTTGCAGGATTCTGTTACTGTAACCCGATAATAAAAGTAATATTAGCATTCATAATTCTGGTTTCCTAGTCTGGTCCACTTTGAAGGGCTATATGGTTTAATCTGTTGTGCAAATCCAGCCAATTGTGGTTTACTCAATTATAGTTAAATAATATGCTATGTGACTAGGGTTACCAGATGTCCATCTTTTTGTCCTCATGTCCTCCATTTGGCAAGCATAGCCTTAAAATCAAATATTGTCCAGCTTTTGGAGTATGTCTTCCAGAGCAGCTTTTCTCTACTGCCCAGTGCTTCCCTAAAAGTGCTACCTGCAAGTTAACAAGCTCAGCTCTGTGGCCGTAATTAGTTGAATAATACCCAGGGAGGGGTAGCACCTCTGGAAGAGGGGCCTGCCATGCCCTTTCTAGGGCTGGTCATTCACCTTTCGTCCCCACCTGGCGCTCAGGTCTCACCTGTGGCTCCAAGTATCTGTAACACATGTAGCAACCACACCCCAGTAAACTATCTTGGCAGATGGGTCAAACCAAGTGAGGGTAGCTGATGGGTCTTTGACTCTTGGTGAGATAGGGGATTTGTCTATCCCAGTGTGTAAAGTCTGGCCCTGGCAGATTGAGCAGAGGAGACTGATCAACAATCCAACAGTCAAGAAGGCAGGCCCAGCAAGCATTGTGGAGCACTAAGAGCACAACAAGACACTTAGATATCCTGGTCATCCACTGCAGTAGGAGAGGTTTCCAGCTGTAATGGTTCTCCATGCCACTGGATTAAGGTCTTTTATGCCAAGAGAGTGGGACTGCCCCTGTGCAAAGACTGTTCCACTTAAAAGTCCATCACACACAGGTTTCTGTTGTGCAATTCATCTTCATCTACAACTCATCTGCAAATCATCTCAATCCAAACCTGACTAGTTGAGCCCTGAGGTGATGGGGGAGTGGCAAAGCAACAGGTGGAGATGACCACTGGCAGTTGTAGTCAAAAACCTGCATGTGAGCAACCCTTGGACCAGTGGTTATTCATCTTAGTACCTGGGTCAGCAGAGATGTCCGGCAGCATCCATGGTGACTGGGCAGCCCTTCTGGGATAGCACTGCCCACCCTTGCATGAGGGAGGGGGTTAGAAAAGGTACCCTAAACATTGCCTGCCCCACAACATTGTAATTGTTGTATGTCACCCGGAGTCACTTTGTGTGAGATGGACGGCTATACAAATATGATAAACAAACATCTGGCTAGCTAACTGCAGCTGGCGGATCATCTCCTTAGCAGTCAAACATCAAGAAAAACGAATCAAAGAAAACTCATTTTTGGGGCCTGGTGTAACTGCACCTTACTGGAGAGAGAGATGATGTCAAGGCCTGAAAGACGAACAACACTCATAGCAGCTGAACTTCACCGTTATAGCACTGACATTGCTGCAGTCAGTGAGACCAGGCTGGCAAACGGGGGCTCATTACAGGAGACAGCGAGTGCATATACGTTCCTTTGGAAAGGGAGACCACAGACTGACAACAGGACTCATGGAGTTCTGCTCCTGGACTTCTCCTGTTCCCAGACTGGGTTGCTGCAGAATAGTTTTCCGTTTCTCTTCTGCTCATGACAGTGCTAGATTATATTATAATTATGTATCAAGAGTTCTTATTACAAATTTGTACAACCCATATACACCACCAATACTATAATTTTTATTAGGAATGTGCAAAGTTCGCCAATTCAGGAACAAAATTTTCTGGAGAACTCAGGAACATTCTATTCCCCCTTCTGGAACAGGCTGCTCTGGAAGCAGTTTGGCAGTTATTAAAAGGTTCACATGGAATACCATGTTCAGGAGAACTTGAACAGCTTGTAGTTTAGACGATTTAGTTCTGGGAAAATGAAAAATGCCCCTGGAATGTCATTGGAGGGAGTGTATAACATTCAAAAATATTCCAGAATTTTCCATTCTTGAATTGAGTGATATACATCCCTAGATTTCATGGTTTACATGAAAAAAATAGAATATATTCCAATACTTGTTCCAAAGGTATGCATGAAATGTGAAGAAGATCAAGATTTAACTGGTATGGCGAGTACTGATTGATCTGACCATATAATTCTAACCTGTGAACTCAAATACAGATAAACATATTTACTCATAAGAGTTTCATGATTGCAATGGGTATGAAGTTCTTAAACTAATACAGTGTAAGTGATACATGAGTTTGTAAACAAGAAAAATGCAAAATACTTTATGTATAAATGTTTAACATATGTATTTGAAAATGCAAATAACTTCAGACAAAATCTTCTACCTGTAGTTGTAGCTCCCTGTATATCAATTATTAAGACAGTGAGACTATTGCTTTCGGCTGTAACATTGGAACTTTTAAATAATTTTGAGTGCAAGCAAGATTTGTATAATTACACATGTATAACGATGTACCTTCCAAATTACTTTTAAACAATTCAGTGGTTTTTACTATCTTAGATTCTTGATTTAAGAAGCAGCTAGTTACCATTAGTTTCACATAGTGAGCGTATGTGTGTATACTGATAGAAAAGAAGATAAATATTTTCTACTATTAATGCTATGAATATGTAATCCACGTTTGCCTTTCTTAATCCAATCTTTCTGATTATATTAAAGAGCTTAATTCGGCATTGTTCAGACATAGCATGTGTTCATCTTAGTTGTGTGCAGACTCGGCGTACGCTTGCAAAGGTTTGCCTTTGATGACATCAGAAGTAAGAGAAAACATTGCCATGTTTTTATACATGAGAAAAGTCTGAGAGACATTTTCTTACATTCCTCAAATTAAATAGACATAGGTGTGGTACATTATTTAAGCAGTGGCTGCTTCCTGCTGTACCTGTTATGCAAAGGGCAGTTTTGTTAGCAAAGCCAAGAAGAATCCTACTCTAATTTTTTTGTTGTAGTGTTTGGACAGCTAAAAATGCATACTGAGCACTCAGCCAGTTCTGACAATCTGAGATATAAAGAGGTATTTTCCTGTCGTAGAAGCTTTAGGCAAAGTTTTTCTTGGCACGCTTGTGTTTTCCTCCAGTAAATAGACGGTCAGCTATGGAAAAGCCAGGGAAGTCTGTGAGTTGCGGTGGGGGTGTACATTTGAGAAAGTGGCAGAGTACAGTTGACACTCAGTGAATATATATGCTTCAGCTGTTTTTAATGGATATAACTCTTAAATGTTCATTTATTGATACATGCATTGTTTATTTTCAACAGATTAATTAACAGTTGTGCTTCTTTTTAATTGATGAGTTTATAATTGCTGGGTTGAAACAGCAATTGGGGGAACATTTGGAGGGGCCTCTTTTCTCTCCTTGCAGTCCTTCTTCTTCTTTTTCTGGAGAAGAGATTATTCACAGGCTTCAAGGATCCTCATCAGGTTGCAATAGCCCTGTAGCAACTAGTCATTTTTTTGCTCCAGAGCTGCCATTTCAGATCATCCCTTCCCAATTAATTTTACTTTCTGTCCTACTTTATTTCTAAGCAGTTCCCTGATGCCCCTCTAACTATTGTGCTGGGCTTCAGCATTGTTATAAGGAGGCATTGGGGAAGCAGAATGGCCACGAAGGGCCATGGATTGCTGCTTCTGCTCTCAACAGATGTCAACACATTTTGGGAAAGCGGAGGAAAGGCTGCTGTGCACCATGAAACCTTAACTCCCTCAAAACTTGCAAGTCATTTTGGTCCCCGTCCCTTTTGTGCCCACCAAATGTTTTTGCCCGTCAGCGAGTTTCCCGCACTTACGTTAGTCTGTCTCACTAACTTTGGCTGTCTCACACTTTTTTTTCCTGCCAAATGGATTAAGGTTAAGGTTATCGATCAATGGTTGCCCATTGCCTCTGCAAACGTGCCATAATCACAACAAGGATATTGCACCGATCAATGATGTCTGCAGTAGGTTTTTGGATATGAGATTTTAACATTAGTGGCAAAAAAGGAACCATCATTTTAATCCATTTGTCTGCACACAAGGCTAAATCTTGGAGCATCTTAAACCAAAAGTCATTTCTACCATGTCCAGATATACTGTGGTATGACTGCCACAGAAAACACTCTCAACAGTAAATTATAGACCTATAGATTTTCCACAGAGATCCACAGTGGATGGACATCCCAGTAGGACAGAAGTTCCACCCCATCTTAACCCTTCTTAGTCCTGAGGGGCTACGGCTGTTCTGTTCCAGGTCTAGATAAGAGGGGAAGGGAAACAGTAAGGAAACCAGGAAACAATTCCTGAAAGGAAAAGGCAGGCACTGGTCACCCATGAACATAGGGACCAGCCAGTGAGGTCTGCCTTCCTTTCATGGATGGGAAAGGCAAGAACAGGGGAACAACCAATCAGGGCCTGTGGAGGTTGTAGTCCAGAGAGAGCACCAGTCTAGCCCTGTTGCCAAACTACTGCAATCTGGACTGGAACATTTCAAGTCAGCTTCAGAAACAGCTGGGAACAGCATGAGAGACAAATAGTTTAGGCTGCTGTGCAGAATTGCCCTAGGTAAAGTTGTTCACTAATTCAGGGTAGAAATCCTAGGAATACTGTTTATTTTATAGCTGCTTTGTGATTTAACTCAATTTACTAAAATATTTATCTGCCACAAGTGCAGTATCATAGTACACTACATCCACTGCAATTTTAGTTTCTTAAGTTAAAGGAGCAGGAAAATCTGAAAAATCTGTAAAGTTCAGAACAAGATGTGAATTTCTGAACCACTAATGAATACTGTGGGTTTTCAGCAAAGTACACATCTGAGATCATAAAAAACATCTTCCTTGTGTGTGTGTATACATATACTGTACTTTTCATATGTTGATATGTATATGGGTGATATATGATTCACATATATACTTCAACATAAAGTGTCACTGCAAATTGATACAGAGAGGTAAGATTTGGGTTGTATGCTTAAAAAAATGAAAAGATCATTGTTTCCAGTTTCACTTTCTATTGCTAAGGAAAGGACAGCTTTCTCATCTTTCTTCCTCCACTAGAATATATTAAGAGGTGTGTCTAACATGAAAAAGGCAGCTAAAATTCCAAACAGGGTTTTTTTGAACAAGAGACAGAGGAGTGATTAATATTTGTAGAAGGAAGGCTCAATCTTCTGCAAGAATAACAAAGTCACAAGAATGATGGTGCTAAATTTGGTGATGACTCTCATTCTGAATAATGTACACTGATGCTGATTTTTCAGGTGGCATACAAGTTTAATAAATTATTATGATTATGATTATTACTTTCAACAGGTTTTTGGGCCAACCTACTGGAACTTGAGACGATTCTATGATAGAATCTTTCACTGTAGAATATATAGTGCATTAACATTCTCTCATCTTAGAGTCTGCCTATTTTGCACAATATATGTAATTTTCTTTTTAAAGTGTGATAGGTTTCTTAATTATTTTGTGGGCTTCCTCCCCTTAATTCTTCTGTGGACTCCCTCCCCTTTCTATGGGTACGTTGCAGCATTTGTATGAATTAAAATGTTAAGACTTTCTTTACTGAGAACTACTTCAATTCATGTTGAGAGGATCAAAATAAAAAACACTGAATGTTAGCAGGTATTTGAGATTTGTTTGTTTGCCTTACCTTGCACCCTACCCCCAAATATTGCATGATGATCAAGTGACTGCCTCTGAAAGCCATCTGCTGGGAGACTTGTGAAGTTGGTTGGCCACTGTGAAAACAGACAGCAGGCACTGCTTATGTTCTTATGAAATACGGAATGTGAAATGCAGATTTGCACTTTAAATGTGAGATTTTACTCTCTTGTTTGAAATTCAAGTGAAATAAGGTTTGTTGATTTGAGTAGTATCTCATATTCTATCAATACTCTATTCTGTCTGATACAGCATGTCATTTATGTCAGCTATTAAATATGATCAAATAAGTTCCACTGCAACTCTAGAATTAAAAGCTATCAAACATAACACGTGGAAGTATATTATTAGATACTATAAGATATAGATAAGCTCAGAGGAATTTGGGGGATTTTTCAGGAATTTTATCCTAATAAAGAGGTTTGGCTCTAGCCAAACAAACTTCATTTTTAGGATGTGTAGTTAGCTAAAACAGCACAGAATTATTTTATTTATTTATTTATATTTCAAATTTAGATTAATAAGCAAATGTTCACTATGCTCACATGGGTTCAAAGGTGCAGTTTGGGTGTGGTGGAATTGCACACTGCACTGCCGAACAGCCACTATAGATTAGAAGACAAACCCTATGGTAGGTTGCTGTTGAAATGCCACTATTATGATACACATGTGCAACTTCTGAGGGATTTTCCACTTGCTTAGAAATGTGTAGGTGACCAAATGTGGATTAGCCAATGGGATTGCACTGTCTGAAATTCCTTAGGTGAAATTGACTCTGTAAGCTTGCTTGTATGTATCATTGGGGTCTTTCACCAGGAGATGTTACTTAGCGTGTCCATGCCTGTCTGTCCAAGACTCTGCAGACTCTCAATAAAGTTTTGGAAACTTTTAATCCATGTCCTGACAGAGTAGAAGAACAGACCCAAACCTTGCCACCCAGGTGGCAGAGAAGGGAGAAGGGTGCTGTGAGTTTTCTCAGGGTATTTCTCCAATAGTACCAAAATAAGATATCAAATATGAAATCGTTTTTCTCAGTTTTGAGCAAAATGCATCCAAAATTGTTCTATATGTTTTTATGTATAGGTTGTAAATTGCCTGCAGCTACAAAATGAGAGTGGGCGATACATACATTTTTTAAAAAAGGTTAAAAAAAACAAAAACCCCAGAGGATGACGGGTTCAAATCATGAATCTGAATGAATTCTAAACCTCCCTGGATCGAAGCAGGATAGTTTCGTGCCTGACTATCTTGAATGCATTTACTTCAGTGTATGAGATCTGGAGGTACTAGTCCATCCAGACAGCAAAAGATGTGAACCTCTAACCAATAGGTCTGTGTTCAACTGCATTGGATTAACTGTTGAATATGCATTTTGTATGCTTTATTTGAAATTTTACAGTGAAATTTTATCCACACTATAGAGTTGTGTTCACAATGTTAAAGTTAGGATTACACTCATTTTCATTAAAACTTTTTGTTTATACATTTTTAAAATGTATATATGTAGATTCATACATACTTGAATTTGCCATCCAGCTACGAATAATTGAAATGAAATTAAAAGAGAAACCAGTAAAATGGAATGAATTTCACTGCAAATAACAAGAGATTTATATAGGCTATGACCTGCAATTTGGATATGGCAAATATAGGAAGGAATAACCTTGTTCTTAGATTTACCAATAGAATAGCTATTGAAGAGTTATAGAACCATTTTTGGCCATGGCATAAAGCATGTCAGTGGTGACAATGAAATTGTGTGTGGCCATTAAAGTATGTTCTTCATTACTGATATTGAAAACGTCGAAAAGAAAGACTGGAGGACTTTTTCTCATTACATACTGTAAATAATATATTAATAACCTTTGTCTTTTGAAGCTTAACCATGTAATATGATTAAATGTATCTTTCCAATAACATCTCCAACATCCTCTATCTGGCCTCCAAAATAAAACACCTGGAAGCATTAGTAATTGTATTAATTGCAGTAGTTGTAAACATACTATTTGTTTGTTTGTTTGTAAGATTTAGATACCACTTCAGTCTATTGTCATTGATCGATGTGTTGGTCCAAAGCAGTATATTTTTCTTTTTTTCTTTTACTATATATCTAATGAAAAAAGTCAATATTTTAGTTGTTCCCAATAAAATATATTGTTCTTAATTTTAAAAAGAATGATAATTCTAAGAGTTTATTACATTTCATTTCAGGTTACTGATGTGCCGTAAAACATTAACTGATATTACATGAACAGGTGGAGATGTTGATTTTGTTTTGTAACTGGGTGCCTAACTCTTGTAGGTTTATTTCTCATGCACCGTAACGATAAAAACAAAAAGAAAGGATATGAAGAAGCAGGCAATGAAAGCTTTCTGACCTCAGTTTCTTTTGAATAAAATTGGGGTGACTGTATTCAGATTTCAGTGGGAATATGAGTTGCGCAATATAAGGAACGTGTAAAAAGGAAAAACCTTCTCTCGCGTTTGCCTGACTGAAAAGGTCCTCTGAATTCCAGAAACGTACATTTAGCACACTGATCATTCTGTACATCTACACTGCAGAGCTCTGTAACTCATCTAAATTATGCGAACCCCTGATTCATGCAAGGCAAGTGAATATGGCCCTAAAGGTACTTTCTGTCATTGTTTCAATTACAGAACTATGTGGGTAACAGGCTTGGATTTGACAGCAACTGAAGAAAGAGGATATTATATGCATGCCTTCAATCAGCTTTGTATTTGATCCTTAAAGGGAAAATTATGTGAGAGACAGGGGAGGAAAACAACAAACTAAGCAAGATCCCAATTTCAATATAATTTGGAGAAAATAACTGATTTGGGTTGGACATTTTGCCAGAATGGATGACTCAAGGCTTCCAAACAAGAAATGGAAACCAGAAGGATGCCTAAAGCCTTAAAGAAGAACAAATTGGGAAGATATGATTGACTGTAATGTTTCAAAATCAACTATTGCAAAGACGAATTTGGGTGGTTGCCCAGAACACAATTGAATGGTGATGTTCATTTAGATGCTTAATGCTGAAACAAAATAATGCCTTTTAACTGTGCTTCAGTTTAACATGTAACTGTTAACTCTTTCAGATTCAGAGATGGGGTCTTTGGGGCTGTGGCTGATGGTATTGTGCTAGTCCTGGGATAGCAACAAAAGTGTAAAAGCAGTCTAAAGGAAGTGGGGGGCAGAAAACAAAAAGGTAGTAAGCATAGTATAAAACAGAAAATCTCTCAATGTTTGTAAAAGCTTTAGAACCATCTATGTATCAGTCATCAGCACAGAACCTGATTAAATATAACCCTCATAGCTATAAAAGGACTGGGGTGTTTCTTGCAGGCTTGGGGAGATCTTCTGATTAACCCTTGGGTGGCAGGCATGGCTCCGTCTTCTAAACTCTCAGTGGCCATCTCCTTCACTCTGTGTCATCTGGATGTAATTTCTCTATGTACTATTTCTAATTTCTACATGCACTGAGTTGATCTGTCCTTTGGGATACACTGGTTGTCTTTAAGCCATTTTCAGAGCAACAGTAGCACCCAATGCACAGATAACTGAAGTGAAAACTAGGTCATGTGCGCGTTATGCTGGCTTCTGTCAATTGCTGAAAGCCATGTGAAAATTACAAAATATTAGAAGCTCCTAAAAACACCAAAAGAAAAACAGTAGTGTGGTAAATGTAACTGATAGCATAGAAAATACACTGTTAAAGCAAGGTCCATCCTTGGTTTGAATACAGAACTGTAAAATCCTTGGGAGGAGGAGAATGGCTTTCACTGGCCTTGAACGGTCCTTCAAAGTGGGCATCCGTCGTGTTTTCCTGGGAAGGGTATTCCATAAGCAGAACCCTGCCAACAAGAATGTTCACTTCCCTTGGCAGGGGCAGACCAGAAGGGTCACCCGGGAGGAACCCAGACAAGTACTACATGGGAAGAGGCATCGCTGAGATACCCCAGCTGTTGAGGGCTTTAAAAATCAACAGCACAGCTTCCCATTGGGCTTGAAAGTGGACTGGCAACCAATGCAGCTACTGAAGCCTCGGTGTGATTTTTGTGCATTCATAATCCTGTCTCTTGAAAAGTTCTGAAGCTTGGATAAGGACTGCAGTTTGAGGGAGGAAAGAGGGGGGTGCAGTGAATATTTCTTTTTTCTGAATGATCCACCCCACAGAATTTCCTATAGACTGACCTTTAATAAAGCAAGTGCTAAGATGCATTTTTTGGGTCTTAGAAAGCTGCACTGCGTTTTAGAATCTGCTTTCACTGTTTTCTTTAAAGGAAATCTAGTTATAAAATGGTAACAAAGGGCCACAGGAGGACAGTATAATGCTACTCAAATTCAGCACAAAAACTCAGATTCAGTTGACTTGACATAAGTAATTGAACTGGATTGGTTTAGGGAAAATATGCTCAAATCTAATAGTAAAATTAAATTGCCAAGTTGTGTACTTGCATATTGAATCACATTTCCAAAGAGCCAAAATGTGTTCTCCAAACACATACCTTTTTCCCCCCAGTTTTTGTAATCATTTTCCTTTATTAAATATGATGTTGCCAGCCTGAAGCCTGACTACTTAAACAATCAGCAATACATCAATCACTCCCCCCCCCCCCCCGCCTCATTTTCTCCTTTGCGGAAAAAGTTGCTTCCTATCTGCAAAAAAGTAGCCTAATCTGCAGAGGTTGTGTGTGTTGCGCTTGGGCCTCGTTGAAATTATGCTTCTTGTTTCAGTGTAAACTAAAATTTGGACAACAGTCCTCAAAGAATGTATTCCAGTCTAATCCTGTTGAAGTCAGTGGTATTATCTCAGGAGAAGTAATTTTAGGACCGCAGCAATAGTTACACAATATGTACAAAACCAGAACTCAGTTGTTGACAATAAGGGCTGTTCTGAATAATTAAGAAAGCCTTGAGATTAGTTGTTTTATTCTGAAATGAAAACAGAATTACCACTTGGCTAATGTTCATACATACCTGGAGGTGTTTTTTTTTTTTTTTCATGTTCTTTTTTGTCTTTCTTGATTCAATAGGTTGTTTGGTTTCTACAAAGGTCTCCTCCCTCCAATCTTGGCTGAAACACCCAAAAGGGCAGTAAAGGTGAGTCAATCTCCATCCTCCCAAAGGGAGAAAAATCCCAACACTGGGATTACTGTAGAGTTCTTGGTCTCTCTGAGCATGGTTGTTTGCTTGCAGACATTTCATTACCCAACTAGGTAACATCACCAGGGGTCCACAATTCAATCATGAGCTACAGATATTCTATTCTGTTGGAACTGGGATGACCATAAGTAACAAAATAATTCTACTCCCCTCCCAAGATATCTGGCCAGAGGACATTAGGATGTAGTGGAGAACCTTCTCCAGCTGTGGGTGCAGAGGAACTCTGCTGCTGATAACTGGAAGGCATGACTACCCTAAATTGTCTCAGATACACCCATGGAAGCTCTGTATCTTAAATGTACTGAATGGACTCCAAATAGGCTTTTCCTGGATATGGACAGGTGACCACAGGGTGTCCACAGGACATGGTCAAAAAAGTCAATGGCAACCACCAATCTGAACTTCTCTATTTCTGGCATGGACATTTTCAGTGATTTGCCACTTCAACAGAAAGCAGAGATTCCACAGCAAATTAAGGGAAGTGTTGAATCCATTGAAAACAAAGGCCTTCCATTTCCATAATCAGAATAAGAATAAAATGAAGCCAGCCCTGAAGCTGGTCGCCTCCTCTGCCTTCAAGCAGTACCCCCCACAGCTTCTGCCCTGCTTTATTCATTTATTCTAGAAAACGTTTAGCTCTCTGTGCTTATACAGAATCATATTAAGGCAATATAAATGATACAATCCAGACTATTTTTTTAAAAAAATAAACAATGTATCAGGGAAATGTTACACTGGGGCTAGATAAATGCAAGTGTCCTCAAATGCAGGAATCTGTTCGGAAATAAATGAAGAGTTAAGCAAGTTTCAATGAAGCTTTGCAACAAACTACAATGGTGTTGACTATCTTTGTTTAGAGTTCTGCCTTTCTGTTTCAATTCTCCCTTCTTTTTCTCTGGATTTCTTTTGTTTTTTCCTTCCTATGAGTTAGCATTTTATATATATGAAGTCATAATTAGGGGATTTTTTCAGGAGGTTTCCATTTTGCTTTTGGGGGGGGGAGGGGAGTGGAACAATCCTAGATGCATTATTGTAAAACTTCAATCTAGTTTATCTGTCCTCTAAGGAAAAAATAATGTTAGGGAAACCTCTATCAGAAATGAACACCAAACATTCTCTCTACATATTTAACTGAGAATTAGCCCTACTGTATTGAGTAGTTTAACACTGAGTTAACATTTTATGCCATTGATTAGCTGTAATAACATTTTGGTATTTGTCCTCCTTACGGCTTTTCCTCCTATATTTGGGGCAGCTGAAAATGTTGGAATGATCTGCAAATCTTTTGAGATCTCCCTGACGGTGCCCTTTTGACAATGGCTCTAAACATGGGAAGATTTGAACTGGAAATATAAGAGATTATGATGCCTTTAATAATGTTAGATAAACTGCTTAAACCATTTTTAAAAGTATAGAAAGA
Organism: Liasis olivaceus; assembly: GCA_030867105.1. Classification (NCBI taxonomy): domain Eukaryota; kingdom Metazoa; phylum Chordata; class Lepidosauria; order Squamata; family Pythonidae; genus Liasis; species Liasis olivaceus. The sequence goes on from CM061349.1 coordinate 49,925,795, forward strand.
TGAACGTTGTGCAGATGCCACACTATCTGTTTGATAGCAGTAGCCTGATTTTACCTCCTGGAAGAAATAGAACTCAGTGTCTGGCAGCTTCCTTACATTTCTAGTGCAATTGTAAATTTTTATTTATTTATTTATTTTTTGGCTACATATAGTTTGAAAAAAGAGAAAAAAATCGAGTGCTTGATTTTGATAAAAAAGAGACTTTGTCATAATTTGCCTACATGTGCACAATTACACACACCTCACACATTTAGTGACAAATAGGATGTTTATAAATAAGCCTCTCACACAATAACTAGCGCATTAAGCTGATGTAAATGTTTCATTTAAGTGTGGATTATTTTAGAAAGAGCCTTGCTTGAGAAAAAGATTTTTCATAATGTTTTCAATGTTAAATGGTGGCTTAATCACGGGGAAATTACAGATCGCCCCATTTTATTGGGAGTTAGTTACCCTTGGAAGTGAAAGTGAGGTCTTCTGATCACTTACTTTCACATTTGGAGGTGGGGGGGGTGTACTAGATATCCCTTGGAATCGCTTCCACATTGAATACTGTAATTTAAGTCTATGGTGGTAATTTTACACAGCTGCATCTCTACCTGCCATTTTCATCTTGGTTACTTTCGGAGGAAAGCTGCCTTGAATTATAGAACTGCTGTGCTGATAAAAGATCATTCAGATAAACAAACAAGGCTGAGTTCCTGTTGAGAAGAAAAATATAATTGTCTATTCCTTTCGTAAATCCATTTGCGTGTAAAAATAAAGCCATTATAATTAAGGTAATATGTCACTTGGACGCCATGTGTCAAAGACAATTTCACTTTGAAGAGTTCAGATCCTTTCTCACTGTGTTTGTACTTCTTTCTGTCTTCCTTCCCCCACCCTCCTGAAAGAAAGCGGGTAACTCTGAAGGATGAAAAGCCAAACTTTATAGCCCTGATTTAGTCTGGACTTGAAGAAAAGACATGAACAGTGCCAGTACAATGGTTAACAGATGATCTTGTTGGGCAAATACATCTTTTGCATGTGTTCCCAGACTTTTTTGTATTAAGGTTATTGGGACATATGGTAAATACCAGATTATTCCCCCCTCTGTGGAACTTAGATTTACATGTATGAACAGCACTAGTTATCAGAGATACAAAGAAATATATTTTGTCATTATTTTTCCTTGGATTTTATGAGGATAGCATTTTTTAACTTAACAGAACTTTTAGAATTGTTAAGCAATAAAAATATTGAGAGAGATTCAATAAAGTAAGCCATGCAAGCAAAAATCACTAGGGTTTTTTTTTTTAAACAAATTAAATGTTTTCTCCAGTTCTACTGGCTAGTATTTGCCTTTTTTTTCCCCCCTAGCTTCAGAAATGTAATATAAAACAAAATTTCTACATAACAACCGATTTTTTCAATGAGTATAGGAAGCAACTTATATTTTGGATGCACATTTTTAAGAATAAAAGATTGCTAGGTCATATAATGGAAAACATGAGGGACATAAAAGAAATACTTTATATTCCATGAAAATCTAATTGATTTCTTGTGCCATGTACTTATAGTTATTCTTCCTTAATTTTTACAACCGTCTTCAACCAACTGGTTTTTGCAAGTTTTTTCAAATCCCTTTAATTGTTTACTTTTGCTGAATTATGAACCATACTTTATATTCACTTTTGCAGGAATAAGCCCCATTGGATTCAAGGGATTACTTCTAAATAAACTGGTTTTCGGAAAGTGGGCAGCACACATTATGTTATTGAGACTTCTAGACTTCATTCACTACAATTAAATTAGTTAATCATAGTGAATCAGCTAGTTGTGATTCCAAATTTTTGTGAGATTGTTTTAATGCCAGGGAAAAATACTGTGTAGAATTTTCATTTCATAATACCTGTATCTCATTCTGCAAATATTTTAAAAAGCATCTAATTTATTTATTTACCACAAAAGGTGCTTGAGCTTCAAACATTTCCTTGTTTGCCATTGAAGTACCAATATTGTTATGATGCTTCTGAACAAAATAGAATCAATTGTGTTCCTCTACAAATGCTCCTGGAAGTTCAACCCCCCACCTCCATGTCCATTGGAGTTGGGTAGCTATAATACATTTAAATAAATAAAAATACACACCAGTTGCTCTCCTCACCAATAACTTGCTGGTTGGCTACCCCTCTCTTCCCTACATCTTATTTTCTTTGTTCTTTAATTTTAAAAGCATTGGCTACCAATCAAATCTGCATCTGGATCTGTGCTGTGTGAAGTGCTAACTCCAGGGACCTCTGGCCTGTACGAGTTTTGTAGAGATACCAAATAAATGGTATTTGGAAGGGAATTTGGGATCCATTTATATGAGCAGTACTCTGAAATGATCAGACAACTGGCAGAGAAGCACAGATGACCAATTGATGAGCCATTGCATACAAATGGAACGGCAAACAGGTGCAATGTGTTTACTGCTAACTTCTCAGCAGTAGCCATCTCAGACCTGGAAGTCTTGATTATGAATGGTTGAGGAGAGCTGGAGGTTTATAACCAATAAATCAGCAGTTCGAAATCAGTGCAAGATCAATGCCCCTGCTATACCCAGTTTTTGCAGCTTTTCCCTTTCCATTGCAGCGCCACACATCCCATTCTTTGATGGGATCTATAATGGATCTACTCCATTATAGATAAGTAGGAAAGAATACAAGGTAAATTATTAAAGTCCCATTGTATGATTAGCTCTAATTTCATATGCCTCTGATCCAATACATTTTTCCTTTTAAAAAGCAGGTGTGTTAGTGACATATTAAAGATTCAGTATTCTGCTTGATACCAAAATGGCACTGAAGATTTATCCTTGTATCAAAATCTAGAATGATTTTGAATTGTGTTTACATAGTCAGTGATTACATAGTCCTATGATTTTACTATCAACAGATTTTGCTGATATATTTTTGTTCATACTAAACAGTAAAAATAAAGGAAAAGGTTGTGTTGTATTCACTATATTGAATAAGTAGGAAAGATTTCCATACTTCATTAAGGAGAATATTACTTTTGGAACAAGAAACTAAGCATGTGAAAGAAGATAGTTTACTCTTTGAAGTAAAGTATGATTAGGGGAGTATAAAGAGGACAATATTGAGATGTGAAACTACTATAAATTTGACTGGATATTTGTACAATTTCTCTCTCTCTCTCTCTCTCTCTATATATATATACTGTATATATATATAGTGTGTGTGTGTGCGTGCGCGCATCTGTGTGTGTGTATACTGTATCTTTCCAATAAATGTTTTAAATGATCTGAGAACATTTGTTTGATTCAGTTTTAACCAAAACCATGTGTGCAGCTCTAATCGTTCAACAATGTACAACCGAATCAAATCATTCTTTGTCTTTTCTTAGACTAATAAAGGTAAACAGCTTTCTGTGATAACATCTCTATTCTTGAGTTTTAAATTTCTCCTTATTTACTTTCCAGTTCTTCACCTTTGAACAGTACAAGAAAATACTTGGAAATGTTTCTCTATCACCAGCTTTGGTAAGTGATAGTTTGCAGTTCAGAATATACAAATACATGTAATATACATACATTACATAGTGTGCTATCTTCAAATTGGGCAAGACACTGGAGATAGGAAAAAAGGCAGAGTTAAACTGGATGAGATCCAAATACTCCAGACACTAATAACAAATTATTTTACTCATATATAAACAGAAGTATTTGGGGAGGGCACATCAATGGAAGCAAATGATGAAAGGAGTGTTGTGCCCATGTGACACAACCTCTGCCCATTTGTATGTGCATTGTGATATGTCATGCATGTGTACAACAAGCAGAGCTTGCACTGCAAAAATGTAATACTGCTTTTGTCACTTGGAAAGAAACTTCCAACCTTCATACACCTCTGTGCATGAAGAAAGAGCGGATACCTTCTCGTTGGCAGCCATCTGGTCTTGAGGACCTTGGGAGGAGACTTTTCAGATGGCTTCTAGTTTTAGAGGAAGCTCTAAAACATTCTGTACATGTGAAGCCTCTGCTCTTCCCAGCCTGGATTTCACTACAGTTGTTTATTTGAAACAGGGATGACAAACCACATCCCATGGGAAACATGCAGCCTAGTGATCCATTAGTGCACCCCCAGAACCTCCTGAAATCATTCTGCTGAAATTTTGCAGAAAACTTCAAAAGAAGAAAAAGAAGAAAAGGATGCAACTTCTTACACAAAGCAACAGCAAATAGAAAAGAGAACCCTCAGTCAGGGAAAGAAAGAAGGGGAGGGAGGGAGCGAGCAAGCAAGCAAGCAAGCAAGCACAACTACCCTGGAAATCATGCTTCAGCTCATTAGTAAGATGTCATGAAATTATTTCCCTTCCCTCTGTGGCCCTTGCTTGGGCCATAGAAGTAAAATCTGCTTTATGATTTTTGGATAGTATGAATGTTAAGAAATCCTAGGTAGTCGGCTGCCCAGGCATCAATCCAAATAGATGACTCTTAAATTGTTAGCAAAATGCAATTGGAAGGGGTGATTAACAATAAATCCTGATCATCTGGATAATAAATTTTTTAGTTAAATGGGTTAGGGAACTAGATGTATTTCCTGAATGTTTGGCTCTTTCAGTGGAAATTTTGTGACAAGCATAAAAAGTATGTCATATACTTGCTTCACATATAAAGTGGAAAACTCCTACTAAAATGTACATGGAATGGAAATGAAGGTATTTATGAAAGGGGCATGATCATTTTTTAACATATTGTGTTTAACTACTACATTACTGTTATATCACTCTAATCATCTCTGACTCATGAAGGATCCCTTCCCACACTCCCTTTATTGGACTTCCACATTTTCCAAAGAATACAAGGTAAATTATTAAAGATGCTGTATACCTTTTTAACAGAGAAAATGGTAATTCATCTTGCAGATGTATGTACTAGGATAAACTTTTCAGTGTATTCTGAATAAATAATACAGCGGCTCATTGAGTTTCATAGACTAGCATACTTCTCATGTTATAAAGCCAGGGCAGAAAGAAATGGAAGAATAATCCAAGAGATGTTCTGTATGAGGAGTGTGGAAGAAAACAAAAGATATATGTCCACGTCAGGGATAACCTCTCCAGATCTCACAGAGAGAAACATACGTGATTGCTGAGCACAGTAAAGAGGGGATATAGGGTCTGTAATACCCATCAATGAACTGTTTCAGTCCAACAGGTAGTTACTGGATTAGGAATCCTTGCAAGGGCAAGTTCAACCTGTCATTCACATGCTGGGTCTTTATATCTGAATGATCAGATTGCACAGATAGTTCCAAAACCACTATAGCATGTACTTGGCCAATTAGCAATTATCATGCCTTATAAATTGGCTATGATACTGTGACTGGGCAAAGGAAAAGTATAGTTGTTGGGGTTCTGGGAAGCATGGAAAAATATACTATTATCTATTTAAATGACATCGTCATTTTCAACAGCACTTGGCAAGAACATCTAGCACACATGCATAAAGTATTTAACTGTTTGCAAGGAAGACAACTTACTGTTAAACAGCCCTACTGCTCATGAGCCCAACCGAAAGTAAGATATCACAGTTTTAAAGTAGTTCAAGGGATCTTTAAATCCCAAACTGACAAGGTGGAAGCCATTCACAAATCGGTTCAACCCAGAAACAAAACAATAGTCTGAAAGGTCCTTGGGGTGATAGGCTGGCATAGATGATTATATCTAAATTGTCATATACTGCTGCTCCTTTAACTGAACTCACACAGAGGGCAAACCTACAAAAACCCCTTTGTGGGGATATGGGAAGATAGAGGCCAGGGCTGAGGAGTAAAAAATATTCTTTCGTCTCCTGAACCGTGGGGGAGAGATAAGAGGACGAGACTGGCACCTCCCTGAGGAATGCAAGCGGTATTTACTGATTGACCCTGGGAGCTATTTCCAGTCTGGGAAGATTCTGTATAGAGGTTGTAGCCAAGTAAACCTTGCTGGATTGAATCTGAATGGTCTCCTGGAGTTATCTGGGCTATACCTGACACCTTAGCCCAAAGAACATGAGAAGATACTTTAAAATTTTAAATTAACTATCTGTGAGGCTTCAGTGTTCAAGAACCTGATTTTTTCTCTTGAGTTTAAAGTGAAAGTGGAAGTGTCTGCATTGGAGTAGTACTAAAACAGGGCTCTCCAGAAAAAAAAGGCCTCATTGCTTACATTGAGTAAGATGATACTTTAAGAACTGATTCCAGACATGATATGGTATGGTATTCAGCCAGATAACAAGCATGTCTAGCCATCAAATGGGTCCTGAAATCCTTACATTAATAGCTGATGGGGAAGCTCTTCAAGTTATTCACCATCACCATGCTTAGAAGTGGTTACATTCTATGCAGTGAACATTCTTGAAGCTAATCCAGTGGTCCACTGTGCTGCAACCTACCATCAAGAACATACCCAAGAAAGAGAATGTGGTAGCTGATTGCCAGACACTAGAAGAAGACTTGACCGCTATAAAAAAGTCAATGTCCTCCATGGAAGATCTCCACTGCAGATTGACATTGATAAAAAGTGAGACAAGAAGTGGACAAAAAGAGCCCCCAGTGACCTCCAATTCAGTTAAGAGCATCAGCTGGTGCTTCCCTATCCCACTTCTAGAACTGAATTTCAAAGATTCCTATAAAGGACTATCTAGCCTTGAAGGGGAGGGTGGTATAGTGAAGGGAAACACCTGATTCCTGAGAAGTAATTCCAGACCTCACTTCAACCAGAAGCAACCCAATCTATTAGCTCAACTAGAGAAAAACTGATCCTAAGGCCCCACTTTCCATAGATGGAATTGCCAATTAGCATGGAAGGACTACTCACTCAGAGGACAAACCTACAAAAACCCCTTAGTCCAAAGAACATGAGAAGATACATGAGAAAATACGGAGGTGCATACAACATTCCATATCCTACATAAAGCCTCCTAATGCACTGTCTGGATATACAATGGGGGTAAGTGGAAGGAGCTCTACTATGGGATTTCTCTGAGTGTGAGTGATGTGGTTGGAATAGCCCTGGCTTACACTGCCTGTTCTGTGTTGGACTAACCATTAAAAGACTATTAAGTCAGAATCAGGGCTGTTCATATTAAAATATAGATCATGCACAACATATCATCTTACTCAATGTGTAGAAGAATATTGAGAGATTATTCTGAGGAACTTGTAAATTACAAAGACCCAAATGTTCCATTCCACAGAATTCTGTGCAACTTTGCTAAGACTGCCAGTGTCCTTAGTAGGGGATAGTCCCAGGTAAGTATGCTTAGTTTTGAGCCAAATTTACATTTAAGTATTTCTGCCTATGCATTGCAATTTCCCCATTTTTCCCCCTCTGGCTTGTTTACAAAGTCAGAGGCATTTCCTGAAATGATCCTCATCTCAAGTTTCAGCTGATTTTGGAAGATACAGGGACTACAAAAGTCCTGCTGCATTTATTAACTCATTTAAAGTTTTAAACACCGTCTCAATCTGTGCTGGACTTTTGTCAAGTATGGTGAATATTTTTTGTTTATATTGGTAGAGGTGTATTTTGGGAATGTTCATGTGTGTCCAGAAATCCTAAGTGGGGAGGGGGGGATGTGTGTCTTGAAGCCACAATCACACTGAGCTTTGGGTATCTTGAGCTGCTGAATCCAAAGAGATGCTTCTCTGGAATGATTTTTCAATATGTTTTGTATGTGTGTGTGCATATCTATATCAATATATCAGTACAAATAAGCATCTTTTAAACTATTGTACAATGTTTTCTGGCATGCTTTTAGAAGTTTTCAGTGCACTATATTCTATTTTATTAAGTATCAAAGCATTAGCTGATTTGTTAAATGGAACATCTGACTCAATCTTCTCATTACAGTATTACTGGTTCATCAATTATGTCTTTTCAGATGTGAAATTTATCTTGGAGAACTTTTCTTCAATGAAATGTTTCATTTAATTGAGAATATAGCAACATTATACTGTATATTCATGGTATTAGATTTATTATTGAATTAACTCTTTGTTTTATATGCTCCTTGTAAGCGATATAAAGAATGGTTTTTGTGAGTATACGATATATATAATAATGGGTAAATTATTCTAGATGGAGCAGTGCTTTCTTCCTAAATAGGATGTGGATGGAATGCTTTTCCCCATATGTATTTCTTAAAACAGTCACAAAGCTTTCCTTCCAGCTAAAGGAAATGCATTGTTGATAGGACTTTGACATTTTATTTTGAATATTTGGAATGTGGTTTGTGGCTTTTGTGATTTTTTCTGCATGAACTGTCAACATCTAATCAAGGACGAAAGCTGTTTAGTAATGGTATACTACTGCAGAAGGGTTGGTCTCTCCACTTTCATCATATTAGTTGGCTTAATGCTCAGTTTTACAATGTGATGTACGGGGATGTTTTACCATAGTGCACATGAGAACTGATTGATTTAACTCTTTTAGACATTTGCAGTTGCTGGCTTGGGATCCGGGCTAACAGAAGCAGTTGTGGTTAACCCTTTTGAAGTAGTCAAGGTTAGCCTCCAGGCAAATCGGGATGCTTTCAAAGAGGTAGAGTAACTTGGATATTTTTTCAATATGTTAGGAAATAGAACTGGTGGATTACATGTATATATCTTCATGAAGCTATGGGGTGGGGGAATCTCTTGAGTTGGTTGAAAATAAGTGGTGGTCCCAGTTTAAGTGTTGTCCTATCAAAATACCTGGGAAAGCAAATCAAATATTGGTCATATGATGGAATACACACAATGATGGGGAGGGGAGGGGAGGGGACGGGAGGAGAGGAGAGGAGTTATTTTAGGAATGAATGCTAAACAGTTTAAAAATTTCTTATGTTATAATTAAAAAAATGAATTTCAGGTTCTATCAGAAGAAGGAAGAGGAGGAAAAAACAAGAGAAAAGGCTTTTTTCCTCCTACCTTATTCTGCTAAGTTCTGTACTGTGCACATGAGCTCCTTCAAAATTGTGTGATGAAGTCTTCCCAAGCATTTTCATAATAGTAAAAAGTTAGCTATTGGAAGGGAGCATTAGAAATTTAAATATGATAGCATGCGTAAGCTACCATATTTCTTAGTCCAGAACAACAGGAGACTCTAACGCTGTAATGTAACCCTTTAGTGGATATGAATGTGTGAACTGGTCAAAGGGATCACAGCTGGCCAATCCTCTGATTCATTAGCAACTATAGACATAGTGATGAACAAATGTAGGTTTGGAGGTAGTATCCAGATGCCAGATGTAATAAAGGAATAGATTTTTGTGCACTTGATAGTATAACTTACATGACAGAGCTTTATTCTTATCTGTGGCTGCCCAACATAGGTGGAACCAAACATGCATAATTCATTTCTCTCTACATGTTCACACCATCAGATTTATCCAAAGGCCTATCCACAAACATCCACATATTGAAGATCACACATAATAACGATCTGGTAATTATATATTTAAGTACTAGACTAAAACAGAGAGCCAGTTTAGTAGAGTGATTAAGGTACCAGGCTAGAAATCGGGAGACTATATGAGTGCTAGTCCTGCTTAAGAACAAAAGCTAGATGGATAACTTTGGGCCAGTCACTCTCTCTCAACCCTAGGAAGGAAACACTGGCAAACCACTTGTGAAATCTTGCCAAGAAAACTGCAAGACCCAGGCAGTCACGAGGAGTCAATAATGATTTGAAGACGAATGAATGAATGAATGAATGAATGAATGAATGAATGAATGACCAAAACAATTGAACAGGTTCTAAATGCCCTTTCTATATATAGCCAAAAGTATTCAGTATTCTCAGTTGAATTTTTTACTTTTTTTGTCTCTTTCAGTAGCAAATATGCCTTATCACAAACTACTTTTTAAAGTTTCCTGAATTTTAAATATAAAACCACATGACACAGCAAGGACGATGAAGACTGTGCCCCATTCTCTTGAATGTAGAGTTCTTACCTAGTATTCTGAAGTAAAATTCTGAGATTGCTTTGCCCAACAATGTTCTCATCCAAACCATACCTAAATATTTTATTTTATTTATTTTATTTTATTTTTTCAGATACTGTTCTAATTGCCCTTGTGCTGAAGGTCAAGTTTGCCATATGTACGGGTGATATTCGCATTGCAATGAAATGCCCTATTGGCACTACTACCTTCAAAAATGAGATTTTTTTCTTACTCTTGCAACAGAGAAGGTAATAATTAAATGCCCTTTCTAGTCCTGCTCATCTTCACCCTTGCAGATAGATTGATAGTAACTGCATTTTAAAAACTATTCAGAGGTATTCCCAGCACAATCTTATGCATGTTCAATGGTATGTAAGTCCCACTGTTTTCAACTGGATTTAATTACTAAAAAATATACTATATTTGGGACTGTAGAGTTAGGTTGCAATCTGATAACCTGGGTCATACCAAAGTGACTTACTTGAATAGTTGCAGAGTAGCCGTGGCTTAAGAAACAGCTTTCTAAAATAGAATCTTTCCATCTCAGAAAGGTCTGAGGTCTGCTGTAAAGTACAGATAGCAAGTGCATTTATAATTCAGAAACTTTCAGAAGCTCACAGGAGAACTTCACAACCCCCTTCTGAAACTTAATAATTCTGCTATTCTTTATGACTTCTCTACAGGGTTCTTAAGTAAATAAACATGGACTTTGACTTCAAATGCAATGGAAATGAATCTCTCTGTGAACAATATGTCTTGACATGTTTGAATATGCTCAAGAGCTTTCTAAAGAAAAGGAAACAGAGAAAAGTGATAGAAAAATCCCTTTCCTAATTTTTTTAATTTAAAAAAATGCTAACAGGGCTTATTGAAGAACTGGCAAAGCACTTTTGCTGGCTTAATTTTTAAGGCAGCTACAAAATTCACTTAATTAGGATAAATAATTTACTCTAATAAAAGGTAATTCACAAATGTATGGACAAGTAAAATGATGAATATAAATACTAAGGATTTTCTTTTCTCCCACTGAAGTCAGTAAAATGCATAGAGAAATCCAGACTAGAATGAGTCAGAATATTAGTCCCCCTTTCAGTCCATGATTAACCAGTTCTTAAAACTCAAATTTATTATTTTCTGTTCCATATGTTTCAAGATGAGCTAAATAAATAATTCGATTATTTTCTCAAGAAAATCTCTGCAGTACCCAAATATGATTATAGCAATAATAATTGCTATAATGGGATAATGTTAGTTCCTCTAGGAGTTCAAAGCAATAGTATCCTGTACATGGTGTTCCCTCTTCCAGATGTGTAAGGTAGAGTCTCCCTCAAACCCAGCTTGACTCCTGGTAACTACATAAACACATCCATGTTGTTCTCTTGACAATAGTGTAGAAGTGGCATGCCATTACCACCTTCTGGGATGTATTTTTGACTTTTCCGTTTGATCTACAACCTTAGCATTCCCTGGTAATCTTTCATCCAGGTACTAATTGAGCTGGCCCTTCTTAGCTTTTTCAAGATCATTCAAAATTAGCAGGGTGCTGCCAGCTACTGTGACTCTTCCAAATGAAGATAGCTTGAACTGAGACTGTCTGCTTCAACTCATGGTTCAAATCATGGTGAGGTTCCATGATTAAGTCAAGGTCTCCTCTCCCTGGGTCTAGTCAACAGGATATTCACTACATTACACTAGCTTTTACCAGACCAAGTTGTAAATACTTGCTAAACGTATGTAAATCAAAGTGAAGCAAAATATTAAAGGAATAGCCAACCTGGCTGTCACCTGAATAAGCACAAACCAGATGACTTCGATACGGCAAGAATCATTTGGGTGATTTATTTGGATGATATTTTGTCATTAAACAAATAGGTACATGACATTAGCATAGTTTAAAGAGCTGTAGTCAAAATGGTCTTCATTTCCCTGTATAAGCATCTTTGTGGAAGTCATGTTTTGCCTTTCTAATTAAATATTTGATTACACAAAGATAACTTTAGTGAAAAGCAAAGCTAAGCAAACAAACACTTGACAGAAAAAAAAATCTTTAGTTTGGGGCTAGACAATTATAAAGAATCTTCCACAGTAATGCATTGGCTCATGTTGGAATTCTGAAAGTTTAAGAGCCTAGGTATCCCAAGTATGTGTCTGTACGATGCATAAACCTCCTAGCTGGTGAAATACAGGAAACAATATGCGGGCAGCCTTATCTGGACTTGCAAGATAGTCTCTAGATTAGAGATCCCGGCTTGCATAATAGCGTGTGCATGTTTCGGGTAAACCTGAGCTTTGGCTATGCATGAGGCACATTATGAGCCAAAATTCGCCCAAACTGACCTCTATTGTCATTATTAGCAGGAATGCTGCATACGGTTGGTTAACTTATGGTGACATATTGGAATTTCTCAAAGGGATTTTAAATTAAAGCCAAGAGAGGAATTGATATCAGAGGGATATATGTGTCAATGGCTTTCTTATGTACAATTATAAGAAAGATTTAAAATAGATAAAAGGACATGATTTTGAATATGGTAAGACTGAGTTTGAAGCAGAATTACGTACTAGTGATAAACATGTTATTGCAAAGATGTATAAACTTTTATTGAAACTAGAGACAGAAGATGAACAAGTTAAGGATTGTATGATAAAATGGGCTAAAAACTTTGGCTACAATGTACTGATGGAACAATGGGAAAATATGTGGCAGGAAGGACTAGAATTTACATTGTGTTATAACATTAAAGAGAACTTTTATAAAATGCTGTATCATTGGTACTTGTTGCCAGAAAAATTACCTAAAATGTATAAAGGTACTTTGAGTGTATGCTGGAAATGTGAACAACAAGAAGGGACATTTTATCATCCCTGGTTGACTTGTAAAAAAGCAAAAAAAATTTGGAATGAGATACATATTTGTATACAGAAGATTTTAAAGATTAATATTCAATCAAGACCAGAGACTTTCCTTTTGGGCTTGATGGACAAACAGTTGGAAAAATCTCATGGAACTTTGTTTTTATATATGGTAACAGCAGCAAGGCTTTTATATGCACAGAGGTGGAAAGATAAGACACTAACTGTAGTGGAGGAATGGATGGTGAAGCTGATGGAGTTGGCTGAGATAGCAAAATTGACGGCTTTGATTCGTGATAAGACATTGAATCATTTTAATGCTAACTGAAAACTTTTTTGGATTTTTTGTAGAAAGCAGAAAAAAATGAAATTATATCGCATGGATCTGATGATTAGAAATAATATGGGTTAATAGAAATAATGGAAGTTATGTTTTAAATTTAGAATAAGAGTTTGATGTATATTGTTACTCATATCTGTTGCAAGAAGGGTCGGAAGTCAATTCTTTTCTTTTTTTTTCTTTTGTGCATTGTTGATCTTTACTATTTTCTCTTTTTCCAATTTTATTTTTCTTATTATTCTTTCTCTTAATATTAATTTGCGTAAGTTTTTACTGTGTCTTTTAAAAAATTTAATAAAGTTATTATTAAAAAAAAGAACTGCATGTGGCAAGAGTGCATTTAGGCTTGTAACCTAGTAACCTAGTGTATACTGAACCTTCTGTGGTATCTGTTGGCCCATATGATACTGATACTGATACTGAATATAGATACTGAATGTATCTGATATTGATACATTCAGTATCTATGGGCCCATCTGATGACTACCATGGCATACAAAATATTGCAACTTGGACTATACAAGGAGTAAATGGTAAAGAGGATGGATTAAAGAAGGAAATGAATGAAAGTCACATAGATAAGTTGTGTGGCTGTGAAATTAAGAGAAAGGGGAAGTATGTAATAGATCTAAATGAATGTGGTTTTGCTTTGCTAAACGTGCAGGGAAGTGAAGGTGTAAGTTTAACCATGAATGAAAGAACTAAAGTTTACATCAGAAAGTGTGAATTGGTTCATCTAGATTGTTTTGGATATGTATGAAATCAGAATCCATTGACTGATGATATTCCATGTTACACTCCAGTAATGTTACTAAAAGAACTGGTGATGAAGTGGGTGAAAAACTGTGCAAATGCTGGATAAATGATATCAAGGAAGAAAAAAAAAAGTTAGGTGATATGAATGGATGGGTGGGACTGAAAATGAGAAAGTAAAGAAAAAGTGATGGGACCATTCAAAGACCTAAAAATAAGTGAGGATGGTAATAGTTGAGCATCTACTTAGAGAAAGTTCTGTTTGTTTTGAATACATGGTTTAAGCATAAATCTATTTATATGTACATATGGAAAAAGAATGAATAAAAAGCATGATTGATTTTATTGCTTATGATGAAAGATTGAAATAATGAGTGAAGGATACAAGGATGATGAGAGGTTCTGAATATGAGACAGATCATTACTTAGTGTAAAGAATGGATCATGAGAAAATAGACATGGAAGAGAGAAGAGAAGAGAGAAAATAGAATGACCTCATGAAGAGAAAGTATGATCCTACATGAAAAAGTATTAGAAAACAGATTAATTTTGCAACAGAATTAATGGAAAATGGACATTTTAAAAAAAGGCTTTTAAAGGTGCTTATAATGGAGTACAATGAATTATGTTACAGAGCGCCAAAGAAGTATGTGGAATTATGCTAATAGGAAGTACGATAAAGATGCTTGGTGGAATGATGAAGCAAAAGAGGCTATGGATAATTTAAATGATTGCTGCAAAAATTGAGAACAAGACTGCTCTTGTACAGTATGCCTTGAAAAAAAAAAGATACGTTACAAAATGCATTCAAAGAGAGCAAGAAACAGTTAAGATTAAACAAGTTAGGAAATGGATGTGGAGCATGGCTTCCAGAATTCTTGCCAGCCTTTAACCAGCCGTAGCCATAAAGACATCTCTATTTTCTTCTGTATAGTAAATGAGTGTGTTGTGTCCCTGTGTTTCTGCTTTCTGAGATTTTTTTTCAGCAGGTCACTGAACATTTCTTAATTTAGAGTAAGTATATGAAAAAGTGAAGAGATCTGAATTATGGAATGTTTATGTAAATATGGAAGTTTCTATATGTGAACACATGCAACTTAGCCAAATACAGTAAGATCTAAATACCCAGAATCATGGACTTCATCAACCTCTGCTTCACTGCCTACTTTCAGTTTAATGAACAAATATACTGTCAGCCTTCCCAGGTAGACCAGACAGGAAACACAGCCAGCTGAGCTAATTCTACTTTATTGTAAGGCTATGTTATGTTGAGTCTTGCAAGTCTGAAAGTACAAATCTCCTGCTGTCTCTTTTACAGCCTCATAAGTTAGGGAGGTTCCTTTCTGAGTTTCTTTCTCTGTCTGTTATCCAGCTGTGGGCTATACCTCTCCTATCTGATCATTCCCTAGGCAACATCTCCCCCCCCCCCATCTCCCAAGGTCATTCCCACATACCATTACATATACCAACAAATCAGAGGAACACCCATGGGATCACCACTCTCAGAACTCATAGCAGAGACCGTAAGGCAGCGTCTAGAAACTATAACACTCCCACACATACAACCAAACGTATGGATCTGGCATATAGATGACACCATCATCATCATCATCATCATAAAAAAAGGAAAAACTAGAGAAGACACATGAAGCAACATCTTCAAAGGAATAAAATTCACAAGGGAAGAAGAAAACAACAACACACTACCCTTCCTGGATATCCTCATCAGCAGAGGAAACAATGGCAAATTAGAAACGCAAGTCTATCAGAAAACAACCCACACTAACCAAGTGTTCCATTACCAAAGTAACAACCCAACCTCCCACAAAAGGAGCTGTATAAGAACATTATTTAGGCAAGTACAAACACACTGTAGCAACCCAGAACACCAGAAAAAGGAAACAGACCAGCTATACAACACCTTCCAACAAAATGGATACCCACACAACTTTATCAAAAAGTGCCTGACCACGCAACCCACTACAGCACAACCAACACAAGCTATGAAAAGGATAACACTGCCATACATCAGAAACATCTCAGAAACAGCCAAGAGACTATTGCAACCACATGGCATCACTGTAGCATGTACAATGTAAAGCCCTCCAAAACATCTCAAGTAAACCAAAAGAGCCAGTGGCCCAAGAAGAAGAAGAAAAGGAGGCATCTACAACATACAGCATAAGGACTGTAACAGCCACTCTGTAGGACAGACAGGCAAAAGACTAGCGGAGCACATCCATGAACACCAACTAGCATCTCCCAGCCCATGGACAGACTCAGCCACAGTTTCAACTGGGAAACTGTGAGCATCCTACATCAAGCTAAATCCAAAAACACTAGAGAATTCTTGGAAGTTGTCTGAGTAGCGCTTTATGCCAGGCTACTAACCTACAACACTCCACAGCACTCGGAAACACGCAGCAGGCATATGTTCCACGCATGCTGCCTATATCCCTTACACTGTGCTGAGTCAGTACTCATCAGTTGTAGGCAATCAGCTCATTAGCCATGAGCTCCAGCTACATTGTTTGCCTTGTGTTATTCACACAGTAAAACTTCCTTATGAATATACCTTAACAGAAGTTTGACATTCAGACAAATCAACTATCAATAGACACATAGAAATAAACCATATTTACCCATCATTCAAAAGAGACAATAAAAAAGCTAAGGAAACAAAAAGACCAGAACACATCCTCTCCAGCAGCCAACACCCAGATAAGCAGGGATTAACACCAGACAAACAAGCAGAAAACAATACCCTAATCAAGGAACTACCAAGGAGAAAACCACACCCACACCAAAACAAGCAGGGCAAGCTACTGTATATAAACAGGGAGAAAACCCCACACTCATTAGCACTGATGATATTACCTAATTGAGTAATGAAACATCTGCAAGCAAACAGCCAAGCTCAGAGAGCACCAAGGACTCCACAGTTCAGTCCTGAGCTACATATATTCTCTTCTATTGGAGTTTCTGTATATGATAAAAGCTGCATATGATGGAAGTAAAGCATGCTGTATGTGAGAATAAATGGAGAGTGAAAGATTCAATACTGAACACAGAGTAAGATAACGATGTGTGATGCTCCCTTGGTTGTTTTAATGTATTTAATAATAAATGTATATGTAATGTCTGTGGTGACATTAAAGACATGTTGGTTGGCATCAGGTTGTGAATGTGGGTGCATTATTGTGAGAGGTATAAGAAGTTTAAAGAACAAAAACCAATATACAAAGTGGTGTCTGGATGTGGAGAAAGCAAGGATGGCTTGTAAGGAGAGAAAGTGTGGAGAGATGTAATGAATAGTGCTGGTTAAATTAGATTTAGTTATATTTTCTTCTCTTTTTCTCATCTCATGACTTAATTTATTTGGCTTATTATTTCTGACTCGGTGCTTTGCTTAACATAGTTTACTCCAAAAAAAATAATAGTGTGGTGTGTATGCATGTATGTAAGCTAGAAAGTGATATTCATTGAAATGCACAGTCTCTTGTCCAAAGTATCCTTGCCTGACTGGAGTTTGTAGTACATAAACAAGTTTAAGAATATTTAGATTTACTGGTTAGAAATAATTACCTAGGAAGCCTAGCATGTTTCCTTGGAATTACAAATCTGCTATGGTTTAAATAAGAATTTCAAAAATTCATGCTCATGATAGGCCTACTTTGAGCTTTCAAAATAGATATGTGAAAGGAAGGAGAAGATTAGTGCCACCACTAACCTCTATGGCCCATTAAAAGGAGTTTCAGGCATTCATATACTTTTAACTGCATAGAGGCTACTTAGAAGCCTCTTATTAGAAGCTTTCATACCATTAACCACAACTTGGTTAACTAACCTACCCTAGAATTTTTCCATATCTTTCAATTAGGCATGAGGAACATATAGCTCCAGATGTTGCAGAACTGCATCTAATTCAGCACCACCTTAAGGGCCATAGTTTCTATTCCTGTTTTAGATTAACCAGCCTTATAATGTTCAAAAAGAAGAGAAGGCTACTTCTGCACAAATGTTACCCCATATTCATCACCTTTGCAGGGGGAACTTGCGATCTTTTACATCAAGATCAAAGGTCTGAAGAAAACTTTCTACCTAAGTAATTTTACCTTAAGGCTCTAAGTAGGTGGTTCCAACTCTATGCAGTTAAAAGTATATGAATGCCTGAAACTAATTGACAGGTAGCCCCATCTTATGGAGACAATTCACTGCTGTTGGTCCATCTGTATGTCTATCTCATGCAAGTAAACTATGGAATGTGTTGGCAGAATATCCTGACTGTCATGTATTGGCAGCATAATATTTCTCTAGCTCTTCTACCAGTGTGATATTGCACAATAATGTGTGCATGAAATCCATACAAGTTCTTCCATTCCTTTCCTTTTATGGCAGGACTGGAATCCTATTTCTGATGGCAGAACGGTTTGGCAAATTTTTGGATGCACATTTTTTTCAGGCCATTTGGCCAAAACTGCAGCTGGTCTTTAAGTGGGTAGAGGGGGAGCATACTTCAAAAGAAGTAAGTGGAGTCAGGACCAAAATAAAAAATGATTTAAAGTTGCATTTAATTAAAATTACATTACTCAGTTACTGTTATTCCTCCCTTATATTCTATTCTTTTTCTTTCTGTTCTATTAAAAATTATAATTCAGCAACTGGTTTTGGAGGAGTTCTGGAGGCAGTATAGTTGTGTGGTGTAGTATAGTTTGCATTAGTAATTAAAAGATTCTACTAAGACTAGGGAGATCCAGATTCAAGTCCATTCTCAGATATGGAAGCTCACTTGAGTGATCTTAAGCCAGTTGGGCACTCTATTGAAATATTTATAGAGGCATTTTGTCTATTGTTTTGTTTGTATAGCAACCATCCACCTTTGCTAAAGCTCACCAAATTATTCAGACCAATGGATGGGGTCTGAGTGGACTCAACAAAGGGCTGCCTGCTACTTTGGGACGTCATGGAGTTTTTAATATGGTCTATTTTGGATTCTACTTCAATGTGAAAAACATCATTCCTGCCAATAAGGTATGTGTCCTATTTTAAACTTGCTAGATGACTTTTTTGAGGCACGGATGTGGTTCCAACTTTTTTCAATCAGTTGAAAAAATTGGGAATACTACAGGTGAGACACAATTCCCTCCATAGCTTCCATTTTTCCAAAGCTGGCCCATCCCCTTTGTTGGCCCAATGGAACTTCCAAAGGGAATAATGGTGCTCTCATCTCTTATGTCTAAAGCCAAGGTCCCAATGACTCTCACCCTGCTGTCCTTTAAGAAAACCTCAAAGACCTGACTCTTTCCACAGGCACTGGGCCAGGACATGGTTTGAATCCACCATTTGAATGGATATGCTTTAATTTTTTTTCTCCTGACATGACAGTTTTTTACTATTCTTGTAACTGGTTGCTATTATTTCTTTTAACCTCCTTTAAGCCACCCAGGGCCATCGACAAGTGAGCAGCCTTGGAAATTGACATTATAAATACAGATAATATAAACAAACATGTTCAAGACATTTAGTTGGCTGCTCTTGGAAGTGCAGTGTTGATCTAAGAGGGCAAATGGCTTGTCTTAAGGCTACAGAGTGCATATGTGATAGGGGTGGGCATTTTTTACTACACTACAATTTTAAGAGAAGTTAATGTACCTGTGAACAAATGGACTTCACCAGGGCCACAAATGAGTACATGAAGCAAATGTTAGTGTTTGCATTCCAAACACCCTTTAACTTATATTTACCCTTTAACCTATAATTGCATTGTGTTATATTCAGTATAAGAATATTTCTTTTGGAATAGTAAAACTGTTGCTATGCCCACAGAGAGAAATAAACAGGAGGAGGTGGGACCTCCATATAGGAAGTTCTGGAAAGCAGGCAGTATATTTGATTCCTGAAAACAAGATGGGTTTTGAATTGAAGCCATGTCCCCATGGGTCAGGGCATTAAAACCTGAATCCTGGAAGTACAAATTCCAGTACACATAGATCCATTTGTAGGTGTCTTTTAGAAGTTATCTGGCATAGTATTTCTAAACCCAAATGATACTAATATGAAAGACATGTTTGGTTTGAACTTTAAGGATTGTCCATGTTTGTTCAGCTTTTCAGAGTTGAGGAGCACACTAAATCTGGCGTCCTCCTCCATGAGGCTTCTGCATTTACGCTGTTGTCTCTAAGACACTTTTCTCTGCCCGGTGCCCTTCAGTTTCTATGGACTACAGCTCTCATCAGCTCCAACTGATGTGGTACATAGGGAAATGTGGGCTGGAGTCCAACCCATCTGGAAAGGCACCAGGTTGGGAAGGATTGCACTGAATCTTCATGCAGCAAATTACACCATACGTTCTAAAGACATGTAGGGGCTTTTTGGTACTTGGATGGCACGAAATGGAAAAATAATTTTTTAAAGTTGTGTAATAAGCTCCACAGGAAATTCAGCATGACCGAATTCACTTGCAGTTTTCAGTATTCACACATATGCAATTAAAACATTATTAAGTGAATTTTACTCTCCAGTGAACTAATGTCCTGGGTAGGAAGGCCATCTGAGGGAGCATGAACTGTTGGATTGTGTCAGCACATACAGAAAGCTGTTGTTTCAAGACTGGCTTTACTGTCCAACTAGTTTCTCCCTTTTTAAAAGCAGGGCAAAAATGTAGGCTTTGGGCACAACGTGTTGTACATTCTTCAGCCAATTAGCTTAGGGAATTACTACTGTTCCTAATGCAGAAGGGTGTAGAAGTCTGCTCGGCAGTTCCACTGCTCCTGGACTGTTACTAGCAGGAAGCCAGGCCCCTTGGTAGAGTGCATCAACTACACGTGAAGCTAAATGTAAAAAAACCTGGAGGGGGAAAGCTGCAGACTGAGATTAGCCTTTATTTAATTTAACATTTGGGGGTCCAGTGCACAAATGAGCATTTTAGTAGGCTTCATGGTGGAAGTTGCTGTCATTTGTAAAATATTCCGGCCAATTAGCTAATAGTGTGCTTAGATTTCTCCCGTTTTGATACAGTAATACTAAGTACATTGTGAAGCTCAATTATACAAATCATCCCCATATGCTGTACTGGTCTTGCTTTTATGAACTGTGTTTATAAATCCTGTGTGAGGAAATGTGTGCTTCAGCAATTTAGACCATGTGTAAAAACATAGCCAATCGGATTGTCAAGAAAGGGAGCCCTGGCATAGGAAACCCTAATGTGTTCCACTAGACTAGCAGGAGTGTGTCGTATCGTGCAAGCTTTCTGATTAAATACATATTACTTCATAGTCTTTAACCAATTGAGGTGCTTCTGTTCCTATTTTAACTCTGTTCTTTTTATGTCAGTCATTTCCTCCCCAACTCCACCCCACCCTTTTTTTCCCCTCCTCTTCTCTCTGCTATTTTGTTGGTTTGCTTGTTTGTTTATCCAGGATCCAACCTTGGAGTTTCTCAGAAAGTTTGGAATTGGACTGGTCTCAGGAACAATAGCCTCAATTATTAACATCCCTTTTGATGTTGCAAAGAGTAGGATTCAAGGACCACAGCCAGTTCCTGGAGAAATCAAGTACAGGGCCTGTTTTAAAACTATGGCAACCGTTTATAAAGAAGAAGGGTAAAGTGTTCATTTCAGTAATAAATGTCCAGGGCTCTGGTTTGTTCATAAAATCATATTGTTATATTTCAGATCTGATCAGGCCCCTAAAAATCACTCTGCGTAGTATTTGTATATCAGAAGTTTTCAAAGCTTCACAATTCAAAAATGTACACGTGAAATTAAAAGAGAATTCTTCTTTTGTCTGAGTTTCCTGAATTTCCATTTACAAATTCTTATTATATTGCTCTGAAAAGACTCCAGCATATCTACAGCAGACCGTTTCAATTTATACAACTTAGTATCAGTTAGTGCTGGGGTGTGTGTGTTTTTTTCAGAATCAACATAGCCTATATTTAATTGCTTCACTTGTAAATACTAAAAAGATTCTGATTGCCCAAACTGGGACTGAGGAAAGACAATTTGTCAGCTTCTATCAGAATAGAGAAAAGCACACAGAGGTCTCTGCAAACTGGAGTTAATGGAGGCCAAGATGCAAGAATGTTTGGTTTTAAAGGAAATCTAGAAGGCAGGATGAAAACTGATAGGTTGAAGAGAACCTGATTATTTCTGAATAACGGAATGAACAGAAAAAGATGTGTTATATATCAAAAAGGGTATTGCATCAAACTTCAGAAGGAGCAGAGTCATCCAAAGAAATACTTCAGAGAATGCCACACTTCCTCCCACTTTTCTATTTTTTTATGCAATTATATATATTTTTATTAAGTATTATATCTTAGCCTGAATAGAGGAATGAGAATGCAAACATCTGCTTGTTTAATGAACTGCTATACAATTGATCCAGTACGAGATCTTACTCATGGGATCTATATGGCATCAAGATTCCAAACTTATGTATGTAAATAGTCTAAAGTGAGAACCCAATTACTGTATAACACAGTTAAAGGACTGTGCATGCTTCAAAAAGGCTAGAAAAGAAATGCTTTCAACCTTGCATGAGGACCCTTCTCCACTATTCACTAAAATATTCTGTCAGGAACTCAGTATCTGTTGCCTTCTCAAGGATGCACATAACACACCTAAGACTAAGTTTTGCTGCAAGCAGATTGATGGTCAGTTAAAAAAACTGATCAATGTAACTAACAGTGAAGAACTCTCAACATATATTCTACCCCATTTCTCATGGTTTCCTCTAGCCAGTTGAAATCAAGCTTTCCACTTCTCTTGCCCTCCCCACTTTGATTCTGAAGCATCTCAGCATCCTCAGCATTCTTTCCTGCAGAGGTAGACAAGAATATAGCCCAATTTTCTTCAGTCTTCCCCACAAGCCTGAACGACAATGCTACTGCTTCTAAGAATTGAATTTAGTTTTAAGAAGGCCTTAAAGTAGCAGCATCATTTTTGTTTTTCAGAATTGCTCAGAAACTTGAAAACAGTTGGGCTGCCTTAGTGAAGAGCAGAAGGGTCATGTGGGAATGGAATTAATTTTTTGTAATCATTTGGGAAGTGTGCACAACTCTAATTGACATGACAGTGCAAATGTGGTGCTATTAACCAAGTTTCCTTGCAAAAGTCATGTTTGGGAGGAAAAGCAGCATAGGTGGAGCTGAATGTTAATCAGCTATTTATTCTGGTCTTAAGACTTTAAAATCCAGACATTGTATATGTTTGTTAATTCATATCACTTTTCCCATGCACTGTCCCATGCAATAGAAGAAATATACTCTATTTTATATATTTAAGACATTTTTCATTATTTTTCTTCAGATTTCTAGCTTTGTACAAAGGATTGGTTCCCAAGATCATGAGGCTAGGACCAGGTAAATCTTTCCTCATTCATATTTAATACTGTCATAATCCTATAAGTATACAGTTTAGGATTAGGGTTAGGGTTAGGTTAGTTTATTTTTATTCAGTAATTTCAAAATCCAAATATGTAGCCATTGTGGTACTATGTCTCTTATTGTACAGTGTGTTTTTATTACTGCTTTTGGTTTCTTTCCCTTATACTTGGTCACTGCTCAGTCTACAGTACAGTAAATAAAGGCAAGAACATAGAAACAATCTGGTGAAAGGAGAGACCCAAACCTGCTATCCCTACTCTATTTGCCAGATGTGGAAGCAGACTTTAGGTCTAACTTACCTTCCTTCCATTATAGCTAATATGTAAAATCAAGCTGACATCTTTTGGCAGGTGGTGTCATTAGCCTATATATTTTATTCCAGCTGTTGCATATTTCTTTAATTTTATACACAGAAGTTAATGGGTAGAAATGAGCTCATGGAAGGAGCAGTGGAATCTTGGGTGCTGGGATATTTCCATCCCAAGTATTCACACTTTGACTGGAACATATACCCAATATTGGGTGCCTGAATACATTCTTCCAAAACATGGACTCCCTCCAAATAGGTGGAATTCCCAGGATTCCCTAGCCAACATGGCCATTGATGAAAGTTCAAATCCACACATTTGAAAGGCACGTGGTTGGAGAAGGCTGTTCTAGTACAAACGTTAACATGAATGAATATCTGTATCCTGAATTTAAAAAGTTGGTTCAGATGTTATTTATTTACTTATTTCACAGCTTTGTATAGAGGTAGTCCTTGCTTAATGACACTAATTGGGAAACGCCATCATTAACTGACATGGTCTTAAGTTGAAAAACCACATGACTATGCCACTTAGCAACAGCAGTTCCAGCAGTCCTGGTTGCTGTTGTTAAGCAAGGACCATGCAGGTCATTAAGCAAGGACCTCACGTGACCATGACTTGCAACTTCCTGCCAGCTGCCCATTGACTTCGCTTGTCAGAAGCTGGCAGGGAAGGTCACAAATCGCAATCATGTGACTGGAACGCTGCAATGGCCATAAGTACGAGGAATGGTCATAACTATCACTCGTTCAGTGCGGTCGCAAGTTTGAATGGTCATTGAATGAGTGGTTGTTAAAAAAGGACCATCTGCACTGCCCCAGATTATGCACGTATCATTTTAAAAACAGAACCAGGAGAATTAATTTAATTTGTTTCTTGGCTGATCACTGTAGTCATTAGATTTGATCAGATACACAACAGGAACTGGAATTATCTTCCTAGGACAATAAACTTCCAGTTTACTTTATGTCTTTGATCAACTTTGATGAAGACCATACAGAAACTAGTAGTGTAAATAGCCACAGAATGTTTTTCCCTTTGTGTTGGCTTACTCATCAGCTAATGAACTTCACATACAAAGGAGTAATCTCAGACAGGATTATCTGTCATAGTACTTCATTTGGAACACCTTTTGGAGGTGAGATGTGCAAAACAGTTTCATAAACAGAAGTTTATTCTGTCCATGGAGCAACCAATAAACACTACCCAATTTTTCCGATGAGGGCAATTCACCCAGTCTCTTGTAAATGATAAACAGATGAACTGGGCCTTGGGCTCAGTGAAGACATTTGTGCTGTGGACTGTCTGGTCCCTTGAGAGAGTTTTGCTATTGCATGTATAAAGCTCAGCACCAGAACGTTATGTGTGGAAATGAGAGAGAAAATATATCTGATTTTCCAACAAAAATATTCATGAGTCAGGTAAGCATAGGAAATGGGCTTTTTGATGTTATTTTTTAAAATAGGATTCTAATATTATATAACCTAATGCTCTGTATTCATTGAACAAATTCCCATCAAGCTGCTTGCTAATGCAGGACCCAAACATTTCTTTATTCCCAAATAATTTCAACTGATTGGCATAGAAATGTCAGAATTCCTTCCATGTTATGTAACCCCTTAAATGTTGCATTTCAAAAAATTCTTTCTTTTCTAGGTGGTGCAGTGATGCTGCTGGTTTATGAATATGTTTATGCATGGCTTCAAGGAAACTGGTGATCAAAAATACTAATTTAAGACTGCAAATAATGTAAAACAATTCCTATCAACTAAAACGTATGTGCATGAGCATTTATATGCTTAGAGAAGAAAGGGAGAGTTGTACAACAAGGCAAAAAGGATGGTCTTTGTCATTAAAGGCCAACAGTAGAGACTATTCTTCAGGAAAGAACGTTGATATTATATTCCAGTCCAGATGCAAGTACACATCCCACTAAGTAAAAGCTACAAAAAGACCATTTTAAAAGAATAAAATGTATGTCTATCAAGCAAATTAAAAGTGTTTAATTGAGCAGTCTCTCTTTGACCTATTGATTGAACAATCACTATTAAATATATCTTTACACTACTGAGATCTTGATTTTAGACTCCAATCTTATGTTCAGATTCCTAAGTGGTTATGAGTAGAATTAAACTCAGAACTGAGTCCTTCTAAATTTAACTGGAGTTGCTATCAGATAAGCAATTGCTGTATGATTACTTGATGAAGTAAACAACTTATGTTAGGACTATCAGACCTGGGCTGCAAAAATTCAGATGACCACTAAATGGCAGCAAATAGTTGGATGGAGTTGTACTTCCCACAAGGGACCACATCTGTACCTTCATTACTGACTGTAAAATCACAGGTAGTGCAATGTCACTCTCTTGAGAAAGCAGTTTTAATATTAAGCATGCCCTAGTTACAGGCCAGACTGTTGCATGACATGCTGCTTGGAGCTGCTGTTGAAAATGACTCCAAAAATTGAGCTGATTAAAGAAACCAGTGGTTCTCGTTCTTCTTGAGGTTAGAAAGTCAAATCATGTATTACATTAATTCTGCATCAACTGTGCTGATTGCCAGCTCATGTTTTACTCAATGTGAAATACTTCAGACCTTTAAAACTCTAAACAACATTACCATTTGGTATTTTAAAATCATCTTTGAAAGATCTGTTTGGTGCCCCACCATTATGGCCTTTAAGGTTGACAGGCATTAGAGAGCGGTCCTCCTTAGTGATAGCCCCCAACCCTTTAAATTTCCTCTCTAGAGGGAACAGTCTGGCTATGAAAGCCATTCTTCTTTTCTTTGGCTTCTTGTTTTATGATTTTTAATATTTGCTGTCATCAGATATTTGAAACTGCATTTTGTTTTAAATCTAAATCTAATTTGTTTTGTTTTATCATTTGATACTTCATATTACTGGTTTATAATGCAAACTGTATTCAGAAGGCTGTAATGTTGAAAGATGGCTATGAAATATAGATTAAAAAACTTGTTCTCAAAATTTCAAATAAATAGAAGTGGGAATCATTTGGATTCTTTTTTAAAAAAATAACATTTTTATAATGATTTTTGTGGTATATTCTGTGCAAGAGAGATGGAGGTATCTTAGCATTTTTAAAGATATCTGTGCTGATATAAACATGTAAAATTTTTCCTAGATTATATTACACTGGCTTTTTCAAAGTTTTCTTCAGTGGTTAATGCCAACAAAATGTTTTGTTATGTAATAAGCTTTTCCAATGTAGGAATTAAATGTCTTCAGAGAAAATCAGATATTTCTCTATTATTTTTTTCTTTATTGACTTAGCATGCTCAAAATACAAAAATAAAATACTTTTTACATACAGTATATACATACATAGCTTTCTGCTGTACCTTGTTTCCAACATGTCATTAAGTATATTTTCAGCCTCATCTCTCAAGGAAGTAAAAACATTTGATAGCACCCCCACCCCAAACATATGTTATTTTTAATTACTAGAAAGGGTTGTTTTTCTGCCTGGACCTATAGTTTTTGCTGAATGTAATTGAAAGATATCAATCTCAATCATGTTCTTTAGATGTAAGTCCCACTTCTTTCAATAGGATTTCTAGGTGAGCATCCCATTCCATATTTTATGAATGGAAAAACAGATGTTCTAAAACCAGCTGGAGAAAGGGGGAACTATCAGCAGTGGTTCTTATGGACCAACTCTTGATGAAGTATCTCATCATCCTCTTTACTGCAGACAGGAGACATAAGATTTTAAAAATTAAATGTTAACAAATTAAGTGCAGACAAGAAAGCCTCTGTAGCTGTCCCCATCTCCATCCTCGGTGGGAAGAACATGTAGATGAGTCCTGCCCCTAGCCCCATTTCTATTGTGACTACCATAATGAAAGATCTGATACTCATTAAGTTCTCTATGGGTGGAGACTGGAAGGTGACATGTGAGAAGCATAATTATCAATGAAAGAGCTAAAGTGTACATCAGAAAATGTCAATTGGTTCATCTAGATTGTTTTGCATATGTATGAAATCAGAATCCATTGGCTGATGATATTCCATGTTACACTCCAGTAAATGTTGTTAATAGAAGAACCAGATATGGATTTGGGGGGAAATTGTGCAAACTCTGGATAAATGCTATCAGCGAGGCAAAAAATATGTTAGGTGACATGAATGGATGGGTAGGAATGAAAATGAGAAAGTAAAGAAAAAGTGATGGGGCATTCAGAGACCTAAAAATGAATGAAATAATATTAAGTTCTCTATGGTTTGAGACTGGGAAGGTGACATGTGACATATGAGAAGTAGTATTGCCTAAGATTCATGAACACATACATTACACACATTTTCATATCAGCTTGACCTCAGTCTTGTTGAAGTTGGAGAAAATACATTCCATGGAACTACATGTGGTCTTTAGTAAACAGATGTGCAGCTCCAGCTGAATGTAAACATGATCCCTGCCTAGTCAACAAGGTTTAGATATGTGCCCACATTTATCTGCATCATCAACATGTGCCAAATTTCAGTTTTAAATATTTCAAAAAGCTTTACAAGGAGAAGAGAATTATGTAGCTTGGGGTTGAACTGCAGAGTCCTTGGGATTCTCTGAGCTTGGTTGTCCCAAGGACTCCACAGTTTAAAAGGAGTAAATGTATGTCCTACAAGTAACAATGTTCATCTTCTACTCCCTTTGAAATTTCAGTTTATCTCTAGCCCACTTTCTTGAACTAAAGGGAACTACAGTCAGGGCAATAGTACCAGTCTAAGCCATTCATTTGGAATATGTGCCAACAAAATCAGTAGGATTTGTTTCCAAAAGGGGGTTATAATTTAAGTGAAACATTTAGAAGCACCCATACCTATGTGAGAAATCTCAGTAATATCTCCAATCTTTATCCTTCTCAAAATATCATTATAACATTTTATTTTTAATGTTTCAAAAATGATTGATGATTTGGATTATGAAAATAATTGAGTCACGGTAATAGCTTTATTTTAAAATTTGAACTCACTTGCTTTTTCTTTCCCTCTTGAGATTACTTTTATTTAGATCAAGAGTGGTTCTGGATGTTGAAGTTCAGCTTTCATCATTCCTGACTCTTGAGCATCCTGGCTGGAGGTGAAAGCTGTGTCCAACATTATCTGCAGGATCACAAGTGCCCCATTGCAGGATCACAAGTGCCCCAATTTAAAACCTTTGACTTAATATGTTCTCCACTAGCCTAGTAAAATGATAAAAGCCAACTGAGCTGCCATAATTGAGCCTTACAGTTTGTCTCCTGTGTATGTCTTAAAATAATTATTTTCAGGCAAAGCTAAACTCTTCAAGATAATATCAAGTTCAAATCAATTTGAAAAGAAGCAGAAGAAACCAATTATAGGTAGTCCATCAACTGATCATTTGCTGTGAACACAGCATCATTGTCAACATTTGGCCTATTAAACTTGCCTCAAGTTATCTGCTGACAGCCATAAGGTTATCAAGATTTGACCTTCTATAGAAGAATGCAGCCAATATAAGCAAACAATGTAATTCATTTATATTTCCATAAGATATAAAATTGCTTTAAATGTTCTTTATAGACATGCATCACTCACAGGACTCACAAAGTATTCCAAAATGTAAAAACAAAAAAGGACAGAATATTTTAATCAGGAATGGAAACATTGATTTTAAGACAAGTGCTTAAAATTCATATTATATCTCTTTTCATAATCCTGTAAACATGCCATCTATTGTATTTCTTCAGTATTTGGAATTTAAATAAATGAAAATGGGGATTCAGGTGGCATACAAGTTTATTATTATTTTAAGATAGTGTATAAATGTGGAGCCTTGAAAGGTGTGATCTCAGGAAGAAACCATACATGACCTCTGCCTTTAGTTTACATTTCAATTAAGTATAGCATAAGTCTGTTTTTAAACTTTTAAAAATATATTTATAATTTCAATTTATAAGGCTACCCCAGCACAAAGCCAACTCTGGGTGATGTACAATTAAAAACAGGACAATACCTAAAAACAGAAAAGGGGGGGGGGAGGAACATCACATAATGGGGGGGGATGCATATCACAACCCAAACCAACAAAATACATCAAATGGGCACACAACCAACTCATCGCAGAGTTTGGGCAAAAATCCATGGTTTTCAAAGAATGTCTAAGGGCTTGTAGGGCCAGGCCCATGCAAATCTCTAGGCAGATGCTACTCCAGAGGGCAGGCACTGCAACAGAGAAGCTATACCACTTCCTAGGTTCCATCAGATGACATTGCTTTAACAGATGGGACACAAAGTTCACTCATCCTGTGGGAACTTATGGAGCGGGCAGAAATAACGTGAAAAGCAGTCCCTCAGATAATAGCATTGAAACTTAAAAACTAAGACCAATTTATCAGCATTTTCTGTGGGAAATGGTTAGGAGGAGGGAACCCTACAGATTTTATCCAAGGTCTACCAGCAGCAGATGGCAGGGCCCCTCTTGTCCCTTGAAGGCTTCTGAACCAGCCAAGGACTGTCATAGATAGAATGAAAAGGGAAGAAACTTTAGATGATGGCTATTATCTCCTGCCATCTCTCCCTTCTGGAAGTTAAGGAGCCTCCAGAAAATGAAGGAAAAAGAACTGGTAGATGGACAAAGAGACAGGTTGCTTCCTTCTCATTTTTCTACAGGGAGGAATTTTGAGTAGAATTCCAATCCTCACTGATGGAAAAGAACTTGGATCCAAATCTGGCTTGTACCAGTATAATAATTTTTTTGTTCTATATTTATCTCTTCACCACCTAGAATTTTGTGAGATATTGATAAGAACTATATGGAATAAGAATTCTCTTTCTTTGTGTATCTTTATGTATAATCATACTAAATTATACATAATACATACTAAATTATACATAATACATAAATATGTATTATACTACACCAACTAAAACTTTGCTGAAAGAGTGGCTATGTAGAGGAGTGCTATTTTTGAGCAAAAATAAGTGTGAGTCAGGCTTATCCAAGTACAAATAACTGTCATTGGGGTTTACACTCCCATTTTTACTGTGAGTATGATAAAGATATTTTTATTCATTTATTATCTGTCTTTCCTTTAGTCAGCTCAGCTCAAGATATGACCTTCACCTTCTCTGTTTATTTTTCAAAACATCATAAAGTCCCAAGTGAGTTTCAAAGGTAGGTGATGATTTGTGCTTGGCCCCCAATAGTTTGCAGTTCTATTCTATACTTGTTTGCCATACTGGAAATCCCATTGAATTCAGTGAGGTTTACTTCTGCACAGACACACGAGATTGCACTGTTAAACCACTCTTTCTAACCATGCAAAATGTGCAGGCACATGCTTCTGCCACATGAATCACTTCCCTTTGTGCTTGCCTATAAAACTAGATCATTGTTTAATGTTTTTAATTACAATGAAAGAAAGGGAGCTCAGTGGTCTAACACTTGCTTAGACTATAAGATGCTGCAGGTCCAATCTCTGGGGTCTGCAGCAAATAATAGACATCACCACTGACTACATGAGGCCTTGAAAAGTTGTTGCCAGCCAAGTCAACAGTGTTGGACTAGATGAACAAATAGTCTAAAATCTCAGTTCTAGCTAGTACTTAACCCCCATTATCTGAAGGTTTCCAGCTGAACATCTGCCTCAGTCCTATAGTCAACAGGGACAACATCAAGCTAAAGATGATTGATACCATAAAGCAGTATTCATTCAACACCATGGGTTGCTTCTGCATGTCTAGTTTTGTTGAAATGAAGAGAATGGGCCATTATGACATAATAGCTGCAGCATGAGTTGTTTACATTTGACGAGAATAAACGAATTCTTGAGGGATCATTTGGGAGGACTCCATGACACAGCAGCTTTGCCCCACTTGTGAGAAATTCAGAGATCTGCAGACTTATGATGCATGGGCAAGAGTTGCCCTAAGAGGGGGCTTTTTGGTTATGCTTACTCTCAAGCAGGTACCACTCAATTCAAGAAAGCTCAGTTTCAAATGAGTTGCAAACAACTGCAGCCTAGCTCCAAAATACTAGTCAAAAGAACTATTCTGTTAAATAAAGTAAGTCTGCAGCTGAAGGGATTATGAGCTCCAGGGTAACAGTGCTTTTATTTGATTAAGGATTCCACAGAAGGGCACCATGTATTTCAAACAATTGCACTTCATTCAGCCCTCACAAACAAGCTTGTACTTAGTCTCTCATCAGTTGGTTCTAGCAGTGCTTTCTGTGAAAAGAAAATGGGAACCTGGAAACTGTCTGCTCATACTGATTACAGCTTGTGAATATTCTCTTTTCAATTTATGTCATGATTAAATGATTGCAGTAGGAAAATATTTTGGAACATTTTCCAGGAAGTCTCAACATGACATCACACATTATTTCCCTTGTATTGCCGTAGAAATTTACCTTTGTTGACATTTTAAAATAAAAACTTGATATTCTCATAAAACAGACAGGATCTTATCTTATTCTCCCAGCAGTATGCTTATGTGTAATATGGCTAGGAAAAAAGTGTAGATAATTTTATTAAGCAGTCTTTCAAAATCTGTATTGAACGATGTGTTTTTACAGTATTGCACTAGACTTACAAAAATACATAATATATTAATATTTAATCATGCTAGGAGATATGTCAGTTTTCAAATCTTTCCTTTTCATGGTTATCTTCAACACACATTGGCAAGCTTGAGCAGGCTTTCCAAAACTATATTCACAACTTTATTATTGTCCAAGGAGAACAGACCATCTTGAAAAGATTATACTGGAAAAAAATTATAAGAGAGCAATTGGAATCCAAGTGGCCATGAAATGATGCTTGATAAAGGATACAGAAATGAAAAAAGATGAATATTGTTAACATTATAAATAATATCTGTAGTACCACCACCAATATGTCTATGAATGAAACATGCTTATGTACAATAATGTAAACTTTACCAAAAGCCTAGTTTTGTTTTACATTCAATAAAACGAGAATTGAAGACATTTTTTCTTCTTTCACTTTTAAAAATGGCAACATAATTTGGGGGGCTGGAATTACTGAACTCAGGTAAGCCAAGAAATTACAGTACAATTCGCTTTCACAGTGGTTTCTTAACTTGCATCATAATTCACCCACCTTCTGCCCAAGCACCCATTGAAAGGAATTGGAGGTACAGAACAGCTCTATTGTGGATTCTGCCCCGGGCTTATTAAAAATCTCTGCCCACAATTTCCCATTAAATGTAAGCTTCCATTTTGTTCAGATCTTTTCCATCATGTCTCTTTCATATCAGTGTGATGCTATTATGAATGTAGGTGATTAAGTACCATATGAAAAATATCTTCCCTGTACAGTATACCCAGAAAATGTCAATCACTTTCAAGTGCCACTGAAATGAATGGACTGATATACCAGTGAGTAAATTTTGATCATAGGATGCTCCTGCTGGAGGAAAAAGGGAACATTAGCTTTGCTGAGTCTACCTCCTTCTACAATTCACTGTGTCTTTTACAAAGCTATTCCAAATGTTGGGAGACTCTACAGAACAGAAGAGAATGGGTGATTGTGACAAAATTTGTGTTGCTTAATTTTTAGCAGCAGTTTCCACTGAACCCCAGTGCTTTCTACAAACAAAAGGCACCCTTCCATTTGTGAAAGAAATTCTCTGAATTAAACCCACTAGGAATATAGAGTTACAGGTAGTCCTCATTTAGCAACTGCCTCATTTAGCAACCATTCACAGTTACAACAGTGATAAAAAAAGTAACTTTGCGACCGATCCTTGCATCTATGACCTTCACAGGTCTGTAAAGCAAAGAAAAGCTGACCATAAACACAGTAATGGTTTCACTTAGCAACTGCTTCGCTTAATGACTGAGTTGCTGGTCCCAATTATGGTCACTAAACAGGGACTACCCGTACGCACTTTAGGTTCTCTGATGGAAAAACCAATGCTTTTCAATGAACGTCAGGTGCTTTCAGGTGCTTTCATCCTATGCCCCAAACATAGGATTATCTAAACGTGAGCCATTAAGGCAAATGGCATTACCAAGAAGAGAAACAGCAAATTGGTAGGACGTCCTTTCCCATTTTGGCAATCTCTGAGTGAACTGGGAATGCAATTCATGGAATTCCCAGTCAACGTTCTGGAATTGCAATCCTAACACTATTGAAGGATGCTAAAGTGGGAAAAGCTCAACTAGGATGTCACTACTTGACAACAAAAAGAAAAACAGAATTCAGTTGACTAGTGGAAATGCAGATGATAACCAAGTCCATATTTACAAAGAGAAAACAAAAACATTACTGCCTTTGTGATCACAATAAAATACAGGATAAATAACAGAGCCATGTATTCATTTGGTTCTATAATTTGTTACTATAAAACACAAGCTGTTAGCCACAACTACTATTTATCTGTCCATACTTTTTTCCACAAGAATTATTTTCTGATCCAGAAGTCAATTTCTATTCGATTGCATTTGTTGGTCTATTGGGTTTCCTTGACTGACTTCTTGCAAATCTGGAACAATTGCACATTTGAGAAAGTCCTGTTGCTTTAAAATAAATATGTGTGGTTTTACCAATGAAACAGTCATACAAGCCCTCTGAGGGTTGTCAAATCTTCTTTATGCAGAACAGTGCAAAGGGAGGCAAGACATTTATCCCTTCCTTATGTTATTTACACTTACCAAAGCCAATTATTATTTGTTTTTTAAGCACAATATCATGGCAAAAAGGTTCCAGCCCATTGGGTCAATCTGTGAGGAGGAATTGTGGGGCAAGAGAAAAAACACTGGACTGGACTGGACCAGATGAAAATTGTTCTGCCGTACTTCCAATATCAGAGTGCAGAGGCGGTGATGGAGTGACTACCTTCTCTGGCTGCCTGCATGCCCTTGAAAGCCAGTGAAGCTGGAATATCACAGTTGTGGGGTGAAAGTGGAGTGCCCCCAGCATGCTGCCAGCCGTGACTAGCTACGTAACCAGAAGGAGCAGCACTGTACGCCATATAAGGGGACACCTGTGCTGCTGTAGGATAAGGCGCCATTGTTGGTGCAGAGACAAAACTTCCGACAGTTGGAAGGCAGCTTGGTGCCTAGAAAAGAAGAAGAAGAAAAAAGAGATGACCACTGTTTTTTGAAAAAGGAAAAAGAATGAAGATTCTAGAAAGTCTTCATTAATGTAAGATTGCTTTCAGAGATGACATTTTCAGCTCTCCAAGATAACAGTGAAGAACCAAGATACAGTAAGGTAAAAGCCTAAAGACTCTTGTGGGCAGGGGGGCGGGGGCGGGTTGGTGCTTTCAAGCCAGTCTTGGCTCTTGGCAACTGCCTGGACCAGTCCCTGCAGTTTTCTTGGCAAGATTTCAGAAGTGGTTTGCCATTGCCTCCTTCCTAGGGCTGAGTGACTGGCTCAAGGTCACCCAGCTGGCTTCATGCCTAAACTAGTCTCCTGGTTTCTAGCCTTGTACCTTAACCGCTACACCAAAGTGACTGTCTGGATTCATTTTAAGCATCCCCAGATGCGACTGGGTCAAATTTTTTCAGACCAGGTTAAAAAAAAAAATCTAAGAAGCAAACGTAATAGCTTATACATGGCAGACCTTAAGGAATCTATGGTGTTCCTCAAGATCCCTCAAAACCAGAGAAAATCAGCCCAGTTCTTAGAGTCTTCAGTGGTCCAGTGCGTGCCATAAACCTCCACAAGGCCATGTTTTTTAAAGTAGTTAAACATTTCCTCTTTGCCCCCATTGGCAAGTTCTGATGAGGAGCCTATGGCCAAAGATTGCTAACCCCCTGATATGAGAGGATGTCCTTTTTTTGTTCTCTTTCACAAACTGCTACAAATACTCTCTGATAATTTAACTTTGCATCACATTTCTTTCTTTCTTAAACTTCCTATATGATCAACAGAATATGTAGCTCTCTACCCAAGTAATTAGGACATGCCTGCATCAGAACTTCCCACACAAATGGCAGAATAGCTGGGTCAAAACCAGCAGGATTATTCCATCATTCCTTTACCTTATTGTACCAAGTTAAGACCCACTGCATGTTACAGAGCTTCTCCCTTGCCAATTCAAAAAATCCTTGCTATGGGAAAATGGTTGCATTCCAGTAAACAGTAGTGGGAAAGGCCAAAGAAAAAACTCAATAACAATGCATATCAGATTTTAAAATGTTTCATTTCCAGATTATTTTAATAGGGCATACCATACTCAGAGGCATCATTAGCATTGCTTGTGAAAACAATATAGGCCTGTGCTTTAGGATTTTCTCAAAGAGTGGCCATAAAATTGCCCTCGGTCTTGCTCCTACAGAGTTCCATTTGACAAGCCACATTTCAATTAATGGGAGCTGAGCAAGAACACTGCCGAGCTCATTTCTTTGGAATTTGAGCTGGAGAGCTTTCCAATAGCTTTTCTGCCTTCAGAACTGAGCACTGCTGGAAAAATTTCCAATAGCATGAAATTTAATCCCTGTAAATATTAAGATGTATATGCTGGAAAAATAAAATATTCAGAGCAAAGACATGCAGACACATACACAACAACAACAAAACAGGGGTGGGGGGAATTATCCTGTGTGGCATGCATTCAAGTGAGGATGGGGGCCATTTTGTAATGGTATGAAGAATGGACCTGCTTCGTTTAAATTTATTGTCATGCTTTGTGAATTCTACAGAAATATACCTAAGGCTGCCTTCTTACACAAAGCTAGGAGAGAGTGCTAAACCTCCAGCTCCCACCACTTGTTATTCTCTCCAACAAGCCTAACAAGCATCAATAATAGCCCTATAGTTTTTGAATTCTCACCTCATGGGGTTTGAATGAAACAGACCCAACCAGTCCCTGAGTTGGTACCAGAACCGTAGTTCAGCTGCTCCTACCCCCCCACCCCACCCCACAGACTTTCAGTATATGGGCTGCTACTGAAGTTTTCTCTTAAGACAACAGAGCCTTATTCCATTGGGCTTTTTTAAAAAGATGCCTCAGTGACAGAAGCAGTTTGCTATGCGGGATATGTGGGTGCTTTTTAAAACTTACATGCACTTTGCTCCATCTAAATAATACTAAATCCCTCTATTATCACCAGGGCTGACACCTTGTGCCTGAGGCAAAGCAGAAAATGTTGCCCCCTCCCACCCCATTCAAAATGCAGAAGCAACTGTTGTACCTTACTTCAGCTCTTGAATGGGAGCACACACACATACACACACACTAATTCAGAGCTGCAGGGTAGATCATAGGGCACGTGTCCTTCCACAGAGAGGGAATGGTTGAAGGGCTCTGAAGGAACGGCTGGAGGCCTCATCCACTGAAGGACACTGCATCTGCCAGCTGAGGCAGTTGGCTCTTTCTGTCAAACAGTAGGGCTGGATCTGGCAGTCACAATTTTGCTCCACTTTGGACATATTTCATGCACACACCCCTCACAAGCATGACCTGTAAAATGTTGCTAATGCAGGATATAACGTGGGAGAGACAAATGATTAAAACAACCTACATCCTGGCTTACAGAGGGTACTGGAATCCAACATTTCATTCAAATATCACTTTTGAAAATGGCCAAGTACCCTAGACATTGGCATGTTCACTTAAAGCAGATTCCATTTAATTCCATTTAATTACTCCCAAATAAATCCACTCCCATTAGAACAACAACACTTGTCAGGAAAACATGAGATATTCTTACAATTTGGGCTACATGGGTTAATAGAGGAGTTGAATTCCATTTATTAATGTGACACTTTGTACAAGAACTACATTCACTTAAGAATGAAATGAAGGGGATTAAATTCAAGAACCCTATATATATTGGGCCAATAATTCATCTAGAATATTTCAGTTGAAGGAAATGAATACCAAAATTCAAAATCAGGAGCTGAGAGAACCCTGTGGTGTTTATGGATTTTGAAGGTACTTAGAAGTCTTTTCTTAAGTGCTGGGTTTTCAGAAACTTTTTTTTTTAAGTTCTGTAAATATTCTACCATAATTGAAGCCATTGTTTATAAAAGGAAATTGAATTATTGAAGATCTGTTTATAGATGAATAGAATCTATAGTCTCTTTTTGCCCAATATCTAAGAAGCAAAATCCACAGGGGAGACATGTTGAATTGTTTCAACTGCTCACAATTAATGTTTTGTAGAAGTCCAAAGTAAGTGGAACTTCAGTAGAGAGAACACTCTTCTCCTTTTTCATGGTTTGTCTGTTTAGTAAAATGCATTTTTACAATTTTGTTGTAGCTGACTCAAGAGTTACAGTGCAAACAGCCTGCAGTGGGAGTTACCCCTCAATTACGCCAATTTAATCAAAGCAGAGAGAGGACTCAGACCTGTAAACAGAATTAACATGAGTTAGGTTCCCCACCCATGCACATAAGCATTGTATTAGGGAAACTGGAGGAACTTCCATCTATCTGCTGAAAACTGGGAATGTCAGCCTTCCTGGAAACTGCTCGCCATAGATTTAATGCATGTATTTATGTGTGGGACCAAGATGGCACCAATGGTCTAGCAACCAGTCGCCTGATGCATTCATATTATTAATTTCATTGTGAATGCAGCAGGTTCACAGTTCTTATCACAAAGGCCTTATAGTGTAAAATATCATGTTGAAACAACCGAGTGAGAAAAGATGGCAGGGGGAAGCAGCAAAGAATATAACTCAAAGCATGTGAGCTTTGTGGAGGGCCTTAAAGAATTAAGTCAGATAGTTGCACAGAGGCTATCTCAGAGAGTCTTCCAGACATAAGAGATGGAAGAAGTCCTAGCATCAGCATTTGCTATGCTGACCAAAAATTAGGGCCTACCTGTTCTTTGGGGTTATTATCCAGAATTATCAGCATCAGCATCAGATCTACCACTATCACTCTTCCTTTCCCTGCCCTCAGATGTACTTAGGCAGCAGCAGAACTTCTGGATGAAGGTAAAGGCTTAAAACTACTATTAAATCAGCCACCATCTTACACTTTCTACAGTTGGATGTCTAATATTGGGCATTACATTTTCTTAAATCTAAGATAACAGCAGAGTGATCTTCAGTATTCAGTGTTCTTGGGCATTCTCCTAAGATGGTCCTAAGGTCCTAACACACTTGCCCAACAACAGAGTGACATTGCTATGGTGGAGATATGACACAAACTGGAAATTTGTGTTGTGGAACATAATCTTTTAAAAATACTGTACTCTGTATATGTGCAGGAGTATTGTACTTGATTGAAGGGTAAGGCATGGATTTTAACTGTGGGTTTATTTTTTTCCACTTTGGACCTAGCCACAGGGTGTTTTGTTTTGTTTTTTTTAAGTTCTGGGGACAGGACATTTCACTGTATTGTTTCAATCTGCTAATCTGATTCCCAAAGTAATGTTAAAATGTTCTTTTTGGCTAAAGAAGGAACAAGTCTTAATTAAATCTGCATGTTTAGCTAAGTAATTAGTTGTTGGCAAGTATATCTCAAAAGCAAATATCCCTGGCTGATTGGACTTAACAGATCCTCTAGCCTGGTGCTGATCCAACTGAAGGAAGGTTTCCCAGTTTAAGAGTCAGGAAAGAGAATGGCACACATGTTTGAATACTAATCATTTTTCTTTTCTCTTTTACCCATATTGACATCATCCTTTCATTCCAGGAGTAGGATGGTCTTTGTTTTATTGGGCCAGTGCCAATCAAAGGTTCTCAAACTTTGTTTTCTTTGTTGGGAAACCTATAGTTGGGATCCTAGAAGCCATCAGCCATTCACTTGCCAACTACATTTGGGCACCCTACATTTCTAGCCAAGGAGAACAGATGATCCAAAGCCCTGGAGGTTTTCCATCATTTTTTTCCCTCAGAAAAAGAATGAGCAATAGAAACTGGATGGTGACCAGATAAAGAAATGCAAAATGCTGTCTCATGGAAGCCTCACTCGTTCCAGCAATAATAAAGGCTCTGGATACCCATGAACAAAGGCCCCCACTCTTTTTCCACCAGGAAACTATTTTTTTTTCTTCAATGGGGCTAGTGCAGGACAAGGATCTTGGAGCAGCACAGAGCGTTGCACCTCTACTATAAAACTATTTTCAGTTTAGGCAACTGCAAAAGGGCCTGATATAGACAATCCAATAGAACTAAAGAGAAGATAATGTTTGAACCTTCTGTATTATCAAACTGGAGCTTCTACATCTTTTAATCTCAACCCTTGGTACATGTGTGCATGTTGGATGTTAATGTACAAGTTTTCTTTTTTGCAATCTTTTACTTAGAATAGATGGAATCAGACCAGAAGCAGGGTGTTTGATTCCTACAGACCCCTCAAGTTCTGGCCATCCAAATTCCTGTTTAAAATTTGCTAACTGAGTTAGCTCAGAACACCGTCACATTGTCCTTCTCAACCTCTGTGCAAAATTGAGGGGTACACTACTAAAGTAGGTGGGTCCTGTCTTCCTTCTCATTCTACTTTTCCCTCCTTTCTGCTACTGACTTTGGTTCTTCTTCCATTATGTATTATTTAAGAACTGGAGAAACAGATTCTCCAAATTTTCCTCCTTTCCCTTTTTAAGATCCTTTCCTTGCTCTATACTAATTTCTAAACTTCTGACACTCCAACTTGTATACAGCAAATCTTTCTCAAACTATTCCTATTTACTATTATTCCTAGTCCCAGACAGACTGAGTAATCAAGAACATGCACAATTTTAACCATAGCCAAGTTGCACTCATGCCAGCTAAATTTCATTTATAAATGCTTTTTGTTGTGGTCTGTACATTGTATTGATAACATTTATTTTTATGTCTCATTTAATGAACCTTTTACCCTATGTTGTATTTTGAATTAGACTGTTACTTTCTTCAACAAAAACCATCAAATTTGTTGTATTTTTGCTATTCTTCAAAGAAATCACTTGAACACTTTAATTAAACACGTTTAATATGCATCTGTTAATAGAAACTCTTTACTCTGAAGAAGCTTTAATATGTGTTTGTGTGTGTGTGTGTGTGTGTGTGTGTGTTAATTCATCAAGGCATGGTTCTGCCACTTTTAAAGAGGTAGTCTCATCTTTGAATCATAATCCTGAATTATATCTGGTAACCCCAAAGCCAGCCTCTCTGTACTGCTTGCTGCATAGAGCCAA
Source organism: Liasis olivaceus (assembly GCA_030867105.1). Lineage (NCBI taxonomy): Eukaryota > Metazoa > Chordata > Lepidosauria > Squamata > Pythonidae > Liasis > Liasis olivaceus. Next base: position 49,966,479 of record CM061349.1, read on the forward strand.
CATTTATTCTGAGGGAAAAGGAGAAGAAGATTGGTTTCAGTGGGCACTGAGCATCCAACAGCTATCCAGAGATGCCAGATTGTAGAGGGCATAAGGAATGACCTTGAAGGACAGGAGGACACACCGCTACCAAGGCTATAGTCAGATAAAAGGGGCTTGAACCCAGGCCCATAAAATAACTTGAGAAAACATCCCAGACAAGCCCCTGCCTAGTTCACACAAAGATAAAATGAGGGAGGGAGAAGCACATTCAGACTTGCAAGATTCTGTTACTATAGCTATTACAATAAAAGTAGTCCTGACCTATACGGTATTGGTTTTTTAGTCTGGACTACCTTGTTGGGTTGACACAGATGCTGCTAGTCCTCTTTGTGTGAACATCAACTTGCCTTCCACTGAATAACATCAAGCACTTTGGATGGCAGTGAGGGCCAATGTCAAGTGGAAGCAAGTACCATCCCCAAGCAAAAGAAGGAAGAGTCATTACAGAAAAGAGACTTCTAAACATTGGAAAGGGATGGTGGATGGATGAGCAATTGTCACAAGGCAGAATATGTCAAGTTTCAGGAACAAAGAGATAAAGAGGCAGGGGCTACAGAAGGTTCTAAGCTAAAAACAAGAATCTGATGTAAAACTGATGCAAATCAAAAGGTGAACAGGAGACCTGTTTAAAAATCGGTTCATATGATAAGAGTGATGAGAAAGGCAAAGAATTTTGACAAATATATATAGTTCTATATGGACCTAAGCTCAGTTCCCAAGCAAGATCAAAGTGGTTGGGCAGATACTAGGAATGTAGGAATGTAGGAGTCTAGCCATATTGATATGTCAACTCTGGGATTTAAGTCCTGTATCTTCTTCTCTTGCCCTTATGTGGGAAAAGACTTTTTGTCATCCCTTTCTCAGCCTGTGACACTGACAGGACCTAAATAGTGTTTTGATAACAGTCTGTTCTGGTCTCAGATGTTTTACTTCTGGCCTTGCTAGCTTCAGCCCTTACAGATGGCACCTGAAATCTGAATAGGTTGTTGATAGGAATTCTCATAGTTATTATATTTTCTGAGATTTGCATGATCTGGCATAAATTATCTAAAATATCACATGCTGTAAGTCTTATATTTCTTCCTATCATTGATATATGTGCTGTACATATGATATCTGTGAATTCCACACCAACTTTTATATGCAAAAATAGTCATCACAGCATGATCCAGATCTTAAGCTTTAATGGCAAGGGAAACCAATCACAAACCTGAACATAACAAATTGCTTTTGATAAGTTACATGCATCATGATTGGTTTTCTTGGATCTATGCAGAATTTTCTGCTTGGATCTCGACTACGGAAGTGTTTCAACTGTTTCCTGCTAACAGTATTATGCATATGTCAAGAGATTAGGCCACATTAACAACTGTAGTTCATTTGTTAGCAGATACATCATTAAATGTTATAAATATAGAAGTAAAGCAGCAACAAATATTTTAGGATATAGGTGATATGATGTAGAATTTTATATAGGTGACTATCTTAATTCCAGCCATGAGTTGGAATGTATACTTATGCACTGTTAGGATGAACTGTAAGCTTAGGGATTTCAGATGATCACAGCCAAGCTATTTCACAGCATTATAAGATTGGTTACATCAGCGTAGATGAGCTGTCCTCCATATGCACCCAATTCATGTTTCACTTAAGAACTTATTTCATTAAGGAAAGTGTTGATGAGTTCTATACATAAATATGCTTTCCATTTTGTGTACATTGCTCATAGATAAAATGTCAGGAAGCAGCGTCTTGGAGTAATTCCTGTTAGAGCTGCTCCCGTGCTTTGGGGCAGTTGGTCATCATCTGTATGCAAAAGCTCTCGGCCATCTTTGCATAGCAAAACGCAGCATCGAAACCCAGGCAAAGTATTCTCACCTTGCAAACATGTGTGCAGTGTAGACTGGAGTGGCCGGTGTAGCCTGGACAAGAGTGAAGAGTTTTGAGCCTTGACAAACTGTCATAGGCCAAGTGGCACATCTATGTGACTCTTGTCAATGCCAATCTGCGCAGAAGTGAAGGTAGAAAACAAGCAGATGCATTTTGTTAAGGAAAACTATATATTTGTAAGTATTTGCCAAAGTTCAGGACTGGATTATGTTAAAATAATAGTCTTTTTAAAAATGTCCCCTTCATTATAATTCTCTCTCTCTCTCTCTCTCTCTCTCTCTCTCTCTCTCTGTTCATACGTTGCTTGCATGAATAAAGTAGGAAAGGTTTGGTTTTGCAACTGGTTGACATCAAGCCATAATATGGCTGCACTACTTGGCTTGTTAACGGACTGGTTAAGCAATGCTCACCTAACTATGGAAAGCAGAAGAGTTGAGCACCTCCTGGCAAAGTGCAAGGTCAGGTGCCAAGGCAGAGAGAATGCCTTGGCTGAAGGTAAGGAAAATAGAGAAAATGCTAAATCCATGATGCTATTTTCCTTAGCAAAGAAAAAAAATTCCTGGTCTGTGAATCCTGACTCAGCACAACACTAGAACTCTGTAGTCATATATAAGAAAAAACAAAAACAGAAAGTAGATTTAGTATAAAAGGGGGAAGACATTCAAGCAGCTATTACATTTCTGGAAATCCCAATAACTTATTCAAATTAATTTAACTCAGTTGACTGAACTATATTAATGGACCCACTGTCCTTGGCAATGCTTACAACGGGACTACCACTGGAGCTTTTGTGTATAAGGCAAACATAGAATAATTTGTATACTGAAGTTGTTAAGAGATTAAGCTGTGAGCTGGGAAGTCCCAGGTTCAAAGCTCGGAAGACGCATAAACTAGTCTGAGATTTAATCTACCACCTCTCAACCTCATATACCAACAAGAACACTGGGCAAACTTAATTTACAGGATTATTATACAACATGCACAGGTCCTATTGCTGATAATTATCCTTATATCACCATTCTCCATTTTGGCAATTGCAATTCTCTTGGACTGTACCTCCTATCACCCCATGAGAAAATGACAACTGTAGACCAAAACCTCTGGACATCAGGGTGGAAAAGGGGGATAATGCATCAGAACTAGACAGCAGTTATGTTTGCAAAAGGGAGCATTTCTGATTTTAGCCAATTTCTCCCTCCAGATGCATGTTTACATCCTCTGACACACATTCAGGGCCTCTGGAATGGTCCACAGCACTCCGAATCAATGTACTAGAATGAAGAAGCAGGAAAGCTGTTGAACATGCAGAAGTATTGATGGGAATTAAGAAAATGTCATTTTTATCATACTCACTTTTTGTTTTAAGCACACCCACTTTTCCCTTGCCCCATCCTCATATGACCCTCCAACATATTTCACAATACTCACATATGACCCTTGACTTACAGAAACGTATGCACACATGAAGTAAATCATCCAATATTGCTGCTCCTATTGGCTTTCCATGCTTAGCCATACTTCAAAGTGTATTAAACTTCATATACATGGATATCAATCCCCAGGGAAGAATGCATTGAATTTTCAACTGGGAGATACTTCAGTACTGAAAAGTTATTTTGTCTTATTGACCATTAGCTTTCAGGGCATTATTTATTGATCTGATATTACAGTTCCTCTGCAAACAAACTACAAGTCTGAAACCTTCAGCTCAGCAGACTGTCAAAACATGTACCTAACAGACTAAACCGTTTGCAAAACAGCTAGAAAAGCTGCATGTTTGTATAAGTAAGGCTCATGGTACTATTAGTGCATATTTGTATTTTTGATGGAAAGAGCTTCAAAACCTATTTAAACATTTAAAAAAAAAACAGAATCCCATGAAATTGCAAAAGATTATACTTCTGAGTGAGGATTGGGAGGCCAAGTGTAAGTCAGATATATTTCACAGGATTCAGCACGCCACATCATTTTGCTTTATTGGATGGTAAATATGATGTTATTCAAACCAATTTTTACAATCCCAGGAGAAGACTTAATACATTGCCTGATTCGGCTTGATCAGCCTGCAAATAATGAACATCTTATTCATGGATGTGAGTTTTTAAAAGTAAAGATACATTTAACACAGGTAGGGTTCTTTTTATTCTTTTAACAAAGGTTGCAGTCAGATCTTCACACCTTTTTCCAGAAGCCAGCTCCACTGATTTAAAAACTAAGCTTCTGAATGAATGGTTAGTATTGGAGAATTTGACTGAATTCTGCCATCTCTGCCCACTATTGATTTTGGACCCAGTGCTAGGGAGCACAAACATTTATGGAGGCACGTGGTCAATGGGAATTAGTTGGGTTCTTTTTCTAAGCAAAGTTTATTTTATTTGCCTAAGAACTTGAAAAAGATAATAATGAAAAATCCATCCTCAAGTCCACTCATCAGGACTACCTTGAATAAGTAGCTTGAAAATTGCAACATGAGGAGATATAAAAAGGCAGGCATATTCAACATTCCGAAAAAAACGCAAAAACCCCACAGAGACTGACCGGTGTGATAGCTTTCAACAACCAAACAGAAGGATCACTGTTACAGCAGCAGTTTGTTGCAGCTGACATTTCTTTGGCCTTGAAGCCAAATCATAAATCTGCATCTTTGCCTTTTAGACAGAGGTGTGCAGCTTTTTTCAAACTGAGGGCAATCCTTGGCTTCAGAACTGTAGGCCAAAGGCTGCGCTCCCACAAGTAGCTGTGCCAAGAACACAACATTTGATTTAATTTAAGGTTCTTTTAAATGTATATCAAATTAATTAAATTTGATTGACACTCTTACTCTCTGTATACCTACTAATGTCTTCCTTCTGTTACTGTACATTAAACATTCCAAAACTTGTTTTGGAGTAGTTTTGGCACCCTGTGTATCTCTCTAGTTGTCCACCTTTGCTTTTAATATTGAACTCCTGGGATCAAAATATGCATCACAAATATATATACAGTATTAAAATTAAAAATTAAAAAATATACAAAAAGTTGCATTTCTGCAAACTTATATAAGAGGTAGCTGTATCAAAAGAAGCATATATTAAAGAATGTAGGGAATCTTAGGGAAAAAGTAAAGAACCAATGTGGATTGTCCAATTAGTAAAAAAAAAAAAATGGAACAAAATAATATACTTGTACTGCCATAATGACATGAACCAGAGTTAGGCTGATCTACATATCCCAAGATCCCAGTATACATCTTTTTAAGATTGATATGATTTCATTATATACAGCAGGGTGGGAAACCTGATGTACCCCAAATGTTTTGGACTACAAAATCTATAACCCTCAATCAGCATGACCATAATGTTATCACAGAGCATCAGGAGGCCTCTAGACTGCCTACCCCAATATACAGCTCTAGCATTTATTATACCATGTCAATGCTTTGGCTGAGATGGAAGCCCCAGAGCATGAAAATATCACCCAGGCACTGCAGATGCATTGCAGTGAGCATCACTGGCAATTATTTAAGCTTCTCCATCTTTGGAATAAAATACAAAGGAAAAGAAACAGAGAATAATAACTGAATGTTGCTAATATAATTGCTCCATTCACAATTTTTTGGTGGTCATATATCAAAGACATCTGCCACTAAAAATGGTGTAAGTAGATGTGATTGACCCACACTGACAATGACCCTTTTTCAAAAATATTTCACAAACAGGAGAATACAACTAGTGCCTATTCGCAGGTATGAAGTGCCCTCCTAGAGAAAGCCAAATCATAGTCTCTATTAGAAACCAGTTAAGAGAAAATGCTGCAAAAGAAACAGGGTGATTCTGCAAGATTTCCCAAGGAAATTGAGACTTAATTATTTCCATTATACAAATATAACTCTCTGGTTTAGCTTTGTTTAAACAATTAGATAGGGGTCCTTTATGTCTATGTATGCGCATGTATGTGGACAAAGCTATGGGATCTTTCTGTAACACAATTACCTCTGAGATTTTTCCCCATGTTATTAGAAAGCCATTTGGTTCATTTCCCTTATAGTCAGTTTTTCTAACACCTAAAAAGGTAATTATGTAATATGCACCCCAGGAGACTTTCATAAGCCAATTATGCCCTTATTCTAGTAATTAGGTACGATGGCTGTATATATTTCAGAAATGATCTGGAAAGGTATTTCAGTCCTTACGTGAACCCAGCATGTCTTTGCTATTCAATAAAGCAGCTTGATTTTTCTTCCAAGCTTCTGCCTGGACCTGAACAAAGGTGCCAGAGCTTTAAGGTTGCATTAATTTTAATAAGTAGATTCCTTAAAGCAGCAGCATCTCTTTTTTCCATGTGCATGAAACTTTTTCCTAAACCAATCATACGGGTCCAGGCAGACAATGAAACTAAAGAAATAACACATTACTAATACAGTGACAATGTTTTTGTGAGTTGGCTGGCCACGTAAGTTGAATAAATAAATAAATAAAATATGTTTGTAAAATATGAAGTGATAGAGTTCCTGTATCCACTCTATCATTTAGCAATCTATTTCTAGTTAGTACTGTATTTATTTCTTTCAAGAACTTAAACAAATGTTGAGAATAGTCATATCCTCTTCGAGAACCTGATCAGAAATCCAGATAATCAATATCACCTCACTACTTTCATAATGATACCAAGCTGTATGGAGGGAAGGACTTCTTCTGCGATTGCTTCCCTTCCATGAATGGATTCCCCCCACCCTCCCGCTTTGCTTCCCTATGTTGCCCAAATAGCTGCAGGGGCTAGAGGATGCTCCAGAAGAGGAGATCAGATTGCACTGAGGAGTAATGGTAAAGAAGAAGAGCAGTGATCACCTGTCAACTCCCAACAGAAATGTTCTGTCCCAGGGATAAATCTCATCATGAAGTTCTTTCTCTCTTTTGATGACACATCCCTGCTTGTGTTAACAGGGAACTGATGACCAGGCTATGAGCAGATGATGCTCAGTATAAAAGATGGCTGGTGCCATCCACTCACCTCTTGGGCTTTCTCTCTTAGGCTCATCCAGATGGAGTACCCTTGTCAGGTTCAGCATAGTGTTTGGGGCATAGAAGCAGCAGGTGGTCAGTAAGAAGCAGGTCTCACAACTAGGATTCAAATGGGGCTCAGTGCGGCTCACCTGGGAAGGAATCAGGTGTATGTGGTTGCATCAGCTTGTCCCCCTTCATCCAGAACATACAATGACATGGAGAGCTGAAATGCATTATCGTTAGCTTCAACAGGGTTTTTTTAGATATGGAAAGAACAAATGAGATTGAAGTATCCAATGTTCAATTTAGGAACAACAACATAGAAAGATGGTCATTCATTATATTGGACTTCATCAAGCCCACTCCAGAAAGCTAGAAAAGAAAGGAATAATTCTTGTAGTTTAACCCACACAAGCAGTCACAGGTACCATACCAATTAAGGCTACATATTTGAGGTTATTTGGTTTAAGCCTAAAACAGTGATGCGATATATGGCGTGCAGGAAAGTAGAAAGGTTTTTTTTTTAAAAAAAAAGGGGGGTGTCCCCCCCCTTTCTGATAATCTGTGGGCTTCTGATGAGAATTCAGGTCAAGGAAAATACATTTTTTCATTCTGTGGGGTTTAATTATGGAATTAGCATCCGCCAACTAAGTCACCAGCTCTTTAAAGTGAGACTACTTAAACTAAAGACAGAGCCACGCTTTATTTTATTGCATTTTTTTTCTCTACAATTCTTTTGCTGTATGAATAATTATGCTAATTATAGAAAGTGCTACTGTAATTATAGAATTTATGTTTGGGAACTAAGCAAACAGGACTTGAAATAAATTCTCTGTGATGTTTCCTCTATTTCAATTCCTAAAGTATCACATAAGATTTAAGAGATCTTTAGGTGACTTAAGGCTGCTTTTCCAGCTCTCCTCTGTCTTGTGCTTTCCCAGTCATGCATGTGCATTTTTAAATATTTCACATCCCTAATTTTGGAGGCCCAAGAGCCAGCAAAACAAGTGATTTATCAAGCCTTTAGAGTAGTATTTCTCAACTTTGGCAACTTTAAGATGTGTGGAGTTCAACTCCCAGAATTCCCCAGCCAGCCAGGGAATTCTGGGAGTTGAAGTTCACACATCTTAAAGCTGCCAAGGTTAAGAAACATTGCTCTAGAGGGCCACAGTCCCTGTTCCACATCAGTTCTTCAGGTCTGCAGTTCAAATGCTGGAAATGCTTTGCCCTTTTCTTCCACATTCTAATACTGTCCACAGTATCTGAGAAGCTTTAAAGAAGACACCTTTGACTTTCTTCACTTTGAAGAAAAAGAAGTGTTTGGCTTTTAGGGTGTAGGTGAAAGCTGGTCAACAATGAGGAAGAGCCCTAAATTAGAGTTGAATATTTTGTTCATTGGCTGTCACATTTCTGAAAACAAGGGTTTCGCCATGACATAGCTAGCTTCTCTAGGTCTTAGAGTTTGCTCTATTGCCACTCCTAGTGGCAAAAGTACAGCCAAGCAGATAAAGATGCTCATCACATCATCATTTACAACCTGCACGCCAAGCTACAAATTCAGGATTCTGTGTTCAGAAGAAGTTTGGGATTACTTTGAAATAAATGCTTTTGAGATGGTCTAAGGGTTCAAACACTATATTTAATATACATATGTATTATTTTTAAACTATTTGAACGTTAAGGTTTGAAATGTCTTTAGGCATTGCTTCTCATTAGATCATGGGTGAAAAAAGATGACTGCCATTCAGGGTTTATAAGAGCAGTACTGTAGACTATGTGGACATTCACTTTTCTTTTGTTCCAAACAGCCCCTGAAAACCATACTATGTAACCACATAGAGCTTTCAAAACAATTTCTCAAAACACACAGCAGGAGCTATGCTTCCTTATTCTTAGAGAGGGCTTTAATAAAATTGCCCCCCCATCATAGTCCACCCCATATTACAGTAAAAAATATTTTTAAAAACACTGTCTTGTCACACACCAAAGATGCCAAAACTATACATTAATTAAATTCAAAAATAAGTAATTGACTGTAAGTCAGAGGTTACACTACAGATTGACTAATTTTGAGGTTTACTTACATCACGCTCCAAGATTATTAGATGCTTTCAGACCATTAAATGTTAATGCCATTTCACTAGATGCAACTTCTTTGCATCACAATGCTTCAGGAAAGCTCTGAGCTGATTCCTCATGGGATTTCCCCTTCTAGAGAGATGCCCCCCAAAAATAGCATGATGCCCAGTAACGAACTCAGTAGTTGGCCATCTGCTGTTTGCTGGGATACTTGTAAAAAAAAGCTGCTCTAGGCAGACCTTGGTCTGAACCAGTAAGCCTTTAATTAGGTTCTTATACACACTTGAACTCTGGATCCCTTAGAAGAAATATTTATGCCTCAGAATGAAGGAAGATGATTGCGTGAGGATTCTAGCTTTCTTTTTAAGAAGAAATCATATAACGCTGGATAGCCTATCAATAACCTCTTCCTAGACAGAGCACTGAGAAGGGGCTCATACTTTTATTCAAACGCTTCATACCGTTTTGGTTAGAAATATTGGTTCTTTGCCTCTGACCTCACCACTGCTGCCAGTCAGAGTAGATAATATTTAGTCTTACAAATGCTGTAAAGCAGCTGCCTACATTCCTAAGGCTGTGGAAGAGGGCACTGCCAATCAGCATGTATGTATTTGTTATACCCCCAGTGGAGAACTGAATCTAGCCAGAGGCCAAATCATCCCAGCATGTCTGGCAGACCAGATCATGTTTCATTGTTTTTTGCTTGTATTGTTTTATTATGTTTGGTTTTATATAACTGTTGTGAGCCGCCCAGAGTTGTGGTTTTAGGATGGGTGGCCATAAAAGTCTTTTAAATAAATAAAATAAATAGATGTAGAGAAGTGAAGCCCTACTCCTGCCCCAAAGCTCAGACAATCTTGAAGTTCTACCACTCAAAAAGAGGTTGCAGAAGATTATTCCCAGCCTCTAACTAAGGCGTTCTCTGCTCAGACAGAGATCAGGAGAGTTCATTTCTAGCTTACTTTTGAGCTGAGGAGGAAGGGTATTCCTTTAGGCAGAAGAAGAAAAGGATGGATTGCTGTATTAGTGGAAACATGGCGGAGGCAAAAGGTTTCAAGAAGGTCTGCACCTAAACTTCCATAAGCCAGATATAAAAGATATCCATGCAGACTCCATTCCATGGGCCAGATGTTCCCCTCTGCTGTAGAAGTCGCCTATGCTATCGTCATGAAAGCTTCTAAACTATAAAAGCTAGCCTTCCCCAAGCTGAATGCCTTCCAGATGTTTACTTCAATTCCCAGTATTTTCAGCAATGATTATGCCAGCTGGGAATCCACATATCTGGAGAACACTCAGGTTGAGGAAGGCTGATAGATACAGGAAACATTAATATATAAATGAATGCTGGTTCACTTCATATAAAATATTTTAAAAAGTATTTCCCACATATGCTGGCAAAGTAAAATAGGATGTTGCAGGATCAGATGCTACTGCTAGCTTTTTAATAGTCACACAACTGAGAAGGAGGATGCAGACGTGCCTTTCCTTCTTGTCCCTGTGGTTCAAAGTGCTGTGATGCAACATGGGAAGCCTCTTTGCCCCACTGATAAGAAAGGAAGGGGGGTAGGGGGAATTATAGGGAACCGGCTGGGAAAAGCTCACCGCTTTCAGAGTAATGGAGGTGTTAAGGGCCAGGGTGGGGGTACAGATTTCTCTTGACCCTCAAGCAAGGTGAGCAATGTGGAAAGCAATGAATGCCAGCTAGGCGGTGTTCTCCATTAACCTTCCTTCTTGCTCCGCAGATGTCTACCAAGAAGAGTCAGCAAGCAGGGCAGGGTTTCTCAACCTTGGCAACTTTAAGAGGTGTGGACTTCAACTGCTAGGTTTTCCCAGCCAGTGTGATGCACGACGCTGGCTAGGAAATTCTGGGAGTTGAAGTCCACACATGTCAAAGTTGCCAAGACTGAGAAACACTGAAGTAGGGAGAGAAAGAAATTGAACAAACTGTGGGCAATGACCTGGACCGATGATATCTATTAGAGTAAGCAAGATTTTGTATTCTAGAGAGTTAGCAGATGTGAATATTTATCTGTGCTGGGAAATGATGTGATATGATTCAGGGTTGTTGTTGCTGTTGTTGTTTTAATTCATTACAAATGTAAATAAAAACAAAGAAACCAATTCCTTTTTTTTTTTTTTTTGCTATTCAAGGATTACTATTTTTTTTTTTTGCTTTACTTACATGTAAGACTGCCTTTTAAACTTTTGAAAAATAAAATGTCTTTTTTTTTTTTTTTACCAAACAAGAGGTTAAAAGACATGTTAAGCTACTGATAGACCTAATAACCTATGTTAGGGTTGGTTGGGTTTTTTTTAACTCCCCCCCCCCCTCCATCCCCAAAGAACCAATTTCAGCCATGCCTCTCTCCAGGATGCCTGCTGGGGCTTCAAAAGTTTTAATTGAGCCCCCCCCCCCCCCATCCACCACCCTTGAGCAAAAAATAAAAATATTGAACCCTAGCAAAGTTGGCTCCAAGGTTTGAATGTCCTCAGGCTTAGCCCTTCCTGCTTAACCTGGGCTCCTCCTTATGACCACCAGTTCCTTCAGTTGTGGGCTGTGCCCTTCTCATCTGGCTCCGCTCAGGAACCCCATGACTGCTCATTTGCTACCCCAGGCAAGTGACACAGCCTAACAAGGTGCCTCTGCAAGGTGCCACAAAAGCCCTGTTAGGAATTAAAAGGTTAAAAACTCCTGGTGATGAAATGAACACATCCACATGGATAGGAAGCAATTTGCATACTGCCTTCTTCCAGAATGTTTTTTTCCCAGTCTTCAAGTGCCTTAGAACTCCTGGTGGCCTCCCTTCCAAGTATTAGACAGGTGTGATCCTATTTAAATCTAGTGGGGGATCAGCCAAGGCTAGCTAGGTGCTGCCACCTGCTGGGACTTGAAATTCCACTTCCCATTCCAAGCATGGAGATAATCTTTTGGGAGGGATATGCCTGTTGTCACATCTATGCAGAGAGGGTGGCGCAACAAGAGAGAAACAGTATCACCTATGGATACAAAGAAAGGAAGCCTGTGTTTGTAAACTTGTGGAAATATGATTCCCATATCAGAAAACTCTCACGCATGAAACAGTTCCAGGACAACCTTCTGACATTAGAGAGAAAAAACAAGTAATCTGTGCATAAAGCCACAGAAGGACATTTAGGTTTCAGAAGGAACCTGTTCCTTTATGGTAAATGCAGTATGTTCTTACAGTATAGATATGGTAAGTTTAGCTGTGGCTAGGAAGAAAGATGACTAAATGGAGCCTCTAGTTCCAGGAGCAATCTACCACTCGGGACTATGGTGAAGGCACTACTGCTCTCACTCCCTGACTTGATGTGAACTTTCCAAAGACATTTCAATGGTCGGGAAGAAAAGGTGGTGCTGGGCAAACCTTTGAGGCGATCCTGCCAGGCTTTCCATGCAGACTTAACCCGTGGCTTGTTCAGTTATGCAAAACACAGGGAACAATCTCCATGGTGCCAACTGTGTCTCCAGAAAGAACCAACTTAAAAATGGACTGAGAAGCTGAGTTTACAGATAAATCAGCTTGCGAATCAACCCCTTAAGGAAGCACAAATAAACCCAATGCAAAGACTTTAATCAGCAAACAACATGCCAAAGCAATGATATATTTAAATATTATTTATCTTAGTCAAGAGCCTTTGTAATCATCCCACTAAATGCAGGGTTACAATCCTTATATTTTTACACTGGTGACAACTTCATTGACCTGTGGCAACTGGTGTAAACTTAAAGAGTATTCAAGTGGTGAATCTGTCCCACTAACTTCAGGTCAGCCTCTATTCTATGGAGGCAATTACAAAACCACTACTTCCTGAACAAAATTTGAGTAATCAGGTTTCATTCAGGAAACTCTGGAGATTAGGAAAACCCACAGGCAAAACACGTATTTGACTATAAGAGGGCAGGAAAAATGCCTATAACGTCTCTATATCACATTATCTGCTCCGTTCACTGAAAGACAGGATATAAACTAATTAAATAAATAATCAATCAGGCCTAGGTACAACATAGTAAGACAATATGAAACCAAACTGTGCTGGTGAACAGGGACTATAAAGATTATGTTTTTCTTTCGAGGCACACAAGCACAGATTTTGCCCTCCTGTTTTTATGGGAAGCGACAACCAAAACTGCCAAGATCTTTCACTGAGTAATTGTTTCCCTTTCGGTTGAATAACAAATTCATTAATTGCTTAAATTGACACACATTATCAGATGACCAAAACCTCAGTCTAGTGCTAGAGTTTTGTTTGTCCAGGATCCAGAAGAGTGAGAGAGCTTACAGCAAAAACGTGATTGCGAAATAAAAAGCCGTGTTATATACTGCATGTTTTTCCCTGCCTACACAATATATAGTAGCCAATTTAAAACAATGTTTTCCAAGAGGGCTAATTTCAGTTGATTAATCTGTTGCAGCCTTCCCCAGCCTGGTGTTCTCCAGATGGGTTGGACATCAATATCCATAATTCACAGCCAGCGTGGACACTGAGCATGCTGGCTGACAATTATAGACGTTGAAGTCCAAAACATCTGGAGGTCATCAGATGGGGGAAGGCTGTCCTATTGCTTCGGTTAATTAAAACTTCGAGTCTTACAAATGGAAATCAGAATAAGAAGCACCATTCATGGTGCTGAAGAAGCTGCATTGCCCTCTGAAGGATTGTGATCAGTCTCCTCTTAACATTAATGAACAAAGACATAAATCCTCACGCAAGAGTAAAATTAAAATCATTCCTAGTGTCTGCAAGGCATTCTTATTTTTTTCTCTGAAAGTACTTAATGTTATTTAACATTATTCGTAACATGCCAGTGAAAAGTATACTTTTAATTTACAAATTCTATGGATGTGAATCCCACGTTTCCTATACGATAGACCTGGATATTCATTATCACCTTTCATACCTGTCAGTCAGATGCAGCTAATCTCTTCTAGTAGCCTAGTGGGCAGGGATGTTCCAGCCTCAGAGTGCTGCCTAAATGAAAACAGATAAAGCCTACACAAAAACGGATTTATGCATGGAATCCATCAAGAACTGACACTTACATGCAAGACGATAACGTATGTGAATTGCTCCCCCTTTTCATTGAAATGACAAATGCAGATGTGGGGGGAGGATGGGCTGCCTGCACTGGCAGTAATTATGTTTAACATATTCTGTCACACCCTTTTTATAAGTGCTTAGTTCAAAAGCAACAAAGACTCTTTGCTGTCCTCACTGCGGCAGACCAGTACAGCTAACCGTTTGGAAGTACTTATTCCAGTCATCCCTAACCTCAGCCTTATGTCAGCAGAGATGGAAATGTCTTCCTAACTAAGGCCACTGAGCATGGCTGAGCTGGCGCTTGAAAGCGCATGACTGCCCATGTTACACCCGCAACAATGAACGCACATCCAAATTTCTAATGCACACAGCTGGAACGCTGGTATGACTTGACCTCTTGCAATCCATAGAAGCAAGGGAGCTCAGTCCAGCACCAACGTCAAGTTGACATTCTGCACCATCAGGTTTTTGCTATCAAAGAATGGAGGAAAGAAAATCATTCCTCAGCGAGGCTTCTTCCCTCACTAACTGCAGAGAACTGCACTGATTGCAGCAGGATGCAGATACAATAAATGAACAAACCATGCAATCCTATACCTATTTATTCAGAAATGAATGCCATGAAATGCAGTGGGGCTTAAACATATAGCAATGGGATGGTCCAATATCATTATTCCCCTGCCCAGATTAAGACAAATAACGGTGCATTTTTTAGACAACGGGAACAAACCAATCCCTGAAACTGAATCCTTTTTTGCAATTCAGCTCAGAGTTGAGTTATTGGGTTGCATAAGGAACTAGCATTCATACAAAGCTGAGAATTCAAACTATGATCTGTGTTACGGTATACATCACCAGATGTATACTAGGAAATATGCAAGGCTAGAAAAACTGCTACAATTTTTTTTAGTGGCTTGATCCTAATTAATGTGCAATTTTCTCCCACTACCATCCCATATTGATGGAGGGAGGGAGTTAGGATAGTGTAGAGAGGCTCCCATATTTTGGTGGGTGGAAAGGTGCCAGAAAGACTCAAAATTGTTCTATAGGCAGTAATGAGGAGTGAATTAGAGAATCAGTCAAATTCAAAATTGCTCCATCACTTCCAAGACGGGCTGGATCTGGGACCGTCAACTATGATAGACTTGGAGCTGCTATCCATAATGCCCTTGTTGCTGTCAATGCAGAAGAAATCATAACTATGCAGATTTGCTGGACTACAGTCCAGTGGACCAACAATGCAGACACTGGGGCTAGAGATGAGACGTAGATCTGCCCTATTGCTTTCCACCACTCCATCCAGGGCTGCGCTGTCTGATGCCTTCATTTCATTAAAATCAGTGGAACTGAAATCAATTCTGCCAAATTTATTTTAATAGGCCTTAAATGTAACTCCTTAAGTTTGAATCCAAACCATTAATTTTTGTAGCTAAACTTTTTTTCCTATTTGGTACTTCAATATATTTTGCAGTAAAAGAGAAATATTAAGGTAAAAAGAAACATTAGCTGAAATCCAAATATGAAATTTATTTTTCACCGTTTTCCTTGAACACCACTCAGAATTTCTTCAGAATCTTCTCTCACCAAACAGACAAATTCCTTCTGAAAGTTATTTGACTCTTATTATCCAATGCTTTCTGCAGAAAAATATAGGGCAAATTCAAGTATACACTCTCTGAACTGAGCGTATACTTTAAGAATACTCTGTAAAAGACAGAAATCCGTTGCAGTCAAGTCAGCGTGGAAAGGATTCCTGGTGGTGACATCTGACAGCTACTTTCTAGAGTGGTAAAAAAACAAGCCATCTTTTTTTTTAAAAAAAAAAGGGGGGTTAACTTAAGAATTACACAGAAGGTGGCTTAAAAATTAAGTGTCATGTCAATAGTCTAAAATGCTGGCTCAGTCTGTAACAAACCCTAAAGGCTGGGGACCAAGGTTATTCCAAAAGTCTTGCCTTCTCCAATCCAGTGTTCTCCAAATATGTTGGATATAACACTCACCATCAGCCTGGGAGTTATGGATACTGCAACCAAATAGATCATGAAAGCATGCAGACTGCAGAGGACTGAACTAGATGATCTTTGTGGTCTCTTCCAACTGCACAATTATTTGATTCTCCAGTATATCTGAAAGTCACCAGCTGTACAAGGCTGAAGTAGGCATATAGATGTGTTGAATGTTGATGTGTAAGTACAATGCTTCAACTCATCACTTCATAAATGAGATTTCATCCATGAAGGTTGAGATGGCAATGCAGACTGAATTTCACTGAAAGTAAAGAGTCCAAATTCTAAGAAATAAGCAACAGTATTAAAAGCATAATTATAACATGATTTTAATTTATATATTTGACATTAAGTGCTTTGCCTGTTTTTTGGTTTTAAATATCTTCTGTTAAAGTTTTAAAGGCGGTGACTTATCTGGAAAAGTCTGTATATAGTCCTTCCTTCCATATAGTTCATATATAGTTTACTTTGCAGAAAATAAACTAAGGTACTCCAAATATTTGTCATCAGATTAACAAAATAAAAAGTATGTTTGCTTTCAATGCTGCATGATAACACATTGGCACTGAAAACATTTTTTTAACAAGGGACTAAGACTGGCTTCAGTAAGTTTTGGTTAAACTTTTGTTTGACTTTTATTTGGCTTTATAAATCGATTTTTAACATTTTGACCTATTTCTCCAGAGATACAAAATATTTGAGAAATAAATCCACCAAAAATTAATAGTAGATTATTTTCTCAACACAAGTGTATTTGTCCCATAGAAAAGTAGGCATGGGAACAGTGTAATTTGTATATCCCTCAATTTACCTCAAGATAATTGGTTTGTAAAAAAATCAGATTTTTTTGAATCTGAAATGATACATGCTCCTGCCCAGGGAGGAAATACAAGTCAGCCCTTTGGAATATGAGTGAGTCTCCTGAAATCCTGCTTTTCCTTGCCCCATACTCACTGGTCACTTCAATGGCTCACACAAGTTGGACATTTCAGGAAAAGAGATTTAAGAAAACAGCTAGGCATCTTTAATAGCACCATAATTCACCATTGCATCTTGCAATGGAATAAAAATATATAAGTACACAAAGAAAGATGTCTGCAGGGTATGGTTAAAAAAAGTCAAGATGGTGGCTACAATAGTGCCATCGAAACTTCTTTCTTTCTTTCTTTCTTTCTTTCTTTCTTTCTTTCTTTCTTTCTTTCTTTCTTTCTTTCTCTTTCTTTCTTTCTTTCTTTCTTTCTTTCTTTCTTTCTTTCTTTCTCTCTCTCTCTCTCTCTCTCTCTCTCTTTCTCTTTCTTTCTTTCTTTCTTTCTTTCTTTCTTTCTTTCTTTCTTTCTTTCTTTCTTTCTTTCTTGTATGAATGACTACATTCTGTGACACAAACAAGACAAACATTCGAGGTCCTAAGGAGACTCTGGTACCTTGTGAGATGGCTAGTGAATATAGCCTTTATCTCCACAAGTCTCCATTCACACATGCTAGGCTGCCAAAATTATGCATCTTAAAATACCAGTGATATTGATAGGCATGTGAAATAGGGGCTTAAAAGTACCATCATGTGTATGATTCCCCAAAATATGCCCCACCGTGTTCGTTTGGGATGTTTGCTTAGGGGTGCTTGCCTATAAAAGATTGTAGCCTCAATATATTCAGCAGACCTATTCTTTCACATCAGTGTTTTGGTACCCCTTGGTTAAAAAGGAAGCTTCCCACAGCACAGAGATAGACGTTTGAATAAGCTAGTATGAGAAATGGGAGGGAAATGGCAGCATCTTCCTCCCATTTCAACCAACTGTACTATTTTCATTGGCTGATGCCTAAGGATCATCATGTCATTTGGTCTACAGTGGAATGGAATGAGGGAAAAACATTTTGCTATGGTAAGAGAGCTTCCTTGTTCAGTTTTCCCTCTCTCTTTATCACAAAAGAACGGAATAAAATTTACTCCATTTGCTAGAGGGAAAGCAGGAGCACTGCTAATAAAAGATTGACAAAAAGAAAGGAGAAGCAAAGTTCTCTGCCAGTGATGGATTTTTATCATTTTGGGAGCAGGATCTGTCATTGAAAGACTAGCTAAACCCACCAATGTCCAACCCAGCACTCTCTGGAGCACAGTCCCTTAACTATGCAACCTGCTCCTAAAAGCCAGATGCCAGGATAGGAATTGACCCTGCCGTAGACCAAATATATATGCAGTACCATCATTCCACTACAGTGCAGTGAAATGAGCAGAAGTGGCTTCCGAAAACAGCAGACATTTGAGGCAAGTGAAATCATTTGCATTAAGACCTCAAGAAAGGTGTGACCAAAAGAAACTTTGGGAAAACAGACCATCTTGGAAGGGTGGGGTGGGGTGGGGGTAGAACAGGGAGGATGGAGAAAGTATATAGCAGCAAGCTGCAACTTCTGATACTCCCAAAGCTCCCTCAGAGTGAAGAGGACCAAAAAATTCACCTTGGGTTTTTCTGTTCATTTTGCATTTGGGTTGAGAGTTGGAGGGATTTTAAAGGGCAAAATTGAGCATACTAGAACGTTAAGGGACCATTTCATTCCTTAAACCTCACTCCACCCCACCACACAAATAAAGCCTGCTTTGGATAATTAGCCCAGCCTGCTTTGGAGGAGTGATGCTCAATAGGGACTGGAAAAACCTCATTTAAATCTTTAGGACCAGATGAACTGCATTTCAGAGTATTGAAGAAACTAGCTGATGATCTGGCTGAATCTTCCTATATGATCTTTGAAAAAGCTTGGAGACCTAATGAAGTGCCAGATAATTAATCGATAGCAACTGTTATTCCTATCTTCAAAAAGAGGAAAAGGAAGGTCCATCAAACTACAGATGAGTCTGACATCAATTCCTTAACAGTCTGCAGAGCAGATCATAAAGAGATCTGTAACTAGTTTGAGAAAAAATGTGATAAGTACCAGAAGTAAGCATAGATTTGTCAAGAACAAATCTTGCCATCTAATCTGATCTTTTGATTGGGCAACTTCCATGATAGATTGTGAGAATGCTGTCGACATTATATAACTTGATTCAGAAAACATTTGACAAATCAATCCACAATATGCTGATTAGCAAGCTAGTTAAGTGTGGCTATATGGCATGACAATGAAGTGGTTACATTGCTAGCTAAACATCAGATTCTATGTGTGATGATCAAATTAAAAAGAGGTGTCAAGTAGTGACTGACAAGACACAGTCCTAGGTCTACCACTCTTCAATATTTCTATTAATTTTTTGGATAACGACACAGAGGTAATGTTTATCAAATCTACAGAGGATACAAAATTGGACTGACTATTGAATATCTTAGAAGGCAGAAATAAAATTCAAAACATCATTGAGAGGTTGGGCTGCAAGTAGCGGAATTAATTTAAGATAGAAGTATGAAGTTCTTCACTTAGGAAACAAAAATCAAATGCACAGGTTTAAGATGAAATATGCCCAACTTGTGTCTAACATCTTAGAATAGCAGTTGATCACAAACTGAATATGAGCCAGCAGTCTGATAGGGCTGCAAAGAAGGCTAACCTCATTTAAGGCGGTATCCATATAATTAAAATTTCTACATCATAGGAAGTAATTGTTCCATTCTCTTCAGCTCTACTTAAACCCCACCTCTAGTATTATGCCCAGTGTTATGCACCACATTCTAAGAACATTCAGAGAAATTGGAATAAGTTCATATAGAGTAATGAAGATGATCGGGGAATAGAAACGGAGCCCTCTGAACAACAACCAAAGGAGCTGAATATGTTTACCCTTGAAAAAAGACAACTGAAAGGGATAGGATAGCCTTCTTCAACTATCTGAAAGAAAGTCACATAGAAGCAACCCAGGACCTGTAATCTTTTACTCCAGTGTACAGGACACCGAATATTTGATTTAAGTTACAAGAAGGTAGATTCCAACTGAATGGTACCAAAATCCCAACATTAAGAGCAGACCTATGGAGGAACCAGTTACCCAGGGAGGTGGTGAGCTCCCCTTTACTGAATGTATTAAAGCAAAAGGTAGGCAGCCATCTGTATGGATGGTTTAATCTGGATTCCTGCCCTGAGCAGGCATTTGGGTCAGGCGGCCTAAACAGACTCTTCAGTGATTCCCTGAATGTGTCAGGCGAGGACCTGTGCAGGCCCCCCAGTTGACAGGCCTTGGGTATTCTTGGAAAAGCAGCTGCCTGGCTGGACAGCCGAGAGCAATAAGATAGAATTCTGGTGACACGGTCCTGCCACAGACCACCTGTGCCAGAAGCTGGCGGGCCTCTAGCCAGAGATCCAGGAAGCCATCCCATTTCTGGTCTGATCTGGGTTTCCTAATTCAAGAAACATATCTTTCCAGCACTCCCCTCTCAGCTGAAGGTCTCAGAACAGCTTCACTGTCAAGGTAGAGCAACTTGGAACCTACCAGGTGGCGGCACGGAGCCTCCTTTTCACTGCAGAAGGAGATCAGTACCCTGAGATCTGAACCCCTCCAAAGTGCCATTGCGAGGATGTGCTGGTATTCCACGCATGCTGTTCCTCCATCAGGAGGAATGAAATGTCAGTTGGCAGCTTCAGCCCAACACCAGGGATTGCCCTTAATTATGTGGGGATTGTCCCTCCATTTGCCCAGATATCTGGTCCTGGGTTAATTCTTTGAAAGCCAGCCCAGTTGTGCATGCATTCAAATGAATACAGAAAGCAGCTTCACCAGCGACATTCAGTTTATTGCCACTTCCCATAAATGGGTATAGGAAGAACCACAAGTGTGCAGCCATGATCTCCTGCATATTTCCTCTGATTTCAGCCCCTCATATGTTTCCCCAGGCAAGCTGTAGCCTTGGAACATGTCACTTGGAAAGTAAGTCCCATGGAGCTGAGGAGACTTATCCCCAGATAACTGCTACATAGGCTTACCTGGGAGTAGAAACAGAGATGGAGTTCCTACAACACACCAAGCCATGGTCAGCTGAACCATGACTTACTGAATTAAATCACATTTGATTTGTACAAGACATTGAACCATAAAGTAACCACCACAGCACAAAGTAGCCACAGTTTAGCCAGCATGTTGTGCAAACACAGCGAATGACATGATTCTGAGAACTGCACTGCAAACACAGATTAGAGCCAGGACCACATAATCTAGTTAAACTCTTGTTCCTTAGCAGAAATGGGTTTAAAACAAAGCCTGATGAAAGACATCTGAAAAACCAGAGACTTGCTAAAGCACCTTGTGTTCTACAGTGTGGGGCTGCTGTTGCAAAGAATGGCAGATGGGTGGGGAGGGGGAAAAGCAATCCATGAAATCCCACTACAGACAGACTGCTGGGCAGACCCTTTTAGCTTTACTGGCTGCATTCTCACAACATGCTTAACCCAATTCTCGAATTTTCCAGGTTCACACAACTTCCTAAGCCCCATCAGACAGAGCCCCTACCAATGTTAATACTGACTAAACTTGCCATATTGAAGGAAGGCCCCTGCTAGGTCTTTACCAGATTGCGTTGAACAGTTTGTGTGAACACAACCAGTGTACTTCAGTGGCCTGGGGGATGATTTGGGGAGATCATCCAGGGCCAGAATAGATCAACGGAGGCTCTGGTTTGAAATCTCCCCTCCCCTCCCCTACACACGCACGCACACAAACAGGTCTTTTAGCCAGGTAGGTGGCTAAATGTGATGCACCTACTCGAAAGCAAGCTCCTTCAAGCAGGCCCCTGAAGCATGCGTGCGATTCCCCTCCTCTTTCCACGCCCCCACCTCTTCTGGCCCCGCCCAGGACGTGCCCCCCTCCGTCCTCCCAGGCAGTCGCCCCCTTACCTGGCTGTACTTGGTCTCGTGCTCAAGGGAGCCCTTATCCAGCCCGTTCACCGCAACATGCTGGGCCGTGGCCGTGAAGCCGCTTCTGCTCAGGCCGCTCCACTCCTCCACCTTGGGGCTGTGATAGGGCGAGCTGTCGCTCACTGCGGGCAAACACACGACAAAGCGGAGTGAGGGGCGCAGCTTTCCTCTCTCACCCTAGCCGCTCCGAGGCGAGCCATCTCCTGGAGCGAAACTATGGGAAACCTACGCGCGGAGATAGGTTTCGCCCTTGAAATAAGGTCGGGCGCCCTGCGAGTCGGGCTCCCGGCCTTGCCCAGAGAAGTTCTCCCGCAGGAGGGAACCTGACAGCCAGTCCTCCCCGCGTTTCCTTGGAAGTGAATGCATTTCTAAGCCGAGCCTTTGGCCTGGCAACTTCGATGTCCAATAGACTCGGCTGCTTCTCCCGGGATCCTGGTTGATCCTTGGGATCCATAGGAATTACTTCCGAGGCCGCCTCCTTCGAACTAGGTTTGCACTGCGGCTCGGGAGGGGGCTGGAGGTGTTCAGGGACTGCACTAAAAAAAAAAAAAAAAAAAAAAATCTGGCGGGGGAGGGAGACACAGAGGCGGCTAAGAACATTTCTGAATGGGCGAATTAGACTTTTTTAAATAAATAAAAGTAGAGGAGACTTCACTTCGCCTTCGGAACTCCACTCCTCCCTCCTAAAATCCCGTTCCAGGTGGGACACCGTGAAACTAATTTTGCTTGAGGCTGCTGTTTAACTGAAATAATGCATCGGGGACAAGAGTTTTGGAAGGATCTGCAACCACATCCACACGTGCAACCTGACTCTAATGCTTCCTTTGAAGTAGACGGTGCGGTTCAGCAAAAGACACTCCCAGAGAATCCGGCCATTTCCTCACTAGAGATTTATAGCGGCACTCACGCTGTCTCCATTATCGTTATATCGAAATAGCGATGGTTAAATTGCGCCATAAGTCTTCAAAAATTACTAGTGGGAAATGACTTCAAGGACATTTAGGACTGAATCCTTGCACAACCTGCAGAAGCCCATTTTCGTCAGGAGTGAGTCCTGTTGATTTCAGTGAAGCTTTCTGTGGAGTAAATAAACCCGTTTGAGTAAGATTATAGCTTCGGTGGGATTTATTTCATTACAGTAGCGGTTACTTATATATAATGGTTTTGGTAGTGACCTTAGGTAACTCGGATCTCAATCTCCTGAAGTGGTTAGAACTATAGATGGGATATCCTTCAAAGTAAACCGATTTACGTAATTTTAAAATTATGAAGGTGCCCATTCCACTCAGAATTTTAAAAATATGCAATTGGTAAACCCAATTAGGTAAAAACGTGAACAGCTTAAACAGAGTAAAAGAAAATAACAGTAAGCAAAGCAATTCTGGAGTCTGCCATCTTAGGGGACAGGAGCAGCCGAGTGACTGAGACATTCCTAAGACAATCTGAAGTAGACAAAAGTTGCTATTTCCAATGACAACAGTAAAATTTCCCTTTCTTCCACAAATTAAACGAGGGGGTGTTTGCGAGTGTGAGAGAGAGACAAGGAGCGAAATTCTGAACAGAAGCACCCACTTTGAGTTCCATTCCATGGAACTCGAACTGGATCCCCTCCTTCCGAAAGGAAATATTTTGTGCTGCTGGGTTGGGAGGGGTTGGGGGTCTGGGGGTGCCGGTAGGAAGATCTAAGGGGTTCGGTAAAAGTCAGGAAATCCCGCCACCCGCCAGCCAGCACGCCACTCTCCTCCGGGCTCCCCAAGCTAAAACGGACAATCTCTGAGGGTGGAATTCTGTGCTCCCATTAACGCCCGCAAGCCCCGACTTTAGAGATCGAGGTTTATCCCTCTCACCCCAGGACTCAGGGTAATTCATCCCGAACGCTGGAAAAATAAGCAAGCTCCATTCAATCCGTAGGGCCACTTCCAGCAGGTCTCCTAGGGGTTTCAATTCCCCCCTTTATACAAATCCGTCATTTTCCGCTTTTCTTTTGAAACCTAAGGAAGCTTTAAAATCGTGCTAATGCTCCCGGATGGGAACTTGATCATGGTTGCGTTAAAAAAAAAAAAAAAGACTTGCATGTTCTTAAATGTACGCATGTTTTAAAACAATTAAAATCTCCTCCAGTCGCTTAGTCTTGGGTACATGGGGGTGGGGGGAAGGCATGTAGTTTCTCATTAGCTTGGTGGGAAGCTGGGCTGGCCTGCTTTCTCTCTTATCCAGAAAATTCAGGTGAACTTAATTCTTGCTCAGAGAAGCTAAATTTAATTCAGTTTAATGTCTACCCGACCCACGGCCACCTGGGCTTAATCATGTAACTGCTCTCTGTATATGTGTACTATTCCCACTTCCTTCAATGGAAGGGACAGGAAGTTATTTTCCCATAATATAGTTTACCTTCCTGCTGAGGATGTATTACCGACGGGCTGTTTTTTATTTGCAAGGCCTCCAAAACTAACAGGTAGGACAAGGAGAGTTGGGGAGGTTCTTCAGGGATTCCTTTGCAGGAATCAACCGGATTCTCTAAATACCTCTTTCTATTAATAAGCAATCTGGGGGGGAATGTCCCAAGGAAACATATCTATCTCTTTAATACCCTTGCAGAGACTGTGGTTTCATGCCTGGGTTGACTCTTTCCAGTTCAATTCAAGTGAGTTTAGGAGGTCCACCTGGCATAGGTGGAGGGAAGCTTTAGTCTGCGGCAGGGTTGGACTTACAGCATCCAAAGGAAGAGAGGAAACCTACAGAGAGTTTGCAACAACTCGAGCCTAATCACGTTATGCGCGGAAATTGAGTTTATTGCGGATAATCCTAAAAAGCTAAAAGAAAAGAGCTGGCATTCCGCCTGCCAAGCCGTTTCCAATATCTCCGTTTCTTCCACCACTTCCCACTTATTTCATCCTAGCACGAAAGAAGGAAACGGTGACAGGATTGAAAACTCCAGTGCTGTTGACCATGGCCCGCCTCGCCTTGGCTGCCAACCAGTGGGCAATTCTCCTGACTACGGACATCATTATTTCTCAAGTCGGTTTCATGGAATATTAGAAGATGGGAAGACAAAAGATACATCATTTTAGGAATAAAAGATTCTTGAGAGTGGGGGAGTTGATATGTAGGAAAGATTTATCTCTTTGAAGCTCTCTCGGAATTGACTCTCGCTCTGAAACTATCTTTCTGGCGTATACGTGCACATACAAACGCAGGCTATACACACGTGCACACTGACACATACATACACCCCCACGCGCGCACTAAGGAGACCTGTCTTCCAAATGTAGTTAGGAAGCGCTACTCTTTCACGATTAGGAAGCGAGCTTCCGTTGAAACCAGTGGGTCGAGTCCCAAGCAGGGGCCAGCCATGGCAGAAAGGCGAGAGGGAGGAAGGTCCGCTGGGTTTCAGCCGACCCGCGCTGCCCAGCGCCCTCCCGCGATCCTTCACCCGGCGGGACCCAGAAGGCCGCGCAGCCCAGGGAAGCCTTGACTCTGTCCCCAGCAGTGGGATCGAGCTGTGGGGAACAGCTGTGGAGGGCAAGGCGAAGGCGGCGCGGACGCGGTTCAGAAGGCCTGCAGGCAACGCCAACGAACCTCTGCGCTCAAGTGGCCTCGGAGCCGGCCCAGCCGCGCTTCTCCGTCCGTTCGCGGCCGAGAGCTGTGGCAGGCCCAGGCCGGAGGCTGCCTGCGAGAAGCGAGCCGTCTCTGGCGACCTCCCTTCCCCAGGAATAGGGCTTTCCGCGGCCGCAGGGTCAGCCTAGCCTATAAATCAAAGGCGAATAGCCTCAGGTCAAGCTTCGCGAAACAGAGGCGGGGGAGTGGGGGAGCTTGGAGACAAACCCGTTGCTCCCCCCCCCCCCCCACCTCGTTAGAGGGCCTCCTACCCAGAGAGGTGGCCTCGGCCCCGGGGGGGTTAATAAACACGGAAATCAGGCCAGCTCGCGCTACTTCTCCGGCCGCCCGCACCACTCTCCCCCCCCCCCCCGCCCACCGCCCGCGTCCTCTGTGCACAACGATCCTCGCAGATGTTCTCGTCACGCCGGGCCAAGAGGCAGTGAACGCCTGGAAGTAGCGCCCTGGGAACGGGAAACATGTAGTCTGCGGCATTTTAATGGGACACTCAGTAAAAGGAGGTGAACGGGGTTTGAAAACGGACGCTTCTTTCATTAGCAATAACAGGGCATGTTATGTGCATACTCTTCATTCTATTGTTTATGTGAGCACCACACAAATGCGCGCACACCACTGTGACTCTCGCACAAACCTGGGAGGTTGCAAGCCAGCATTTAATGAAAATGGACAGCTGTCTGTTTCTATCTTGCCTGCTTTTACATTTTCTGAACTTAACTCGGTTCAGATCTCTGGGACTGTGGAGTCGATGCCCTTAGCACGAGTATCCGTGCAAATTGCCCGTCACTCGCTGTTCCGGGCGATCCCGCTCGCCTTTCTAACTGCTCGTCTGGAATTCTGCAGCTACGAAGAGAGAGGCGAAAGGAGCAGAGCGTCGGGCCTCGGAAGGGGCTAAACGCTAGTCAAACATACGAAGGCAGTTTCAGTTTTCTGGACCACCGCTTCGGAGGACAACAAAGTGAAGCAGGAGAACGAAAGCAATTAGGTGACATTTGAACTTCCTGTCTGAGCAAATTTGGCCTGATTGCGAGAACTTGAGAAAGACTTGCCTGCAATTCCGAGGAGGTGCCTTTGCCATGGAAGCTCTGACTTGAGAGCAAATATCAGAACAAAGGCCTGGCCGAGAAAAAGTAAATATACCCGGTCGGGGATTATGTGTGTTTCTGTTGCTTAGGTATGCCGATGTGTTCTAGTACCAAAATGTTTGGCCATGAAAAGGTGAGCTATGTTTGTTCATCACTGTAATAAATCATGTGCTAATTTGATACATACATATTAACTGTATGTATATGTGCATGTATATACATGTATGTGTACACACACACACACACACACGTATGCCTTGGAAGGCACCACTACATGTTAAGACAAACTTATCTGTAATTCACATAAGTTACTAACACAATAAAATTGTTAGTGTTAAAAATGCCATAGGATTCTTTAATGTTGTAAGAGGTTAATATATAATTGACATTATTACTAGTTACTTCCTTTTTTCATAAATACAAGGTAGGAAGTTGCTCTTTTCCCAACCCATTCAGCAATTATCTTTCTAGCCATACTGATCAACTTAGATGTGGTAGCAAATACGGGATACGTACAGACTAATCTACAAATGAGACGCTTCAGCAACACTGTTTACACAGATGTTAAGTCCAGTCAAGATCAACAGAACTGATCCACAAGAAAATGTGCCAAGTATTGGAACTTGGATTTTTGGCTAAGTTGATTTTATTTCAAAATGTGAGTAAATGCACGTAAATAAATCTGAAAGCTTCTTGTGCATGTCTCTCTGTATGTGCTGTTATCTACATTTGCTTCTTGAATTTAATTTTAGTTAGCTCAATTAATTTGAAGAACTGTAGAAGTGTGCTTATATACTTCCTAGATTTGTGTGTATGTGTATGTATATACTGTATGATAAATATTTAAGGATATTTTCCCTCCCATCTTTAATATATGCTTCTATCTCAGTGATATGTTCATCTGATGGAGATCATACAAGAGCTTCATTATAAATGAGTCCACAACACTATTGCTTTTGAAGCAAGACTCATATAGCTGCTCCCCAAACTGATAAAGAGTGTGTGCACTCATTTTCTAAATATATCCAACATTTTGGTTCATACTATCATAGAAAGTAATCTATTTTGATTGTCTTATCATACCTGCTTCCAAAATAATGGGGTGTCATGAAAAAGTTTTATTGGGAGGAAAGTTTGTATTTCTTTTCAGTTTCATTTATATCTCCTTCATTATTAAATGTCTAACTTCTCAGAGAGAAATCTATTTGGGGTGACTTATAGTTCAGTCATGAAATTCCATAGGGCTCACTCCCAGGTAAGAATGCATGTGCAAACAAAGCCCTAGCCACCAGAAAATTCAGTCAAATGTCTTTACTAAAATGAACCAAATGCATAGAATTTGAGACAGGTTTTCCACGTCATGGGGATCAACGGCTATCAGCCATGATTGCAGTGTGACTGCCTCTGAAGGCCACTGCTGGGAGACTAGTGGGCTTCCTTGTACAGTTGGTTGGCCACCGTGAGAGCAGACTGCTGGACTAGATGGGCCAGGGGTTTGATCCAGCAGGACTCTGCTCATGTTCTTAGGATCTCTTTAAAAGGGAAGATCCTGCAGCTAAGTTAAAAATACCACTGGGTCAAAAGGAAATTTCCACCTAGGCCATTTCCACCTGAGTGATTTATAGCATTTATGGCGTTATCCAATACTGCTCATGAAGACAGGCTTTATATCACCACAACAGTAGGGTGATGCTACAAGATGCTACAAATGACCAGTGTGGAAGTAGATTGAGTACAGCAAAGCTTCCCTCAAAGCCCATTTGTTAAAGATCAGGGAGACAGGTCTCTAGGGTTATGGATGAGCCTTGTCAAAGGCAAATTCATATCCTTTTGTGAATCTCTTCCCCTTTTGATGAAAATACACTAGACACTTTCTGAAGCTACAAAAGTGTCCAGTCAGTGAAGAAACCAATGGCTATCCCATTCCCCTCCAACCCACCCAACAGGCTGTAGATCCTCTGGAGGGGGTGGGCTTCTTGGATGTGGCTGGCCAACCCTGTCCTTAGCTGGAAGTCTTACCCTCTTACCTTGATCTGTGATGGACCTAATTCCCAAGATGTCAGTGACGGAATGGGAGGAGGGCCAGGTCCGAGGCATATGGACGGTGCTGTGGATGGTCGGCACACCAGGTGGGGTAGGCACCTTGGCACCTGCTGCAGCTATGGGGCTGGGATAAGAGTAGATGTGGTTGTAAGGCAGGGCTGGCTGGGGTGCTGCCTGGTGCTGTTTGTAAGGCTCATAGTGATTCTGCTGAGAAAGGTTCCCAATCTTGTTGCGCAGAATCCGGCTAATGGAACTGACAGAGGGTACATTGTATTTGTCACACACGCCGTCGGCCAACAGCCTGTCCCGGATCTCCCAAGCAAAAATGCCAGGATCCCTTTGTTTGTAAGTCCGGATGTGCTTCACCACTGTCGGCGTGGTGACACGCGGCTTGCTACCTCCGATGGCCCCTGGTAAGATGGAGCCAGTCTCATTGTAGCGCGCCAGGATCTTGCTGACACACCCATGGGAGACGCGCAGCTGCCGGCTGATGTCGCACGGTCGGATGCCCAGTTGAGCTAGTTCCACAATCCGAAGCCGGATGGCGTTGGGCAAGGGGCGGCCGTTGACGAAGACTCCGCCAAGCTGGTTGACCTCCCCGAAGGCCGGCTCTGCAAACAAAGAGAAGCAGCGGCACGTTGGAAGAGGCGCCCGGAGCCTGGCGAGGCTGAGCCGGACACAGTCACCCTGGAGCGAGGGCGGGGGAGGGGGGGACATCGAACTGCTCAAGGCGCGTTCTTTCCCGGGAAGGCTGGGGTCGTGCTGGGCTACTCGCCGCTGCCTGGGAAGCAAGTGCGACCGAGATCCGCGGCCTTTTTATTCCTGATGGGCGCGCACCTAGCACGAAGCCCCCGCCTTAAGGAGCTCGTCCCTGTAGGCTCCGGTTGCGGGCACTCCGGCCGTTGAATTTCCCGAAAGACTCCCTCCCTGAATGCAACCGGGCAACGAGCGGGCCGTTTCGAACAGCAGCCACTCGCGGGCATCCCATCAAATCTCTTCCCAAGCCCCTTGGGGAGGCGCGGAGCCCCGCGTCCGCACAACTCCCGCACTCGAGAGGAAGCCACGCCAGACTAATCACTCGGACTGACTCGCGGGGTGGGGGGCAGCCGAGGACTGAGGCGTTCCTTGGAAAGCAGTCCAGTTGAAAACCGAGCGGACTGCTTAGTCAACGCCGTTGGGGCGGCCAGCTTCCTTCTCCTCTTGAGGTGGCGCGTTCCGTTCTAGCTTTGGCTAGAAAAGCAGCGTGCCTAGAACAGGCGGCCGGGAAGATTAAATAAAGTCGGAGAGAAGTGGGAAGCGGCCAGCGAGCGAGGGGACTCTTTTCCCCTCCCCTCAGCCAGCAAGGCTTCTGCGTTTCCCCGCCGAAATACAAACAGCTTTCAGGGTGAGAAGGGGAAGAGAGAGTCCGGGGTTCCAGAAGCCTGGGGTCCAAGAGGCTCCAGCCTCGGCTGCAGACTCGGCCAGCTGCCCCCCCACCCCCCCACCCGCACGCCCGAGAGAATATGCCGGGCGCGCCTTCGTGAGCACTGCCTTTTCTGCTACCGCCACCGCCGCCGTTGACTCTTAACCTCGCGTCCCCACAATCGGCCGGGACCGGGCGCCCCTGGGGGCGTTGAGCCACAGGATTGCCCTCTCGCGTTCCTCTTCCCCTCCGTCTTGACAGCCCCGCAGCCTCCGACGCCTCTCCAGCAAGACTTACCCATGGCTTGACTCAGGACGCCGAGCGGGGTGCTTGAAGATCCCCGGAGGAAACTCGGCGAGGGATCGGTCTTGCCCGGCTCCCCGGGATCGGCTCCGGAGAAGGCCCTGGCTCCCTTGGATTCTTACTGCGGGAAAAGGCGAGAGTGTCAAGAAAAAGGACCCCAAGGAAGTCACTTTTCCGAGGCAGGAGACTTAAGTCCCGCATTTCAATCTCGCAGCAACGTGGGCTGGGCTGGGTCGGTTGGGACGGCT
Source organism: Liasis olivaceus (assembly GCA_030867105.1). Lineage (NCBI taxonomy): Eukaryota > Metazoa > Chordata > Lepidosauria > Squamata > Pythonidae > Liasis > Liasis olivaceus. Next base: position 49,997,067 of record CM061349.1, read on the forward strand.
CAGGCTATCACTCACCAAAGACACACCCCTTAGAAGGCGGACCTAAAGGGAAACGCAGCCCTGGATTGGTAGCGAAGAATGACAGACAGTCTCACCCGGGAAGGGGCTTCCGTTCGCTTTTGCAGACAAGTTGGATCAGCACCTGGGTTCCATATGCAACTGCAACGCACAGAGATGGGAAAGTTGAATTGCGGGAGGCCATAAGTTAAAGGAAATCTAATAGGAGAATGTGGAAAATGCATTAACAGGATGAATAGCTGCTCAAGGCGGCTTTATTCTCATAAATGGGACTTACCTTAGTTCTGCTTCCAGTGCCAGTAGTTAGACCTCCAGCTAAACTTTCAGGAGGACTCTGACCCCGCTTTTTTCGTTCCTCATCTTTAGAAAACCGAGTAGTAATATTTGCTTGGAAATAATATGTTCCCATTTTAGAAAAGCTTCTTTCTTATTTCCTCAAGAAAACACTGATCTATTTCCCCCGGCATCATTTATCCTTAGTAGCAGCAGCTGTAAAAAGAATGAAAGAGACCTAGACTAAAAAGAATGCTAGCAAAGGCGCGGGTGTTGGTGGAATTCAGTCGAGTTTAGCTGCCAATAATTGAATACATCGATTGTTCATCCGTAAACAAGATGATCACACAAATACGTGTCAACCTTTGAAATATAAGCAGGGCCATCTTTCTGCATCTGAAACCCACAAACATGCACCTTTCCTGCACCATGGAAGACGGAACAATTGATTTAAATGGATTTTAATGGGAATCGCTTCTTTTTGTGTCCTTCGGACAGCAGCCAAAGAAAACCTTCAGCCGAAATTAACTGCGCCTAAAAGCTCACAAATAACACGTTACTAGTTGGCGGGGGAAATCCCTGCGCATCCACAGGTCTGGAGGAATTTTGTAGGGTCCAGGAACGAGAAGTCCTTCCACTTTTAAATGTCTCCTTTTAATATGGGCCTGTGTTGGAACACCCCATCATGAAAACCTAAATAAAATAATAAGAGCTTCTTTGCTTTTAAAATGTGGTGAGCTCGGTTCTGGGATCTTTGTGAGGTTAGATGTGGATCGGGATAATGCACAGGGTATGGCACGTTGCGCAGACACATCCCCCGCGCAGCCACAGTTTTCCGGACTTTCCCCCCTCCCTGCCATAGTTAAGGAACAGAACTGTTCTAGCAGACCTCCGATCCTCCACCAGATCCTTTAGCCAATCGGTCAGGCCGCTTTTTCGTTAAAGACCGTGTTTAAGGGTGGGGGGCAGTTTCATCCGAAACATCAGGTCGAAGCGTGAACGGCAGAGGACTAAAAACTTCCAGCAAGAAATGTGAAAGGGGGGGGGGGGGGGGGCGATTCCCACCAAGGGCAATTACACCGCTTGAAAAGTTCCTTCCGATTTGGAAGGAATAATTATCTCATTCTGCAGTTTGGGTAGCTTGGCTAACCAACAACGAAGAGTTCTGTGTAACACACTAGCCTATGTTGGCTTGAATATCGATTGAATATTGCCATTTAACAGCAAAACTTGAATCAACTCTTATACAGCTAATACAGTAGTCCGCTCTACAAACCAGCCACTTGGGGGGAAGTGTTTTCTCCCCCCCCCCCCCCCGCTTTCCTCCATCTTAATTCCTTCAATCCATCAGGTGGAAGTAAGTCCACAGCGACTCAAGACTCAAGAGAAGGCCTTTGAAAAATGACTTAATCCTAATTAATGAATTTCGAATCAAATGGAGGAGGGTCAGGTCTGCCAGGGTTGGGTGACGCCCCGTGTCTTTCAGCATAAATCCGGCAGCTGCTGGCCCTGCTGAGACCCGCGGAAACACCTTGAAATTCTCACGCTTCAGCTGAGCTGGGTGGTGTTAGAGGGGCCGCTCCCGCCACCGCCGCGCTCCCACTCAAGTCGCTCAGGGCCGAAGCTCTTTGACCCTCGAGCTCGTGAAGTCCGGCTGGCGCTCTTGCTTATGCTTCGACCCCGATCCCCTCTGCTCGCGGCGTTGCCAGGGAGCTTCTGCTCAAGAGCCGCGATTTTCTTCCCACTGGACCCCCACTTTCTTCCACCGTACTCTATCGGACCGCTTTGGTTTTCCTCTCTTTCCTTTTTAACGGGAGAGGGAAAGGCTTGCCTTTGGGACTGGGGAGGCGGGGGCCTTAATCAGTCAGAGCCGCTCCTGTTCACCTTTTCGAGGAATTGAGTTCGCTGGATTTCCAAGCGACTTCCTTCCAATTCAGGCAGCAGGCCCACAGGCAAGCTCCGTCCAACCCCTTGGCCTGCGAAATAATCGCAGCTAGGACTGGGATCTGCGCAGGGACAGGATGGCCGGCTTAAGGCGAACCTTCACGTTCATTCGTTTTTACAGCTCAAGCAAATTGTTTAGATTTGAAACTGACACCTTGGTTAGTATATTCAGAACAGAATTCCAAGGAAATTTCCGCCGGCCAATAGTATATCGGTCCTGGCGGGTATGGTCCTTGTAGATCAGAAGACAGGGATTTCTGGGAATCTTAAAGCCCCAGAAGGATCGAGTTTTACTTGCAGCACTGTCTTGCTTTCGCTCCTGATCTCTACCCCCAACCCCACCGCCGATCTCGCCATTTGCCTCCGAACGTCTTTGGGACGCATTGCCGGGCCTCGGAGCTCACTTCGGGCCCCTCCGCTCCCCCTCCGGCCTCTTTTCCCCTCAAACTTGCAGTCTTCCTCGCCTCTCCTCTCCCCTCCCCTTCCGCCCAACTCCGCCTCCCCATCCCAGGCTCTGTTTCTCGGGGCCTTTTCTCAATGTGTGTTCCTGATGTGATTCTGTCGGAAAAGCTCGTTTACTCTGCCCAGGTCCCCAGTGGTTTAAGGATAATGTTTATCAGGGTTGAACGTGCTCAAGTTGTTTCCACTGAACTGCTGAGTGGAGGCTGAAATAACAAAGGTCACATCCACAGTCAGCCGGGCAAGGGCGAGGGAGCCGAGACCAATATGAAAACATTGTAATAAACAGCGGCCTGTTGATCATGCTGACCTGCCTGGCAAAAAGATTAATTTCAGGTACAGAATAATGGAATAATTGGAGGTACAGAAAAAGGAGGGGCAGAAGAGGAGGAAGGGAGGGGGTTGGCAAGGGAGAGGGGAGGGTTTCCTTTCCTCAAATTTTAAATAGTAAAAATGGATACAAAATCATGCTTGTTGAATTTTTCTTATGGGCTAGTAGGAGGTTTTCAAGCCTAGAGACAACTGGACTTGGGAAAGCAAATGAAGTCAAATGCTCTCCTGGACACACACCTTTCCCCATGCTAAGGGAAGGGGCAGGGCAACCAGGGCAGGCCTTGGGGGTCGGCGAACGAAGGCAGGAATGCAAGGCATTCTGCACTAGTTTAAAAACCCAAAGTTTGTCTGGCACTAAGGAGCACTCAGCAGCCCCGGGCAACCTGAAGGTGAATGTCAACCAGACGCTCTCCAGGAAGACTTGGAATCCAGCTCTGTGGAGTTCAGTGGAAAGAGGTGAAACTGTCAAATCCTGTCCCAGTATACTATTTGGGGCTTCAATTCCCATGCTGGTTGGAGATGATGAGAAGTAAAGCCCAGTGTGTTTGGAAGATGTTTACCTCGGGAAAAATTGGTATAACTTGCTCCAATAGAATCTGACCTTCTGGAAGAAGGTGGGAGAGACAGAGTGCAGCCATAAGCAGTCCAGCCCAGAGGAGAACTGCAAAACATTCTGTGCAAATCACTTAATAGAAAGTGCGACGTAAGGAATGCTGTGACAATGTTGATGCAATCTGTGGGTCACACTGGAAAAGGAATCACTCCTTATGGAAAACTATGCTGTCCAAGCAGCCATCTTAAATGTCTTTGCATTGGCAGAAACCCCATCGCACAATAACGGGACCTTTTTCTAGGGAAAAACGCAAAGGATTGGGCTATAAAACAAAAGTTTCTATTTCATATGAGCTGTTTGCCTTTCCACCAGTTTATTGGTCTGGTACCTGAATCCCTGATTATTCTAGCAGGTCTCCTTTAAAAGCAATGTGACATGTGTGAGGAAGACACAGGGAGGTCATTTGTCCTTCTGGAGTCAATGAGTCTAAACAAGATTTAGCACTTCTGCTACAGTGACTGCTGGATCAAACAGAACAGAGGGGCACAATGGTGTGGGGGCCGTTTTCTCTGTTTTATTCAACTGCGCCCTGTGGGGAGGGGGGAAATCTTGCTTCCTAGCTAGAAAAGTCTCAGTTCCAAACAATGTGAACAGAGCTGGGCCAGCATAAAATGTGCAATTTTTCAGGAAGGGCAGATTTAAGAAAATGGTTCTTTTTCTTCCCCCTCAAAAATGTTCTGCCTTAGCTGAGGGCCAGTTCCAGTCCCAAGCACTTATGGATGGATGGGCAGCTTCGAAATGGAAGCTTTAGTGGGTCTTCTTGCCAATACTGGGCGCTCAGACCGTAAGCACTTCTAGGGCTCGATTCTGGATCTCCCTCCCTCCAACCTCCCCCCACCTATCAGATTCAGTGGAGGTTATTGCCTCATCCACCCCAGGGCTTGATCACGCTATCCTTTGTAACTGTAAGCCCGATTGAGTCAAGAATCTTACTCTGGGGGGGGGGGGGGGGGAATGTGTGGGGTTGCAGCCTTACAAGTATCAGAGTACAATCCAGTCCAACTATTTGGAAGATATAATATAGGCCTAAGAATATTTCTATTTAATCAGCCCATGGATCGCAGCCTACTCTTTGTTTTCCCTTCTCTTAGTAGCATATTCTGTTAACTAGTAATCTGCTACAGTTAAATTTGTAGAAAAGTAGGCTTCACTGAAAAAAGATCTATTTCTGAGTAAAAGTGTAGTCTCCATCTCAAACACAGGTACTCAGAAAATCCAGATTTCAATGGGATTTTTCAAGGAGACACTAATTTGCTTCTGTCTGTCTTTGTTTTCAACTGGAGAGATCTTAAGGTCTCAAGATGACCACGGGATGAAATATTGTGGCAAAGAGAGGGGACCTCACAGATGTCTGCCTTGAACTGGAAAGGCAAAGAGAGGGAACTGATCAAATATTGGATGTTGATGGGTGGGAGGCAAGTTCAAATCTCTTTCTTACTTGATGAGAGAAAGTGTAGTGAAGAAAACAAGTCTAACATGGTTCTTCTCCTCAGTGTTGTGTTCCTTCTTCAGACTGAATCCATGACAGAAGGGACATTCTTTTATTGTGACAGTTCCCTACCTATACAACAGGAATAATAAGAAAATTGCAACCACATGCATTTCGAAGTTAATCCCCTTGAATTCAGTGTGATTTACTTCCAACCAACTCTCCATAGTAGACTGGACTGCATGACGCTGGCTTACACTGCAAACAGCCCAACTGGCAGATTGCTAGGAGTTCGGACTACAAAATGTTGGAAATTCTCACTTTCACAATAAGAAAGTGGCTATTAATTACAAGGTTCCAAATAGTTCCGACTTATGCTCTTTGGTGAATTGCCACCAGTGTGGCAGTCAACCTTGCTGTTTTCCTATATACATATCCCGGAATCTCGGAACAGAGGAGGGTGGGGATCATTCTAATTACTGTACAGGGCTTAGAGGAAAGAATAAAATCCCGTAGCGATTGGCAAGACTGGCAGAACTTTCTGCACATGTTAACTCAGAAGAAAGTCTTGTCGCCTTTACCCAAATGTATTTTCCAAGAAGCTTTTACTTGGGAGTAAATCCCATGGAACTCCCATGAGCTATAGATCAAGCTGTCAAAAGGTTTGGGATCCAGGCATGTTTTGTTGAATAATCCTGACTTTGACTGCACGGTTCAGAACCTGCAGCTGTAAAATGCTTGACATTCCCACCCCTTGACAGGAAGCACGATTTATAGAAGGAGCAGTAATGCGCGCCTGACAGTATACCTTACCAAAGCAAACATTTCCAGGGCCAGTTTCCTTGCAGAATTCCCTTCAATCTCACCTGCTGCTGCTGGACCCACCACGGGAACTTTCCACCAATGCGCACTCTGGGGATAGTATCGTACATTCCACTGAATTCAGAGCGACTTCCTTCTCAGGGTTGCAAGCAGAGAATTTTAAAGGCTGGGGTTCTCTTTATGCCTTTCATAGACTTGGAGAGGCTTCTCACAGAATAATCGTTTGAGTCCCACTCCCCACTTTCCTCTCATCACAACCTACCTCAGTCTGTCTATTTGATCTGTAGATGTATGGCCCACATTTCCATCCGGAGCTCAAGGCAGTGGACGTCACACTCCGTATCTTGACAGTTTTACTCCAACAACCACGCTGTAAGATAAGTGGGCTGAGAAAAAGCCCAAAGCAATCTGATGACTGTCCATGGCTGAGGGTGGATATTCTGTCCCCACTGACCTATTCTGCTGATCACTCCATCCCTTTTAATCTAGCCTCCCACACCTAGTGTCAAAGGTCCTATTTGTGTAAATGGCTACAACCATTTACTTCATAGCCACTTTAAGTCCTAAAATCCTATGGTGCTTAGCCAAGCTGGGGTGCAGACTGATCCACTGAGATGCCAGAGTTCCCCGCAGGGACTCGTTGTCCCAGGAAACCTCCATTGGAAGGTATGATCATCATCAGGCAGCAGCTGGCTGTTAGAACAGCTGAAAATCACATTTTTGTGTGTGTTGCTTTACTATTTCTTATCATATGTTTATCATTTCATTCTTCTTCATTGTTCTTAGCAATCAGAAAAACAGAACGGATCTCCTTTTGCATTTTTACTGCAGGTGAATCTACTATCCTTCAGCTTAGTCTTCCTACAAAACTATGCACTTCTTTGGATTGTAAGAAAATCCTGGAATGCTACGAGTTAAGCTGCCTGTTAAATGGGCTTCATTCAAATCTATATTTCTCATGACGGGACTTGAACTTAAATCTTCCCATCCTTGTTCATTACTTCTCCACTTCCACACTGGCCCTTGGCCCTTTTCTATGGCATGTTCATTTGTACCTTGAAGCCAGAGCTGAATAAACAGTTGAGAAAACCCAGTATACTGAAACAATTCTTAGGGACTTTAATGGAAGAATTTGTGACTCGGTGTAGTTCTGAAATAGCTGGATTGAAAAATGTTAGCATTTAAATTGATCCAACGATCCTTATGTATGTTTATTCAAAACCAATCCCATTTTATCCAACCAGACTTTCCAGTTAAGCATGCAGTACTATTATGTAAATATAAAGAATGTAGTTCTATTGTATAAATATAGTAATAGGTAAATAAGTAGACATATATAGAGATATCAGAGTTCTCAGGCCTTCACATAATGCCCATGGCTGGGTTAAGAGGAGGAAAGAGGATTTGATTGAAGAACAAAATTCAGGCAACAATGGGCAGACTTGGACTGGATGGCAGGACAGTCTGCCAAAAGAAGATGGGGCAACTGACAAAGTGGGTGGAGTTGTACTGTGTAGCATTACAGGGTGTGCTGGTTCCAGCTCTCTATAACGCTCCATTTTCTGTCCCTTAGGTGAGGAAGATAATTAGGGAGATAATCTGGTGGGGCACCCCACCACCCATGGGCTCCCCACGTTTCCAGTCCCAGATTGCGATGGTCAAGGAGAATGAAATAAAGAAGGGACTGAGTCAGAGCTAGACAAGGCAAGAATGAGTATAATTTTTATCACACTATTCTCAAATACTTGGGATTTTAAGTACACCTAGCACCAGCCAAAGTGACTGAGGACAAGGATTGTGGGAAATGTAACCCAAAGCAACTCGGTACTAAGCTGCCTCTTCCTGAAACAGAGCATGACGATCTAGAGTTGATCAGACTGTGACTCTCCTCTATCAGGGACCTGCATCAACACTTCAGATATTTTCACAGAAAGCTGATTAATCGGGATATCAGTTTGACACTTGGAGAAACCAGAAGCAAAAGACTTAAAAGAAAGGCCTGCATTTAATTGCTGCCCCCGCCCCCCCAAGTCTTGGACAAAATCTACCATGTGTATTTTAAGCCTGGATACTTGAGCAGAGCTGCTGGGCAAGTCGACCGTCTTATGGGGTCCTTCTCTTCTGGATCTCCTGCAGTTTGCAGGCAAGCAGAGATATTCAGCCCAATGGAGGGAAGTTGAGCCAATGCACTGTTCCTTCATGCCACTGGCTGTATAATACAAGTGTCCCCGCCAGCCCGTTTTGCTCTGCCCAAACTAACAAGGATGTGTGTGCCTCTCTTTGGGGAGACCCTGCGATGCTGTGTTTTCCGACAACTGCCTGCAGCCAAATTGCCGTGGCTGTTATTCCAGATGCCTAAGGAAAATTACAATTCAGAGATTAGGGCAAGGAGGGGTGGGGGCACGGCATCTGAGGTATTTTCTGCCCGGAAGGAGTCAATAATGATGGACAGGATAGGGTTGGACAGAAAAGGAAGTGGGATGCTAAGTTCCTCCATTTTAAGGGTGGCCCCAGTGATCCACTTTTTACAGTGTCAGGCTTAAATTTGCCCCTGAGCTTTGCTACCTATGCTTGACAAGGTGCATCTTTTGGGATTTACTTCTGAAAAAAATGGGAGCAGGACTGTGCCTTCTGTCTCCCTGTGTGCTCCCTTCCCAAACCTTCAAAGGTCACTCAAATAAGCATTAAGTCCTCCACACCTTTTATTTTGAAGGAAGCACAACTTGCTAGTACCAGGGGTTGAAGGAAATGTTCCCAAGGCCCTTGCTCCCAATTCAAAATCATATCCCTGTTTATAATTTTAGAGCAGACTCTGGTAACCTTACTATGGAGTAGCAAATGTGGAACAAAAGGGTTAAAGGATATTAACAGAATAAACTTTTTGAAGCTTATAACTTTATACACATCCACCAGGTTAAATCCCTTCCGATTTAGCCAAAAAAAAATAGTCAGCAATCATAAAGGTGCTTATTTGGAACAAGATCCATCAAGGCCTGCTAAATTCTCTTTCAAGGAATCAGTCTGTATGTTTAGCTGGAAGTGAGGAAGCCCATTGTATTAAATGAAATGATTTCAGTGTAAATGCACAGAATAGATGGCAGGCAGATACTACTAAATCAGGTCATAGTTTCTGTGGAAAGTAGATGTCATAAATGTGGCTCATCCACAGTAGATGTGAAGGATCAGTTTACAGGTCAGGTGATTTGAGGCTGCCTGGATTTAATGGGTTTTATATCATACCTTCTTTACCCCCCCCCCCAAATGTAGCCACCCCTGTTATATCAGTTAGAATAAGTAGGCAGTAATGATGATAATTATGGCAATATTAATCATAATCTGAGAAGTGGTTTTGCTGCCAAGTCAGTCATTTTGTTTCACCAGCACAAAGAGATTTAGCTGTGACAGACCTTCACTGTCTCCCAGCATTCTTGAAAAACAAGGGGGAAGGTCTTCCTGCCTCAGTGTGTCACCCTGGCCACCCCACCTTTGGTAGCTGGCAGTTCCCTATTTGCTGAGGAAGTAAACCCTTAAAGCCACGGTTCTAATCAGAAGCAGTTTCATAGAAATTTTGTTTTACCCAGATATGCAACTTACCCTCCACTGTAACTCCTGTCATCTTGAAATAGCTTTGTTGCCAGCACACTGAAAATGACAGGAGCTGTAGTCTACCCAAGGAAGACAATACAGTATTTAGGACTGAGAAAGGCTAATAAGGTTTATAGGATTGCAGCTTTAGTCACTTAACTTTGGCCAGACCCATAAATCACTACAGAAATCACATCAGTGTTTGTGATTTGCGGTCAACAGTGCCCCCCCCCCCCAACTGTGGGGAGACTCTTTCCTTATTTGGGCAGCGACTCAATTTAAAAAACAAAAAAAAAACCTTAACTAGAGCCCTAATAGGACAAAGTGTATTTGCAAGGGAACCTCTGACAAACTTTTGCTGCTGAAAGCATCTTTCACCAGAAGAGGAAAACAATTTGAAATTTTCCTCCTCCCTGGTTTGGTAGATCAGAGACTTTTCAGTGGCAAAAGGGAGGATGGCTTTTTTGACCCCTTCAATGTGGACATCCCTGCCCTAAGCCTTAAGAGTCTCATGAAATGGTACCCCACAGCAACCTCCCTTCAACCTCTAGGACTGGGGTCCCCAGGGCCACCTGGGGATGCAAGTGCACCCATGGATGCCTCCCTTAGCATGGACCAGCCTCGCCTGTCACATATACTCCTTTTTCTTTCATAGACCAGATATTAAAATGCATCTTTTTGCCCTACTACCTCTGGATCAATGACAAAGACTTTTTAAAATGTGCTGAAATTTGGAAGAGAAATCTTTGTAACAAAGACCACCAGTGGGCCAAGCTTCCTGGAAAAGCTAGGATCGTAGCTTTTCTGGGAACTCAAGGCAAAAGTTGCCATTTTGTTTATTTCCCTTAGTATATATATATATATTAATCTATCTTTTGTATTTATATTTATTTATATATTTTGTGAGCTGCCCAGCACTGACCTGGAGATGGCCAGCACTGAAGTCTAAATGAATGAATGAATGAATGAACAGTGAGATTGGGCAAAGTGGGTGCATGGCAGGTCCCCTTGGTTAAAAAATGCCATATATTGGGGCCTGGGAAGCATGTCTTCTCTGTCCCAACACCTGCCTCTGGAATAGCATCCCCCTCCCCCAAAAAACTGTATGGCTCCCACCCTGAGGATGCTCAGAAAGTCTTTGAAAACCTGATCTCTCAGGCCTTAGATTTAAGGGATAGTTGAGCCTCTGTAGGCTTTTTTGCTTGTTTGTAGGGTTCTTCTGGACACACATGATCTGTTTCTGTCTTTTATTGTTCCTTGCTTTTAAAGTGTAAGCATCCTTTAAATGTGAGCAGCCTTTAAACTGTATTTTAAAAAAAAATTAAAAACTTGACTTTGGATCTTTCCCACATCTAGCAGGCCGGAGAGCGCTTGGCCCGTGACCTTTTCATCAGAATTGTCTTTTCCCTTGAACACCCACCCGGGAAGGCCCATTCATATCTATTTGATGGGCTCCTGTAGCTGATGAGCTCGCGCTGCTGCCTGCGTAAATCGAGCTGATGATTCATCGGAGACGCGGCCTGAAGGTTGGGAGCGGAAAGTGGATTTGAAAGGAAGGCCCTTGTGTCCCATATCAGCAACTAAAAAAAGAAAAGGGGGGGAATCAGGGAAGGAGGGAGAGACTCGTTCAGCTGGACATAGTTTCATATTCCAGGAGATGAAGAAGAAGAAAAAAAAGTGGGAAGAAAAGAGTATATCGATTTTTTTAACCCGACCAAGTCTCATCCTGCCCTCCGTTTCCAATCCGAATCGACGGTCTCATTAAATATATTTGAAGGATAAGAACAACAGCAATAAACCAGTCAGAGTTGTCGCCAAAGGGGAAAGCTTCTCTCCCTCCCGGCTCCGCAGAGACCCCCTGCCCACCTCCTCCAATGCGGCTGCCTCCCGCTAGCCACGGGCGTTTGGCAGCGCTCCCCGGAGTTCCGCGGCTTTGCGCGCTCTGCGCTCTCATGCCGGCCCGGAGCATGCAAGTTTCGCGGCTCGGCGCTCCTCGCGTTTCCTTAGGTAGGTGCGCACGGCGCGGCTTGCTTTGCTTCCTTCGCCTCCACTTGTGCCTGAAAGGCCCCTGTGCAAAGAAAGGAGCTGGGTCTAACTGGAGCTCAAATGTGCTGAGCCTGGCTAATCCGCGTTTATAGTTCAGGCAACTTTTTTTAAGCCGCGAGAGGAAGTTCACATTTTAATGTCCAGAGCTCCAAAGCTGCGGAAGCCAGATATTAAAAGCATATTTGGTTCTAATAAAGAAATCGGTTTCTCATTTATCACATGCCCTGTGAATTTAGAGTCAGCAAGAAAATGTCTCTATTGTTCTTCCTCAATTATAGCCCACTATTCGCTGCTGAGCAATCCTCTCGGGCTCGGCCAGGCAGAGCCGGCTTTCGGATTACCTTGTCACAGCGCCACCTAGAGGAAGGCTCGGGGGATTTTGGGACGGTACCGCAGACGCTTCCGCCGCGTTTCTGATTCGAGGAGAACGTCCTTCCGAACTAGACGTGAGGACGCGGAAAAAAGGATTCAGTCCCTCCGAGCGTATCTCTGCCCCGTTCTGTGTCATATCGGAGCACAGCCGAATTGCAATTTAATATATAAAAGAAAATATGTCTTGATTAAAGCTTTTATCCTAATCCTGGGAAGATCCTCTGTCCAGCAGAGCAATTGGACAGATTTTTGGATATTAAAAACCGTTAGGCATTTATTTCAGTGAGAGGGGAGCGGAAAGGAACTAACTCGCGGTCTCTTTGGAATTCGTTTAATTTATTTATGTGAAGTGTTTTTTGTTCTCCCTTTCTCATTTAAAATATTCAAGAGCTGCTAGCAATGATGATTAAAGCTTTCTTTAAAAAAAGAGCCTACACCTGAAACCTGGATTTTTTTAAAAAAAGGCACTGTATACACATATAAAAGATCAGTCAGTCAGAAAGGTGAGAAACAATAGGTAGAACATCTAATTAAAATCAAATTTAAAAAAGAGGGAGGAACCTGGGTTTAATTTTAACTGAAAAAAATTAGATATATGAAGGTAGACCAGCTTCGAGCTATAAGATTGATTGAGTGCCGTCAAGTCGATTTTGACTCCTGTCTGTTCCACATATCTAACTATCACTGTCTATCCCACATAGATAGCTTTTCTCCATGACGATCTGTCCCTAACGATCTTTCAGGTCTCCCAATGGGGCACTCATCGCCACTGTATCAGAGTCCGTCCACCTTGCTGCTGGCAGTCCTCTTCTCCTCTTTCCTTCCCCTTTCCCAGCATTGAAGCCTTCTCCAGAGAGCCGGGTCTTCACATCACGTGCCCAACGTCCCATCAGATAGGAACAGCCACCCAAACACCTAATCACCTATCACTTGGCTCTGGTAGGATAACCTGTCTACCAAGCTCTCTGGTTCTTCTGTCTTTTAATTTTTTTTCTATTAAAAATAAATAAGTGGGAAGGCAGCATGCTAAAAAAATAAAATGCCACCTTCCAGCATCAAATGCTTCTTTTGTAGGGCCTGAAACAACCCAGCCTTTGTTTGGGATGATAGTCCCTCAAAAAAAAAAAAGGCTTAGCAAAAGCTAAGCAGGGCTGGTAAGGGAGGTTTAGAGTGGTTCCCTCACCAACCCGTCTGTCTTTCTTCCTTAGCAGCCACGGTAACAGGCAAAGAGCCACCCCTCCCTTTTATGAGGGCTGTTTTGATCTCAAAATTCCACATGTCCCAGTCTTCCCAACAAGGTTGCCTACCCCTGTCCTATTTCTTTATTTTTTTAAAAACTTTATTTTATTTAAAGAACTTGCTTTCCCGCCCCATCTACTTTTCGATGATAAATTCACTGCCAAGAGAGACACCATGAAGCATTGGTCTTGACTCAAGTCCATCTTCAGCTGTGGGAGCTCACGGAGACCTTGGCTCAGTCATTATCTCTCCGTGCCATCTGCCTGGCTGAATTGTTGATGGAAGAAACAAATCAAGGGAGTTAGCGCTCTGTACACACTCTTAAACTGCATGACAGAAATAAAAAATAACGAAATAAACTCATTTCAATCCCTTTTTGCCCCCACTCTTTTCAGCCTGGTGTTCTCCAGCCACGTTGAACTATAACTGCCCCCCACCATCCCTCCCATGAGAGAAGGGTTTAATCGCCCACCAAGCACCAAGCTTAGTTGATGTTGGAGCTGCTTTTCAAGCTTAGCTGACTCCTTGGGAGAATTGCAATGCTGAAATAAATGGAATGAATATAGTATTTATTTATTTCTCATGTCTGTACATTATTCCACCTGAATCCAAAGGATACGCTTCCCAGAGTCCTGCTGTAGGAGGGCTTAACACTGAAAATGCACTGTGCAAACCGACAATCAAGTTGTAAATTTGGATTACTTGCTAGTCACCCCTTTAAAATTAATCAAAGAAAATCAGTTCAGCAATAAATATTTCCATTTGTTTTGTTGGCAGATTGATTGTCGGAAACATAAATTGTATTGGTAGGAATATAGGAATGTTTGGATATGCGCACCTGGTGTCTGCGTGTGCGTCCACGCATGCCACTTCTCAATAGCTAACCAAATTTTAGTTTTAGAATCTAGAATTATATGTAAGAATGCCTTTTGCTCAATAAACAGGCAGCTGAATTGACACTTAAAAATAATAATTACTTTTAGACATTTAAAAATAATAATAATTACTTTTACTTAAAAATAATAATTACTTTTAGACACTTAAAAATAATAATAATAACTTTTAGACACTTAAAAATAATAATAATAATTACTTTTCAACATAATTCAATTATTTAATGAGCAAGCTTCCGTGGTCTTCATCTAGTAGGGTGATGTAAGAGGCAGCCAAAAATCAGGAAGTTTAGTAACACCTTTTAATAGGCTTTCTTTCTGATCGAGAAGGGTATTAAGCCGAAGTGGAGAGCGAAAGAGTAGCGAGATGGAGCTGAGGTGCCGGAGGCGGCTTACAGATGTCATCACAGAAGTGGCCTTTGAAAGTGCAACAGAGCGCGAGACACAGTCAAGGAAAAGGGTGCTCTCCTTTCTGGAGAAGAGCGCGCCTCCCGTTTACTCGGCGCAAGGCCACTGGCTTCCGATGAAACTGGCCCAGGAATCCGTTCCGTTGCACCCTGCCCCGCCTCGCCATCTGCAAATGCGTTCAGCCCGAGCTCCTTCACAATGGCGCTGAGAGATCTGACAGGTCTGGGGTGGGCAGGTTTAGTATCGGGGATCTACTGCTACTTTGCTGTTTGTAACCAGATTCCCCACACAAACGCACACTCCTCCACAACTGGCGCCCGGAGCAAAAGGCGCGAGTAGAAGATGCCCAGGAACATGCCACAGCAGAGGCAGGGGTGATCTAGGGCAAGGCCCCAGAATCCGGCCGTTTCTCCTTCTCGCCTTTCCCCATCCATTCACCCCACTAAATGTAAAGCCCGGCTCAGGGTGCAAGGGCCGAGCGTTAAGCACAGCCATCCGCGAGGAAAGAGACGAGCCCAGCGCCGGGCTTTGTGGCATGGCTGAGTCAATGAGAGCCAGTCTCGGAGTTCCACAGAGCTTAACTGCGGCTAAATGAAGGCAGTACTCAGAATACCCATCAGTGAGAGGAAAACATAAACCTGAAGAAAGATACCTCCGATTCTACCGTCTGGACAAAAGAAGCCACCAGGAGTTATATCACTTTTTTTCTTTTTTCTTCAAGAAAGACTCTGCTTGGTGCATGTAAAATCCTTCCCTCCTTTTTCAGAAAGAGGGGGAGAGGGCAGTCAGTCTTCCTTATAAGGAGGGTCGTGTGCTTCCTTGGGCCATTTCTTTTCATGGCAGACAAGTATCAGTAATCGAAAATATAGGCCACGTCCTTAGCAGTGATTTATTACTCTCATAGCGACAGAAAGATGGTTGTCTAAGGCTATAAGATGTTAGAAATCACTAGCAGAGAAATGATCCTTCCATAAATCAAGTCAAACGACGGGATGTGCATGCATTTCTGCATGTGTGTGGAAAGAGAGTTTTGCCGTACACACAGAGAAAAACTTCAGTAAAAGTAGGAAAACCAGTAATAGCATTTTTATCAATGCTGTCATTCCAAGAGAAACCACTATCAATGGATTCTAAAAAATAAGAGTATTTCCAAATTGGTGTTTCCATGTCAACCCATCCAAGAACTCCAAGCCAACAAAGCAAAATCTGTCATCTACTTGAAAGCCAGGGCATATTTTTTCACTGCAAAACTATGGATTAGATCACTATATCAGTTGTTATTTCTGAGACTTTCCTTCCTTCCTTATTGAAAATTCAGTCATGATGTAAACAAAATTTAGTCATGATATGCTCTCTTGAAAGCTGGCCCTTTATAATAGTTTGTGTTATAATTAAAGGATATTTATTCTATAGCTGTTGTCAGTGTTTTTTTTTTCCTTTAAAAGCATGCCATTATTATAAGGTAATAATAGAATAATAGAATTTATATAAATAGTAGAATTACAGAATTTACATTTACATAAAGCTGTGTGTACAGCTTTCTCCTAGTGATCCACCCTGAATTTTTTACATTCAAAACACTATGAGTCTGAGAAATAATTTCTGACCCAAGAACGTCCCCAGCGAGAGACTTGAATGCTCAGGCCTGTCCAGACCTCATCTAATATTCCTTATTTCTATAGACCCCCTGGCTTGGTGGTTGGCCTGAGTCACCAGCTCCTTCACAAATCATGGAAAGTGTTGAATGAAAAACTTCTAGACTTACAAGGTGACCTTTCTTAAGACTTCCTTCCAGCCCTTTTAATCTTCCCCTCTGTCCCTTCTGGTGTTTAACCACAGTGGGTGCTACTGAGAATTCAATAGCCTGATACCTTGTAGAATAGCTGGAATTCAGCCTCCCATTCCAGAAGCAGTACCATAGTCTGGGATTGGGGGAGAAGTCCAGCAGAAGGGTCAGGAAGGATCAGTGGCAGATGACATGAGCTGATACCTTCCCAGGTATCCAAGGTGAGGCTTTTCTGGAAACTCAGGGCAAGAAAGGTGTGGAGAAAGGAAAACAAGTTAATTTGAACCCTCCTCCCTGCCCCCACTACAAAGTACCCCAGGCTCAGTCCTTCCACAAAACTGTGCAAGGAGGATAACAGAGTGGATTTCCCATGCCACAAAGGAACCATGGCCTTTGTGTTAGAATTTCTGAATTGGGGAAAATTCTGATCAAGCTTGGCCATACACACTTAAATTGGTCTACCTTGTGTTTGGGTGTCATGGTTTCCAGCTAAGAACACTGAGGAATGTAGTTTTGCTACAGAATTTTAATCTTGGCACAAAATTACATCTTCAGTTTTCCTTGGTTTGGGCACCAGGACAATAAAACAGTGTGAACCTGGTTGGAAATCTACAGAGTGTGCACCTTCGTGGTAAAGACTTGGCTTCAGCCTTCAGTCTGCTTCTTCTTTTCAAGGGACCCTCACCAGTTAAAGTTCCTTCTTAAAAACTGAACTTGGTGAAACTTGCTGCTGTTTGCTTTAAAGGTGCTTCCTGTTTAGGAATTCTGTTGCAGGATAAATCATCCCCAAAGCCGGATGCCTTCCATCAGAATGTGATTCCACCCTAAACCAAGAGGAAAGTCTGTTTATTCCTTGTCTATTGGAATGTATATTTCCTCTCTCCCATCCTCCAAACAAATGTGCTTTTACACCTCTCTGGCTTCAGCCACTACAGCCCACACCTGGGGTTACTTTCCATAGACCTTCTTCTTTAAGGCAGCAATCCCAGACACGAGGCTCCTTCTCCCAGCCTTCCAAATCTGCCATCCCCACCCTTCATCCCTACCCAGCCCTTCACTGGCCATGCTGGAGATGAGCTGCAAGCTGCAGTCTAAGGAATCTGAAGGACATGGGCTGAGGAAAGTCTATACAAGCCACAGAAGAAGAAGTCTACTGAGCATAGGGAGACTTACTTGTGACTAAGCAAGCATAGGAACAGAAGGCTCAAGTTGCAAGGGTGCAAAGCCTCTAGTCACAACAAGGACATTTCTTGAAGAGTCTAATTAAACCTGTTCCACTTTACAAAAGGAAAAATGAAAGAACACAGAAGACTTACAGGGACTTAGTCTTACTTCATTCCTTGCTCCTTAGCAGATGGTATTTCCATAACTAACTTATCTTTCCATTCTCCTTGAAGGCTCCTCCCAGTTGAAAGGACTGTATCTTTCTCCCACAAAATACTACATAAACCAGAGTGGCACTGCTTCTTCTAGGTGCAATTCATAAGCCTCTCAGTGCCTTTAAATAAATGCATTTATACTGTTAAGAAGCTCCCCTAGTGTCCATAGTACTTTTAGGTTCTAGAACTGAGAAGGCAATAGCTGTCACCCAAGGGGTCTTCCACAATAACAATGTATATGGTCACCCAGGCACCCTTGTGGCAATATAAAGCCAGTCTGCAGTATTATTTTATCACTACACAATGAGTGGGTGAAACTTAAAATCTCTATTGTGTGTTCTCTCCTGTCAACTTCCCCACCAAGGGTTAAAGCTGGAGAAACAGAGTTAAGAAAGAAAAGGAAGGGAACAAAAGCTAAGAAACTATTATTGTCATATTGGATTGGATCCCCTCTTTGTTACATTTTGTAAAGAAAAGCTGAAAGCAGTGAGGTATGTTAAGAAGTACTATTGATTTTAGTGAATCTATAATGACTCATCCTGACACCTGCCTAACTATGACAAAAATATGGGCATTTTTTACAAGCATCAGAGAATTGTTTTTTTCAATATTTCACTGATTCATTTGAAATAATTGAATGTGCTGTAGCATTTTTAAAATTACAAATCATTGTTAAAATCCAGTATATGAATGTCAACAGCAATAACCAGTATAAATCATAAAATAAGTTTAAGAATTACAGTATTTTTTACCCAAGCAATTAAGACTTTATGTTAAGAGAAACCTAAATTTTTAATGTGGTACAAGCTTCTTTTTAGACTTATAATCCAAAAATTAAAATCAGTATCAGGTTTACTTCTGAAATACAAAATTATATTGGATATTGAGGTGTACTCACAAATCTTAAATTTGCAGAAGGAAATGTGCCTATGTTCCAGTAGGAAACACGTAGTATCTTTGCAGCAGTTCTGGGTACAAACTAATTTAGTACACTTCATGGTAATGTTAAGGTTTAGCAATATTTAATAAAAATATTGCAGGTTGTAAAGGGAATCCAGCTTTTAAAATATTTTTTGTTCTATCATAAATCATTTTCCAAAATTATTGAGCTTTACAGCATTGCTATCAAATATGGAACAATGATCCAGTATGATCATTATATTTCCAACAATTTTTAGAGAATGAATTGTCTGTTATAGCAATCAATACTGGAGTAATATACCCAACAATAAAATATATTATATGAGTTTTCTCTAATGTTAGGTGTGAATTTAATGTTTTTCTTCCACTGAAATTCCCACTGTGACATATGAATTATTGTATCTAATGGGATAGAGACACAATTTGGTGTAGTGTTTAAGGCATCAGGTAGAAACCAGGAGCCTGTGAGTTCTAATCCTGCCTTAGGCATAGAGCCAGTTGGGTGACCTTGGGCCACTAATTCTCTTTCAGCCCTAGGAAGGAAGTAATGGCAAATCACTTCTGAAATCTTGCCAAGAAAACTGCAGGGACTAGTCCAGGCAGTTGCCAGGAGTCAACAGTGACTTGAAGGTACACACACATGCACACACACACACACAATCTAATAGGATACAATAGTGTGGGAACCTAGGTCTTCTTTGATTCCCACTGCAGAATGGAACTTTGATGCCCTTCTGTACAAAACGTACAATGTCCACAGAACCTCAGGGGTTACTCTCTTATTCTCATATCCTGCAATCTGTAATGGAGCTATGTGAACACATAGTTTTACCACGTCAATGAGAACTCACTCATGTTGCCATTTCTATTTCTGTTCAGCCTTATGATAACTCTTAAGCAAAGAGACAGCCCATCCACCTTGCTTCCTAGCCCAACGTTTTCAACCTTGGACTGGAAAGGGTCCATAGTCCCCCTTTGGAAGGGTTTTGGAGCCCTGACAGTCAAAACAGGACCTCACTCAGCACCTTGCAAAACAGTTCGGCATGGTGGAGAAAGAATTAAGTGCAAGTTTGGGCTGCCTTAGGAGAATTTCCCACTCTCCCTAACCTCTAGAGAGCTGCAGATTTATATGTGCAGGTAAGCATATGTTTTGAGAAAAATCATTTGCCCAGTTTCAGGGTCTTGTCCCTCCTACTATAGTTCAGCCTGCCATTCTATGCACATCCACAAATCTCAGCAAATTTCAATCTCCAAAAGTGGAATGACGATTTTTTTTTCTTGCAGTCAGGAGGGAGTCTTCTTTCAGTACCCTGGTTCAGAGATGACACAGCCAGGCCATTGGCTGATGGAGGCCTATGTGGTGATCTCACTAGCCAATAGAAGAAGAATCTGAGTTGGTAAGGATGGCCTAAGGATACTGAAAGCATCTTTCATCAGGTGATAAAGACCTCTGGAATGAATCAATGTGGACAGAGAGTCCACACCCTCTTCTGAAACAAGGGGCCTCCTTTTTTCTGTGCCTATATGTTTTCAAGACACCTGAAGAGTTATCATGGAAAACCCATATCTGGTTAACATTTTAGTAAAATGGTACAAAATAATTTGCATGGGAATATTCTGTTGCTACTATACAACAACCAGGTTGAGTTAGATAATAGGGGCTGGTTCACCCTTAGCTTGAAAATTACACATTCTTGATTCACACCTTACATTTTCCTGTCTCTGAACTGAACCCACACCTTATAAGCAATTGGGATAGACAGCCAGTTTCCATCAATAATTCAGTGATCTAGTTCAAAATCATCTCTTGACCTATGGGAATGTATATGTGAACATCCCCATTGTTTTACAGTATAATAAGGCAGAATAAAAATTATGTTTGCATTTTTGCCCTGTTCTTGGAATAGATCTTTCTCATCAGTTAGTGCATTAGCAGAGCTCCCCCCAACCCCACTATCCCAAATGATTCAGTCTTGATAAAATGCTTATCTCTGAGGCCTAGAATGCCCCTTTTTCTCTCTCCCCTTCTGTCTCTGAAATCAAAACAAACAAACACAAATCAATCACAGACTAAGCGTTTCATTCCCCTCCCCTCCCAGGAAATGAGCGAGTTACGCTTAGCTCTTTGTATGTAGCTCGTGTTACAGTAACACGGAGAAGTTTTAAACTTGAAACTTGCCCGTGATGCCCGCTTCGCTAGGCTGGAGTGTTTGATCTGGACTATCTGGTTTTAATTTGCAGAGCATTCATCCCACCCACCCCCTTTTTTAAGAAGGAAAAGAAAAGAAGGGGAATCCACATTTGTCCTTCTCAAGCCGACTTTTTCAAAACATCCATCGAGGCTGTGCTACCGGCATGTTACAGGTGCTGCCACCCCAGGGAGGGGGGGAGGGTGGAACAATTAATGCACACACACACACAGCTGAATGAATGGCAGCGGTCCATCCCCACTGGCTGACTTCGTGGTGGCTTGCGGGCTGTGCTTTTCAGCAACTTGACAGGCACTGTGTGTTCTTCTCTGCTGATCTCTCCTAGGCTGGATTCACACAGAACGCTTCATCCTAAACCCGGGTTAAGGAAGCGCAGTTGGTCTGTTTCCATAACAGGTCCAAAAAGATAAACTACACTGATGGCTTGTGGCAATGGCCCACTACAACCCACATGTTACAGCACTGGTTGGGTTCCCTCAGTATGCTCAAACATAAGATTAGTGATTTCAGTGCCCAGCCATCTCTGTGACAATACTATACATCGTCAAGGCTTTGTCGTGCAGCAGAAATGACGGGCTGCCAGGACAAATGGCTCCTGCGGAAGATATCCCAGTCTTGTAGGATATGGGCACCAAGCCATAGAGTCGCTCTGGTCAGTTGGGACCTTCCGTCTCAGCAAAACGTGATTTCATAGGCGGGGGGGGGGGGGGGGGGGAGGTGGTTGGGCTGGGGCTGGGGCTGGGGGTGGACAATTAAATTGGGTGGAAATGCCAACCCTTCCCCTCTTCCCTGGTTTCTCCCCTGTGCAGTGCTGGATTTGTATGGCCACTGCCAAATACACTTTGTTCCTTTTGGGTCCCCGATCTCTCACTGCTTCATTTTGCACAATAAATACAAAGGGGAGAAAGCGAGACAATCACAGCTGGATTGCAGCCCCCTGGCAAAGGACGGCACGACCCCAGGCTCGCCCTTCCTCGCTGTAATGTAAAATCCGCTAAAGATGACAAATGGTAGTGGGGAGGGCTATGGGTTTATTTCTAGTTTTTTCGCCTTAACCCTCCCCCTTGCCGTTGGTAAGAAAATCGGGATGGTGAGCTCCCAACGTGGTTGAAAGATCGCTCCGCAGGGGATGAAGGAGGACCCTTTCGGAGGGCGCCCAATCCGACACGCAGCGGCGCCTTTTCTGCGCTGGCTGTGGGATTGAGGGACGGGCGAGGCGGCGGAGGCCGCGCGTCCCTGCCCGGGGAGACTCGCTTTCCAGGCGCGCTTCCCAGGGGCAAGCCTTCCGAAGCTGCCCTCAGGCTATCAGGCCCAAACAGAAAAGAGCCGCTGCCAGGACACGCCCGGTCAAGGTACTGGGGGACGGGGGGAGGCGATTGGGATCTCCTTCTCCCTTCCTCTCTCCCTTCCTGTTAGTCACCTGTCCTGGAGCCTCAATGGAGCAGCGCCCTTGTCTACAGGCAAACAGGTACGAAGTGAGGCGGGGGGGGCGCACCTCGTAGACCAAAGGGGACAGCACACCCCTCCCCTCGCACAGCAAACCGTCGAAATCAAGGGAGGCGAAAGCCCCTGATGGACAACGCCTCTTGCTAGTAAGATTGGGCGTATTTCTGCTGTCAGCAAGTCTACATCCATCTGAACTGAACTGGATTCCTCCTCACCGTGAGCTCCTAAGGAGTGACCTGCTAAGTAAGTATGCAGGAAGATTGTGAGCCAATAGCCTCGCTCGATGCTTACCGCCGTTTCTCCCCTTAACTCTGAAGAGACGAGCAATTAACCGCTGAAATGCCACCAAAGTTATTTCAGGCATAAAGAGTGTTGAGGGAAAACGAAAGGATTTTCCCCTTTAAAAATGTCTGCTTCTGGATAAGAGTTGAGACACACCTTCAAGAAACCCTGGGTCCCAGCAAATGCAAGAGATCTTATGGTCCCACTGTGTTTACTCAGAAGTAAGTTCTGTTTGTTACTGTCCCTGAATGTGTAGAGAATTATTCAGCAATGCCAAAAGAAAACAAGGCCAGGACAAAACCCAAGGTTAGCTTAGTTTAATTGATGTTGTAATTTAAATTAAAGGAAAACATTTGGTGTGATTCTTCCTTCTCACACATTTGAAAATTATAAATTTGATGTGGACTTTTGGAGGGCTCTGGGGCCTCAGGTTGTTCATCTCTGTTATACCCACCATTACCGTTTATTTCATTTTATATATTAATGCAAATAAACAGTGATTAAAAAGCCCTTTTTCACTATCAATCAAAAAATCAGGAATTTTTAAAACAGACACTTAATAAGTTAAGGTGAATTAGTTGCCCAAGTTTTAAGAAACCTTTCTTAAACCATAAGGTTTCTGGCTGACAATTTATACTTGTTTAGATCAACAAAAGGATCTTCAGGAAGGCGTTTTGCACAGAGGGCATAATCACATATTACGTTTACAGTAATAAATAAAATAATAATAATCTGAAACCAGTGCACATGGACAAAGGGATTACTGTAATGTCACACTGGATAGCTTCTTTAATGAACTGACCATTTGTAACTTTTAAAATGCAGTTTTCTTCATTATCTTTTCTTTTGGGTGTAGCAACAAGAAATGAACAATGCAGCTACTGGGGACTCCTATGGAAAAGAAGTGGAACAAAAATCAAACTGGTGTTGAGCTTTTGTTTAGGCAATGGATTTCTGACTGAGAAAGATGAAAAGATACTTGAAATGCTCCTTCATGTATATGTACTTTAGCATATGTACTAAAATTACATTCTAGACCCATCAGTTTTGATTTACCCTTTTTATCTGGGATGCATAGGTATTTTATCCTTTAAGTGAAATTGGCCAGTATATGGGGAAGAAACTTTTATTCATTTCATAATGTGAATGCACAGTGCACAATCATATTTGCATTGCACATAATTTCAATTGTTTTCATTAAAAATGCTACTTTTCTGCACAGTGCAGTGTGTCAGAAACGGTGGCAAATTGGCAGAGGCTTTTGTCTGTATCATTAAAAAAACCCTTCGTACTGTAATTTCTGACAGTTGACTATGGTTTCCTATTCATGAAACGGACAGGCATCTATCTATGCCATTCCTCTGTGAACAGCTTAGAGATAACGTGCACATCTTCAGTCATCTTGGTCTGTTTCTGGCATCTCTTGAAGCAGACTGGGGTGCATTTGACTGCAAGAGATCATGTGATCACAGTGCAATGATGATATTATTTAGACAAGGGATGGCTTCAGCCTTCCACTTCCCTAGCAGGACAGGTGATGCCAGGAGGAAAGGGTCGGAGGCCTGTGACAATACTATCCATTCCTCTTCATAGGAGGAGCGAGTGAGACAAAGTAAGGGCTAGCTCCTGGAGGAGACCCTTAGCAAATACTCCAATTGGGAAACTGGCAGAAATCAGCCTATACTTTCTCCCGGCAGACCACGTTAGGCTGGTGGATTGGAGCTTTTCCATTTCTGATGTAGGCTGGACTAGGATACACAATTGCAGAATTAGTTTTATAGAATGCTCTACTACACTGAATCTTGTAGACTGTTCTTGTTCTTTGGGGTATACAGGCTACTCTTTTTTTTATTCTGTTTTCTTCACTCTCCTGACAGACTTGAGAATTTAACTATTTGTCTTGGGAGGGTATCTATTTGTCCTGGGAGTTTGCCCTGGAAATTTAGCTATTGAGTGTTTGGTTCAAGTTCAGCTGCAACTAAAGTGGTTTGAGCTTGGTTGGGATTCAGTTCAATAACATTTCAGTAGCTTTCAGCACACTTTGAACTTTATCAACTGACACAGCTCCAGTTCACATGAGGAAATGTACATTTAAAGCACAACACTTATATGATCGTTTATACAATAGGTTGAGATGAACCAATAGGCTTGTAATGATTACAACTAAATATCCTAAATATCCATTATAAGTACTGCAAGCATGCATGGAACACACACACAATAGTTCTAAATATTTAAAATGTAAGTGCATGGATAAAAAATTATGAAGCAACCAAACCCACTCAAAAGGTGAAAGAAAGGAAGCAATTTAGACTGCAACCCAATGGCTTCCAGGACAACATCCCAGAGGCCATGATAGTCTTCAGATTTCAGCTACCGGGTGGGAGATGAGGCACTGAGCTCATTCCCCCGTGCCTGTCTACTGATACCTCTTTCTAATGGAAACTCCAACATTAGAAAGTCTCAGAAGGCAGTGCCAGAGCAGATGGGATAAGATGAACTTTAGTTCAGAAGGGTCCCAAGCCATTCCAACATGCTGCCATGCCTTTAAGTCTGGGATAAGGGGAGACTAGAGGGACGCGGTGGCGCAGCGGCTTAATGACGCTGAAAGTTGCCGGCCAGAAATGGCTGACGCTTCGGCGGTTCTAGTCCAGCCTTCGCGTTAACAGGGTGAGCTCCTGTTTCCTCCCCAGCTCCTGTCAACCCAACAGGTCGAAAACTCACGTGAGTAGATAAATGGGTACTCTCACTCCGGTGGGAGGAAAAATGCTGGCAGCGCCTTGCACAGAGAGACGGGACCAGTTGCCGGTAAGCGCGAAACCGCGCTCGCCCGAAAAGGGTGCGAAGCAACGGAAATCCCGCCTCCTGCTCTCACCAGCTGGGCTCTGCTCTAGGAAGGAGGCTCTGGCAAACCACTTCCAAAAAACAATTGCCTTGAAAACTGCAAGGATTCGTCCAGGCAGTCACTGCAGGGTCAGTAATGACTGAGCGCAGACAAAAAAAAAGGGGAGGCTACCCAGTGAGCCTGTTTCTTGTAAGGGGAGGGGGCATCCTTTTCCAGAGAGGCAGGAGTTTACAAATGCCCCTTTTCTCTAATTTCTGCCTGATGGTCTCTTGCTTATCAGGATTCTTAGATGTTCAAGAGCATTGTAATATTAGATGCCAATTTAGAAAGAAATCACAAAACTGTCACAGTGGCAAGTTAGTAATAAAAGGTTCTCTTTTTGCCCGAACTTATTTTCTTATTGATGGACCCCAAATACATTCTGTGTCACTGCCACCATCCTGAAAATTTGTCTCACATCCTTGTTTTGTGCTTATTCCTCCTTTCCTGAAACTTGTTTGCCTTTGACCAACCCCCAACTCTGAGGGCAAGCAAATGCCCAATCAGTCGTTTTATATTTGACATTTAAAGGCCATTGCACTAAATATACATCAAATAATAATAATAAAAAAACAACGGCTAGAATGTGTGGGCACATGTGTGTATAATATATGGGTGGGTGTGTTAAAGATCAGTTACCAAGCTTTCTCATGCACTGGGCAAATAATGCAACAACATAATCTACATCTGGACAACTCTCTCTTCAGAAGGTCCAGTGATTGCTTCCGAAGATTTGTCTCAATCAGAATCCGAATCACTCTTGGGGTTCTTTTACAACAGGCCATATAACAGCTCATGTAACAATCTTTCACACAGCTGCAACTGAATATGCAAAGGTTCTAGAGGATATTCTATAGGAATATTGAAATGCTCTCCTGTTACATAAGCAGAAGGAATGTCCGAAACAGGTAACATTCCTGTAAATTTGTCCTGTCTCATTCCTGCTCCTGCCTGACCCTTGAAGAAGTTCCTGCATAAAATGGTCAGGATTAAATAGATTAGCCCTCCCAGTAGATACTGGATTTTCTAATTCTGCTTATGATGCAGACTATAAAATGATATGCAGAACTACAGGAGCTGTATTGTTCAAGGTTTACTTTAAACCTTTACATCCACTTGATTTGTTTTACTGGCTCTGTGTTAGTTGTTATAATCAATAATCCAGTTCGGATTATTTCAGCTTTGTTTCAGTTTTGGCCAAGATTCAGTTATGCTGTCTAAGGATCTAGCAAAGAAACCGATTCAGTGAGCAGAGTTTCTAATAAAAGCCGCATAAAAGCCCCTGCTAAAAAAACACACACAACCTATCATTAGCTCCATTGCGTTTCTGACAAATGAGTAAAGCTGTCAACAGCTTTAAAATGCACCAGCACTCTCCCCGCTTTTAAAAAGAAAAAAAAAATCTTGCCCCCCCCCTTTTAACCTGGCATACTGTCCCCCCTGATCTGGACACTTTAGTCGGAGCAGCGGGAGAGCGGTGGCGGCCGTAGCGTGAGATCTTGATTTTCCCCGAAAATGGTTACGCGTTTTTCTTCCCTTTGCTTCTTTTTTAAAGATTAGCGAGTCTGTGGCGCCCTCGTTCGATCAAACGCGCACAGTGAGTTTTCTCCAAAGAGGCAAAACAGCGCGAAATTGTTCCCCGCTGCTGAAAAACGGGCTGTTTGTCTCCTAACAGCCCCCGAACCGGGGCGGTGACAGCAGTGAGGAAAAGAAAAACGGATTGTAGAGCTTTAAATATGGAAACCGCTCTTTCCCAGACTCGTCAGAGGCCTGGTGTGAGCTAGGAGTATAAATACATATAGAAATACTGAGGTGGTAACCGTTAATAAATGGTGAGTAGAGCTACCTTACCAGTGAATAGGGCTGCAGATTCCAGACCGTTGCTAAATGTCAACAAAAATCAGAAACCCCTTAACTTGTTGCTGTCATCTGTTCCACCAGGGTGTTCATGGGATATAGTCAAAAAAGTCAACATGGCGGCCATGACAGTGTGATTGAAGCTCTGCCTGTTTTTAATGAGCCTCACACCGGTGTGACCACCGACTTGACTTTTTTCACTACACCCCACAGGGACCCCTGCTTGTCCAGATTCTTTGCCCCAGATTTGGTAGCCCTCGTGAAGGACACCTGCACGGGTGGATCCAGGGAAGAGGAGCAAAGGCTCAGAGGAGACCCATTCTATTGGCAGCTAATCTTCTCCTCTCCCTCCACTGCCTCAAAGTAGAGGTAGTAAGAGTAGTTAAGTAGTAAGTAGTAAGAAGGGAATGAAATACCAATTGGGGGATGTCTAATAATATTTTTTTTAAAAACGTGGTTTTATAGTTTTGTCATGTGGTTATACCATTGTAATATTATGTTGTAAATTGCCAGGAGTGGATTGGAAGAGTGGTAAAAGTAAAGTAAAGTAAAGTAAAGTAAAGTAAAGTAAGGTAAGGTAAGGTAAGGTAAGGTAAGGTAAGGTAAGGTAAGGTAAAGTATAAATCAGTACATAAAAGTTGGTCTCAAGCAGCAGAAAAAAAACGTTCCCAGGGGACTTTTGGGTGGCACTGAATTTGGGGACTCCTTACACTGTAGATGGCCCTTCTGTTGTGCTATTTTCCCTACTAACTCAGTAAACAGCAGTGCAGATAAACTCTTTCCCTGTTTAACTAGTTTATGATTCAGTGTCCTATGCAAACCCAGAAGGCAGGTCAATTCCCTTCATTAGGAAGGGAAACTTGGCATTAAAAAAAAAATCATCTTAGTCCTGAAAGAGCCATGTTTGTGTTTTTATCTGCCAAGTACTGTGTCTTCCTCCCTTTCCACCCTACTCTGCATTTTATGGATTTGACTCCGTTGCAGTAATTTTCTGCTGGCAGAGTGGCTGCATCACACCATTACTGTTCTCAGCTTCTCTTTGAAAACATTTTCTTGAACTTAACTGAGCAAAACAGGAATCTACTGATTCAAAGCTTTCAGTCCACATGCATCCCCTGGAACAGTGAGAAAAGACGGAGTTCTTGAATGAGGATGAAGCTGTTTTTAATTTAGCCACTGGGAAATGGGAATTCTACTTGCCAAATACATTTTGAAGTGATGGAAATACTAAATGGCCTCTGACATATTCTCAGAAGTCTGGCTGCATTTATATAAATTAGCAGAGCCAACCTGACCATGAAGCATTTGATGTAGCCATGTGGGCAGCAGATTCTAGAAAGTGGGTTACTTTCTCCCACCTTTGTGCATCATTTCACATGAACATACACAACAAAACAAAAGCAGTTTTCTAATCCTGTGCAGGGGAACATCCCGTGGACATTTTGCATCATATGTAACTAAAACAAGGACTCTGTTTTGTTTGATATGTTCCTGGCAATGGGAGAAGGACATTGGTGCTTATACCTCAGTTTCAACACAGACCATGAAATGCAATGCCGGGCCTGGCCCACCTGTATACAACGTGGATCTCAGAGTACAGTTCAGGGAATCTGTCCTGGTGGCAGGAGGCAGTGCTTAGACCACAGATAATCAGCCCAGACTGGTGCATCAGCTGCAGCTGTTCCTCTCTGATGAGGATTTGACCATTATCTAACATCCTATTCAGGATGTATTCCCAGTACTGGATCAGCTGGCTTATTGATCCATAGACTTCCTGTTTGCATGACAGAGCTTCAGTTTGTTACTTCAGATTCAGGCTGTCACTGCACCCACATAAAGTTTGGCATTAGATGAGAAAGAGAGATCAAGCAGAGTAACATCCATATAGTAATGAGACCCTAACCCAAAACCATGAATTGTTTTAAGTTAAGTTGTATGAATGGCAGAGATTAGGAGAACTAAAATAACTTATTATGTACAGTATGTATGTTTTTTATGAATTTTAATATTTGTTTTTACTGTAAACTGCCCAGAGTCACTTCCTAGTAAGATAGGTGGCGACTAAATTCAAAATATAATATAATATAATATAATATAATATAATATAATATAATATAAATTAAAAAAAATAAAGTAAAGCAGGGGAGGAGAACTGGAAGCCCCCAAGCCACACAAAACCCTCAAAAGCTTGACTGTAGTTTCCAGAGGCCTCTGAGAGTTGTTACCTAATAGTAATCTTAATGTGATAAAAAAAATGATTATTTATTTATTTATTTATTTGATTTATTTGATTTGTCCCCGCCCATCTCCCCACAACGGGGGACTCTAATTATGTACCTGGATATAACCATATTAACTGTGCATGATTTTAAGTAACTTTGCATGGAACTAAATCACATTATTATTATTATTATTATTTTGTCCTACCCCCACCCATTACTTTTTAGAGTGCATCCCCTAATACTAAAAGGTAGTTGCACTTTATCCCCCAACCAAGTCACAGGCTTTATCCTAAAATATCTTCCCCTTCCATTACAAGCTACAGAGTGGCTTGATCCTACTCTGTGATCACCTTTGCAAGAAAACAGCTCCACCCCAGTGAAAACCTGAGTGCTGGCTTGAGATGATCATTCCTCTTCTTTGATGGAACCTCAAGAAACTGAAGATCTATTCCATAATAATATGTCTTCTAAGTTAACTTAATAGATTCTACCCTGAATGCTATTTTCCTTCTGCCATTCATAATATAACATTACTCACAATGTGAAGCAAGACACTTTATTTACATCTTAGTAAGCATCAAGAATTAATAGCATCAATTGCAGGTCTATTTCTGAAAAACATTGGAGGGACTGGGTACTTTGAGTAATTTACAAAAATTATAATTCATCTCCCCTTTCTAAGTTTTTAGGTACTGTAAGGTTGAATGCTGCTAACAAGGAATAGGGATCCTTTTCCTGAAAATTCTGATGTTGAATACCACTTGGTATCCTTTTTAGAAAACATCACAGAAAACCTCTTAAAATAGTATCTATGGATTAATAGTAAAAGGGAACTGTAACCTAGGGCCCATGTTGCAAGCAAAATGTTTACACAATATAAGTAACCCTTTGTCACTGATACCCATTGGAAATTGTTAGTAATTTGCCGGTGGTGTAAGCAAATTTCTGTAGTAAACATCTGCTACATATGAAGAATACATTGTAGATCAATGAGTGTTACAAAGACTCTTTGTTGTCTGCTTCTGATATATTCCTGAGAAAATGCAGAAGGCTCTCTACTTCCAAAGTTTATGGCATTTCTGGTTGTCCTGGTGCCATCTCTTTGAAAGAGAAAACTCAGGACCATCACTGGATAATTTATGGTGAGACCAAGGGTACACTGAAAAGCAGTGGGGGTGGGGGTGGTGTAGGAATCTTATGAATCTGTGCGAGACAGGAAGAACTTAATATATTTAATGTCAATTTCTTCTTTATGAGCTATAAAGCTAGCTTCTGCTTTATCTCAAAATATAAGTGAAACAAACAACAGTTGCATTCAGACATCAAAGGGGATTGTAGTTACTTTCAAATTGGATGTGGAAGCTATAGACCTCTTCTTGGGAACATGTAAAAGGAGGAAGAGGGAGATGACACATGCTCATTCTTACAGTGGCAAAGCAAGGTTTTCTATTATGTCTGAACCCAGCTGTACTGGGTACAGCTTGCATAGACCAGGTTCTCACCATAAGGACAGTTTTCTCTTCCTACTGTTTATATGACCTTGGCAAAACTCATTTTGACTGCAGAATTTTGTCTAACTTTTCATGCTTTTTGATTGACTATGTTATTTGAAATAGAAACTCAGGTTGCTAGTATTTGTCTCCCCCCCCCCCACACACTTTCCATGCCCCACATCATGTAGCACTTACATTTTATACAAGACTGCTCTAGCACTGTCTTCTCATTGCCTGCAATGCAGTTCACATAGTAACTTGGAATGATAAGATTTTAGTCCAGGCATCTGGCAGGCACCTGACTGGGAAAAAGTATTCCAGTATGGTTTTGATAAAAGATCCTGGGGTAACTGATGAGAATATCCAGTGGAAGAAATGGCTGTAGCTGTATTAGGGGAGGAGAAATTTAAGACAAGGTTGGCCCAGCTGTCTCCATTTCAGTGGCAAAGGTGCACCACCTGAAGCTTAAGGGCCACATGTAGGCACCCATTAAAGCCTTGAGAGCCAATCCAAAGGCTGTCACCAAACGGTGACGGAAGGGAAACAGTACTAAATGGATATGGCCTAATCATATTAATTGTCCTTAATTAACTGAATTTAAATCAATTTCAGTCTTGCCCTGGCTCATACACATTTTTGGAAATGCAGTCACTCCACCAAATTGCCAAATGCAGCCCCATCAGCCTCAGAAAGATTCCATTGTATGTATTTGCTTAAAATAGAATGTATATTCCACTTTTTCTCTAAAAAATGAATGGCTTTTAAAGCATTTTAAAAATAATTGAATCACATTTATGATAAACACAACTATAATGAATGGACACCATTCTCTATGTAATGATTCTGGCATATTCTGGAAGAAATAGAAGAAATGTTATCGATTCACCAAGATGGCACAAAGGGGGGAAAAATCAGCTGAATGCTTTTCAATACAAATCAAGATCCTGAAAAACAAATAAGTGGCGAAAGGGTTCTCAGGATATATGTATTGGAAGAATACACACCTGTTTTATTTATAAGTGAGAGAAAGCCCTACTTTTGCTTATGGCATAACAGTCCTGTGGTGGAGAAAATAGCTCTAACAAACAAAACTCTTTTCCCTCCCTTTCTTTTGGATGTGATCAGGATCAAACCCAGCTCTTCTCTTTGCCTAATCCCATCAGACCCAAATTGACCCTCCCTGCCCCAGACAAAGCCCCCTGCAATCCCATCTGAACCAAAGAACAGAAGCCTCGCTCACCCGCTCACCATACAGCCCAAGGGCAGCCTTAACAAGGGAGGAGCCCCAACGTTCCATCCTCAGTCAGGGATGCTCCCCGATTACCCCAACATTCCATCTCCTTAACAATGGGGTTCCCAGCTCTGCTGCTGCTCCTGAAGCCAACAGCCTGCCTATCAATATCCATATTGAAGGCCCTGATAATATCTCTGACAAACATGTGCTGAAACCCAGGATCTTATGCAAGTAGATAGGAAGTAACCAGTTCAGTTAGTCTGTACTGATTTTATCCAGAATTCTGTTTGTGTTATTGTTGCCTTTCCTTGTTCTCCTGCATTTCTCCTTTCCAACAAACTCCTTTTTTTATATCAAGAGACACGGCTTTATTAGTTTACCAAAGGACTTTCACATTCAAACTTTCCTCACATGAAAGACTACCCCTTTTGTAGCTGGATTGGCACAGGTTTTGTTAAGTTCTGGACTTTAGACAGGAAGATCTGAACACCTTGCTTTCCATTTTTCCTAGAACTAGACTGAAGGGAGAACTCTGTGGTAGAAGAGCATAAGAACTCCTTAGCTGGGCAGACTAGGCTGGGTCAGGAAGTGCAATCTGATTTGTGACAGCTATCACAGTTACCTTTTTACTTGGGAACCCGTGGAATGAGACTCCTGCTAGTGAGGTTTTACATTCCCCCCCTCCCCCCAGCTTGTAACATCCCTTTCACAGAAGTTTCTTATTTAATCATGAGATAAACTCTTAGTAATAATTCCATTGTTTTGGTTCTCTTTGATACAAAGAGACTTTTATTTTCATGCTGCCCATCTTTTCCTCATAAAAACTCCTGACCTTGAATCATATAATTGTAGAGTTGGAAGGGACTACAAGGATCACCTAGTCCAACCGTCTGCAGGGTGCTGGAAAACCAGTTAGACTGTTTGTGAGAGGAGGCTGCCTAGTACCTTCTTAAGAACCTTCAGAGATGGAGAATCCAAAACCAATCTTCAGTAGGGAGACTGTGCCATTGTTGCACTGAACGCATGATGCAGTATGTGTTTGTAGCAGGATCATGTCTAATATGCAGCATTAGTCAGATATACGCAAATAGAAGTGACCAATCATTGCATGTGCTGGGTCTATTGTTATAAAATTGATGTGAATGAATGCAGTTAATGCAATGTTATACTGGTTTAGGTATAATAGCAATACAATATAAATTTACATATACAGGCAGTCCCCAATTTAAGAATGAGTTTCGGTCCCAAGGTCTGTCCTTAAGTCGAATTTGTAGGTAAGCTGGAACAGTATTATTGTATAATACTGTATAAGTAGTATTGAATAATGAACTCGAGCCACTGTGTATTTAACTCAAATCATCGTGTATTTAACTCAAATTTTGCTACAATAGGCTCTGTTCTTAACTATGAGTCATCCTTAAACTGGGTGTTCTTAACCTAGGGATTACCTGTATGGTCAAGATGAACCCTAACACATATCATGCCATGTAAAAATAGAAATTGCATATTATTTTGCAAGTTTCCACAACTACCATCAGACCAATACTTATTTAATGCAGCCTTTGTGAGTCCCCACTTACTTTGTTGCCTCCCTCAGGCTCTATTGTAGAAGAAGTGCTGTAGATCAGGGTTCCTCAACCTTGGCAACTTTAAGACGGGTGGATTTCAACTCCCAGAATTCCCCAGCCACCCTTGCTGGCTGGGGAATTTTGGGAGTTGAAGTCCACCCATCTTAAAGTTGCCAAGGTTGAGGAACCGTGCTGTAGATCAAGTCAGCCACTTAAAAATGACACATATGAATGATCTATACAGCATGGAGTTCAGTTAAAATATATACAGTCATTTAGTGGTTAAGGTCTGATTAAGACTAGAGAAACCCAGGTTCAAGTTCCCTATCAGCACTTGAAGCCCACAGGTGACTTGAATTAATCATATCACAGCCCAAGCTACTGTACCTGACAGGGTTGCTGCTGTGGGGATGAAATGAAGGAACATCCTTCTGGCGTCTGCCTTGAGTTCTTGGAGAAAAGATGGAATATACTGTAAATCAAATCAGTCAGTCAGTACTGAAATTGGTGAAGTAGGTGTGCATGTACACATCTGATAGTCTTGTCTTGAACCAAAGTGAAGGATGCGTGCAGCTGGGTGTGAGTAAAGGAGGGCCAGTATGGTACAGTAGTTAAGGTGTTGGGGGAGGTGTGGAAAGACCCAGGGAAATCCAGTTTCAGCTATGGAAGCCTCACTGGGTGACTCTGGGCTAGCTACTCTCTCTCAGACCAATCTGCCTCACAGGGTTGGGTCTGTGGGGGACACAGGAAAAAAGTGCTAATGTTCATTGCCTTCAGCTCCTGAATGTAAGGCTGAAGATAAAGCCAACAGACATACAAGTTTCAAACATTGTAACAGAACACAATATGAATTCACTGAAGAACCACACACACAGACATGCACGCACTCACAAGTAAAACAACAGCAAACACCAAATGGGAACTGGGTGATTACTGAACACTACCTGGTGCACTGGAACTGCAGTGTCTGGCTTTGCCATCAGGGTGGGACGATTCTGCCAATGATAAGCTACACAGCTGACTCTGGTGTTATTGCTGTTGTTTTACTTACAAGCAAATTTTAACCCAGAGCATGACTTTATCATTATTGAGTAGCAGGTAATTGGGTTGCAGGTTTCAAAACCAGAGGTGTAGAGATGATTTTCCAACTTTCCTATTTTTTTTCTCATCGGGGAATCCTTTCATAAGCTGCTAAAATCTACAACACACCAGTCCTTCCTTTTCTTTCTGCACAGAATGCAGAGAACACAGTTCAGTTCATCCATAAATAGTGGCTTTACTGGCTGGGACAGGACAATAAGCTCTAAATAATCAATATTTTTACTGTCAATTGACTGCTTCCATCACTCCTCAAGGAACAACACACTCATTTCAATAAAATAGTATTAAGTACTTTCATAGGATGTGCTGATGAAAGAATAGACATTTGGTCTGATGAGCTGCAAAATAATTTTCTGCAAACTGCTTGTATAGACACACACAGAGAAAGAAATGGCAGCTGTCTCTGTGTGTGTATGTGTGTGCGTGTATGTGAATGTGTCTGTCTGTCTGTCTGTCTGTCTGTCTGTCTGTCTGAATAATATAAAATGCAAATGGAAGCTGCTATTTTAGGTCTGGAGAAAATTACTGTTGAGCCCCAGTTGGAGGAAAGGGCTCAAAGTCTTCTAATCAAGGATACAGGCTTACAGTGCAAATGGATACTAACTTTATACTAAAAAATAAATAGTGATTAAGAATCTTGGTAAAACGAGACTGGGATATTATTTAATACAGAAACAGAGAACATGAAGTCCCTTGATTCTTGCTGAATGTTAATGCCTGGCATCCTACTCTATTGGTGATGCTACCTAAGCCTGCCTAGCTTATCACTATATAAAGAGCCATAGATGTAAAAATAAAATTATTCTGATGCATCTGCAACCCAGCCTTTGTTTCCATAGTATCCCTGCCATTTTATACTGCTTTGGCAACCTGGACAAATGTCACATTCATCAAATGGAATGATGCCAGGCTTGCTTCATATGTTAACAATTGCGGGTTCAATATATTTAAAAGCATTATAAATGGGTTGCACTGGTTTCTTCCTAAGTATCTGATTCCAGCTGAGTTTGGTTTCAATAAAACTTTTGCTCTCTCTTAAATTCATTAAGACCTCCTCTCTCTCTTCCCCCAAATAATTCCATAAATGTGAAAGAGTTTCCAGCTCAAATTCTCAAAGTGCCTTTTTCCTTTCAAATTCCAAAGCATCGGTCACATTGTACTGCTGTCCCCTTCCCATGGCGTTTGTCCTGCCCCACCCATCAAGGACAGCCAGGGTAATGCAGATGCTATTGGTTTCAACTGATATTTGCTGTGTCCACTTTTTCCGCCCTTCTCAATTAGGTGCACAGAAGCCAGAGCAAAAGAAGGAAAACGCTTTCCCTTTCTACTCACTGAAAAAGATAAAGATACCTTTACACCAGTGTCTCATAGTCTGGAGAGATGTAGCCCTTCCAAGGCAGAGTTACAGCCCTCCAAGACATGGCACCTTTGTTATGGTTCAGAACATGCAACAGCAAAGAAAACATGGGTGAGTGTAAGGCTTAAAGAAAAGGACTAGACTTCAAAGAGGAAGTGTGAACAAAGGCACACTGGGTAGGCCATCCAAGATGGCAACTAGGCCTCTGGAAGTAAAATTGCTTTGAAAAATAAAACCAATTCCCTAATTTAACTCTGATTATTCACTGCATTTAGAAATCAGTGTGTGTTGGATTCTTTCCTGAATCCTGGAAGGGTTCATCCCACAATTCTGAAGGAAGTTAAATTCCTTTACTTCCCCAGAGCTAGCTACTGTTCCATGAGAGATTCAAAAGAACAAAAGCCTCCAGCAACTCTTTCCTCGGTTTTTACAGTACCTTCAATGGGAGAAGAGTTGTGTTTGGTCAGGGATGTTGCCAACTGGTGCTCGTAGGTTTACTTAACTGGAGCTAGAAGGGATCAGTCTAGTCAACAACTGTAGGTGCATTCTGACAAAAGCTTGTGTTGATAGAGTTTTTGTTAACAGAGTTGCCTGTTGTAAAGGTATATGGGTAAAAATATACTCTGATTTTAAATCACATTCACCTATGTTCTTGGCCTATCATTTCTAGAATAGATTGAGGGATGGCTCTGAATTTCTTTGGGGAACATACATCCTGAGCAAAACAGACAATAGAGAAATGTATTAAAATTATTGAAAGCTACTGAGAGGCCAAGAAGAACCAACAGTGTCACACTTCAGCTTCAGAAGAAAACATCCATCAGGCCAATTAAGACTTTCTCAAACCTGCAACTTACTCTGAAGCTAGAGCTGGGTTACTTCTGGAGATGAAAAGCCAACCATGGAATGCTAAAGATTGACCTATCATTGCCCATCTCTGAGGGATTCAAAGCAGGCTTCTTGAGAAGAGATCTAATAATTGCCTCTTTATATTGGGGATATCACACTATCCACCAGGAATGCATTTATGATGTTAATTTCCTAATAATCTTCTGTCTAGAAATTACAAGCTAGGTAGGACAAGGATCCAGAGAACAATTGATTGTGGAACATAACACTCCAAGCAACCTGCCCACCTCCTTCACAAACCAGTCACAAACTGAAACTAATCCAGTGGAAACAAACAAAAGATATTACCCAACACTACATAATTGACTCTGCATTAATGATGGCACTCAGATTGGGCTAAATGTTACTTAGTTTATCTGCAAAAAACTGTTTAAAACATCGTACCTAACCTCTCAAAGGAAGAGGCAAGGGTAAAAGTCATCCCTCTCACAATCTGAAGTGATTCAGTAGGCGTGGGCTTGCAGATGCTGTATCTGTTTCACTGATGTTATCGGTGAGGAGAAGCCTTCAAAACTGCCTTATCATGCTTGAAGGGAATCTTCAATATCATTACCCACATTATCTTGCTTTTAAATATAGCCTTCCTAGAAATGTGGCCAAGAGCTAGATGCTGAAGTCAGGGTCCCTATTTGGTGAAGAGCTGAGAAGCACCTACCCTTTCTCCTCAAGTCCAAGAAGATGGGCAGCAAGTAAAAAGTTACAAACAAATGCCTCTCACCTGTTCCTCTGGTGTCTTTCACTGCTTCTTCTCCTGCTTTGCTGGTTTGAATTCATTTGTTTAAATCAGAATTAAAGCCAATCAACCAACCACGGTATTCCTCAAGGGAACATTTGCCAGGAAATATGCTTAAGGAATTCTTTTCAAGCTGTAAGTAAGGAATTCCGTTTTCCACTTTCCCACCACCCACAAAAGGTTCTATGAAAGCATGGTCCATACATGACAGTTTCCACACATGGGGTTACAGTATTCCCTTAAAGACAGTATTTTGCTTTGGGTTAAATCCCCACCCACCCTAGGCCCTTACCAATTGCTTCTTCCATTTTTCTTTTTTTAAAACAGGCCCTTGAATTGCTACCTGAAAGTCTTCAGACAGATGTGTCAACATGTCTATGTGTGTTCTCTATGAATGTTTATCCAGAACATGTTAAATATGTCTTGTGGGCATGGCTGTACCTTTATTTGTTTAAGTACAGAAACAAGTTCTTTTCTTTAAAAGAAAAGAACATTCTGGGCAACAATGTATGATCAAAGCTTGTGGCCTAATGTAATGCCATAAGCTTTAGTTTAAACTATTAAACTTTGACCTCATTTAGCTGCTGGTCATGGGGAAAAGTATGAAACTTAATAAATCTGATTATTTTCTTACTATAACTGATTAATAAATGAATTTTGTGTTGCATATAATTGAATTTTTTCTTTAAAATGATAAAAACTTGATCCTTTTTCTGTTCTGATCCCAAAGTGGCTGTGCTTTAGTATATATCATAGAGTTGACCTGAAATGGAGTAGTTATAATTCAAGTAATAAAATGTGGGATTTAATTTGGATGAACAAATTATCTCATTACAGAACAAGCAATAAGAGACA
This sequence comes from Liasis olivaceus, assembly GCA_030867105.1. NCBI lineage: Eukaryota > Metazoa > Chordata > Lepidosauria > Squamata > Pythonidae > Liasis > Liasis olivaceus. Next base: position 50,035,738 of record CM061349.1, read on the forward strand.
GAGATAGACATTGGAATCCTTTGATTTCATGCTATAAAAAGTGTTATGTTTAATTTTTAGCGATTTCGATATTTCATTGTTACTACTTGGTATTTTCTCCCAACATAAGGAGAGACTTCAAAGGAATGTTTTCATTGGGCACATGATCAGAGGAGAAAATAAATAAATTCTGCCTGTAATCCTGATAATTATCATCCATCTGTATTTTTAAAACAATGAGCATTTTGAACAATATGTTTAGTTTGGCCAGTTATGTGATAAATTTTCATGTACTAGTAAAGCAGGGTATTATTCATTATTATGGCTTTTCTATCATCATTGCTTAGGCTTTGGGATATTATTTACTATTATTTATATCTTACAACCTTTCAAACATTTGAGATAGAATCACTGACTCCTAGAATTGAAAGAGGCACTGAGACTGAGGTCAAACTTCCTGCTGAGGGCAGGAATTCAAATTGAAGAATCACAGACAGACGGCTGTCTAGTCAGATCCAATGATGGCAAGTCCACTGCCTCTCTGAGCAACTGGTTCCACTTTCAAACTGCTCTTATTGTTAGAAATAAGAGTAACATTCAACATGTAGAAGCAACAGATCTGAAAAGCTGGACAGGATCTCTCTCTCTCTCTCTCTCTCTCTCTCTCTCTCTCTCTCATATATCACTCAAGGTGCTAAGCAGTTATTTTTGATGTTTACCTCTAGAGGGAGCTGTAAGATCTTTCTTTTGCTCTCTGGCTATTTTAAAAGAAGGTGGAACATTTGGGGAATTAAAAAGTTGGGAATCAATTCAGCCAACTTTAAATACTTATGTCCCATTCGTTTTAAAGAAAGGCTTAAATTTCCATTTTTCCCTCTGAAATCAAAGAATTTTAACATGTTTGTCTGCTGGGAGTGTGTCCTTAATATTTGGGAATATGCAGATTTATTTATTTCTTGCATTTATATCCTGCCATAATTGGCCGCTTGCATGATAGAAAACAATTTAAAACATCCACAGTAGGCATAAAAACATAATTAGTACATAAATATTACAGCTCTCACAAATCCTCATTTATGAGAATATTGTTCTCTAGGTTTAGATAACTTTAAGAACTAGAAACCAGTTTCAGGCACCTTCAAGCAATACAGACTGAGAAATCTTCTGCCTTGAGATCAAATTAGACCTCTAACCCATTTTTCTCCTCCAAATCTTTGATTCCAAGAAACACGCAGAAAATATCATGTTTTGATATGATTTCCAAACAGTTTGAACCATTTGAGCATTGGTTCCCAATGCTAATAACAATTTGTAGGTATTCCATACCTGATACAGGGTATTCCATATAATACAGCGTTACTATTATACAACACGTTGTGAACAGTTTCCTTGTTAAGAAGTTTATAAGGTATTGATTATAAGCCCTACCTTGTATATGTTCTGATATAAAATGTATCAGTTTAGTATCTGGATGACTGTTGACAGATAAAAACAAAAATCATTATCTTTATTGATATATATGATTAGCATGGACATGGAATGAAAATTATTTTTTACAGAAATCATAAGCAATGATGTAAGTTTTCTCTCTGTTCCCAATTTTGTATTGGAACATACTAGGAAAGGTTTAATAAATTCTTGTTGAATAGTAAAAATAAGTAGTATGTTTAAACTAACATTGTATAATGCATGTTACAATTGCATTACAAGCAGCAAGGAGTCACATGGCAACTTAAAGACTGAGAAATTTAGTTTATACTTTGTATACGTTTATTATGACTTTAAAATGGCATATATTCTTTAAGTTTTTTTCCATTTATGGAAAATAAAACTTGTGTTGATATATGCAACATACAGGTAATTCTTGGTTAATGGCCACTTATTCAGTGACTGTTCAAAGTTATGACAGAGCTGAACAAGTGGTACTTATGACTAGTCCTCGAAGTTGTGGCTGCTGCAGCACCCCCATGGTCACATGATCACGATTCAGGCACTTGGCAACCAACTTACATTTACGTTAGTTGCAAATCCTGTAGTCATGTGATTGCCATTTGCAACCTTCCCTGCTGGCTTCCCACAAGCAAAGGCAATGGGGAACCCAGCAGGTAAGGTCACAAGTTGCTCCCACTCCCATCACTTTTTCTCCCGAGGAGCCCCACTATGGCGTATGAGATCCCAGGGATCTGTAATGCCCCCCCCCACCCAGCCACGCTTGTAGCACTCCACAGCACTTACCCACCAGCTGGCCTGCTTGCAAGCACCTAAGCCTTATCATGACCAGGACTTGCAACTTCCTGCCAGCTTCCCCATTGACTTTGCTTGTTGGAAGCCAGCAGGAGGTCACAAGTTGTGGTTACATGAGGTCCTCGCTTAATGATCCATGATCCTCACTTAACAATGGCAATGGGGACTGCCAGGATTGCCCTTGTGAAGCAATGTGGTCATGTGATATTGTGCTTTGTGACAGCATCACTTAGGGATGGAAATTCTGGTCACAATTACCATCGTTAAGTGAGGAATACCTGTATGGGCTAAACTGAAGAAATGAATTGTCATGGAGAATTAAGCAAGAACGTACTGATTATGATAGCACATGGGTTGGATCTACCCCACTGGGACTTCTCTGTTGGAGTTCTGCATGCATAGATCCTGGGATCTCTCTTATCGGCACTGAGCAAAACAGAGTCATCTCAATATTTAGCTAACATGTTTAGATAAAGTGATTATGTTTGACACATATTTTCATGCATTCAAAACCAACAAATTCAAGATGAAATCCTGTTCAACTCTGCCAACATGTTTTGCAGGAATATGTGTAAAATACACTTACCTTGCTGTTTCATCATGTTTGAATCTTGATGCCATTCAGTTTTCACTGGAATATATCCAGACAGTCTCTTTTATTGGAGTTGGAGTCACATATAACAAGCCTGCTGCCAGATATCTCATCAGATATTAGTTCTAAAAAACAAGAGCTAATAAAGATATTGTCCTTGCAGAATTTTTCTTACCAGAGATACCTTTTTGTCCAACCATAGTAAGTTTCTATATTACTTTTCAGCAGAATTTTCTCACCCATTCAGTACATCCACTAGACAATCAAGCAGTTAGACGTCAGAAAATGTATCTATTCCACCCAAGACTCTATATATTTTAGTGGATGCTTGTAGGCCATATACGAGATTTTCCACGTATAATGGATGTGGTTTCTTACAGTGTCGTGGAAAAGATGTGATTTCTAACAGTACTGAGCACCTATTAGGAAGAGAGAAAAAGCAATTCCTATATTCAGCTTCCCAACTGGCATTCCACAGGAGATGGAATTTTTTTTCTTTTACTGGACCTTTTTGTATGTTCAGCAGCATATTCATAAGTCTGATCAGCTTCACTGAGAAAGTGCCTTCATATTCTGCATACCCGTCCCCGTCCTGTTCTCAGTATGCTCATCCAGGAGGGAGGAAGAAAATCAAAATCCAACATTGGGCAAAATCTTCTTCAGCTGGATGAGCAAACTCTGGCACCACACAGGCTAGTGCATTCTTAACTGGGGCCTGATAAAGTTATTGATCAGCCACAGATTTAGGATCCCCCCCTCCACCCCCGCCTCCGGTATACTAGCAAGACCTTTTGCCCCAGTCCTCCAAGGCCCGGAGGCCTGTTTCCAAACAAGATCCAAGCAAGCTGCCTTCCGGAGCCACTGGCTCTTCTCTCCTGCCCTGCTAGTCCCCAGCGGAGGTCAACCACTCCAGGCCGCGCTATGTGTGTGCGTGTGTCCTCCTGCTTGCCACAGCCCATCTCTTTGGGTGGTCGCCCTTTCAGCCATTGTGGAAGATGCTGCCAGGCCCAAGCTCCCACCTTCCCCTTATTCAAAGGCCAGGATTCCGGGCGCTCCCTTGCGCCATTGGCCGGCAGGCTGTGGGGCAGAGGCAGCCCCGCTTCTCCTGATGCTGATTAATGTTACGCAGAACGTCGAAGAATATGTCTACGTTTAGAAAATTCTCCTTTAAAAAAATTTTTTGAAAAAAATTTTGTCATATGAAAAAACGAAGAAACGGCTTTGTATGAACTTTCCTATTATTTCCACCCATGGAAAACAATTTGCAATCTCAGTAAGCAAACTTACAGCAAGTCTGGTTTTTCATCTTGTACTCCCGAGGTATGACCAGCTCAACAGAAGCACCTTTCATCCCATGTTTCTGCAGACTTAAGGATGTGCTTGCTGGAATCAGTAGAACTGAAATACATTTTTCTTGGGCTGGATCTTGCTTAGAAATTAGGGAGAAGCTTTCCTTCAGATTTTTTTTTCAAGGAATAAATCAAGAATGTTCAAGATTGCAACTGTTGGATTATACGCATTACTGTATACTTGGCAAATATTTTGTATTGCCGACCTCCTGCTCTTGGTGCAATAACTGACTTTAAGAACTGAGAAAAAGTAAAGTTCTAAGCTGCTCTTTAAAAGATGGGGCCTATTGAAGTCATTGGGATTTCCATGATGGCTGATTTGGATCTGGGGGCAATGCTGTTGAAATCTGAACAAAATAACCCCAAACCTGCTTGCTTACAAGAAGTAAGTCTCTTGCTCAGTAGAGTTTTCCTCCCACCAGCAAAATGTGTAGAAGCGTTCAGCCTTCAATAGATAAGGGATGTATAAAAATTAGTTTACTGGCTGACTAATATAAGCGGGAACACATATGTGCCTCTGTATGTGTTTGTGTGTGTGTGTACACACACTTGTCTTCCAATCCACGTGGATGTGTTCCCATGGATCAAAGTGCATTTCATTGTTTCTCTGTGAATGAATCAAAAGGATGGGATTACTACGGAGTGCATAATAATTGAGAGGTCCTGAATAATATTGGCATTGGGAGTACAGATTGTTGCCTGCATTTAAAACTACTCCTCATCCTACTTGCCCCAAAAGCATGTACTATCATTAACAAGTAGCCAGATAAATAGCAATCACTGCCAGTAATGTAAACCTGAAGTGTTTAATAATGCACAACAAACTAAAACTGATCCTCTCCTCTAATCCATTTCTTCTTTTGGAAGTTCATGCCTGATGTCCGATCACTGCCATCATCCCAAATCGGCAGAGCCAGCAGCCATGCTGATTAGAGATGCTGGGCATTGTGATGGAAGACTCTGGGTTGGGGAACCCTGCTCTGTATCTCTGGGTATTCTTTCTGAAGCACCTGGCAGCCTCTCACACTAGGGATATGTTTCCTGAAGTCCTTCCACAGGACTTACATTCCCATGGAGTGCTTGCACTTTCATACGGAGATTTTCTGGCCAGGTTAAAAGAGATGCAACAGCTACAAAGCTTTCCATTGCTATCTAGCCATTTACTTTGTCCTGCAACAATGTCAGCATTCCTCTTCAAACTAAAGATGGGGTGGCCGGGAGAGATAGGGCACTTACTGTGGGATCAGCCTTGGTTTCCCTCAGCTGGCTTTGCTAAACAAGAACCAAGCAAAACTCAGGGGCTAGACCACAAAGTTTTGAATTGAAAAAACAGGGAAATTGGTTGCTTCCAGACTTAATCCTGCCCAGAGATGGTCCATTAAACTCAGTGAGACTTAAAATAGCCAGGACTTGGTCTATTGATTTCAGTTTTAAACAGGACTAACTCTGGGCCAAAATCCCACTCAGAGTACCTGGAAAGTAGCATTGGTTAAGTTGGGAGCATCATTATTAAGAGGTTGCTCACCCTGGCGCTCAAATAAGGGGTGATTTCCTTCAAGTCCAGGCTCCAGCTCAATGGCTGGGGTTGTGTGTGTGTGTGTTTAAAGAACAACATTAGGAAAATGTTTGCTATTGCTTTCTTCCAAATGTTTGATCTCCCAGGCTAAGCTATGGCATTAGGATCTTTAGGATCCTTGAACTGAAATGAAGACCGCTCCAAGAGTTTCCAGTTGACTATCCAGGTAGAGGCAGGTGACAGAGAGGAGTCCAGCATCAATTCCAAGCCAGGCAGGTGCATATTGAGACCCAATGGGCCAGACACTGCTCTGCAGGCAGTTTTTGTGCCATTATTAAAAATATACAATTGGCAGGAATCATCTGGACGTGGAAAATAAGCAGTCATCTGAGCATATAGAAAAGCATGCATTGCTTGACAGGAGCCAGCAGGGGGTTATAAAAAATAAAGCATGCCAAACCAAACTGATTTTTTTTTAAAAAAAATGCAGTTGGGGAATGTGGTGAACAGAGTGTATGTTGATTTCAGTAAATCATTTAGCAAAGTGTTCCACCAGAAGATTTCAAAATGTGGGCTGGACTAGGCTACTATTAAATGGATGCAGAGCTGGTTGAACAATCCCACCCAATGAGTGTACATCAATGGCTTTGCATCAAGCTGAAGGAATCTGTTAAGTGGCATTCCATGGACTTTGTGCTGTTTAAAAATGACCTAGATAAGAGGCTAGAAAATGACCTTAGAGGACAGTATCAAGATTCAGGAATTCTATATTTGGGTAATAAAAAAGGCATGATGTGTATTACTATAGGAGGGGGAACCATACAGAGCAATAATACTTACTAAGAGGGTCCAGTATCTTGGTGGATCACAAACTGAACATGAGCCAACAGTGTGATGTAACTGCAAGAAAAGCAAATCTGGTCCAAGGCTGCATCAATGGGAGCACAATGTCAAGAGCAAGAGAAGGCATTTTTTCTTCCTATACTGCACTGGTCAGACTGCACCTAGAATATTTATTTATTTAATCAATTTTTATGACCACCCAATTCACAAATTGTGATTCTTTACATAGCATTAAGATAGGAAAACAGAAAATAAGCAATAAAAACAGCAGAGAACACAGTACAACTGAGGCCAATCACAAACCTAAGCTTAACCATTACAAAATAAACTCATCCAACTCATTGGCCCAGGTGGGAAGAACCAGGTTTTCAAGGCCTTGTGAAAAGCCACCGAGGTCAGGGCTATCTGACTCTTGCTTCCGTAGTCATTGACAGATGGCATTGTCGCACAGAGGGGACCAAAGCATACCTACTCCCCATCCAGTTCTGGATGCCATATTTTAGGAAGGACATTGACAAGGAGGGTGTCCAGAGGAGTGCAATCCAGATGATAAGGAGCCCAGAAGGAATCTCTTATAAAGAAGGGTTGGAAGTGTTGGGTATGTTTAGCCTGGAGAAAGAAGACCGTGAGTGACCTGACAGCTGTGCTGCAGGGTCTGAAAGGCTGTCATTTATTCAGAAGACAAAGTGAACTTATTCAGGGGTGTTCCAGAAGACAGGACTAGAAACAATAGGCTTAATGTATAAGAAAATAGATTTTTGTTGAGCATCAGGAAAAATAAATCTTAATGGCAAGAGCTGATCCATAATAGAATAGAAATGTCTCTGGGGTAGATTTTCCTTCGCCAGAGAGTTTCAATGCAAACAGAAACCACAGAAAAGGACTGGATGTCTTTGGGCCTATCCCACCTCACAGGGTGGCTTTTGTGGGGCTAATCTTGAAGGAAGATTTTCAAGTAAGCTGCCTTCAACTCCCAAAAGAAAAACAGGATATAAGCATAACATAAACAAATGAACCACTTTTTATGGCCACGCTGCTGCTTTTCACAACAAAAGGTCCTTTTTTATGGCTGTCAAAAGGAACTTCCCCTTGCCCCCAAATGCCGAACTACGATTACCATAACTTCTTACTCACCTGGAAATAAGTCTCTTGGAACTCAGTAGGTCTTCCTTTTGTGGAGACAGAGTGACACAGTGAAGGAAAATGAGCCTCGAAGTGTCTGTGAGGCAGCACAATGGCTACTAAGAAGAATGAATGGGTTTGAATGTCCTTTGCTGTTTCCTTCTTGTGGGAATCCCTTTTCAGTCCTATTTCTATTCCAGGTTCTGAGATGAGGGTTCATTGGAATGGTCTTTTGGTTCCTGAATCCTGAGGAGTTTTCTTTAAAAAAGAAAAGTGGGGCATGATCAGGCTCCAAATCCTGTTTCCACCAGTGGACAAGATGGGTGCTTTTCCCCCTTCAAGTGGCCCTTTGCCAACCAGACAGAGTTGCTCTCAGTTGGTGTCTCTCTCAAGCAACCTAAGAACAAGAGTGAGCTAAGAACTCAGGGAATGGCCCAAGGAAATGGATTTTAATCAATTTAGGTCAGTGTTTTTCAGACTTGACGACTTTAAGCATGCTGGCTGGGAAATTCTGGGAGTTGAAGTCCACACATCTTAAAGTCGCCAAGTTTGAAAAACACTGATGTAGGTCGTATTCCTATCCCCGAGGCATAAAGTCCGCCTCGTCCCCAGTTCTAGCCCGAGGGCTGTTTTGCCTTTGTAGCCAAAGGACCGGCGGATCCGGAAGAGGAGAGGAACGGGTCCCAAACACAGCCCGCGGCTTCGCCAGGCTCCCGTGATTTAAAAGCCACGAAGGTAAAGGAACTCCTGCATCTCGTATTTAGAGACCCCGCTCATAGCTTCGCTACCTCGGGTGACTAGAAGACGTGTCAGAAATGCAGGTGATGAATATTTTGTCCGGAGGAAGAGGTGGTGGCATGAAGAGAGGAACTTTTTAAACGTTTTCCTGAGGCCCGGGACCTTCGGGGAAGGGGTGGAAGAAGAAAGGGAGCTCCCACCACCGCCCTATTTCGTAAGACCAGTAAGTCTAGGCAATTTTGCATCGGGACGCAGCCCCTAACCTACAAGTCCGGCTGATTTAACGAGCGACTAAATTCCTGGTTCCTTGGTCGGGAGGTTTTTCCATTCCTCTTCTCTCTAGCGAGGGCTATTTTTCTCTCCTCTTTCTCAAAGCGGAACTTTCCGACGGTTGGGGCCGTAGTTTCCGTTAAACAAAACGGGCATTGCCGATTAGGCAGTAGGAACCCGAAACCTAAAGCAGGCTGAGAAAAGTTCGCTGGTCTAGTCAAGCAGAGTCAGGAGGACGCCCATCTGTCGGGGAGGCTGGCGCTGAGATATTCCTGCACGGCGGTTGCTTGAAAAAAATATTTAATAAAAAATAATAATAAAAAAATATTCCTGCACCTGCTGTAGCAGGGGGACCGCGGACTCCTGGATGACCTCCATGTTCCTTCCGTTCCCAACTACAACTCAGTGATATTTAAACCAGTAAGATACAATTTAAGCAGAGAGAATCATTGGCTTATTTTATTGGGGAAAGATATATACGATTTTGCTAAGAATACGTTCCACGGAAGCACCAATTCATTTGCCGACCGCCAGGAAACTTACAAGTAAAAACTACAGTTTAGCCCACTAAATATCAGGGAAATCCTTTATCTGAATTTCGCTTTTTACTGTCGTTCTGCTCAGGCCACCAACACAGTTCGCTCAGGCTACAATCTTGAAATCAAAAGGGCTTCGCACTGAGCCAAACAAGCTAATGAGGCTGCTAAATCAACCCCCTTTATGCTGAAGCTGACTTTCAGCTGGGGAATAAGTTGCTTATCAACTCACCCCCCAATCCAGCTCAAGCAGTAGTCTTCTATCATTTGTCTGCCTGTCTATCCATCCACCCACCCTTGGAAGAAAAAAGATTCATTGACTAACTTGGGATTTACTCCTGAATAAGCAACCCTGAAAGATCTTCAGGTTGTAAGCTGGTGTTCATTGATTGTAATTCTCACCCCATTGGAATCAGTGGCAATTTATCAGTTGCAACACTGAGTTTAAAGACTTGTCTTCTAAAGAACTGATAATAACTCATATATTTGCAAGTTCCACTGAAATAAGCCAAGCATTGATGGAAATCTGTATACCATCAGAATCTAAATCAAAACACTGTGATATAGTAATTCCAATAGAAAAAAGTATCTGTAGCTCAGGGTTGAATTGTGGAGTCCTTAGTAGTGCTCTCTGAGCTTGGTTGTTTGCTGGCAGACGTTTCATTAGCCAAATAGGTGGCATTATCAGTACAATCGCTCTGTAAGCTCTTTAAGCTCCCAGAAGAGAGCCAGTTTGGTGTAGTGGTTAAAGGCAGCAGGCTAGAGACTGGAAGACCATGAATTGTAGTCCTGCCTTGGGCACAAAGCCAGCTGGATGACCTTGGGCCAGTCACTCTCAGCCCTAGAAGAGCAAACCATTTCTGAAAAACCTTGCCAAGAAAACTGCAGGGACTAGTCCAGGCACTTGCCTGGAATCACACTGACTTGAAGGCATCCCCCACCCCCTGCAAAAAAAAGAAACTCCCAGAAATGATTCTAAACTCCATGAAAAGCTTCTAAGGGGATTTGGCTCTATGTTTAGGAGTCTGTCCTATTCTATTGACTAAGACTATAATATCCAGCCATTACTGTCATCACTAAGTAATGGAACAAACGGCTGGTGCTGCTTTTGATAATTTTATTTATATCTTGCTTTCCTTGCAGGAGCAAAAGGCGGTGTGCCCAGCACTCTTCAGTCCCCGCTATCACACATACAAGTATGCGAAGTAGGTTGGGCTGAGATATAATGGTGATCCCAAGTCACCCAGTGAACTTCAATGGCTGTGTGTGTATGTGTGTGTGTGTGTGTGTGAATTTGAAAATGTGTCTCTCCATCCTAATCTAACACTTTGAATGTTGGATCCCATCCTTTCCCACCAGAACAATTGTAGGTGTATCTGATTTTGGTACATAGAGGAGCATGCATCTGAAACAGGAAGAAGGTATTTCTAAAACAATTAAAAAGTCCAAGTTATTTTCTTGACAACAGCATGGAAGTAGTTTGCCATTGCCTTCTTCTGGGATATTTTTAAAATTTCCCAGATAAGCCTACAGCCCTGAGATTTCTCAGTGTCGGTGATCTTGGCTTTTCAAGATCAGCCAACCTGCTGCAATAGAAACACATTTTTTCCCGCCATCCTGTAATACAAACGTTTAACATTTTTGGCTTGACAGTCATCTCTCACTTTGCATTTCTATCCATTCCAGTATTTATCTATCACAAGAAAATCAAACCACATCCTAATCATGGCAAATACATTAATTTTGATGCACCAGTCATAAAATAGACAATCAACTTTAAGATCTGCTTGAGGATATTACTGGAATTTTGTCTATAAAGAAAGAGCCCACCAAAACAAGGCTTTTACTTTCAAGTAAATTCCTTGGAGAGCAGAGGTAAGGTTATTGTTGATATTGGCAAAATGGATTGTCACCTTCAAGAAAACTATTTCATATTATGTCATTTAATCTTCCAACAATACCATAATTTTAATTATTCCCATTTTAGTGAAGGTGGAACAGCATTTTATGGTGCCTATTTTGTGCAAGTCTCAGACTAATTCTTTTCTCTTTTTTTCTTTCCTTAATGAAGATGATGATTCAGTATGCCAGGAATGGGCTGAAGTTTGTTGATTCATTTGCTCTTCTGTGCATCTCACTAGGAAATTCTTTGTTTGTTCAGGTTATTTATTACCATGAATTTTGCATTTCAAAAGGAGAAGGAGAGAAATGGAGAAAGATTATGGTTGCAAAATGTAAGCTGCACTTTTTGATAGATTAATTAAAAGTGAAAGGGCAAAACAAAACAAAAACAAATAAGGGCATTTGTTCAGGACATTTTTTTAAAAGGTCCCTTAATACTAATATAAAAGTTACCAATTCCATTGGCTTTTTACATACGTGCATATATACAGCATCATCACACTATTCCCTTTCAGAGTAAGCAGCTACAGACAAAAGGCAGGAAAGGACTAAGAAACAGTAAGACAAAGAAATTAAAGGCATGAGACTCTTTTTAAAAGGAAATATTGCTACACCTACTTTATACCAACACCATTCACTATTCCTCTCTGTACCTTTCTATTCTTGTAACCATTCTTGTTTCCCATAGGTATTCATGGGGGTGGAGAATGGGGGCAAGTGATGTGTGAATTCTTATATTATCATGCAAAGGACATGAATTACATAAAGTACATCATGACATGATGACAGAGCTGACACAAATTACATTCATATAATATGTGCAATGTTATGATGCATGTGACTTCACTTACCTACTTGTCCCTATTGATGCATATGACGTCATAATGGCTTCTACTGAATGTCTATGTTGTTTCAATCATGTCCATATATCACTTCATATATGACCTTTTATTCTTTAAACTTCTCACTTACTTCTTTTTAAGGGTCCCATCAGCAACATGACTTTCTTGGTCTTGCCTTCCTCTCAACCCATTCACTTCATATACAGTATTTGTTTTGCAGCTCACTCCTTGTTCATTCTCTCTATATGACCAAACCATCTCACTGTACTTCTTCTATACTGGTCATTCACCTTTGCATTTAATCCATATTCATTCCACATACATTCATTCTTGACCCTGTTTTTCTTGTTTTAGCACGCACATTTCTTAATATGTTTTTCCTAACATATACAACTCTTACTTCCATATAACAAGGTGGATAGAAGCACTTATTTCCTGCCCAGTGCTGCATCATTTGTTATTTTATCATTTATTTTTATACTGTACATGCTCTACTTCCATAATAGCACATTCAATAACCCTCCCACCTTCAACTCCATATTCACACAAGACATTCCATAGGTCAAGTCTATTCACTTTATCATAAGCTTTCTATAAATTAACAAACATACAATGAACTTTTTTACATATCTTTCATTTCTTATTTCCATACCTTCACCCAGCAAAAAGCCCCACTGCCCTTGCCAAATTTTTCTCACTGCCACCTCATATATCCATTTTCCCCCAAGATCCATTCCTGACACTTCCAAAAAATAATCCAGGCAACTTTCCCGTCATGAAGTCTCTCAGTCTTTCATCATGCTTTTAGATTTGCATTCATTAGTTTGCCATGTAACAGACTTATGCTTGAATCATGTATTTAAATACAGCAGCAGATGCTAAGCTCACCAAATAATTATCATTCTCATTCATTCTCAAATCTCCAAATGGCCAAACATTAAGAAAAAAATATTCTGTCATTTCATTCTCAACTATCTATTCATGTCACCTGACAGAAAAATGTCACCTAACAAAATAATGTGCCCTCCCCATTTCATTCATTCAAAATATTGCACATCTTTCCCCAGAATGCATAACTGGTTCTTCCATTATCATCATTTGCTGGAGGATAATATATAGTTATCACCAACATCTAGATTCCTACTTTTATGCATACAGGTAGTCCTCATTTAGTGACCACAACTGTAAAGTAGTCACTAAGTGAAACCATGATGGTGCTTATGATCTTACTTCATCTTTCCTTTGCTTTACAGACCTGCAAAGATCATAAATGTGAGGATTGGTAATAAAGTTACTTTTTCATCACTGTTGTAACTGTGAACAGTCACTAAATGAGGCAGTCACTAAACAAGGACTGCCTGAACTTACAGCCTGTGTGAGAACAATTAATATAGTTTATAATTAAACCTATACCTTCACTTCCCTCCATGTATTCAACTCCACTTCACAAGATCAGATTACTTTCATTCAAATCTGTGCAACCTTCCTCTTACTTTTACTTTCACCAATACACATTCCTGTTTTTCTTTCATTTCATCTATTAATCTGTATTCTTTATTTTTTACTCGTCTTATTTTCCAAGTCATAATCTTCCATACACTATGATCATCACCAGATGGGCCCATAGATATTGACCTCCAGCCCCCCTTTCCCCTAATGCCTTTCACATCAAAGCTTTCACATTAAACTTTTTCATAAGATAGAGGTGTAGAATGAGTTACTAACCTTAGTCATACTCCTGCCACATGAAGCACTATCTGTTAAAGACACATTTTGATCTGCATGCCACAAGTACAACCAAAGCCCAGTTTTACCCCAACCATGTTCATGCTGTTCTAACCTAGTAGATATGATCTTGTAAGCCAACATACTGTTGTCTACCTCTAATCATCTAAGAGATATATGGAGTATACTAACACCCAGTATACTTCATTTCTAGCCATGTTAGCTTGGATTGCTGGGAGCTGTAGTTCAGCAATATCTGAAGTACATATGTTTCCCACCCCTGGCCTAAGGAATAGTAAGTTTGGTCTGAAACAAGGAGGTTTTTCCCACCTACGGTTTGATGTGATACAGTCCAGATACAAATTCACCTTGTAGGAAAAGGTCAAAAAGATCCCTAAAAGTGGCAAAGTAATCTCCCTTTGAGGCATAGGATTCAAATATGAGTTAGGAAGAACTCATAGTGAGAAAATGTAGAGTGGGGGGAAAAGACTGAATTTAAATCTCAGCTACTGAGATTTTAGTAGCTCAAAGCAGATTTCTTTTAACTCCACCTAAGGGAATTACCATTCCACCCATACCAGCAAGCTATTCCAAAGAGCTATTAAGGGGTTGGTGTACTTAGCTAGCTTGAAATTGGAAGAGGCGTGTTTTTGGGTGCCACTGGAGAGAATTTATAAGAGAAAGAGCAAATATTTGATGCTGAAGAGCTCTTAAAGGCTGATGAGGACCATTTAGTTATTCCTACACACCAGTGTGGGCTTAGGATATTCAATAGATTAAAAGGCTAAGAGAGGTCACTGAAGTAGAGACTTTCTCTGCTGACTTTTTCCCCTCCTTTTGCAGTCGTTTTCAAAAACGACTCCCACGTCAACTTTCTTGAGAGAGTCCTTGGCATATCTTCTAAGAACCGCCTCTGCATACTTCATCTCCCCGTCCTTCCAACTCCCATAGCAGCAGCCAGGAGCCATTTGCCTCCAGGGTCAAGATTTTAATACAAGGACCTTGATTTGGGCTGCCTTCTGGGACGGGAGGGGGCAATAAATAGATGAAAATATTAGTGTACCACTTGTGCTCTGCTAAAGATTGGGCTATGCTGTCTTTGACTATGCACAAGTGTTTGCTCATCATATTCTTTCCCGAATGCCGGCTTACTGGTTTGGGGCATGTTCTTCCATATTTGCCTTTTAATGAGTTGATCTTTATCTCTCTCTCTCTCTCTCTCTCTCACACACACACACACACTTCTGGTTGTCTGGCAAGGAGGGCGCAAGGAGGCTTCTGTCCCTGAAGGAGTTGTTTCCCTGAAGTCGTTCCCATTTAATCTCATTTAAAAAGACATAACTAATAAATTTGTATGGAGTAGGCTGCAGTGGACATAAAGCAGAGTCGATAGTGGTTCAAATCCCATTGAACCCAATTGAAAACCATGACAACAAGAAACAAGCTCCAATTTATCCCAGAGAACTAAAGGACATTGTCAGGAGGCGTCAATCACCTATTCTTCCCTTCTCTGAACAAATGCAAAATCTTGACTGGAACAAATGCTTCCAACAGGTCCAGGACATAGGGCGACATTTCCCCTTTGTTCACAGGCTACCAGTTGGCATGTATTTGTGTTCCCTTCGGACCGACCACCCAGGACGACGGGGAGGCTGATCGACGAGCCGCAGAGGGGACTGGGGCGGCAGCGGCGGCAGCATGCGGGGGGGGGGGGAGGAAAGCGCCTGTCCCGGGGCACGCTTGATCGGTGGCTCCACTCATCTCGGCCTGGGAATCTCTGATTCACAGGAAGCCTCTCCAGCCCTGAAGAAATACGTCAACTGGGCCAATGGGAGCCCCAGCCCTGCTCCTCCCGGGCCACAAATCAGCCCTCGAGGCAGCAGCTTTGGGGAGCTGCTCCTTGGCCCTTTGCTGATGTTTCCAGCCCAGCCTGAAGCAAAAGGGGAGGGGGGAGGGCAAGGTCCTGTTTAGTTCCCCCAGTGCAGGCTTGGAGAGGGGAGGTGGCTCTTTGCACAGGAACCCATGAAACAATTCAGGCGGGGATGATAAAGAATACCCTCCCCCAATAAAGGGTGCTAAATAACATAGGCAGTTTTAAAATTTCTATTACTTTCCCCGCCCTTCCAATCTTCGGGGGGGGGGGGAGAATCATTCTAAAGCTCCAATTCGTGATTCAAATCCAGGCACTTCAAGGGGAGCAGATCTCTTTTAGATCTCTCAGACCTGCTCTGCTCTTGGTAGAAGGCTTGCCCCTCCCGCCACCCATAATTCATTAAATAGACATCCTTCAAAAATGACAAAGATTATGATGATCTTTTGCTGTCATCTCTTAGCGCCACGTCTTTGGACTCTGGATGTTAACAAGCTGAATAGGTATCACACATATTTGCCTAAACATGGTTTGGGCGTGGGATGCCAACAGATGACAAACGGAAAAGACAACTATTCTTGGCAAGGTTGAGAGAAATTGAAGAAGAGGAAGACAGTGATTACTGTATAGTGAAATCAAGGAAATGTCTGCCAGGTTCTTGGAAGAACTGCAGCTTATCACCTGGAATAGTCCAAGATGGTGGATATTTGCCCAGTATTTCTGGCCCACTCACTGGTATCTAACTGGCTAACTAACTTGATCTATTTTTTTAGAGCATTACTTGTTGCTGTCAGAACAGATCACTAACAGGCTGCTATCTATATTGCTATAAATACATTTGAATGAGGCTGTAAATCACTACTGAAGAATTCTAAAGTAGCCTTAAATAATGAGGAGGGGATTATATGAAGCAGAACATTATAGTTTTTGGCAATTTCCTGGGCTGGATAATATCTACAGAGAGGAGAGGGAAACGTTACTTGTACAATCTGGAAATGTGTTTGGTAGAAAGTTGGTAGAAAGTTATTATTATTATTTCTATTTCTGCTTAACCTAGGCAAGATACAAAATGTGTAAAGTTATTTCACCTTACCCTGTGAACCGGCTTCCAATAACTGGAAGAAGTTCCCATATTTTAGGAGAGGGAGTCAGCAGATCATAGTCCCTGAACCATCATCTCCCCAGTCCTTCCAATGAGGACACTAAGCCAGCTAAGACAGCCAGCATGCTGTTCTGCCAGTACCATATGTGGATTTGGCAAGTGCTGTTACTCTAGTCCGGAAAGGCTGTAGGCCTGGACATTTACTTGGGAGTAAGCTGTACTGAATCCTACAGCCTTTCCCACCATGTGTTATATGGATGTGCTTGACTAGTTTCCTTTGTCTCCAAAGAGCACTTGGCCTATGCTGACTGGGTCTGATGCATGTCGTAGTCCAGTAGATCTGGAAAGTGCCAATGTAATTAGAGCTGTGCAGTTGGGCATACTCCTGAATAGATGTGAATTTATTGCAGAGCCTTATTCTTCTCCATGTCTTGATGCTCCCATTCCTATGAGAACAGCCTCGAAATCCCACAGATGCCTCCCAGTTTCTTTGCCACTGTCGAAGGGGTCCATGACTCAACACTGCTGAAATACAGTACATCTGTTTAAGCAATGGGACAATGAATTTTATATTCAAGTATTTCATTTCACCTGACTGGCCATCTGGTTTCCCCCCCTTTGTTTATATCCTTTGTTGTTGCTACTGCTGCTGCTGTTGCTCTCCTTCCTATTCCTCTTCACTGTCTTCACCCTTTTCTTTTTTGTGCATTCTCTTCTTGAGGATTCATTCATTCATTCATTCATTCATTCATGCTGCCTGGGAGAATGACTCCTCCCCACCCTTTTGTCATCCTGCCTGTCTCTTGAAGGACTCCTCAAAGCCCTCTTCTTTACTAAAGCTCTACTTTACCTGCTGATCCAGATTCTCTCCCCTCCCCACTTCTCACTACTCAGCCATTCTTTAAGCCTGACCATAAACAACTATTCTCATTGTCATCTTCTAATGGGGACTGTGAATCCTGGCAGGATTCCTACATTATTTACATCCAGCAAATCGTGAGCATCCTTGTACACTTTATTCTGAACCCACTAGGTACTTACATTAGTACAACTGTTAAGTGGTAGTTTATTTATGTGTTCCCAGTTTTTCACCAGAAACTTCAAAAGATAGTACAGTCGATAAAATGAATATAAACTCAAATTTGATGTAATGTTATACCTAATATTACGCATAGAACAAATCCGTATCATACATATTTATGGTGCAATAGGGTCTTATTAACAAGAATAGAGAGGAATCATAGTACATGTATTTTAGAGTTGATAGTGGTGCTGCTGCACATGTACAGAAAGCTTTGTACCAACCAGATGCAGTCTCATCTTATTAAGGTCCCGCTCCTGAGCATGTGTGTACATTATTGGGGGGGGGGGGGGGTTGCCGAAAGCTGTCTCTACATCCTTTTCATTCCCAACCAAATCTTCTTGAATCTTCCTCCCATTCTGTGGATTTGCTACATCTCACTCCATTTTTCTTATCTTCTCCAATTTTCTGATACACCCAATTCTATGCCCATTTCTCTGTTGCTATCCTCAAACATCCCCTTTACATGGTAGGTGCAAGAAAATCCAACCCTTATTTTTTGTTCTTTTCCAGACAATCGTGAGGGTATTGGTAGTGTGAAAATGAAACGTCCGCTTCCAACCATTCCCGAACAGATTTCTGGGTTGCATTCAAAGTAAAGATGGCAAGTACCTGCAGGCCAGTTTATTTGAAAGGCTCCTGGCTAGCTAAACATTGCTTGTCTGTTTGCTTGCTTATTAGTTGAGAGAAAGAAAGTAACTTGTCCCAATTATGATTTTAAAAACCAAATCACAGGATTAAAAGGTTATCTTGTGAACACAGGTACTTTCATCCTTGAGCTGCAGAAATCAAGGAAGTCTGGGCTATTCAGGAATGGATTTATGTGTGGAAAAATGGTCCATCCCTCAGGAATTAAACATAAGACTCAGGATGCTTCCTTTATGCCTTGTGCTTCTGGCTCTGGCAGATGGATCTCCAAATTCTTAGGTAGTCAACAGATCTTGGAAGTCTAAAGTCTGCTGACCCCTTGGATAGATAATCTGGTTAAGAATATTCTTTACCACTGGACTTCAGTTCGTTGAGATCTTTGGGAAGCTAAAATATCCCATGTAATCCTACTCATCTCTGTGTGTGTAGGATCAGTCAGTCACATGAGATGCTTTCTGAAAAGCTAATATTCTAAGAAATAATAGGAAGTGTCAATTCTTGGGTTTTTAAAAACACAATAGAACAGGGGTTTTCTAAAAATACTTTGCAGTCGGCTAATTAATTAATTAATCAATAATTACCCAACTGATTGGCTAAACTCCAAATATAATTGCAAATAATATTTTTAACAATGTACTTAAAATCATAATGCAATGTAATGTAATATAGTAATGTACTGGGTAATGCATATGTTAGCCAACAACAATCAGTAAAAAAGCAGTTAGCTATCCCATTCCAATGGTAATAATTAATATGATGTTACATATAGCCCTTGTATGTGTATGTGCAGTATATTTGTAATAATAATATAATGTAACAATGTATCATTAACATATTTATTCTTACAGCGATAACATGTTGGTAAATATGTAATGGTGATTACGAAGTTTGATACTCACCTACAATTGTTTCAGGAGCACCAATCACATCAAAAATAACTTTACAGCTTCCATTCAAATTTCTGTCTGAAATACATTTCAGTGGCAATTGAATGATGCCACTGAAATCAATGGTACAAGAAGAGGTAACATCTTAATACCATCATAAAAACATTTTCTATTTATAAATTTAAGTAAAGGCCAAGTTCTAAAAGTTTCCAATATAGGGAAATCTCTCCGTTTGCCTTTTAATGGATTTTAGTTCCCAATAGTTGTAAACAATCTGGAACTTTTGATACTGTCAATGTTTCTCATTTAAAATAATGTCCCTACATAAGTTATGCATAGCAGAATATTTTTGTTGGTTATAATATGAGGTGTCTATTGACTTGAAAATCATAGTATCAAAGGAACTGATATACAGGTCTCATTCCTTTGTTTTTTGATTTTGGTGAGGCATCACTTCCCCCACTGGGAGACGTCAGACAGAAATGGTGCTGTCCAGGCCAAGTGAGACAACAGAATAGCTCCATGCAAGTACATCTTCATCCCTACCAGAGAAAACTGTGTTGTTGTTTTTGTCATTTTTTAAGGAAGGAGAGAGGGAGAAAATGGATTACAACTGGATCATTGGATTCTAGCTGGATTACTTTTCGGTTCCTTGGTTGAGGGTCCCAGAATGAGACAATTTCTCCATTATCTGAACCAGCTTTCCCCAGCCTGGTGCTCTCCAAATTGTTGGGGCTTCCTGAGCATGGAGGCTGGAAATTGTGAGAGGCATGGTCCCACAACATTTGGAGGACAGTCTGATAGACAAGGCTTACTTGCTGCTCAGTGTCACATGCCACACCTCTTGGATAGGATCAGTGTGCCTGCAGTGCTCATGAATCCCAGAGGCCCAGTGGCTTCCTTCTACTAAGACCAGCATGCCTGGAAATGGAGCCCCACTTCTGAGCCCTAAAAGAAAAGGTGCAGCACTCACAGATTATTTAATTACCCAGATGTTAGGAACTCAGTCAGAGGTAGGTGAGTGAGCCAGAGCACAGGCCCAAAAGCTCAGCATCCATGTGTAAATAACTGAATGATTATGGATGGAGGTGCTAGGTTGCTGTTCAACTGGACTTTTCAAGAAAGGGGCTCCACCAGTTACTTGCTGCTAAAGCCCAGACAGGTGAAGAGAGGTGAAAACTACTCCATTTGGGACAAGCTGGTACAGAATAGGATGGACTGGGGGAGATGAGGCACAATGGGATGCTAAGCCCCTAATGTCGAGGTGTGAAGAGAAGGATTCTGGCCCCTTGGAGAAGAGGAGGAGGAGGAGGAATACTAGGTACTTAGGAGCAGCACCTCCCCACCCCCCTTGAGTGTTTTCCAAATACAGGAAAACAAATAGGCGATGAATAAATCCAGCACGATGAAGAGGCAGGGAGGAATCCAGGCACCTCCAGCGAGGCCATCCCCCCCCCCCCCCCCCGCCACAAAGCTGCGGATATCCTGCAAGGATTCACTTTGTGGGCGAGAAGGGCGGAGGGGCTGCTGAGGGTGGCTGTGGTCCCCCCCCTGCCAAAATACCACCCAAGATGTTATTCAGGGTGAACAATCCCCATTATCTGTCCCCACTTTGGCCTAATCAGACAGAATCCGTAATACTGAAGGCGGCTTCCTGCTGGCTTTGGGGAGGGGTCTCTCTCTCTCTCTTTCTGTTGGGAGGGTGAGGGTGAATCTCTGGGGGAGAGGAGAGGACAGAGGAGTGGGGGGGGGAGGGGGAGGTCGCCTTGCTTCCCATTAGAGCTTTAGCACTTGACTAATTCAGGTACTTAGCAGCTCATAGACAGGGCCGGTTGAAAGCAACCAGTGTTTACGGTGGGGAGGACTGTTGATATAAACAGGCGCCCCTGAGGTAAGTGACACTAATCTCCTGCCCGAGGAGAAGCCGGGATGAGCCTCTCTCCCAGCCTGGACCGTGTCCAGTAGCTTCTCCCCTGCCAGCCCCACGAGTCCCAACTGGAGCGGCGAGTCCCTACTGGAGCGGCGGGCACCTGGCCATGGCTACCTTAGCCAGGGGCAGCTTCACTGTGCGGAGCCTCTTGGATTTACCTGAACCCGAAGGTGATGGTGGCGGCGACGGGCAGGAGCCAGCAGAAGGCTATGCCGCCTCTCCGTTCCGGGCGTGGATGGAAACCGACAGAAGCCACTATCTGTGTGAGTGCGGGATGGCCGGCATGGAGCTTGCGGGAGGTTCGGGGGAAGGCGGGAAGGCAGGAAGGGATAAATGCGAGGAATGTGAAACTGAAGGTAGAGAAACCTTGCTAACTTCAGGACCATAGTCCAAGGTATCTGGAGGGCTCCAGGTTGAGGAAGGAGGTGAATAACCCGGAGAAACTGGTCCGGGCTGAAGAAAGGTATCCTATAGAGAACAAAATGACTTTGAAACATTTATACATCTGGAAAGAGAAAGAAGAAAATAGATCAGGATTATATAAGAACATGAGAAGAGGTAAGGCTATAGAGATAGACAGTGTATGTACAAAATGCGTTTTTTCCTTTTTTGTTCAAACACACACACATCACCGCATGCAAAAGCAAACAGGCACAAAGATAGAAAGCAACTCTAAATCTTGACCTTTTATAGAGGGAAAATATTGTAAATAGGTTTTTATGGTGGTGAACTATTAAGTGGTGACTTTAAAGTCTTGTTTTGCCTTGTTTGACAAAGTCCAGAATAATGTACAAATGTCATATCATGCAAGCTAATAGAACCAATAAATAAATATGCCCTTACATATACGTACACACTGATAAACAGTCACCGTATGCATGCATAAATCACCAGTTTAGGGTTCACTGGCTGGATCAAACTCTATCGAATTATCTATATCTCTACCAGGATCTTGGCTTATTAAATAGCCAGAGATTTTGAATTTTTTTTTTTTAAATTTCCTCTAATTTCTAATTCTGATTCTCCCAATTCTTTTATTTAGCTTGGGGGGGGGGAGGGGAAAACAAATAAATGCTAAAGAAGACTTTCATATTATTTTAAGGAATTTATCTGTTAGAGGATAAGACATTGAGATAAAAACACATCATCATTATTGCAGTGACTGTAATTCTAGTTACTGTAAATAGACTGCTTGTATTTGTGGAAGCCAATTAGATCTGTGTGTGCAGCTCTTTCCCTTCTGCAAATTCCCTCCCCAGAGTTTTTCTTTTTAAATTACAAAATATATTTCAAATACATTCTTAAGAAAATGTAATCATTACACCATGTCCAGTGTATCAGCTTTGTTTTACTCTCTCCTCCTTTATGACATTTCCCTAAAATGCGCCGTAATGTTTGAATGTACATTTGTTATTTCTGTTACTGAAAATGATCAAGAGCTGTGCTTAAATAAGACCCTTTACACTTAATTCCTGTTGGTAGAAAGTGGTAGTGAACCCTTCACTTCCAATAGATGGTTAAGCCACTTTTAAGTTTTCCACCGAACTCAGCAAAATTCTTGGCTGGGCAATTCTTTCATTGGGACCTGCTTAAGGAATGGATTCCCCTTTATTTCCAGCACAGATGGAACGCAACCTCATGTTAATTCAGCCCCCTCTTTTATAGGACACTGCAGTGGATGCAATGCGACTTCCTAGATGATTGAGATAAAAGGACTTAAATAAAAGTGGAGCTAGCTTTATTGATATAGGGGTGCTTCTACCCAAGGCAACCAGTTAGGATCCTTTTGCCAATCAGTCTAGGGTTGTAAACTCAACGGCAGGTCTCCCTTTCAGTAGCTCGGCTCCACACAGCTGAAAGCAGCTCTTGGGACGGTGCATCTGTCACTCCAGAAGGTGCCCTGCTTTTCAGGCAAGGCCCTTGTCCTGTAGGAGCCAACCTTAGTGTCCAAGAGTGAAGCAAACAGGAATTGGGGAGAGTTGAAGATCGCACCCATAAAGCTGGCCACTTCATCTCATCTACTACCTTAACTCCACACAAAACAATAGGAGCCTCCAGGCAGGGAAAGGTTTGCTGGGTCATAACACAGATCACTTGTTCTACCTTCTTAAAATCTAGCAGCCAATCCTTCCAAAAGGGTGACACGCACAAACATGCATACATGATATATATGGGGATCCAGGTCTCCTTCCCTTTGCACATGTATTTATGAAATCCCCCAATTCCTCCATATCTCCGATTCCTTCTCAGCTAAGCTAGAGAGGGAGGATATGGGGGTATGGGGTATATTGGGGCGGCACTATCTTTCTCTTCTCACTATAGAGATAAAGAAAAACCTATTGGTTCTTAAGACATCTGTCACACGCAGGAACCCAAACACACACGCATTCCTCGTTCATGCATATTCCTGGCTAACATAACTATCCCCCCCTCCCCCCCCAGGCCTGCGGGGACTAGAAGCCCTCTTGCCTCTGTCACTCTACACTTTGACACACTTCTCCCATTCTGCTCATTCTTGCGAGCAACTTCTTTCCCTGGCGCTGCTCAGTTTACAATGAATGTGTTCAACTTAGTCTATGGAGTAAACCCATTGAACTTTAATAGAGCTTAGTTTTGAGCATACCAGTATAAGGCACTGAGAACCTCTTGGCTGTTTTAGCTTGGAAAATCGTCAGAAGTGGAAATCGAAGTAGCTATGCCGCCTCTTCCTTTAGACATCAGTTATATAGGCATACAGTATTTTATTTACATGCCAAATATATCTACATCTGTATGCACATGCGTATTTATATTTTCACATAGCTGTTGATAGAAAAGATAATAAGGAACAGTATTGGATGAAGAGAGCAGCTTAGGTAGCTAATACTGCAATCCTCTGCCTGCGTACTTAGATTTTAAACCCCTCTGAGTAACCCTCTCACGTCCACGAAAATTCCAGCCTCCGCGCACTATCCGGAACTGCGGGGTCGATTCCCGTTTCTACCAAGGCCCATCCATTCGGAAAGGTTTCAGCTTTTGTCGGAGATATGACAATTACCTGATTTTAGTCTCCAACGACGCGGAGGGACAACAGACGTTAAGCGACATTTTAAATGGCCTGACATTTGAATAAAAAATAAAAGAAACTAGGAGAAGAAGTGTGTGTGTGGGGGGGGGAGGGGGGATAAACCCTCAAAAGAAGTAGCGAATTTGAGAAATTTTCAGAGAAAACAATTTATGGGTTAATTCAAATGTCTCACTGGGTACACACACTACCTTGTAAGTACGGTCGAGATCTCTCGCTCGGTCCCCTCCCCTCCCTTCGCTTGCTGCCTCGCTCAAAACTTGAGGACATTTACTGAAGGGTTTACGTTTCTAATCGCAGGCTCTGGGTTCACACATCGCTCTAAACCCTGGCGTGTTTCCTTCGGTTTTAACATGCTGCGAGAAACCTTCCCCTCCCTTCCCTTCCCTTCTTTCCGCCGCGCGGTTTTCCAAAGCAAGCGGATGCCGACAACCCCGTCTCGGTCTCTCTCCCGCAGCTTCAGAAGAGAGCGGCGCCGAGAGCCGATCGCGCCCGGCCGCCGCCTCGACCCGGGAGGCAGCGGGGGAGAAAGACGAGGAGAAGCTGCAGAAGAAGCGGCGCGTGCTCTTCTCCAAGGCCCAGACGCTGGCTCTCGAGCGGCGCTTCAGGCAGCAGCGCTACCTGTCGGCGCCGGAGCGGGAGCAGCTGGCGCACTTGCTGCGCCTGACGCCCACCCAGGTCAAGATCTGGTTCCAGAACCACCGCTACAAGATGAAGCGCGCCAAGGGCGGCGAGCGGGGCGGTGCGGGGGGCGGCCCGCCGCTCATGCGACGGGTGGTGGTGCCGGTGCTGGTGCGGGATGGCAAGGCCTGTCAAAGCTGCAGCAGCGCGACCGCCTCCCGAAGCCCTGGCACGGCACAAGCAGCGTTCAGCCTCCCCGGCTACTCGGCATTCCCGCAGGCCACCTCCCTGGGCCTTTTCCCCGCCTACCAGCACTTAGCGCCGCCTTCCTTAGTATCCTGGAACTGGGGCTGAGGAAGGGCCTGACGGCTGGCCGGCTGGAGGGCCGTCTGCCTCCCCGAAGGACTGGACCGGTCGCCTCCTTGACAGAGACACCCTGGTCTTCGCCTGGCCTGCCTGGGACGCTGCCTACCTTTGCTTGGTGCTCTCCGGACTTTGACCGCAATAGGACTAGCGTAGAGTAAACGTTTGGCGGATTGCAGCCAGTTCAAAAAAAGAAAGTTCACTACAATGTTCTTGGCAATGAGTGTGCCCAACGGTCTCCACACAGCCGTGTTTTCTTTACATGGAAGTTACGCCCAAGTGAGTAGGATGAAAGGAGAAATAAGACAGTCATTTCACCAGGGCTGCCAATCCTATGTACTCCAGTTGCGCGTTCAGCCTTGTTGCAAAAAGCATGTAAACGTGCAGAAGGCAAAGAGACAAGTGGCTGCAATCCCGTGTACGCTCACCCAGGAGTAAGCCTCGTTCTCGAGTAGGGCTCCATGGCAGTTACCTCTGACAAGGCCTGTGGAGGATTGCATTTTAGTGTTGCAACTTTAAGATCATTCAGGTTAATTCCTTCACACGTACCTCTTTTCAGAAAATGGTGAAGGCTTCCAAATTCAGAAGCATATTTTTATGGGACAGATTAGGGCCTCCAATCCAGGAGCAGCTGTCCTGGATTCCTTAGTACAGAATACAAGAAAGCAAAGTTAGGACCCAGAATAATTTGGGAATAAATTCAATGGAAGCCCAATGAGAAGGGGCAAAAACTGGGAATTACCATACCCCCAAGCTTTCCCTTTGGCCTTTTGCTTTAGGAATCTAGAAAGACATACATAAAGAACCAGCTGCGTTTCCTTTTAACTGTAACAGGTAGAGAGCAATCTGTGTTGGATGTAGTTTTATTCTGAATAGTTCTAACTATTACTGAATAAACAGGGTTGCTGGAAATAGGTTTTGGGGGTTCAGAAGCTGCCATCAGAAGGTGCTTATGCGATCAGGTTGGAAGAGACGGGATTGAAAAAACATGTATTTGATGACTGGTTCAAACTCCTTGGAAGTGCCTTGTGGCATTTTGTTTAATACAGTGAGGTCATACATCTTCTCAGACATAAGCCTCACTGAACTTAAAGGGCTTCTCTCTGAATAGTTATGTGCTGTAACAAATGTGTCCCAGAACAAATTTTATGGATTAAAGTCCAGTTGGCAAGTACATGTTATAAGGGTGGTGGTGGAATAAGCAGAGTTTAAATGGTAAATAAATGCCAAATGTACAACCTGCTATGACAAAAAAGTAAATAAATTTTAAATAAGTAAAAAGTAAAGACTCTGATCAAGCTCTCCTGGAAACTACACAGACACATACAAGTACAGATGGAAATCTGATGAAGTCAACTGTGGTCTTCAGAAGTTTAATTCAAAGAAACTCAATTCTGAGTCATTTCCATACTAGTGATTGAAGGCATTCCCTCACTGTGGCAAGATGAAGCCTGTCTGTTAGTCAGACCTCATTACTGTAATTCATTCCTGTTACCCTTCCAAAGGTATTTCAGAAAGTTCCTCCTGCCCATTAGGGCTGCAATTTTTCAACTGGTTTGCCTGGGGATTCAGAATTTTGGGATTGAATATTTATTTATTTATCTTATTAATCAAATTTATACGCTGCCCATCTCACTATATAAGTGACTCTAGGTGGCTTATAAGTAAAAGAACTATAAAAATCTTTACAAACATATACAAAGCTAAAAATCTAAAAAAGGCGGAGAGAACATCCTCAAGCTACCAACCACCCCCAGTGCTGTGAAATTCAACTATTTTCAGCCCTAATGAAGGCAATGCAGATTCCAAGACTTCTGTTCAGTTGGGGATAAATTATTGTTGCTTACAAATATATATGTAAATCCTAGGGGGAAAGGGAGTGAGTATTGGAGGGCAGACGTTTGGGAGAAAGGCTACTTAGCCCTTCTCTCTTCTGCTTCCTTTTTGGCCCCAACAGCTTTCTTTCCCCACGTAGTGATCCTAGAGACTGTCTGTATAGCTGAACTCATATATGTTGTGGGAGGGCAGGGCAGGGCAGGGCAGGGCAGGGGAGGGCAGGGGCCTGAGGATGCCATCATTTCCCTAGAAAATGACTTCTTCCTTCCCATTCTCTGTCCCCGGTACTGTGAATTAATGACCATATTAATAAATGCGATTGCTATTGGGTTTACTATATGAATGTATCCAGACAAGACTGCTTAGGAGAAATGTTCAGGGTGATTTTATTATTGATGGTATAAATAGTCTCAAAAATACTGCCGCAGAATGGGTCTAACAAAAGGTGTAGGTCAGCCTTAGCATTGGGAATTTTGATAAATATTGCATCTTTGTAAAGCAATCTTCTGGCCAATCTGGCCCAAAGTCTGTGGGAACCTACAGCTTAGAAAAATCCACACAACATAACTTGGAAAGTTGAGCACGCAATCAAATATATCCCACTGAAAATGACATCCTTTGAAGGGATTGTGCACCAGATGTATTAAGAAATAATGATGACGGTTAAAATGCTGTCAGAAATTTGGAACTCTTTCCTTTACCACAGTGTGAAAGGTAGCTTTGTCCTGGGAATCTCTAATAATCAGATTTCCTTAGAAAGAAATTTGAACAACTTGGGATTTATTTCTGAATTCCAATAAGAGACCAGACATGTCCTTCCTTATTCCCCAATAAATGTTGCAATTTAATATTTTCTACTCCTCCACCATGATTCAACTGAAGACGAAAAGTCTGAAGCATTTTATGTTGTTGACTGATTTTATTAAAATAACATAGCATTAAAAAAAAATCCAAGACGTTAATAACCAAGCCCTTTTTCCTTTGTGTATGCATGATGCTGGCCACTTTGAAAATGTTTTGAGGAGTGATACATAACAGCCCTTGACAATTTCATTGGGAAGCATTCAAACACTACCACAAATGGTTATAATCTGCATTTCCTTCTGCCAGATACCCCAGGCTGGGCAGAGATTGGTTTTTGGGCCATCAAATAAAGAATATGCATTTATCCTTTCTCTTTCTGATATTTATGCACTACACTTTGCCCTGCCACATACCCCTCAGAAATTCAGACCTGAATTCAGCTTTGGCTAAGGAAAATGGGTAGAAGCCACAACTTGACTCTACTCTCCTTTACAGCTCCAAAGGAAAGTGTGTGTGTGTGTGTGTTGTTGTTGCTGTTTACTTTTAAGTAGTTCAGGAGTCGGGGAACTGATGGATGATGAGAATTTGGACATTGCTGAACTGAAAGTCCCAGGATCCCTGAACATCGGTGTGAGATTCTGGGAGGTGGGACTCATAGTTCAGCAAACTCTGGAAGGCCACCATTCCCACCCTACTCTTTCTGAAACACACCACTTGAAATAGGCCTGTCTTCAATAGCTCCTCTTGCTTCAGAGGTATCATCCAGATTTTCCTCCCGCAACTTGGTGCTTTCCAGCTGTGTTGGGTTACATTACTCTGAACACTCCCAGTTAGCAAGGGGATACTGGATGGAGATGATGGAGGACACATAGTAGCCCCTGTGGTGTGGACTACTGATCCTTGCATGTTTTCTTCATACCTATGTGCTGAGGATTTTGCTGATACCTTTGGCTGCATCTTTTGAGTCCATCCTTGGGAAGAGTTGGGATGGTTGTGTTGTTATTGTTGTGGGCCCCATTCTGTGTTTCTGGAAGATCCTTGAGTGAGAGAAGTTTGGATGGTGGACAGTCCTGTTGTCACCTGTTTTTCTTCTTTCTTTCTTTCTTTTTCCTCCTTTCTCTTTTTTTTTTCTTTTTTCTTGTTTTGGTCTCAGCTGCTGGCCACCTTGCTTTCCATATGGTTGGGGTTATCTCAGAAGAATCTCTAAGAGAATCGCTCCTTAAACCTCCCTTTGTCTCGGAGGTTGAAAAGGACATTGTGGTGCCTGAAAAGGACCTAGACAAAATCCGCACTGTTTCAATTCAGGACTGTTTAATCAGCGCCTAGTGACAATTTTATGGGCTTTGGGCTGCACAATGGTATCTTTTGAAAACCTTGTGGCCTTCAGAAAAACAAAGAGCTCGAATTTTATGGGCTTACAGCTTAAATTAGAACCGTACCAGTGGGTTGAGGAGATTATCAAATTTGTATCATAAAGCACACACACACAAACACCCCTCCAACCTATGATTGCAAGGATGTGTGTGTGTGATAGAGGGTGGTGTGATTTTCAGAAATGGACTTTGTAGAAGATAGACTGGAAGCTCAACCTGATAAGCTGAATAGCCAGCTTGGTCACAGACCAAGGGTGTTCCCCCTCCCTCTTGTTCATAAGCACCCTGAACCTCATGAAAGAAAAGAAATGACTGCATTCTGCATAAAATAATGTCCTCCAAGTGAAGAAAAGATACTGATTTCTACATGGAAGAGAGAAGGGAGACTTGCTGTATTGTGAGGAAAAATCAAAGGTGCTTCAATTTTGATTTAATACAATGTGTGAATGCAGCCTTTGTGGATTTTATGGCTTAACATGTTATATGTGAACAAGGCTAATGTGGCTTAGTCAGCAATTCATAGTTTAGGCGAATCATGGCTTAACATGATGTATGAACCCAGAGAGTAAATACAATTT
This sequence comes from Liasis olivaceus, assembly GCA_030867105.1. Classification (NCBI taxonomy): domain Eukaryota; kingdom Metazoa; phylum Chordata; class Lepidosauria; order Squamata; family Pythonidae; genus Liasis; species Liasis olivaceus. Next base: position 50,065,553 of record CM061349.1, read on the forward strand.
CTGCCTGGGGGCAGAATGGTTCCCTGGGGGCTCTCCACACTCTGTTCTGGGCCCCAGATATTATCTCATCATATAGAAGATACAGGACATCTTTTTTCCTTCATCTAGCTTGGATGACCCTCATAACATAATGTGTTTCTCTGAAAAAACATCTGCTGATGTCTGAGGTTGGTATACTAAGCATTCATTTAGATCTACAACTCTAAAGGGTTGTATCCCCATCTGAGACACACAGTGGTCAAATCTCACACTGGGAGACAGGCAGCAGTGATGAAGAGGAGCAGAACAGCTAGTAACAAAGGCAATGAGGAGAAAGTGAGTCCTTGCTGAAGGAAAGTTTCTTCTCCAAGGATCCTCCAAAATTAGGAGACAGCAGTGCAAGGGGGCCATGCTGCTATGGAAAGAAACCAAACTATGGGCCATCTTCACATGACACTGGAGTCTGCAGAAATGGAATCTGCTGCACTGATTCTCCTGCCACTAAGGTAAATATCAGAAAGGGACCTTCAAACCAAGTGCAGCAGTGGCTTCTATAATAGATTGCTCTCTCCCTCCATGGGAAGTTTTGCAAGTCAGCACTGACTTAAAAAAAAAAAAATGCTTTCCCTGCAATTGGGAGGATTCTCAGGGAAGCCAGTTGACTTTATAAAGCTCCACTATAATTTTCACAGAACAGAAAACACTACAATGTGTCACCATCCATCCACATGCTGTAACATAATTTAACACAGTAAACACAAGGCAGTGGATTGGAAGAAGGGAAACACTGGCTCTTTATTAGCTTTCCTTGACCTGGTGAGATTGCAAATCCCATTATGCTTAGCCAGCATGGTGAACAACCATGTTGGCTGGATATGATGGGAGCTGCAAAGAAAGAATCAGATTAGGGAAAACTACTTAACGTGGAGTGTGTGCAATGGCAGTTGTGATGTTATTTTTAAAAATGTATGCAGACCACCTTTGCGGATAGAGCCAAATGGACACTGGAATCCATACAATCATACCCATAGGAAATGAAATTAACACTGGAAGAGCTGTTCCATATATGCATGATTTCTCTACTGCTTTTTTTTAAGTGCAAGAGAAGATTTTCAACTAAATGTATGCACTAATGCTGCTGAAAAGCTGTGTGTGTGAAGTGAGGAGTATTCTTTCTGTGACAGCTGGTTATTCATGTGCACAAGAATCACTTAATGTTCCACTAGTGCAATAATATGTACAGTGCATTCGGAAAGTATTCAGACCCCCTTCACTTTGTTCAGTTTTGTTATGTTGAAGCCTGATACTACAATTGTTCATTTTTTTCTCATTAATCTACACTCAGTACCCCATAATGACAAAGTGAAAACAGAATTTTAGAAATGTCTGTAAATTTATTAAAAAGGAAAAACTGATATATCACGCATACTTAAGTATTCAGACCCTTTGCAACAACACTTGAAATTTAGCTCAGGTGTCTCCCATTTCTCTTGATAGTTGCTGAGCTGTTTCTACACCTTGATTGGAGTCCACCCATGGTAAATTAAATTGATTGGACATAATTTGGAAAGGCACACACCTCTCTATAGAAGGCCTCACAGCTGACAATGCATACTGTATCAGAGCAAAAGCCATGAGGTCAAAGGAACTGCCTGCGAAGCTCAGAGACAGGATTATTGCAAGGCACAGATCTGGGGAAGGCTACAAAAAAAAATTTCTGTGGCACTGAAGGTTCCCAAGAGCACAGTGGCCTCCATAATTCTCAAATGGAAGAAGCTTGGCACAACCAGGACTCTTCCAAGAGCTGGTTGCCCAGTCAAACTGAGCAATCGGGGGAGAAGAGTCATAGTAAGAGAGGTGACCAAGAACCCGATGGTCACTCTGACTGAGCTCCAGAGATCTTGTGTGGAGATGGGACAAAGTTCCAGAAGGACAACCATCACTGCAGGCCTCCACTGATCTGGGCTTTATGGAAGAGTGGCTGGACAGAAGCCTCTCCTCAGTGCAAAACACATGAAAGCCCACCTGGAGTTTGCAAAAAAGCACCTGAAGGACTCTCAGACTGTGAGGAACAAGATTCTCTCGTCTGATGAAACCAAGATTGAACTGTTTGGACTCAATTCTAAACATTGTGTCTGGAGGAAACCAGGCACCGCTCATCACCTGCCCAATACCATCCCAACAGTGAAGCATGGTGGTGGCAGCATCATGCTGTGGGGGTGTTTTTCAGCAGCAGGGACTGGGAGATTGGTCAGGGTTGAGGGAAAGCTGAATGGAGCAAAGTACAGAGATATCCTCAACGAAAACCTGTTCCACAGCGCTCAGGACCTCGGACTGGGCCGAAGGTTCACCTTCCAACATGACAACGATCCTAAGCACGCAGCCAAGACAACACAGGAATGGCTTAGGGACAACTCTGTGGATGTCCCAGCCAGAGCCCTGACTTGAACCCTATTGAACATCTCTGGAGAGACCTGAAAATGGCTGTCCACCAATGGTCCCCATCCAACCTGATTGAGCTTGAGAGGATTTGCAAAGAAGAATGGCAGAAAATCTCCCAATCCAGGTGTGCAAAGCTTGTCACGTCATACCGAAAAAGACTCGAGGGTGTAATTGCTGCCAAAGGTGCTTCAACAAAGTACCGAGTAAAGGGTCTGAATACTTATGCCAATGTGTTATTTCAATTTTTCCTTTTTAATAAATTTACAGACATTTCTAAAATTCTGTTTTCACTTTGTCATTATGGGGTACTGAGTGTAGATTAATGAGAAAAAAAATGAATTTGAACGATTGTAGTATCAGGCTGCAACATAACAAAATTGAAAAAAGTGAAGGGGGTCTGAATACTTTCCAAATGCACTGTAAGTATATCTGCGTAAACCACTTTAAAAAGATACTAGTCAAGACAGCAGAATTAGATCAGCTGTTACATTTACAGTAATGTTCCATTTGAATCTAGGCTAGGCTGCAATTCAGCCAAAACACTGAAATAAATTTGATGCTAAATTTGTAAAATGGGAGGTGTTTGTGCTCAAATCTATGGGATTTTGTGCTCCCTTACCTGCATGTTTTTAATATTATCACCATCTTCTCTTAAGTATGCATGAACGTAGGTAATGAAATCTGCACATCCTCCAAAGTATTATTGTTACTGTTATCTATAGAGTGTTCAACATTTTCCCACTGTTCTTTCAGTAATTTTTGCAACCATATTTATTACCATATAGTTATAACATTATACGGGAATCCAAAGTAAATTTTCATGTTGGTGCATACTATTATGCTTTCGTACAGTTTCTAGCATATACATGATGAGCTAGAGATGCCTGCCGTGCTGCCTGGTAAAAAAGAACAGTGGCTTCACTGAAAATGGATCACAAACACTTTTGAAACTTAGCCAAGCGAAGCGATGCAAATGTATTGGAAGGGAGGGAATCCCACTCATCTCCTCCAAGTTATGCACTCAATTCTTAGGATGGACTGTCACTTTTATTTTTCTCTTAATCAGATATTTTTTTAAAAAATATGTCAAGTTCTGTGCATCCTGTCTATGAAGAAATTTGAATATGAAAGAAAGTTCTGGGAGGGCCATGGTTACAGCTGTTTCTAGCATGAAGAATACTGCTTTGTACACAGCCATAAAAATGAGAAGATTCTCAAAAGAGAGAAAGAGAGGGATAATTTTAATACAACACTACAACCTATGTTGAATATGGGAGGAATCAAACATAGTGTTTCAAGAGCTAAGCCTTGGGGGGATGTGATTTTCTATTTTTTTCCTCTCTTATTCACATTTTTTGAATCTCATTATTTCCATATAATTTATGAAGTATTCTGTGGGTTTTCATTAATCTTATGGGGGAAAAAAATCATTCTTATTATTTTCTGACATCCTCACTTTGATGCTATTCCTTTTTTCCCCAGAATAAATCTCTCACCTCAAGAAATTAATTTAAACTTCTGGTAAGAGCTGTCTGTTAGGAGAGGGTGAATCAGTTCCAGTCCAGTCTGAATCCTTGATTTGGTTTGGTCTCTTGTCATCTGTTTAAATGTTTTAAAAGATCTATCTGAAAATCAAGTTAATTCACTTTTCCAAATTATTTTAAAGAAAATGCACCTGATTTGATCTCACAATTTGATCTGAGTCATCTATTTGATTTGGAAAGTCAATTCAATTTGGAAATTCTTTGCACAGCCCTATTATTCCTTTCTTTCCTGCAGCCTGCTGCTTGGGAGAAAAAGGAAACAGTCAAAAAGATTGAAAAATAATAGCAGGGAGAGAATGGGTGGCCACACCCTCTTTTGGCCCTGTCCTACCACCTCTTAATTTATCCTTGTCCATGAAGCAATCTCCAACAGGTTATTCCTGGAGGAATGTGGTAGAAAAAAGGCTTGTCGGCTTCCAGAGGAAGAATGGTGGACTGAAGACAGTACTGCAAAAAGTGGAGCTGACGACTGTGGTGAAGAATGAAAAGCCAGCGAGCAGACCAGCTCTTTGAACCTCTCCGGACAAAGGAGAGGATGAGAGATTGCCCACAAGTGCTCCAGACAGCTGCTCCTCATGAGGAGACTGCAAGACAGTGGTCTCCAGAGGGTTTAGAGCTCTGAGAGATGAGGGAATAGCTATCTTGCTCAACCCATGGTTGGCACCTTTGGAAGGACACTGAATTCACATACTTTTCTAATCACTTTTGGAAATTATGAACTACTTTTCAGTTATTAGAAACCTTTGGATCAACAAGGTTGAAAGCACCAGGTGAGTCTGCCTTCAATCCATAACGAAATAAAATTTCAACTACAATCTGAAGAACTTAATTTTTTTTTTGAAATAAACAGTAAAAGGTTGATTAAAAATTTGGTTTTAGAAAGCTACGAATGGACTAAAGGTCCAAATAAATTTAAAATAAGATTTTGGAATTAATTATACAGAATCCTTCCCATGGGAAATGCTTTTGTTTTGAATTTTTGAAAAAATATAATAAGATTTTAAATACTGGACACTAGAGGGAACTAAAGGTTTAACTTAAAGGAGAAGAACACATACATTTGACTAACAGGTACAGAATGGTGCAAAACATTCTAATACTGGATATATTGAAGGATACTTTTGAAAAATCGAATTAATAATGTCAACAGTGATATCTGCCTCTATGGATAGATTATGTCTAAAAGATGTTATGGAACAAGTTTTACCTGACAAGACAAAGACTGAGTTGAAAGTGGATTTACAAATGATAGGCTACAAGAATGACATGGAAAAAGATATTATACTGGACATACAAAAGAAACCAGCTGATGTTTTAATAATTAAAGGGGACATACAAACAATAAACCAAAAGAATGACCTGAAAAATTCTTCTATATTGGATTTACAAAAGAGATGTTAAAGCTTTGAAGAATCTCATGAGAAGGGACAAAGAAGAAATGAAAAGAAATCAAATTCTACATTATTTGAATGGACTAAAGATTAAGATTGTTAGAAGTAAAAGGAAGGAATATAAGGTTGGTTTATTTGATGAAGGATAAAATAGATACGTTGTTACTTCTGGTAACCCTTAATGGACTTTTGCTGACACCAGGACTGAAATGACAATGCTTTATGGATTTGTTTATAGATAGGAAATGGGATATGAGAAGAAGAGATCATTTGTTGTAATCGAAGAAGAGGTGAAAAATCACTAAAATTGTTTATATTTGCTCTGATGAAGGTTGGAAGTCTCTTCTTTATATATATATATATTCTTTTTCTTTACTATATTCTTACTTTTCTTCTTTCTTTCTATTCATGTCTTTTTTCCCTTTGCCCCTTTTACCCTTTCTATCTTTCTTTTAATTTGTATTAGTTTATATTATTATAATTATAATATTTAATAAAACTACTTGAAAAAGAAAAGCAAAAAGGGTTGTCTATTTTGGTCTCTATTAAATTGAAACAACCTGGAGCTCAGCAAGATACACATTTTTTGTGCAAAAATTCTCTGGTTAATTCTGTTACTTAAGCTGGAGAAAGGCCTCTCTTTCAAACTCTTGGGAACTACTGCTGTAGTAGAGTCACTTGCTTTCTCTACCTGGATGCCTTCCAAGCATGTTAGATCAGGACACCTGTCATTTCTAGCTGGCATGTTTGATAATGTTTCCTGAAGATGACAAGAATTGCAGTCCATCATATTTGGAGGCCATTATTTTGGGAAAAGATGATATAGACAGTACTAAGCCTGATGGCCCACGGATCTGAAAACCATATAACACTGCTTCCTGGGTTGAAGAATTGAAGTGCTTCCTTTAGTGTAGAAAACAAGATAATTGCTAGTCTCTTAATACTTTATCTGTAAAAGCACAAGTTGAGCGGGCACTACAAATGCATAGAAGAAAAGACATAGACTGGCCCATGCATTCTACCATTCCGAATCCAAACTGTTCCCTTTTGTTCCTGTTGCACACCTTCTTTACTTGTAGCTTGTCCAGAGAATTTCCATGCAGATGGATGAAATACTAAGAGTGCAGAATATTCCTAAAAATATTAATTTTTCTTAATATAATTAAAACCTCTACACAAATACTTTCAGTTATATTATAATCATCAGTCTATAAAAGGGAATGCCAGAGCACTAGTGCTATAGAGACACGTTCATTTTCTTCTGCCTTTTCCTAGTAGGAAGCATAGGCCATTAGCTTCTCTTAACCACTTTGCTCACCCATCTTTTCTTCTGAACATGTTGCATCAAATTGACAGGCACTTCTATTTTGCCCATGATTAAATGATAACTTTCTATTGTAGTTTTCAAAGCCCTATTTTATATGGTCATTTACAAAGTGAAAAGCAGTCTGATTTCAGGAGCGCTTGTTAGACATTTATGATGCTGTCATCATTTCTTCAGAAAATCATGCACCTGCAGCTGGAGTCAGCTACCTGTCATCTATGGAAGAATTGCCCATCCTTCAAAGCATTTAAATATTGTCTTCACTGTCAGCAATAACAACAGCAGGAGGGAGGCTTCCGGTAGGTTAACCACATGCTGATTGAGCCTTGTTGCTTCAAGAGGTGGAATGATTTGTGATACTTAGTGATAAAAGGAATAGCTACTTTGTTAGTGCTATTTTAATAGGGTTTTTTCCTGTCTTTTTTTTCCCATTAGAACTTGTCATTTATGACAGAAGAGTAGCTGGCTGAGACATGAGTATCAGATCAAACCATCTTTGTAGTAAACTGCAGCAGAGGCAGTAATGCTCTCTATGTATGACTAGAAGAGTATGGAAAATAGCAAGTGGGCTGATAAAAACAGCATCTAATGAAATAAATGTGATGATGGGATGTCTTTCATGTGGGTTGCAAATACATGTGTGCCTCCTGGCTATGGGGGCATGAAGATGAAATGCAAAGCAAATGCTGTAAGATGCAAGGATACAGTTTGCTGAAACTGAAGGATGCACAGTTGGTTGAGTATTTCCCCAATCACTACTTTTCTTAATACCTGTCCTATTTTGGTGTGTGTCTGCTGCTGCCTGGGTGGACTGACTACCTTTTCTGACTCTTTAGTTAACTGTTCCCATTTGCAATTACGCACACACTCCAGATGTCTTCTTTGCTGCTCGTTGCTTCTGTGTACCTCTTCGGAGTGACCAGTACAGGAGGCCCATCTCAGTGTTGCCATCCATTTTTCCTATCAAAACCTTGATTGATGATATTCTACTCCAAACTTTCAATGCAGGATTTGCATTGCAAGGTGCTCCTACAGTAGAAGTCTAGAAAACATTCAGATTTTAAAAGCATGCCACGGGTGCTTTCACAAAGATACTGCCATGGCATTAAACCTCGTTATAGAAATGACTGTGGCATGTTCAGCCAAACACTCAGGAGTTGGGAAGGCTGTAAGCATTGGTAAATGTGTTCAGCTACTGAGAATGAGGGACAAAAAGAATGACGTAGTCTTATGGCCAGATCTGAGAGCTACATGAGGCTATACTATCTTCAGAATGGCTGTATGTTGTCATGACATAGCTGAATCTGATTAGTTATACAGCAGTGTTGTTGCTTTAATGTCATCATTCAAATGGCTAAGTTATTCTTGATTGACAAGATCATTTACTGTTTAGAACTGGTCAGTAAAAGGAAGACTTACTACTACCGCTGTGACTACTACTGTTACTGTACAAAAGAAAATACTGGGACTGTTGCAAACGTTTTAGCAAAGTCAAAAACGGAAAAAGGAGGAATTGGTAGAGAAAGCCTTATGTTCCTCATAAAAATGTTCATTAATATTTAGCTTATTTTGCATATTATTCTATTAACTGATGTATATGTGTTTCTCATTATCCTTGAATTCTTCCCTGCCTCCTCTTAGATAGGTTGTGTTGTATCTTGCTTTGGTCCTTGCTGCATGTGAGTAGCTCAAGAGCATGCACAGAGCATTCATTAAGATGAAAAAGTCCTCTTTTGTTATTTCAGCTGATGTGATATCCACAGGAAATGCCACTTTAGATGAGAATTAAGGCATGTGTATCTACTGGGGTAAGTCTGGTCCTTATTACAGTCAACAGTGCAGAAGACTTTTAAAAATAATAAATGGGTGCCAGATAAAGACCCATATGTTTCCCATCCCTGCTTTATATTGCTATTGTTTTAATTATCCTGTTTTCTATAACTTATCCTATTATTCTAGTCTGTACAATGTCTTTGGTTTTTACACCTGGATTTATATTTAACCACATTTTCTGTCAATTTGTTTTGTTTATAAACATCCAGAAAATTATTTTATCTTTAAATTAAGCATTTGATGCTCCTCTGTTTAATGCACAATTGGAATTAAAATGATTCTTTCTAAACAAAAGATAAAAGTATTCATATAAAATGATAACGATATTTTCTAGATGCTAAAATAAAGTGCAGAGTAATTTAGTTGGGATAATTGGTGGAGGTGGGGAGGAGAACACTGTAATGTTTGATTGCATAAACTGTGCTGAGAAATTTCTAGTTTAAAATACTAATACTTCATTATTTTTCATTTGTATTTATTCACTCATTCATGGGTCACAAATTTAGAGATTGGTTAAAAGACCACTTCAAACATTTGGCCCATAAAAATTCAAACAAAAGGATGAAGAAACTTTTTGAAGTTCTGAGCATCTGGTAAGCACAGATATCAAGAATGCAGATCAAAGGGAACAATGGGTTCAATTCACAACATTCATACAGTACATGTGTTTGATAGCTGATTATAGTTACATGGTTTCCTGAAGAATGTTTGCTCAGCAATGCAGGAGGGAAGTATTTTGCTCCATCAATACTGTTACTTCCTTTGTCTGATCAAAGTTGGGTTCAACAAGAGAGTCAAGAGATGCAATTCAATCGCCACTTGTGTTGGTTTAGACCTATGAAAGTCAATGGGATTGCATTAGAGCAAATGAGAATTGAGTTCTTCTTTACCAAATGTAGAGCAGATCCTGAATGTGAGAGGAATAAATGCTGTATTATGAAGTTATGATCATAAGCATTTTCTTTTTCAGAGTACAGTAATTGGTCTCTTTAGGAATCTATAGAAATGAGGTAGCAAAAATAAATAATTGTTATAAAGCTCTCAACAGTTATTTTCCATGTATTCATTCTCAAATGGGGATGAACAGATCTGAAGGTCAATGCAAATACAGATTATGTCTTGAGCTGATCAATACTTAATTCAGAATGTGGGGATACATAGCTTTTTTTTTTTATGGTGCCTTTGAGTCAGTGTCTGGAGAAGTCCCTGCAGTTTTCTTGGCAAGATTTCAGAAGTGGTTTGCCATTGCCTCCTTCCTTAGGGCTGAGAGAGAGTGACTGGCCCAAGGTCACCTAGCTGGCTTTGTGCCCAAGGCAGGACTAGAACTCACAGTCTCCTGGTTTCTAGCCTGATGCCTAAACCACTGTACCAAACTGGCTCTCCCCCTTTGAGTCAGAGTTGACTCCTGGAGCCTGCTTGGACAAGTCCCTGCAGTTTTCTTTTTCTGGCAAGGGTTTTTGGAAGTGGTTTGCCATTGGCCGCTTCCTAGGGCTGAGAGAGAGTGACTGGCCGTGGCTTTGTGCCTAAGGTGGGACTAGAACTCATGGTCTCCCGGTTTCTAGCCTGATGCCTTAATCATTACACTAAACTAACCCTCCCATAGCATTTGGTAACAGAATATTCACACAATGAATAAATAACATTGTTTGGACTTCAAACATTTCTAGAGTCTTTAGTATAAATTGGAATGCCTTGCCTGATAAGGAGTGCCTTTGCTTTAGAATATTAGAATATAGTAACAATCCTAAATGAAAGAGCAATTGTCCGTCATTTATAATCTTCTCCAGTGACAATACTTATATTAGGAGCAGCCAAAATAGCACAAAAGAATATTCAAACATTCCATTTCTCCAAAACTTCTGCAAGCTGCTACAAAAACAGATGCTGAAGCAGGGGATATCAAAAATTTGGCCATATCTTTCATCTGTGAGATGTGCAGTTTAAAATCTGTTCCATAATGGAGACCGAAATGTTACGGGTGGGAGCAACGCAACATTTATAGATGACGAGACTCTCACTGGGTCATTCAGGGAGAAGCTTTATTTGCGCAAAGGTTCAGTTAGGACTCGCAGGTCCCTGCAAAGAACTGAACCCCGAAAAGGAGTTCAGCAAGCCTTTTTATCATTACAAGAGCCGTTTCTCCCCAAGCCCCCCCTCAGTGCCCTCCCCAAGTCTTCCGTACTCCAAATTTGGTCAATTGCTTGTAGCTAAACCACAAGTCCCTGTTTTCACCGTTCGTCTCCCCTTGTTTTGGGTACGTTTCGGCCTTGCTGTCTAGAGCCTTGCTATCTGAGGAGGGAGGGAGATAAGAGCACTCAGCATCAGCAGAAAGGAAAGTTACAAGGAAAGTTACAGACGGACACATGTGAAATGTAAACCTTCACAAAATACAAGTTGCGTACAAAATATAAGATATAACAAAGCCTTCCGCTCATATTAGCTTCCAAGACTTATCACTGCAAAGCCTCTAGCTAAAAAAACATTTCCAGAGAAGAGGTTCACTATTTGGTTACTAGTTAGGACTACATAACCCAAAAATCCCTTCAGTATCTTTTATCACATACACCTTCTTCCTTTCCTTTTATCTCTCTTCCATCCTTTTTCAGTATCTTTTATCACTTTTTCCACTCCCTCCTTCTTACACACATATACATACTCATCCTGCCACCTCAGTAGACTAAATAAATTTGTCAGTAATTGGTGTTACTTATGTCAGTTTACTTTTAGGATTTATGAGAAAGAAAACTGTTTCCTTTCCCTCATTAGCTCTGAAAACACAAATGTCATACATACTTCACAGTGCCTTTGGTCCGACAATGTCAGAGCAAGATTACTGTCTGCTGAGCAGAGAGCAGAAATTGACATTGCAGTCTTTATAAAAAGTAATTTTGGATACTTCTTTAGGTAAATGTCAATTAATGTAAGTTCAGTCAAAGTAAGCTAAAATTAGGTCAGTTAATGTTCTATTATACCCAACTGTAAATTTTAGTATTTTTTTAATGGACTAATATGAAAAAATGCTTGTTTATCATGTGGCTTAAAATAGTCTTCCTCTGAAATCAGGATAGCTAAATGTTGCTTTTTTCCAAACCTTTTTTTAAAAAAATGGGCCATGCTCACAAAAAATTGAAAATCCACAGTTTCGATAACAAACGTTACTCTACTGTTTCATTTGTCTTTCCTATCCTTCAGCAGAATGAATTTTAAGATACTGATACAAATTTAACTCATATCTTATGGGTGATTTCCTGCCAGAAATCTAAATGATCTGACAATGTTTTTCATTTATACCTGAATGCTTGTCATTTATACCTGAAGGCCATTTCAAAGTATACCCACAGAACATTTTCTTAAATAATCCTGAGTTCTGTTACAGCTCAAATATTGAAGATTGCATTGTCTCTTCGTATCTAAGAGCCTTTTGACCATTGGGGCAAGTGGCAGAGATACCTAAGTGTCTTCACACACTGCTCCTGTGTCTGCCTCTCACCTGGCCTATTGTTAGTTAAATGACTCTCAGTGTTAAAGAAACAAAGGAAGCTAGCTTTCTTTCTTCTTTCTTTCTCCCTCTCTGTTTTCAAAATGTAGCTAAAGTGAAGTTTTCCTATGTAATTCTTAATAAATCTTACTTCAAATATAATGAATGTCTGTTAGCATTCATTGCCAGCTGGATTAAGCCCATACCCAAGACAATTATATTATGAGCTTTTTATTATTTTTAGATGGGACCTGCTACTACTTATTTAGTATTCTTTGAGCAGTCTACATATCCTCAGGAGCACATACTCTAACAAGTGTTGGTGCTGAATTCAGATCTCCAACAGATTTATCAGCCAGAATAGCTTCAAAACTGTGAGCTATTGGATAACCAGGAATAAAAGGTTACAAAAATCAATGCAGGAATCTAAATCTAGAGAGGCAAGAAGCTGGATTTTTGTTTGTTTGATGGATTAAAAAAAAAAAAAAACACCTTTTGACCTTTGGCAAGCAGCTTCAAGGAATGAAGATGCAGACTGCACAAAGCAATGTGCCCCGGACCCTTTTTACTGTACCTTGAGAGACTTAGAAAGAATGGACTTACTGCATGACAATGTTCATAGAAACACTTGGATTATGGCAGGTTCTAGAAATGGAAAGATCCTCTTGAAGGGAGGAGCAAAGAGCCTGGGAAGTCAAAAATGGCAAAGTTGGTGTGCTTATCACTGATATATAAGTAGCAATGTGCATGGTCATATCAGGGAATTGAGAAATGTGAGAGTGGTTTGAGGCAAATTAAAAAAGCTTACATATGAAGACCGTAGGTTCTAATATGTGTCTGATGAAAGAATATGCTGTTTAAGAAGGCAGGATGACAAAAGTAGCATCCCGGAATATAGAGCTAAATACTTGATCAAAGTAGGGTGCTTACATGTAATGGGATAAAACTGCAAGATTAAGTTTTAGTTACTTCCCTTCTGATGTCCTTACCCCAACATTTCAGTGTGCTGGAACAAGCAGTAATGCTTCAGGAAAACCTGATTTTGAAGCAGTTAATATCCACAGTACATGAGCAGCAACCCTTAATGGGAATAGAGACGTGTTCTGAGCAAAGAGAACCCTCTGTTTTCAAAGCTAGAGATAAAAATCTACTTTATCTGAAAAAGCAGATCACATCTGAGGGTATGTTGCCTAGAAAGGGGACAAAGGCCAGCACTTTAGAGATGCAAATGGAAGGAGAGCTAGCCAAGATAGTGGTTTCTCCTCTCCAGGGAAAGAGAAATTGGCCAAGGTAGGAAAAAGCTGGAGAAGAAGGTGAAGCTAAGCCCAAAGTTTGGGAAATTCTGCATTCTGAGAAAGAGAAGGGGATGACTCAAAGAAGCTTTACCCACCAAAGGTGATGCTAATTTGAACTCAATTTATCTTGACAGCAGAACAACTCCTCCTATGTTTAAAAATAAAGATTTGGTTTTTTGTACTTTATGCAAAGGACAAATCATAGTGTGAATGGAAAGCAAATAAGCTCACAAAGGATTGGGGTGGCTCTAATAAAGTGCATATTGAATGATTAAGAGTCAATTGTTTTGCATGTTAAGGATGCACTGTATTTTCCAGACTTGGATTCCAGTTTACTAAGTGTTAGTTACACTGTCAGAAAGGGACGCAGAGTTGAATTTGTTGATGGAGGTTGCTCAACAAACACTAAGGATGGAGACCTGTTGTTGAAAGGAACTGTGACAGCCCACAGGAGGCCATGCCTCTCAGGGAATCTGTCGTGGGGGCGTGGAGACAACCTAGACAACCAAACAGTTCTGGTAAGCTGTTAAATGGAACCTGAAAGTAGGAGTTAGCTTAGTTTCACATAGGAGGATTTTCCCATAGGAGAAAGAAAGGAGGGCTGTTAAAATGGCAAATGAAGATGGAGTAAAAAAGAAAGGAAACTCTGGGAAGGGGAAGAAGAACTTGGGTGGAGAAGATGCAATGGTTGTCAACCTAAGATGGATTGTACTGGCTGCTGACAATTTTTTTTTTTGCTAAGGAGCAATGTTGGTTTAGTGATCCTGAGGTGGACTAAGTAGTTTTGATATATTCAGGAGTGAGAAGAGTCTGAGGACTCCTGAGGTGGAGCAGGTCACACAATCTACCTGGTGCAGATGGCTCTGGGGAGGCAGAAGAGAAGGAAGATCACATTCTGCCAGTGTTAGCTTAGTGAGGTAGTCCAGACAAGAAGCACAACCAGGAGTACCAGCTATATCTTTATTGTAAGGTTACATTAACAGAACCTTGCAAGTCTGGAAGTACCCCTCCCTCACTTTTATTCTCCTGAAAACTAGGGAGGGTCTCTTCTGAGGCGCTGAGGCCATCCTTCCTCCTTCAGACTGAAATTTCATTTATCACACTGTTGTCTAGGCTGCGGATTTTCCTCCTGTCTGCTGAGGTCATTCCCACATACCATTACATCCGGCCAAAAAAATACTGCTCCCAACCTGAGAGAGAATGCCAGCCAGAATCTTTAACTCTTTCAAACATTCTAAATCAATATAATGTCTTCAATAAATAGCAGTGTACATCCATGTTAAACTAATATTAGAGAATGCATACGTATGCCATTGGAGGATATTTAACAGTGCTTATATTTAGATAATGGAACAGAATTTGTGAAGGCACATATGCCTGATTATTTAAAGGAAAATGGAATTATTCATGGATATCTGTTCCCTTTATACTGGAATAAAATGGATTAGCAGAAAAAATAATCTTTTTCTGCTGCACACATGCAGTAGTATGCTAGTTAACTCAGGCCTGGATCAAAGGAGATACTATTTCAACAGCTAGCTACTTTCAATACAAGCTGCCCACCAAAGCCATAAAAAGCTTTCCTTATAAATTTATAAACAGAAAACAGAGTTTAAAACACATTAGAATTGTTGGATCTAAAGCATGCCCTTATATTTCTAAAGAGAAAAGAAAGAAACCAGACTGTACAGTTGAACAGGGTATCACATTGGCACAAAGGGATATAGGATCCTAGACCTTTCCATTGGATGGATTAAAACAATGAATGTGGCTTTCTTTGAGAGAAATAAGAGCGAATAAGGCCAGGTGAGAATAAAGCATCGGGATTTGAACCTAGCAACCACCAGCAGGCAATACTACCATAGCTATTTCCTAGTTTCAAATCAGCATCACAGGCAGTTTCAGAAGGGGGACTCGCAAGCACCTGCTGAGATCGTGCAAAATGCAAAAACAGAGTTGCAGCAACAGCAACTGAGCCTGAGTGACAGTGAAGGCATTCACAGAGATCTAACAAAGGGATCCCCAATAAGACTGTCATTCATAGTCAAGAGGAAAGAGCCAGAGGCAGAAAACTGAGAAGTAGAAAAAAGCAGCAAGGAAGAGATAAAGTCTCTTTACAAAATAACATGTGGCAACTTATGGAATTGTCTGATAAGCAAGAGAGACTTTGCTACAGCAGTGAGAATCCTATGCAGAAAAGCAAGGGCACCAACAAAGTGACTGGACTGCAGTCAAGAGGCTAGGTAGTTACATCAAGGGCACTGTTGACTTAAATTTAAAGCTGCCAGCAAGCAGTTACCCTGAACAAATTGGATTCAGATTGGACCAAAGGTGGAGCTGAGTGCAGGTCTACAAGCAGATATCTGTTCCTCTATAGTGGTGGAGCAATCATTGGGCCAGCAGAAAGCAAGCTACTGTGAAACTGTCCTCCTCCAAGGCTGAGTATCTTTCAGTTAGTGGAGCTAGTTGTGAAGTCCTGTGGATGTACAAGTTGTTCAAGGACTTTGCAGTTACTGAATGTTTGAAGTAATGTTAGTAATGCCTGAAGACAGCAAAAGTTGTATTGAGCTGTCCCAGAAAGACAACAAAGGATTAATTTGAGAGTAATGCACACTGACCTACTGGATGTACAAGGAGGACTGATCAGTGGCCCTAGACTCCTACAGAATAGATGGCGACCAATGTACTGACCAGACCACTGTCCTGAGATCAGTTCCAGAGGCTTTGAGAAAAGATGGGAGTCACAAGAGGGTAAGTGAGACAATGGGAAGGGTGGTGGTGGTTGGAGACTGCATCCTTTGTCTCCCAGACCCTTTTGACCACTAGAGTGAATGGCAAGAGATAGATGAAAGTCTCATCTGGCTTACTATTGATTACATGAGTGTCTCTGTGTTTAGGAGACAAAGAGGATTCCCTCTCCCCCTCCCCTTGTGCTTCTCTCCCTTCAAGGTGTAGTTTAGATAAATGTGAGGCTTTCCTATCCTATGTATTTCTTAATAAATCTTACTTTTACTTGAAAAATAATGTCTGTTAGCATTCATTGATAGCTGGATAAAGCTAACACTCTACACCCAAGACAATTATATTAGCATATTTAAATTAAGCTTGCTACTTAATTATTTTGTATTCTTTTTACACTCTGCATATGCTCAGGAGCACATCATATAATGAGCTCCTCCTGAATTCAGATCTCTACCTCAAAGCTATGTCACATATGTACATTTCCAAGAAGTGGCATGCTGGGTTTATACTCAGCCAAAATAAGCACAATGCGGAAACATATTTGCTGCAGATTTGTTTGGAATTTCTGAATGCCAAATGTTTCTAAAGGAAAGGGAATACACTACCTGACTAATCAGGAAAGAGAGAAATCTTATAAATGAGACAATTATGGAAATCAAGAAGCAATTTAATTGTCTGGAAACATCTTAATTGGGATGCATATCATTTTCTTAAATGAAAGTAATCATATTACTGGGGTTAAATAATAAAAGGTGTGTTCAAGAGCAACACCTTAAGCTATCCAAGCTAAACATGTCAAAAAGATACAAACTATTGTTGAGAGTGATGGTATTAAATATATTACTGTGCCTGAATTTTGTGTAACCTGGAATTAACCTTTATATTAGTAATATCATTCATTTTCTATTCACAGGGAAAACACCAGTGAATGGATAATACTTTCTTGCCTTCTTCTACAGCATAGCTGATCTGTAAACCTGGACTAGGTGGAAACTTCTAACCAGGGATAGACAACCTGTGGCCCTGGGACATATGCAGCCCTGAAGCTCCCTGTTTTTCAGGCCTAGATTCTGTCATTTCACATCAGACATTTGATCCACTTGAAGTGGAGTGTGTGTTGGTGAAGGCGAGGTGAGAATGAGGCACAGTCATGCTGCCAAGATCCTGGATGTGCCTTACAAGACAGATGAGGTGAGCATGGCCTAAAACCACGTTTGCAGTCAAATATCAACCATCACTCCACAGTCAGTCAATAGGTCCAACTTGCAAAGGGCACGTTGGCATCAGCTGCATTACTCACACACTGATCATTCCAGCTGGCACTAAAGTTGGCACCAGTGCTCTTATTGGCAAGTGCCATATGATCACTGGTTATTTTCACAGCATGAAAGGGGATTGGATGTTAGACCAATGCCAGGATGTCTCCTCCCCCACCCGTGGAACTTCACCTACTTGTTCTTCAAGTGGCTTTCTAAGCAGCAGATGGCCACGCATGATATAGTGAGGCAGAGAGACATATACACCTAAACTCTTTGATGCTGTCTTTTTTTCCTCAAAAGGTTCTACACTGATGTTTTGCACCAGTTTAGTTGGCTCTTGAGTTTCTGAGTTTTGTTCATTCATATTTGCACTCTGTATATTGAGTTCCCTTTTATTTAAGAGTATAGAATGTATTTAAAAATGCAAAAGAAAGACTTTGTCTGGTTGGCCTGCTAACTTTGTCTTCATGGGTATGAGTGTTGGTACACTCTGTTCATGCTCTTGTGCAGGTGATGCTGTCCCTGAGGTGTTTTGCTGCAAAGGCATGCTTGAACTCATTGCTGCATTTTTTCATTAGCAGTTAAAGTGATGAAAAAAGAGTTGTTTTGCTGAACAGGGATATGTGTAGGTGACTCATGATTATTCTTTTTTTCTCTTTGCTACTGTGCACTGAGGATGTAATTTAATATGAGTTTAAGATGCAAATAATGGCAGCAAGACAGGAGAAGATTTTTGTTTCACATAGTGGGGATTTTTTTCCTGAGCAAGCTTTCTCTTGCTTGCTTGCTCGCTCATTCTACTAGGTAGAAATTACAAGGGGGGTTTTGACTTGTTTTTGGCAGCCAGCTAGAAAAAACAAATCTGCAGGTGAACCTTTCAATATAGAGGTGGAGGGAGACAATCAATGTTCCTGACCATATGTGAGATTAGGTTTAGGCATAGACAACACAGATTTAGAGGAGGTAGTTTATTTTAAAACTTTAAAAAAATGATCCATTAATGGACTGACTGGAACTAATTTAACATTTTCTGCCAGATGTCCTTTTGCCCTGGAAGAAGTAGTTGACTGAAAGGCTTGTATCTTGTGCGAAAGATCAAAATGATACAGCCAACCTGTCTCTCCTCACATTTCTTTCAGTTACAGCACAGTATCTATACCGCAGAGCAAATAACCGCTCTAAGTTCAAGAAAGGTTAGGGCTAAAGCTCCCAGATTTGGGTTGCAAACATCTGGACAATGCCTAGATAAAGTGTTATGGATCTCTTTGCTGCTCTCTAGTGGTTGCTCAGATTTCTGTAGGCTTCTTCAGAATCCCACTCTTTCCTATGGCCAGAACATCTAAAATTGTTTCAAATACTGCTTCAGCTCAACCCAGAACAAGGAAATTGTCCCAGATTTTTTTTTTCTGAACCTCAGCTGATCTGAATGGGCTGACAGAACTTCTGGAATACAAATGTTGTTTCATGCACCCTCTTAGTATGCACTGATCTGAGACCAGAAGTCTCAGAACTTCACGCTACCATCATGATTCTTTACCAGTGCAGTAAGTCTGCACAGCACAGAACCGGAGTTTTGGCAGACAGCATCGCATAAGGCATTTGCCAAGTATCGGATGTCAGTTTAAGCCACTCTATCAGTTCAATTCCATATCGATCAGTACTTTTAAAATGTCAGTTACGTATATTGTCTTGGATAGTGGAAAATATTTTCTGTAAGAGATTAATAACTGTAGGTACACTGTAATCAAGGATAAGTTTGGTCTGGAAATGCACTCATCAGACTTTTCCTCCACATGTGCATCAGGAAAAATGGAAGTTTGTTGTTCATCAAAAAGGCTTTGAATCTTTCTGCAAAATATTATTTGCCTATTTCCTTTTGCATGTGTGTTTGTCATATCTATACTGATATACTTACTGCTTTTACTTTTGTATGCCTCCGGATGACCGGAATGACAGGATGATGTTAATGATTACAGAGGTAAAAAGTAATTAACTGCAGCTTTTGCATGAACCAAGGAACTATCTTTGGGCAATTTCCTTTCTTATCAATGCTTTCCTGAAAGAGCTAGCAGGAAGAGACCTACAACTAACCTCCGTAGCTTTAGTAAAGCTGCAAGAATTTAAAATTTGCCATTATGAAAGGCAAGAGAGGGCAAGTCAGTTCTCTCCAATGCAAATATTTTATTATGGCATTTAATGTAGGTTTGTGTTACAGTACACAAATTAAAAAAAAACTCAGTAAGAATGGAACGCTTCCAAAAACAAGTAAATTCTGACTTGATAGTGTCTTCTAAAGGTTGGGTTTACATTCTCACTAAACCAGGGTTCATTTATCCATGATTTGTAAAATCAGCCACACTAAGCCACAAAATGGCAATTGAGAAGCCTAAGGGCAGAGCGCTTCTCAGAGAGGCTCTCCCCACTTTCTTCTTACTGCAACCTATGCCAATTTAAATCACCTCCATTGTTTTTTGCTTCAGTGGTCAGTGGTCTAACAAACAGGAGGGTTCGGAGAAGCCCAAAATATTGAAATACAGTGGTACCTCAAGATACAAATGCCCCACCTTATGCAAATTTCGAGATACGACCAGCTCCAGCTGCAAAAATTTACCTCGACATGCGAACTCCGCCTCAAGCTACGAACCGGATCTGCGGCCATTTGCCCTGCTGCCACGTGGTCGCAGCTTCCTGTGGGCGAGATCGCGGTAGCAAGGCGGCTTGCTCCACGAGGCAAATTTCCCCATAAGGTTTAATGTGTCAGCCGGCGTAGCACGGCTAGGAAATTCCCCAGGCGAGCTTTAGTCAGTTTCACCGCTCGAGCGCTAGCGCAGAAAGAGGAAGTGCTAATGAAAGGGCCACCTGGCGCCTCTTCACTAATCTGAGCGCGCGGGGGAAAGGCTTTCCTCGCGCGCACCATGCCAAGGGCTATGGACAAAGGAAAGAGTGAGGAGTTGAGGAAGAGGAATCGGTGCAGGGGGGGAAGCTCCTGCTCCCGGCTGTGCGCACCACAAAAGCCTTTCCCCCGCACGCTGATTGCTTTCACTGGGCTTTTGTCGGTGCACCACGCCAAGGGCTATGGACAAAGGAAAGAGCGCGGAGTTGAGGAAGAGGAATCAGTGCGGGGGGGGGTGGGATAGCTCCCTGTGCACGCCACAAAAGCCTTTCCCCTGCGCGCTGATTGCTTTCACTGGGCTTTTCTCAGTGCACCAAGGGGGAAAGGCTTTTGTGGCGCGCACAGCCGGGAGTGGGAACTTCCCCCCCCCGCACTGATTCCTCTTCCTCAACTCCGCGCTCTTTCCTTTGTCCATAGCCCTTGGCCTGGTGCACTGACAAAAGCCCAGTGAAAGCAATCAGCGTGTGGGGGAAAGGCTTTTGTGGTGCGCACAGCCGGGAGCGGGAGCTTCCCCCCCCCGCACTGATTCCTCTTCCTCAACTCCGCACTCTTTCCTTTGTCCATAGCCCTTGGCGTGGTGCGTGCAACAAAAGCCTTTCCCCCGCGCGCTCAGATTAGTGAAGAGGCGCCAGGTGGCCCTTTCATTAGCACTTCCTCTTTCTGCGCTAGGGCTCGAGTGGTGAAACTGACTAAAGCGCGCCTGGGGAATTTCCTCGCTGTGCAACACATTGAACCTTATGGGGAAATTTGCTTCAGGATGCGACCAAATTCGGAGGGCGGATTAGCCGTATTTACATTGAACCTTATGGGGAAATTTGCCTCGTGGTGCGACCAAATTCGGAGGGCGGAACGGATTAACCGTATTTACATTGAACCCTATGGGAAAATTTGCTTCAGGATGCGACCAATTCGACTTGCGATCAGAGTCATGGAACGGATTAAATTCGTATCTTGAGGTACCACTGTAACTCAGGATTATAGTTTAACCGAATAGTTTAACTACTTTCAATGAAAAGTATTAATCTATTTCATCATTTCAAGCATCCTTTATAGCCCTCTCCCCTCCTTGGGAAAGGTCTAGGGCAATCCCTTGCCTTGGCATTGTTCACAGGTAATATAAATGGAAAGACCTTTGCTGGTTCCAGAATTATTCCCAATTTGTAACAGATGTGAACAGATGAATAGCAGAGGCCAGACATAAATGATGTACGATTTAAAGGAGATTTGATACAATTAGTTGGAGTGAGCTTCTATGCTGGTTTTACGGTAGGAGTATTCTCTGTACCTCACCAAATAGTCTTGCTACTAAAATTTGGGGTTGGGTTAGACAATTATTGCTGGCTTCCCCTTTCTCTGCAGGATTCAAAACTACCCCCTCATTTTTCCAAATGGTTCCCAGTTCTGTGGCACAACTCTTTGGGGAGCGTAGGAGACAGCAATGGAAAAGACAATTTATTCCAGCAGCAGGACTCCTCCAGTGAAACCTCTCACTGACTACAGGGACAGATGCCAGGTCGTCAAAGCATATAGATAGCTGAAAGTCTCTCTTTCTGTCAACAGGCTTAAGCTCTCATTGGATTTTTTTGACATCTGACTTTCTAAGAGATGGTAGCTGGCCTTTTGTATTCTTTCACCTACATGGCTGTTTGAGCCGACATTAATTAGCATGCAATGGTTTTCATTTTGAACTAGTACCTCAGGTAATATATTATGAGTAGCAATAATCTCTAATAAAAATTGGCTTAAAAAGTCTTTTTTCCCCCCCGAATGATGTTCCAGTCCATAACTGGACCAATCTGAGGTAAACTGGGCTATAATGAATTTGGGATGAAGAGGGATGGACAATCTCTACGCAGCCCTACCAAATAACAATGCTTGTTAGTTTATGGCATATAGCCATCATCCCTAGTAATTATTAACCACATTTTGCAAATGGGAAAATGAGCCAAAAATGTTCAGGCCCACCAATCAGTTACTGAGGCTGAGAATGAAATCATGTGATTGATATCTCACTAGATGTTAAACCATAATGCTTCTGTTGTGAACTAATTCTCAATATCTTTAAAAAAACATTAAATGAACAACAGTTCAAATTATGTATGGAAGTTATATAAAACATTAAATATAATAAATAGAAATACACACACACACACACACACACATATATATATATATATATATATATATATACATAAAATACATTAAATGTATTCAAAATATTTTTTGATATATATGCTTTTTTCCTTAATATAAAAAGTGTGGTGATATATATGATTAATCTCTCTCTCTCTCTCTTACACACACACACACACACACACACACACACATATATGAGAGACTAATTCCCCTAGAGGGCAGCATGACCTAAATTAAACTAAACCATTCAATTAACATCTGCCCCTTTCCCATTTTATTTAAAAAATTTTTTTTCAAACTTCCCTTCATGCTGGCTGATAAATACACTTGTATTCTGCTATGTATGATCTCAAATAATCACAGAAGAATATTATGTTCCTAAAATAATAATATATGAAATGGCAAATGGCAAAGCAAATATGAACTGAATGTATTAATATATTCAATTTATATTCTAAAATGTAAATATGAAGATACAACAAAATTATTCAAGCAAAGAAAATCTATATCTAGTCACTATTTGGATTAAATACCACCTATGAATCTTCTGTACTATTTCTTAATTTTCATCAAAGAAAAATGATAGTGTGTGCTTACACACACGCACGCGTGCACACAGATGTATATAGTATGTGGATTTTGTTTCTCACAAGGAAAGATTTTCCAAAATCAAGCCACCACATATTTTGCAAAATTAAAAGCAAAATGTTATTGTTATTCTATTATTACTATTTACATCATCATTGCAGTATATGGAGAAGTTTTGAATTTAAAATTTGTCACATGGCTAGCAACATTGGAGGAGGCAGAGGTCATGCCAGAAAGGGGAAGAGTATGATTAATTACCTGTTCTTGAACTTAGCTGAGTACAAGAATCATAATTTATTTTGCATAAGCATTCTTGATACTTGGAAACTGAGGAAGAGGGCTTAGAGGTTGTTCCCAGTACAGCAGCCTTTCTCAAACTTTTTATCATGGAGGAACCCTTGAAATAATTTTCAAGTCTCAAGGAACTCCTGCAGAAATATTATTATAATTAGCACTGTGTGGCATGGGGGATATACTATGTCAGACCTGCATACCTTGGCAGTAGGTAAGGGTCGAAATTAAATAGGCTAAACTTTTTCAGGCCGCAGATAGGTTTTTAGCACCGTACTTTCCAAGTAAAGTTATAATAATGGGATAATAATGTTTTTTATTTGCAAAATAGTTTAATCATTAATTGTACTATAATTATTATAGTATAATTCATGATTAAACTATTTTGCAAATAAAATAAACCATATTATAAAAAAGGGAAATTTCAATTATTACACTTATTACTTAAGAAAAAAATATTACTTTGGTAAGTTTGAGTATATTTTTAAGGTTTTCTTACCATTTACATTTTGTTAATGGGACGTATTACACTTTTTGTCAGCAGTTTATCATACTCCAGAATCATGTTTGAAATCTATGTTTTCAAAATATCTTACAAATGTTCATCAGTTAGAGTTTCACTGCTTCGGTGAGTAATCTTGCCACCCTCATCGCTGTCATACTGTGTCAGCACTCACAGGCTGAGCGCTGATTGGTTATTTCCTGGAAATCACCCCTGCGACAGTTCATCGTGGAAACCTTATTTTTTAAAAAAAACCACATACAGTGGAACCTCGGTTCACGAACGCATCTGTTCACGAACAATTCGGGTCACGACCAGCTCAGGCCGCAAAAATTTACCTCCGGTCGCAAACGCCGGATCGGGTGACGAACAGGATCCGCGGCCATTTTCCCTCCCGTGTCACATGGTTGCGACTTCCTGTAGGGAGGGGACTTTCCCTCCAAGCAGGAAGCACGGCCATTTTCCCTCCTGTGTCACGTGGTCGCGACTTCCTGTAGGGAGGGGACTCTCCCTCCAAGCAGGAAGCATGGCCATTTTCCCTCCCGAGCAAGGTTAGCTTTCTCTCTCTTCATACTGTACTTTGTGTCATATTTTTGCGGTTTTATAAAAAAAAAAAACATGGTTCAGAACGGATTAACCGTATTTACATTGAACCTTATGGGGAAATTTGACTCAGGTCGTGACCAGAAATCGGTTGGCGACCAAATTTGGGGTCGGAACGGATTAACTGTATTTACGTTGAACCTTATGGGAAAATTTGATTCCGGTCGCGACCATTTCGGGTTGCGACCAGAGTCGCGGAACGAATTAAATTCGTGAACTGAGGTTCCACTGTACTGCATTTTCGGACCTCATGCTCACGAGTGATGCAGGCCACATGAAACCCTTTGGCGGGCTGCAAGTGGCCTGCAGGCCATATGTTGTGCAGGCCTGCTGTATGTACACACACACACATTCATTCATTCAACCACAATCTGTCATGGAACCCTTAGTGACTTCTTGCGGAACCCTAGGGGTCATGAACCACCCTAGGCAAAACTTTTTATATATTAGATTTGAACTGATAAGATGTCTCAGGAAAGATCTTGGTGTTATAAGATACCTTAATCAGACTGTTAACTTAATGTGCAGTGATACAGAAATGAAACAAACAGCAATCAATGCAATAACAAAGACACTAAAACTGACATGCATAGTGATATAATATCTTTATCTTAGGGTTATGCTCTGGATCCAACAAATCCTAAAACCCAGGGAAGTTCAGGCTAATTCAGGAGGGATTGTCATATCACTAATCCATTATGTTACAAATAAAAACCTGTAGTTCTAGTTCTAATCAGTGACTTCAAACTCTGGTGCACTGCGACTAGTGGTATCTTGGCAGCAGGACCAAACATTGGGTGGGGGAGAGGGGGGAGGCTTTCACTGCTCATTTATAACTCCATGATAGGGAGGGAGGAAGAAAGATGTTTGTCCTTACCTCAGGCTGAGTCTTCCAATCAGACCACCATAGTGGTGAAAGTTCATGGTGACATGGCCTCCTAAGCATTGATTGGACTGCAAGGGATGGACAGAAATATTGAAGAATGGCTGGGTAGGGCAGGGTCTCAGTCATATTGTGGAGTTAAGGACTATTGGAGTTCTGAGAACACTGGAGAAGTGAGCTGAAAAGCCATTGCTACACTGTGTGCACAATTATTAAGCAAGTGAGTATTTTGACCATATCATTTTATGCATATTTTCCACCACCAAGCTGTATAAACCTGAATGCTTATTGGATATAAGGATATCAGATGATGTGTATTTGTTTAATGAGGGAGGGTGTGGCCTAAGGAGATCAATACCCTATATCAAGGTGTGCATAATTATTAGGCAGCTTCTTTTCCTCAGGCAAAATGGGCCAAAAAAGAGATGTAACTGATTCTGAAAAGTCAAAAATTGTAAAAAGTCTTTCAGAGGGATGCAGCACTCTTGAAATTACTAAGATATTGGGGCGTGACCACAGAACCATCAAATGTTTTGTTGCAAATAGTCAACAGGGTTGCAAGAAACGTGTTGAGAAAAAAAGACGCAAAGTAACTGCCAAAGATTTGAGAAGAATCAAACGTGAAGCTACCAGGAACCCATTATCCTCCAGTGCTGTCATATTCCAGAACTGCAACCTACCTGGAGTGCCCAGAAGTACAAGGTGTTCAGTGCTCAGAGACATGGCCAAGGTAAGGACGGCTGAAACTCGACCACCACTGAAGACACATAAGTTGAAACAGCAAGACTGGGCCAAGAAATATCTGAACACAGATTTTTCAAAGGTTTTATGGACTGATGAGATGAGAGTGACTCTTGACGGACCAGATGGATGGGCCCGTGGCTGGATCAGTAACAGGCACAGAACTCCACTTCGACTTGACACCAGCAAGGTGGAGGTGGGGTATTGGTATGGGCTGGTATTATTACAGATGAGCTAGTTGGACCTTTTCGGGTTGAAGATGGACTCAAAATCAACTCCCAAACCTACTGCCAGTTTTTAGAAGACACCTTCTTCAAGCAGTGGTACAGGAAAGTCTGCATCTTTTAAGAAGACCATGATGTTTATGCAGGACAATGCTCCATCGCATGCATTGAAGTGTTCCACTGCGTGGCTAGCCAGTAAAGGCCTCAAAGATGACAGAATAATGACATAGGCCCCTTCCTCACCTGACTTAAACCCTATGGAGAACTTGTGGGCCCTTCTCAAACGGGAGATTTACAGTGAAGTAGTACACCTCTCTGAACAGTGTCTGGGAGGCTGTGGTTGCTGCTGCACAAAAAGTTGATCGTCAACAGATCAAGAAACTGACAGACTCCATGAATTGAAGGCTTATGAGTGTTATTGCAAAGAAGGATGGCTATATTGGTCACTGATTTTTTGTTTGAAATGTCAGAAATGTTTATTCGTAAATTTTGAGTTATTATTCTCACTTTAACAGATGAAAATAATCAAGTGAGATAGGGGAATTTTCGTTTTTCATTTAGTTGCATAATAATTCTGCACACTAATAGTTGCCCAATAATTGTGCACACATAGATATGCTCCTAAGAAAGCCAAAACCTCACTTTTACTTTCTTAAATATTCAGGTTGGAGGTTTATTAACATTTTGGATTGACTGAGAGCACTGTAGTTGTTCAATAATGAAATTCATCCTCAAAAATACAACTTGCCTAATAATTGTGCATGCAGTGTAAAGTCCAGAAACTGAACCATCAAAACACAGTGCAAGATGCCTCTAACGAGCCATATTAGACTCAAAGGACTGAGGTCCAGCCTGGAAGACACTGGGTTCACTTTCATCGGAAGGGTGAAAATAGCACTTGGGAGAAAAAAGTCACTATTGTCCTCACTTCATCCTTATATCTATGACTATTTTGTTCCCACTCCCACCTTATACAGCTCTGTGGTAGATGAGGCATGTGACTTCAGCTTCTATCGAGAGCTCTTCTAGAGCAGCTATATTCAGAAGGCCTGGGTGAAGGGAAGGATTAAAGCAAGGGGTCTGATTGAATTGTGGCAGCTATGCTATAAACACTTCCTCAGTCAAAGAATACAGAAGAGAGAAATCCATCCCTGAAGGGGACAGGATTTTTTAATGGGTCAAAGGGAATCCTCATAGCTAAAATGGAGTAGGCCTATAAGAGGCAATCACATTTTACCTTAATGCATTATGTCCTTTGGCACATGCAGTGGTTACATTATGCTTATTTACAATGGAAGAGGCTTGTGCATATTTGCAGCATGTCAGGGAAGCCTTTTCTAGCCCCTGGAGGGCTAAAACAGCCAATCCAAGTGATGTGAGATAATACAGCAGTTTCAACTTGCTTTTTAGAAACAGGAGACACAACACTTTATGAAGCAGTTTTGGAAGGATGTTTCACTTGAAGCACTGGCAAAATGAAGCACATCTTTGAAATCTTGCACAACCCTGGAACAGATGTCTTTTTCCAAATCGTGCTCTAGAACCTGGCATGAATAAAGAATACTACTTCCAGACCAACCCAAAGCAGGTTGGACTGTTTCTGGAACCTCGAATATTGCCTTCAGAACACAGCGGATAGTTTTTGTATGGACATATTTTATAGATAAAAATGTGTTTATTATACCCACTTCTCAAGATGGCGTACATGATTCTGTCTTATATTATACACTATACCAAACACACCATTCTAACACTATTCTACTCTGTTATTAGTGGGCTCCCAAAAGTAGTTCAAAGTATCCTTATGAACTATGAGTTTTTAACCAACGCTCTTAGTCAGTATGATACAGTGACCAGAGCTTCACAACTGAGCTGAGATTATTTTAAGGATTTTTCTAAACTTCAAATTGAAATTGGTTTTCCTAGTTCACAAGAGTGGGAGTATTTTCAATTTAAGCATGTTTTAACAACTCAATGGATAGATGCTTTGGCTGCTCCAAAGGCTCCTCAGATGCTTTCCTATTTGATGAAATCTGTGACAGAAGTTAAACCCACAACATATCTCTATCAAAAGTTCAAGAATATTTTTAAAGTAGACACTACTAGTATATCAAACATGGACCAAAGAACTGGAATCTCTGATAATTGCCAATCAACAGCTTCATGTTCTTAAAATATTAAAATGGCACTGATGAATTTGAGATTAAAGCTGATTCTTCAAAACATTCTATTTAGAATGCACTGGACTTCCCAAAGAATGTACTAGCAAGTATGGACATCAGATTTTCTCTATTACAATATGTAAAAATAATTTGAGGGTTCATTGAAGTGTATGTTATGGTCCGCTGGATATTTGACATTTTCTGGAATAGTATTTTAATGTATAGTATATAAGTATGACGAACTATTTAAATGTTAAAGACGTTAATGTAACGTTGAATTATATCCCCAAGCTCTGGAATCTGACTCTCTATGAGGAATTGTAGTTGTATTGTGCATGAAGGGTGACTAAAAGAAAAATACTGAGAAATTAGAAAAGTGATATTATTCCATATATTAAGGATTGGCTTTTGGAAATGTGTAACTTATCCATCCTGGAATAGACAGTATTTTCCACTAATCGAAGGATGAAGCAATATGTTTATTTTATGCTTTGGCATAGTTTTATGATATTTTATAATAATATTTTGCAACTGATTATAGTATAGTATTATATGGTATTTTGTGTGTGTGTGTAAACCAGTGACTGACTATACGTTTAATATATAAACTAGATTCTTTTGCTTGTTTTCCTTTTTCTGGTTTTTTATCATTTTTATTTTAATGAATTAATTTATTGCACTGTTTAATTTTGTTACTCTTGTATAACTTGGTGCTTTGCTTATATTTTGTACTCTTTTAAAACAAAGAATACATTAAAAAAAAAAGATCTCCCAGTCCTAATCTTTCATTTTAATGGTAAAAACTGGGTCTTGGCAAATTCATCTTCCTATTTGTGCCATACACGAACTCTGTTTTAAACAATCTCTACACATTTCTGCAATGCAATGCAATGCAATGCAATACAATCTGAAGATAGTACCGAAAGGGCAAATCAAACTAATCATTGCACTTTCATTATTTCTATTTAAGGAAAAAGGAGCAAAGGTGGGGAACTTGTGATAAAATTATGTGTAATGTGCTGAACAAGGGCAGAGATAATGTTCTCTTCTCTCCCCCTGCCCCAGCCCCAATAACATTAGAAGACAGCATTCAACCAATGAAACTGAGTATTAGTAGATTCAAGGAGAAAACAACATTTTATATAATGGATAACTAATTTCTGGATCTGAAGATCACTATTTTAATGCCCACAACCTTGGATAAGAGGACCAGGTGATGCCATAGATCAGCCTTCTTCAATTTTTTGCCCTTCATTTATTCTACAGAATCTGTACAAATTGCAAATCCCACTCTCTTGCAGTAGTTATTAGATACTATAAATCCGAAAGCAGCAAATTGGACTTTTCCAGTTGATAGCATAATCAGAGTATAAACCATACTGCTGAACAATTTCAATAAGTACTGGTAATGATGCTAAATAATTATCCAAAATAGCCATGATATCATCAGCATATAAAAACAATTTGTATTCACTATCAAGTGACACCACACCTTTAATATCTTGAGCTCGACTAATGAGAGAAGCTAAGGATTCAAGAACTAGATTAAAAATTAATCTGCCATAGTGTAACATAATAGGTTAAGGAAAAAACATTTGTAATGACTCTGGCTACCAGATAAAGACCCCAAATTGTAATCCAATGGACAAAACACAGTGGAAATCCATACCTTATTAGAGCACATTTCATAAATTCAGTCTGAACCATACCAAAGCCTTTTCTGTCTAACGAGTTTAGAACATTAGAATTTATCTCTGTGATGTCCAAAACATCAATTGCCAGAAGAATATTGTCAGATGCTTCTCTACTTTTTATAATACAAACTGAGATGAGTGAATTATAGATGGCATTATATTCTGTAACCTCTGTTGCAGTTAATATTTTAATATCCATGTTAAACAAAGATATTGGCTTATAACTTGCACATTTAGTGGATCTTTCTTATGCTTTGATATTACTGTAATATAGCACTCATAAAACAATGGAGGTAATGTAGAATGTAGAAAGATTAAATTATTCAATATAAACCTCTAATAATAAATATAAGTTTATAAAGGCTGTATATCATTCAACTGCAAATCCATCAGGTCTAGTGTCCATCCCTATATCTCTGAATATCATTTTCTGGTGACATTCTATAAACAACTGTGATGACCTAGCCACCAGTTATATTTCATCTGGCAACTGCAACACATTCAACATGGACTGCTTTTAAACATATTGGAATCTTCAGCTAGTTCAGAATGCTGCAAGCAGACATCTGATTTGAGTAAGTTATACAAAACGTGATGCTTTTGCTAAAACATTTGCACTAATCACCACTGTGTTTCCAGACACAGATAAACATACTACAGGTAGTCCTTGATTTATGACAATTGGGACTGAAACTTGTGTTGCTAAGCAATGCGGTCGTTAAGTGAGTCACACCCAATTTTACAACCTTTTTTGCTATGGTCATTAAGCGAATCATTGCAGTCATTAAGCAAATCCAGCTTCCCACATTGACTTTGCTTGTCAGAAGTCCCTTGGGAAGGTTGCAAATGGTGGTCACATTAACCCAGGACACTGCAACCATTGTAAATACACGCCGGTTGCCAAGTGCCCAAATTTTGATCATGTGATTGTGGGGATGTTGCGACGGCCACAAGCGCAAGGACTGGTCATAAGCCACTTTTTTCAGCACCACTGTAACTTCAAACAGTCGATAAATGAATGGTTGTAAGTCGAGGACTATCTGTATTATGAAGCATAAAGCTTTATTCAGCTGGGCACTGGGCAATTCGAAAATCTGCATTTTTCCTAACAATATTGCCTAGTATCTTTGTTCCATCATCAGATGGTACATTTGATGAAAAGCAAGAGAGAGCCTTCTCAGTGTCTACCTCCAAGTTCTCGAATTTCTGGTTTAACTCCTATCTTTCTGCTTAACAGGCAAAAATATTTTTATTCAATCAGTCCTTTAGCAGATAAATGGGCTATATGCTGACTGACTTTTTAAGCAGCTGGGTAATGCTTGTTTTTCTAATGTTTTTATGTGTCATAATTACGTTTAACTTTTGTGTTTTTTATTAAGTTGTTTGTACTTCATTCTTAATTATTATTGTGAGTAAATGCAGTGCTGTGCTTGACAGAAAGACCAGTTGTAAGTCTAAATAACAAATAAATAATAGGCATGTGAAAAGTTTCAAAAGGGTATTTGCTCTGAAACAACTTTAAGTGAAACACCCCCTGAAACAAAGTGATGAAATGAAGCCCTCTCCCCTGCTCCTAAGTAGCACACTAAGTAGCATACTTAGCATACTGAGCTTTGCTCAGAGAAGGAACTTTTGCCCATTGATGAGAAGGCTGCTCCTCAGGATGGCTTAGCTTCAAAACTTCATGGCTCAGGGTAAGCCCATTTCACACACCCAGAATAAGTAGCCCAGTTCACTACCGTCTCAAAATACAACCTGCTATAGGAAAAAATATAAAGTGTAAATTAAAATTGTATAATCTGTTCAAATAAAAACCCTTCTATAGGAGCTACTGATCACCATCACTCTCCTGATGTGATAATGAAATACTGTATAGTTCTGTAAACAAACTGGGAGGCAGCTCTATGCTGAAAAATTGAAACTGCCACATCTGAAGCGTTATCTGTTTGTAAGTGAATTTCAGACTGACAGTGTTTGAGATACAGATGGCACATTCACCTGCCTCATTAAAACCTATTAAAATGACAGGGCTTAATATAGATTTTAGTCACTCTAAAGCCATATACTGCTAATTTGTAATGATCATATCAACTAACAAACACATAATCAAGAAGCTCTTAAAATGTATTAAAATTCAGATCACCCTATTAACAACCTTGCTTCATTAACATATTAATAGACAATGTGCTTTTCATAATTGGATTGTATTTTCTTTGCATCATTAAATATAATTCCTGGAGGCTTTAGAGGAAAGTTCACATATCTTCCACAGAGAAACAGTGTAGGATTTTGAGCTTTTCATGCTGTTATTCACTCATCATCATCCTTAGTTTTCCTTGTCTTCTCTACTATCCATACCCATGAGCCGATCAATAATCAAGACAATTGTTCCAGAAGATGAACATATTCATTTGAACGAATGATCAGAAAGGAAGAAATTATGATTTGATTTTATGACCTATGATCCAACTACTTATTGGATTCCTACATTATTTATCAGCTGTAATCTGACAACTTGGCTCACTTTGGTAGAGTTCCTTTCAAACCCATAAACAGGTACAGCTATATTGATCAGTTATTTATCATGTAGTTATTTATCATGCAGTAGTTATTTTAGATCATTAACTGAGATGTACTGTATTTCCCAGAGAAGTGAATTCCAAAGAAATAAGTCCAGCACAAAGAAGACTTAGCCATGGTATTCACCAGCCTAACAGATTTTACTAAAGGACCAGGTACCTGAAAAACTCCAGATTAGTCCAGGATTTTGAACTCCCAAAATATCTGGGGAAGGGGCTTTAAAATCAAACAAACTGTCTAACTTTTCCAGTCCTTATGTAGTCTGAATCCTGCCACACAAAAACACGCTCAAGCACTAGCCCATTCCAGCCACCCAATTAGAAGCCATTAGCCCACCTCTACTAACAAGTTAACAGAATAGGTGTTATCTACCAACCA
The DNA here is from genome assembly GCA_030867105.1 of Liasis olivaceus. Taxonomy (NCBI): domain Eukaryota; kingdom Metazoa; phylum Chordata; class Lepidosauria; order Squamata; family Pythonidae; genus Liasis; species Liasis olivaceus. The sequence goes on from CM061349.1 coordinate 50,098,515, forward strand.
ATGAAATTTGACCAAAAAAAAAAAATCCTGCTGGGGGTTCTGTTTATTTATTTAGTAAATTTATAGGCCACCCATCTCATATGCATGACTCTGGGCAGCTCAAAATTAAAACAGAATAAAAACAGTGAAAAAACAACCAGAGTTAAAAACAACAAAAATGACATAGAAACGGCAGCTGAGAAGACTCACAACAACTCAAACAAGCCATGACATGGGCTAACCCACGCTATCAGGGCCCCAGCTTAATGTCAAAGCCAGTTTTTTTAGTGCCTTGCGAAAGGCCAACAGAGTCGGGGCCAGCCTAATTTCTGGAGGGATAATGTTCCAGAAGGTAGGCACCATGGCAGAAAAGGCTCTCCTCCTGGGTCCTGATGGATGACACTCTCTTGCAGACAGGACTCAGAGCATGCCTCTCTTGCCAGATGTAACAGAATGGGTAGACACCACTGGGGAGAGGTAGTACCGTAAGTAACCCTGCCCCAAGCCATATGGGGTTTTAAAGGTAACCACCAGCACCTTGAATTGTACCTGGAAGCATACTGGTAGCCAATGCAGCTTGTGGAGCAGAGGTGTCACATGTGCTGAACAACCAGCACCCATAACTGCCCATGCTGCTGCATTTTGTACCAGCTGAAGCCTCCGAATACTCTTCAAAGGCAGCCCCATGTGGCGCATATTGCAGTAATCCATTCTGTTTGTAGCACTACAAGAATAGTTGTACAGGTGAAACTCGAAAAATTAGAATATCGTGCAAATGTTCATTTATGTCAGTATGGCAACTCAAAAGGTGAAACCAATATATGAGATAGACGCATTACATGCAAAGCGAGATATGTCAAGCCTTACTTTGGTATAATTGTGATGATTATGGCGTACAGCTTATGAAAACCCCAAATTCACAATCTCAGAAAATTAGAATAGTGTGAAAAGGTTCAATATTCTAGGCTCAAAGTGTCCCACTCTAATCAGCTAATGAATCCATAACACCTGCAAAGGGTTCCTGAGCCTTTAAATGGTCTCTCAGGCTGGTTCAGTAGGAATCACAAGCATGGGAAAGACTGCTGACCTGACAGTTGTGCAGAAAACCATCATTGACACCCTCCATGAGGAGGGAAAGCCCCAAAAGGTCAGTTGGATGTTCCCAAAGTGCTGTATCAAAGCACATCAATAGAAGGTTATGTGGAAGGGAAAGGTGTGGTAGAAAAAGGTGCACAAGCAGCAGGGATGACCGCAGCCTGGAGAGGATTGTCAGGAAAAGGCCATTCAAAAGTGTTGGGGACTTTCACAAGGAGTGGACTGAGGCTGGAGTTAGTGCATCAAGAGCCACCACACACAGACGGATCCTGGACATGGGCTTCAAATGTCGTATTCCTCTTGTCAAGCTGCTCCTGAACAACAAGCAACGTCAGAAGCGTCTTACCTGGGCTACAGACAAAAAGAACTGGTCTGTTGCCCAGTGGTCCAAAGTCCTCTTTTCTTATGAGAGCAACTTTTGCATCTCATTTGGGAACCAAGGACCCAGAGTCTGGAGGAAGAATGGAGAGGCACACAATGCACGATGCTTGAAGTCCAGTGTGGAGTTTCCACAGTCTGTGTTGATTTGGGGAGCCTTGTCATCTGCTGGTGTTGGTCCACTGTGCTTCATTAAGTCCAGGGTCAACGCAGCCGTCTACCAGGAGATTTTGGAGCACTTCATGCTTCTTTCCGCAGACGAGCTTTATGGGGATGCTGACTTCATTTTCCAGCAGGACTTGGCACGTGCCCACACTGCCAAAAGTACCAAAACCTGGTTCAGTGACCATGGGATTACTGTGCTTGATTGGCCAGCAAACTCGCCTGACCTGAACCCCATAGAGAATCTATGGGGCATTGCCAAGAGAAAGATGAGGGACATGAGACCGAACAATGCAGTGGAGCTGAAGGCCGCTATTGAAGCATCCTGGTCTTCCATAACACCTCAGCAGTGCCACAGGCTGATAGCATCCATGCCACGCCACATTGAGGCAGTCATTGCTGCAAAAGGGGCCCAAACCAAGTACTGAGTACATATGCATGCTTATACTATGCAGAGGTCCGATATTGTTCTATTTCCAATCCTTGTGTTATTGATGTCATATAATATTCTAATTTTCTGAGATTGTGAATTTGGGGTTTTCATAAGCTGTACGCCATAATCATCACAATTATACCAAAGTAAGGCTTGACATATCTCGCTTTGCATGTAATGCGTCTATCTCATATATTGGTTTCACCTTTTGAGTTGCCATACTGACATAAATGAACATTTGCACGATATTCTAATTTTTCGAGTTTCACCTGTATATTTTCAACTAATCCTTTCAGGTTTTGTCAGATGCAGATAGGAAAGTTAACTGAGGAGGAAAAAAAGTGAGAGGCCACACACATGGGCAAAGAAGAGTGTACAAGAGCCTATGTTTGGGTTACACTGATGGACCTACTTAGGAGGGGAAGAAAGCAAACTTCTAGAGAAACCACAAAACTTTCATAGATCTAATTGGTTATTAACTCTCCTCCACATTCTACAATTGACTGATAACTTATGCAGGCTCAGATGATTTCTCACTAATGAATTTAGCTTCACTTTTCTGAGACTGGCATTATTTTTGCACACAGAATACAAGGGGCAAAAAATAATTTAAGGTAACTACTGATAGTTAGGATTTATTGTTGGAGTTTGAATTGGGTGGATTTTGGGGCTGCTGGTTTCTGAGAAGTTCGCTTTCTTGCCTGAATAATTCTGTTAATTCTGGCTACAATTTTGAGGTTGCAATTATATTAATTAACTAAGACTAAATATTGAAGTCAGTAATATTTGCATTATTTGCTACACAAGTGGAATAAAGGATTTTTGTTTTAAAAAAGTATTTAAAACTTTTAAAAAGTTTGAAAGCAAAAAACAGTGAAACCTAAACAAAGATCTAGTTTGACGCTCTTGGGCCCAAGTGACTAAAATGTCACATAAATTAATATGCAAAGGATGCACAAATTAATATGAAAGTGCGTGTCCTCTTTTTGAGACCATGCAACCCAGTGGCCCTATCCTAGATATATTCTTATTAACTCTTTCTACACCATTTGTGGGCCACAGACAACTGGTAGTCTATAAAGGTCCACCATGTCATCAGCCACAGTTACTCTGCAGCCAGTCCTCTTGCTGCCCCAGCCTGTCACCTCTCTATGTCCATCCCCAGTCAACTGGCAAGACTGGAGCTGCTCACATTCTTGACTAACCAGTTTATGCTAAAAGTTGTAGGTGATATGGAAAAGGTTGCATAAAATAACTTGATTGGTAGAAATGTTTACTTTGAGATTAATTGTTTTGGTACAAAATGTGGTTTAAAAGGCATTTTTTTTTAATGGAGCCTGTGAAGGTATCCCCAATGCAACTAGAATCATTATCATATGTGCCAAAAAGTTACCTTCCACGGTCTTAAAGGTGAATATGTAGAGAGTGAATGTTTGCTTAACTGGACAATTCCTTTATTTTCTGGACATTTATTTAGTGGTCCACATCTGCAAAACATTTGAACAACTCTGCTTAAAGCCAAGGCAATTCCACATACAGTCCATTACAAAAGTTTTGTCTGCAGTTAGTTAAAGTGCAGATTACAGAAGCATGCTCTGCCCTCTAAATACTGGATCTAGGCAAGCTTGCCAATTGCATGCCTGGTCTTTTAAGAGACTTCAATTCTTATGGCCTGTCCTTGAGAAAATGTAGCTTTCATAAACATAATGAGTGTAAATACTCTGCTATACAGAACTTTAATTGTATGCAAACAATGGATATTTTCAGAGCAATCACACAAGTGAGTGGAGTATGTTGATGAAAAAAAAGAGATTTCCTTAACGTGAATGACTTAGGGCCACCAAATCTGGGCTGCAAAAATCCAGACAACCATTGCATGGCCTCAAAGTAGTAGTTTATCTGCTATTCTGCCATCTATTGATTGCATCCCGTATCTGAAAATTACAGGAAGGACTGAAGGTCAATAAAAATAAAAAATAGACGTAATTGCAGAGTTGCCACCTAGTGGTGATTATGATACCTTGCCTTAATTAAAAATGAATAAAAAACCACAACATACTAATTTATACTAATTTATGCTAATCAGCATTACTGATTTATGTTTCTTTTGCTCTACACTGCAGATATATAAAAGCTGTGCAATTAATAATAATAATTTATTAAGCCTGTATGCTGCCTGACTCCCAATGATTCATTGTTGTGTATTCAGTAAAGTGGAAAGAAATAACTGGGCATAATTCAGCCAGTTATACACTTTTAAGTTCCATCAGTTTCAGGACAACATGTGATTATACATGTGGCAAAAATAAGATCAATTTAATTTCATGAAATGTACTCCAAAGTAAGTACATGTGTAAGTAAGTATATGTGTACTGGATTTCATCTTAAGCTATGTAAAGCCTTTCTCTATACTGTAGATAGTACATATCTCCTCCATCCCAAAAAACATAACTAAGAAGAGATCACAATAGATTTGTATAAAATTATCACTTGCTAATTTATAATGCATAGATGAAATGTATAAATCATTATTATAACTTAAATAGAAATAGGACAGCCAGTTGGGTGTAGTGGGTAAGGCACTAGGCTAGAGACCGGGAGACCGTGAATTCTAGTCCAGCCTTAGGCACAAAACCAGCTGGGTGACCCTGGGCCAGCCACTCTCTCTCAGGCCTAGGAAGCAGGGAGGGAGGGAGGGAGGGAAATTTACCATTGTAGGAAAGAGTGATTTTGGGACCTGGTTAGCTGCTCAGCCTGCTATCTAGGTATTAACTATGAAAAACTGTTTCAGGGCCTTTGCTCTCACTTAAATAAAGGGCTTCTTTAAACAGGAGGCTGTCCTCTTTAAGAACTCATATGGAATCCTACTGTATTTTTGAATAAATGTAAACATTTGATGTCTCCATGTCACATATATCAATGAACTAAACCCAGAGACACCCCTTGAGATCAATACTGGCAAGCCCACTCTCTTCATACATGCAGCCCATAATTCTTTTGTTATTTGTGCTAAATAGCTGAATGGTTTAACTCATATAGGCAAGACCTCCATCCATTTGCATATCTCACTGGATCCATTATCTCTTTGTTACATTATCAATTAATAATAAATTGACAGGGGAAAATGATTCTGCCATATTTCTTAGGCAGCAATTAATTATTACTATCACTTAAGCAATCATGATCTATGTCTCGATAAAAAACAAGTATATTGCTTGATGTATTTCAGTGAGGATGGACTGAAGAAAACAGAGCATCATGCTAGCTGTAAATAATGTCCCAAAATGACCAGTGTTGGAAAGGAAAGGAAAGGAAAGGGAAAAGGGGAAGGGGGAGGGAAAGGGGGAGGGAAAGGGAAAGGGAAAGGGAAAGGGAAAGACAGAGTAGCATGATGGTCATGCCAGAAGATCAGAAACTGAGTGGTGGTACCAAGCAGAAACATCAGCCAGTTGCTCGACAGAGTCCTAGAACTCTAATTTCTATGCCAGCACCCAAGAATATTCCCAAGTGCCTCTGAACCACTTAGGTTGGTTCCTGAAGAACTGAGTAATGACATTAAACTCTGAAGGCTACGCTTACTCAGGAAATTGTTTCACAGCTTTTCTGTCCTTTTAGTAGAGACCACCTTTCCTTCAGAATAGCTTCTTTAATTTCAGCAGCACTACTGCAGAATAAATGGATTGTGGATTGCCACCAGCATAGTATTCCCATTTATACAGGCTTGGGAGCTTGGCACATAAGAAATATTTCTTTATTCACTTTACATAATGCTTCACACCTCCCTTTTACATGTGTGAGCTGTAGATATTATGGGAAGCATTAACTGTTCATTTGGTGTGAGAATATGGTTGTCATAAGCTGCCCAATTTGTATTTGCTTCCACTTCTTTTTTCTTGCATAAGCCAAAAAAGTCATTAACAATTGCTGAGGCAGACTACCTGGATCTAAATATAAGCCACAGTGCAATCTTGCTTTTTATTCTCCTCCACTCTTTCCAATGTGAGTGTAAATAATAAGCATTCATCATGTTAGAGGAAAAGCTTAGGAACTAACAAGCTTCCTGATGTGGTAAATATCAAGGTGGTGATGTACTTACATTGTACTGAAGATCTGTATTTTCAATCTCGCATGCCTCTTGAAGCAAAGGGAAAAGTGGGGTTTGTTGTATGTCATTCCTTGGTAGTCTCTCCCACCTGGCTCCTGCAAATCATAGTGTGCTGAAAATGAAAATATGCAAGTCACTCTGCACAATAGCCTCTCAATAGTTCTTCCTATGGATACCAGATCCGCATAAGCGTCTTGCACTGCCGTTGGGTAAATGACATTCCAGGCCTGAGCACAGGCATCAGTTGCTACTTTCGCACATCTTCCTTTCATTCTGTTTTCCACAAAGAAATAAGACTATGTGAAAATCTTTTAGCTTTAATGGTAAGAGGGGGCCTTTGTCGAACATGTTTATATAAACCATGTTCTGTTTTTCTGTTCTGTGATCATGAAGCTTTATATCCCAGAATTTTGTTCACTTCCTAGGAAAATATAATTGGGAAAAAATGACCAATTACAATCTACAATTTAGAACAGCACTTGAGACTAAAAAGGAGTGGTCAGCAGCACTGATAAATCTAAAGAAACATGCAGTTGGAGAGTCTGATCAAAACTTTATTACAGTTACTGACCAGAAACATAATATAATAAAATATAATAAATAAAGTATAATATATAATAAAAGATTCAATAATTTTCAAGTGTAAGCAAGGTTACCTCTGTAAATAGTCATTTGGTCCCATGAAGGTGACCTTCTCCAGTCTACCTGCAACACTAAATAGCAAAAAAATTGTCCATGGAATAGGTGACTTGAGGAGTTCTGTCAGCTATATGACATGCAGAGGAAAGGTATAATTCTTATTCTAAGCAGTCTACTAAGGCCTACCATGACTAACCTGAAGTCTTCCACTCCTCTCCTTTACAGTGGCTAGCTGGGTTGGAAGTTGAAATGTCTTTTCACCTGTAGCAGTTTGGATGGTTCACGCGGCTCCATGTGGTGATTATGGCAAAGGGGCCACTTGAGTTGACCATCTCACTCTGGATAATGGTAGGGCCACAGCCTTTTGTCTTCTCTAGGATCTTGGAGATTCACACTAAAGTCTCCTCTGAACTTCACTGAATTCCTGGCTTTAAATCTTCATGTACATGTTGATATAGTTTGATTAGTAATGATATGAAATTAGTCTGTTAGCTTTTTTTTTTTTTGGTCTTCTCAGTCTTGTCAACAGCCCTTATATTTCTTCTTGGTCTCCCACACAAGTAGTAACCAGTCTGATCCCACATAGCCTTTTGAGATTGGTCGAGGTCAGCTAAGTGGGCAAAGTGAATCCTATCTGGCTCTAATTTCCTATCTTTTCTGTTTTTTAATCAGATAGCTGCTGTAGATCAAAATCATCAGTCTTATGGTACCAACCATGTAGAAACTATAATAGTGGTCTGCAATAATAGCAGGCCAAGCTAACCAACTTGACTTGAACTTGATATTTAACTTGGACAAACTACACTTCTATCCAGTCCTTTTTAATGCTCAAAATATTACAAAAAATCAATTATCCCGTGCCCATTTCTTGTAATGTTTCTTTGGTTTAGCTTATGATTCTCTACGCATCCAAGTTACAAAAGTTACATCTTCATGCGGTGACTTAACCACACTGAAAATGAATTTATGGACTTATATTTTAACATCTACATTAAGACAGGAAGAGCTGAATATATTTCTACCTTTTCTCATTCCCCTCCTTACAGCTATCCAAGATTTATTTCTACCTCAAATAATAATTTGTAGGAACAGTGGACACCATGTTGGCACCTGCCTGAATACAGCAATCACAAGTCAATATTTTTATCAAGAATAGACAGCCCTGTGACCCGCTGGGTCATCCTTTGAGATAAAGGTAGTGCAGTTTGATGTGACCAGAATGAACATTAAATTTTAGGCTGACCATATTTTTTTTTGCCCCAATGCTGGATGGTCCCATGATCATCTAAGAGTATATATCATAAATAGAAAAATAATTGTAGTGGCAAACGAACTTCAATAATAAGTCAATATTTACTTACCTAAACAGATAAACAGAATGACCATGGGCAGGCAAAAAAGCAATGGGAGTGGGAACAACTTCTGACTTCCCGCCAGCTTCCCCACTGACTTTGCTTGTGGGAAGCTGGCAGGAACCATTGGAAATCATGATCACGTGACCGCGGGGACACTGTAACAGCTACAACCAGTGAATAAATCTGGTTTGAACACTGTGGAAATTTTAATTCTACAGGAGTAACAGGTCCTGGATTTTTTACACATTCTTTAAATTAGTGGACTTTAGGTACCTTGATTCAAAAATTGTTGTGGTATAATGCACCGTTTGGGCTAACTTGAGGGTACAAACAAACAGATAAACAATGAAAGTTTTAGCAGTATATAAATAGATTCTTTCAGTGCAAAAAGCTTTTGTCATGTGTTGCCAGTTTGCTATGGTGATAGTTACAATGGCAGGGTTTAGTCTCATGTTTTCTTTCTGTATCTGACTTTTAAAGATATCAACATATCTTTAAATATCTTTTATTACATAACATATGTAATAGGAAAAGTTTGTAGTTCAAGTGGTTTATCTGAATAACTATTCTAGCAAGTGAGAGAGCTCAGAAACGTTAAAAACTGTGAAAAACATATCCATTCCCAGAACTTAAAGGCAAACAGACTTACCTAACATTGGTTGTCACTAACTCCCATGAACTTACAATATCTCTATCCATACAACAAGATCAAACTCAAGCAAGGTATTCTTGATTCTGTTTCAAAGAGCATCTTTCTCAAGGCTGAACTTGAGTGAATATTAGAGACCAGGAGGCCACAGCCTATCTGGAGGGAGAGTCAAATGGATCCTGTTTTAGAAACAAAGAAGTTCCATCTATGTTTATTTACATTATACTCCCTTTCAACCACATCAGAAAAGCAGGTTTTGAGTTGTGTAAAGATCTGTTTCAATTGTAAAGCCACAGAATATTCTCAGAAAGCAAAAATACAAGTGAAAGTCTAACTTTCTATTTTATTAATATGTCATTTCACTAATATGTTTGCAATAGCCTCTGAACAAATGTTGTAAAAGTCTGGTCTGAATAGACCAAGTAAGTTTGTTTTAAGAAGCCACTGCAAAAATATTAATGAAGTGACATGTTAATTAATAAAATTGAATATAGCATCCCCAGTAATATTCTGCTAATTAATTCTATTTAATCAAATGACATTTTGTGATGTCCTCCAGAATTCTCCATAAGAATAAATGGCTTACTCTAATTTATTTCATATAATCAGATTTCTCTTCCTCTGAGAAGTCCTCAAACCTCTCCCTCTTCCTACCATTAACTCAATCCAAAATCCAAAGAAGAAATGATGAGAGAATCAATGGTGGTTTGACTACCATATTAAAGGCTTCTTTTTCCATTTAAACAGGCAGGCTATTGTCAACATCAACAACTTATTCTACAACTTAGTTGGATATTTGGACTGCTCAGACAAATTTGTATGCCTGGCTGATTCTCTTCCGTTAAAGCATACCTGACAGATTGCCATCTAATAGGGGACTGTCATTAATGTTCTTTCCTTTAAAGCATATGCCTCATTCATTTTATTGTCTTCTCTACCCTTCCATTTCTTACTATTTTTATCTTGTACAGTTTTATTATAAATGGTCAAACTAATATAAACTATAAATGAAAAAGATATTAACAATATTACAGAGAATATGTCACATGAACATGCTGCTTCTGACCAAAATAAATTTAATCTATCACTTGTTCACAAGATGAATTATTTTCTTTTTATAATTATTGTTAATGCCATAGGATTCAAAAATGAAAATTGTTGGAGTTTTCTGTTTGTGTGTATGCATGTTTTTTAAAAACTGAAAAATATAATGACTAGAGTTAGAAGGAATATGTAGGAACTTGTCAGAGAAAAAAGACTGCAGTCCTTCTGAAATCTTCTCCTGCTTTTTGTACAATTTTATTTTCATATTTCTGCAAATTTTTATGGAATTTTATGTCCATTGTTTATTTTCATCACAGATCTAAGCCATTAATATTACATGAGTGGCAGATAACATGTCAAGGTAGTCAGCTGCATCTCATTTCAGAAGTTGATGCACTTTGTAAATTATGTGTAATATTCAGATAGTTTTTAACATTTCCCTTAAAAAGAAAATAATTAGAAATTCAAGGCATTGGTAATCACAATAAATATTTAATTGTTCAGAAGATTAAACAACACAAAAACACTTCTCATAGTCCAGTGTTATTCAGATTTTAATGAACTAACTGCATATCTTAATTATTGATCAGTATGGCTGATACCTCTGGGCATCACAACATTTGAAAGTATGCATGTTGTATATACCCATGCTCTAGATTAGCTTTCTTCAGTCAGACACTCCTATAGGACTACAACTTCCCTAATGTAGGTCACCATTAGCCATGCTGGAAGTTGTAATCCTATACACATAGGGGTAGGCTTTAGATTATTTTCTAATGGACTTTGCATTTTGAAGATTCCATTCACTCCAATCCTTAGGTAATACTGCGCAATGTAATTTCAAATGACTTGTGACCTAAAGTATCATATAAAATTACATTCCAATTTTGCTACTGCTAAAAGCCAATATTTTTTTTTCACTTTGGCTCTCTACATATTGAGTCAGGAACATTGTGTTTAGCTCAAAGGAGAAGATTTAGGGGACAACTAGTCTTGTTGTAACTAGGTTCTTAGAATACCCAGAGTGATAAATCAGTGTGACCTACAAATTGAGACTGAATCTAAAATCCAATATTGGGCCTAATTATTGGGGGGGTGGGTGGGTGTTCTCTCTCTCTCTCTTTTTGCATTACCCAGCCTAGCATACTTAGAGAACTTGAAAACTTGCTTACTATTTTGATGACATTTGAATTTGATCTTTAAAAGTATTTCCCAGTGATAGGTTTTGGATCAGTACACTAACTTTTAAGCATAGGAGAACAACTTGTAAAATCTGGCACCAGTCTCCTAGTGCTAAAATGAAATAGTATTTCCTCTTCAACCCACTTGACAATCTGACTAATTTTATCTTCCCTATTTGATGCCCTTCAGATGTGTTGAACCAACTACCAGAAGTCAGCTTGCAAAGGACTTACTTACCTAGTGTTAATCTTATCAGTTGTATAAATTCTCACTGGACTATGGTGTTACAGACAGAAAAAAAAGTAACAAAACCAAAACAATTGTTTTTTCTATATATATCAATAGTCAAGCACAAGGAACTGTCTTCTGCCTGGTCTCCTCACCTCCAGACCCAAAAGGAAATTAAGTCATGAAAATCAGGTGGGTATACAGAAGAATCTCTTATTTCTGCTTCAAAAGGGAAAAAGAAGTAATTAGAAGCAGCTAAGAAAAGGAAGTCTCAACAGGTGGCAGCATCTGACTAACCTTGTTTGGGTTCAGAAACTAAGTATGGTCAGTTTTAGTTAGAACATGGATAAAAGATCACCAGGGAATCCTAGGGTTGTAGGCTAGACTGGGAAATAGAAATATTCTTGTAAGAAGGCAACAGCAAAATACTTCTGCACTGTTGTCAAGAAAGCTACATGGAACTGTCTGTGTAGTTGCAGGAGAGAAACTCAGCTTGAGGGAGACTTAGGAAAGGAGGTATGTTGTTTGTTTTCACAATATTTGTATACTACCCCAATCAAGACTTTGGATGGTGAATGATGACAACAACAGAACACCATAAAAATAGTTGTTAATACAGCAAATAAGCATACCTAGATACCATAATTAATTAGTGCCAAAACCACACTTGAATAGTACTCTAATAGCCTTGCAAAAAAGGAGGGAGAAGGCAAAATGTACTTTTGGGAAAAGGTTGTTCCAAAAGGTGGAGGCTAGTATTAAGAAGGCTTGCCCCCTCACACGTCTCCTGTAATTCACACAAGAGGAATTCTCAGCAGGCCCACTTGAGATATTTGGACCAGATGGGAAGATTCTATTCTGTCAGGGCAGTGCCTGATGTATCCTGGTGCTACACTGTATGGAGTTTTATAGGTGATTCAATTTGGCCTGGAAACCTGGCAACCAGCACAGATACCTTAGAACTGGTAGTTATTCTGCAATGGTGTAGTTGCCCTACCAACAGGGGCCACCGTGTTCTGTACCAGTTGTACCTTCTGAGCTGCTTCCAAAAGCAGCCTCACAAAGAGTGTATGATTGATGATCAAGGCAAGTGACCATTGCTTTTCTCTCTTAATAAGTAAACATATCTTCTTCCTACATGGCATTAGCCATGACATACCTCTTCACTACAGTAGGAATTTCTAGTATTAATCACTATGGAGGGAAATATAAATTGAACTTGCTGATAAGTATTCTTGATATCATTGCAGTGCAGAGCTCTGCTCTTGTTGAAAGCAATTGGAAGTACAAGTTTATTTTGCTTTTAGTTTTGTTCTTTTATTAAATCTCAATAGTGCCAATAGCTGAATTGCTCTGAGCACATCATGGAGGGGTTGCATCTGTCACAAAGTTGGCTTTTCTGGAGGGCCTTCAGGGGCTGGCTATAGACCCACAGGCACCTATATATGAGTGTATATTTTCTTATTACTTGATATTAGTTATAATTTTGTTAACAGAATTGTCAGAATTGACAATGAAGATATCAAAATGGTGGATAGTTTCTGCCTTTTAGAATCAACCATCAACAGTAAAGGAACGAGCAGTCAAGAAATATACCGCAGACTAGCACTTGGTAGAGCAGCCATGAAGGCCTTGGAAAGGATATTCAAATGCTGTGATGTGTCTATACCTACAAAGATCAGAATTGTGCAAGCCACGGTATTCCCTGTGGCACTCTATGGAAGCAAAAGTTGGACTTTGAAGAAACAAGATAAGAGTATTGACACTTTTGAACTTTGGTGTGGCAGAAGACTCCTGAGAATACTGTGGACAGCCAAGCAAACAAATGGGTCACCAACAACTCAACTCACTCACTGGAGGCACAAACGACCAGGCTCAAATTATTCTACTTCAGATACATTATGCAAAGACCTAGCTCTCTGGAGAAGGCTGTGATGCTGGGAAAGGTGGAAGGAAAAAGAAGAGGATGACCAGCAGCAAAGTGGATAGACTCAGTTACAGTGGCGATGGGAGCGCTGTTAGAAGAGCTGAAGGACCAGGTTAGGGACAGATCATCATGGAGAAATCTATCTATGTGGTTGTTAAGAGGTGACAATAACTGATGACACATAATAGTTTTGTCACTGAAGTTTTAGAATGTGATTTTATTTTACTTCTCCTTTAATATCTGTAAAACTGCCTAGAGTCCATGAGGACTGAGGGGGGTAGGTAAAATGCACAAATAAAAATCACAAATACAGAAGCCACACACACTAGCATAGCCTGTATATAAAACTATGACTTCCCACCTTGTGCTGTATATCATTGCGGGTGAGGGAGCCAGGCAGGATTATGGGGCAGAGAATCTCCTTTTGAACCAAGAGTTGAGGTAATAAACGTGCCTTGAATCTGATGCGGTTTCTTGCCTTCATGAGGAAGCCTTCATGCATGAAGCTCTGCGAGTGGGGTCACCGAAGAAGAGAGCCACAAGCACAGTTCACGAGGGACCGTGAATTTCACAAATGCGAGAACGCTGCACGAGCGCCAATACTCCATCGTCTGCCGCGGCGAGCTGCAAAGCTGCTTCCAGCCACGTGGGAATGGCCCCGGCGGCTCTGGGCGCCAAACCCTGAGTACTTACTCCACCGCGGTGCTGGTGGGGGCAAAATCCCGACGGCTGACTTGAGATACCTTGACGGCTTTTCGGTCGTCTGCAATTCTCGTGGCGTCCAGTAGAGGCTACTGCAGATCGCCTCAAAGTCCGGAGCGATGCGCCTTCCGAAGTTGGGCCTGGAGCTAAGCTCGTCCTGGCTCTCCCGACCGGGCGCCTCCCGGCCACGTAAACAGAGAAGGCATCCGCTTGGTTTGGTAGCGTAGACGTGGGCTTCTAGACGCAAAGGTTCGGGGGCAGATCTCTGGATTTCCGTCTCCGATGAAATATATGCTTGGGTTTATTCGTTTCCTGGTTTTGCACGGACGCTATTTTGCGGAAGATACCGCAGCGTTTCAGGGAATAAATAGCTAGCTTCGGACGAGACCTGTTTTCTCTCGAGACTGGTGCGGGGGTGCTTTTTTCCCTTCTTCGCGACCCCAGCCTGACCAGCGGACAAAATGACGCATACTGGGTGGACTCCGGTCCCCCTCTCCCCCGCGCTGAATGCAGCCGAGCAATTGATGAGCCTCCCCGCCCTCCAGGAAACATTCCGCTCTTCTTTAAAAAGCAACCACAACAAAAGGGATCCCGTGGAAATGAGTGAGCAGAGAGGGAGGCTGTTTAAATAGGGCCTTTTATTTTACACGTTTATTTGCGTGTTTTTAAGCCAGCCGTATTTTTTTTCCTGTACAGAGCAACTTTCCGCTGGAAGCAAACAAGGTTTGCCGTCCCTCTGTGAGACTCTCCGGCGTCTGAAATAGCTCAGAAGGGAAAGCGGAGATAACGGCGTGGAGGGCGAGCATTTCTTCGGATGATTAAAAAACAAATAAATCTTGCCTGAAGATTTCTCGGGCCCTTTGCCTTGAGCCACGAAGTGGAATTTTGCAGGAAAAAGGCAGAGATGTGGAATTGAATTTTTTTCAGTAAATAAACATTGGGCTCCTCCCATAGTGCATCCTATTACTTGACTTTCACGAACCGAAGTTTTGACAGCTTTTAGAGTCTTGACTTCGTTTCTGTGCTTGACTGTTTTGAACAATGCTGAAGCAGAAATGTAGGGCAGCCTCCCCCTCCCCCTTCTTTTGTCTCTGCCAGCTGGGAACTGTGAGAGTTGCACTGGTGCCCTTTGGGTTGGATCATGGTGAGGAGGGATGTCGGGGCTGTGGTCAGAAAATTCAAAATGACAGCCATGATGGTGTGATTGAAGCTCCATCTGTTTTTTATGTGTGGAGCTTCGATCACATCATTGTGGCCACCATATTGAGTTTAGCTGGACATTTGCTATGGATATTGAAACAGATGATATGTGCAAAATAAGTGAGTGATATTAATTTCACTCAAATATATGGAAGGAGGGAAAGTAGGCTCTATGAAGAAGAAATGTGAACTCCAGGAATTCTTTCTTTCTCTTTTCTTCATTCTTCTCAAGGGCTTTTTGCCAGTATTAAGTTTCCCATTTCAAACTATCTTTGAAAAGCAAGTATAATTGTAGTAATTAAGAATTGGCAGCAGAATACAATAAAAAGTGCAAATCAAGTTTTTTCTTATATAAGCAGCAGTTCTCAGTGCTATCTCTCTGACTACTCATCCATTTTTTTCAGTTGGTCTTGAGGTCTATTTTCCCTCATGAACTTTTTCACAGCACAACTCTCCCCAACATTATCAACTTTCTCTTTGTTGCCCAATGTTCTTCTCAGTTTGTCCCCATCTTTAAGTTGTCATAAGGTGTACTGGTTGTAAAAATAATCTTTCTCCCTGAAGCCAACACTATCGCACCATAGTTCAAGATATGTAAAATCTGGAATGCCTCACCTAGGATCTTAAAGATGAAGTCAACTGGCCTGCTGTGGCTGTGCTCAGAGGCGTATTTGGGAAAGGCTGAGCAGAAAAGGTGTGCCCTCTCCTCTCAAATCACTAGCCAGCTTCTATATAGTTCTTTTTGAGGTACTATATTCTGCATTAACAGGATTCTGAAATGATTACACCACAAAAACTCCATCTGAAGAATAAGAACTGATTTTTCCACTATTCAACTTTAACGATATTTTGAAATGCTCCACTTTTCCTCACTGAAGTGTCCAGAAAATGCTGAGGGGTGGTAATCTGGGATTTGATTGATATTTGTTTTCCTATGTGCCAGTTTCAACTCCCCCCCCCCCCATGAGGTAGGAAGACTTGGTTGCCTAGCAGCTAGTTATTTTCAGTTATCACATTCTAGGAGACCTAGTTAGTTGCACAAACTTGGCAGAGTCTGCCTCCCTCCTCTCTAGGGCTGTTTATGCCCTGGTGTCCTCTTGTTTACTTATGTAACATTATTTTAATTTGGGAGTGATCCATTGGGATATGAAGAGGGGTAGACATATGGAACATCCTGAAGTCAGACCCATCCCATCCCATGGATGAAGCCCATGGATGAAGGATGAAGGATGAAGTCCCATGAAGCCCATGGAACGTCCTGAAGTCAGACCCATCCCATCCCATTGCATCTTATTTATTTATTTATATTTATTTATTTATATTTATATTTATATTATTTATATTATATAATATATATAATATATATTATTTATATTATTATATTATATAATATATATTATATATTATAATGTATTATATTATATTATATTATATTTATATTATTTATTTATATATTATTTATTTATTTATTTACTAATTAAATGTATATGCTGCCCAGCTCCCCCAGAGGGTGACTCTGGGCAGCTCACAAAATCCAAAACAGTAAAAACAATAAAAATATAAATATCCATATTAAAATTAGTAAATAACAATTCTGTATAAAAAACCTATATACTATTCAAGATAATGGGGGGAGCAGTATTGATTATCCCACCAGCCAATTCCAACAATGTGAGCCCCCATCAGGCCCCCAGGGTATCTGGCATAGCCATGTTTTCACACTTGCTCCAGTGCCCTGGATGGTTTTCCTCATGGCCTGTGATATGCTGAAAGAGGATGGCAGGAAAGACAGAGGAGGAAACCAATCACCTTGCTTGTAGTAACTAACAAACCAGGAGTTACCCCAGAAAGGAATGATGTGATGAGCATATTAAGTATGTTATCTGTACATACATACTTAATATGCCCATCACATCGTTCCTTTCTGGGGTAAGGAGACTTATACAAAGCGCAGAAAAGTA
This sequence comes from Liasis olivaceus, assembly GCA_030867105.1. NCBI lineage: Eukaryota > Metazoa > Chordata > Lepidosauria > Squamata > Pythonidae > Liasis > Liasis olivaceus. The sequence continues at coordinate 50,115,554 of CM061349.1, forward strand.
GGAATATCAAGGAAATGAAAGACATGAGATAAGAAAAAGAAAATATAGTTTAATTTTAGTTTACACCAACACATTCACTATGCTTTCCCATATCTATACAGTATTTGCAAACCATTTTCTTTCCATTATGTCCCTACAATGAATGATTCCTTCCTTCCCTCCTTCCTTCCTTTTTCTGAGGATCTCAACAGCTCTTGCCTATCATTACTTCAGTCCTCATTCACTTTCTCTCTTTCATCACTCACAGAAGCAGAGATGAACTAAGTTATTTTACTGCTTAAAGCAAAGCAGCAAATGATGACCTACCTACAATTTAGATGCACAGTACACAAGGTTGATAGTTATTTTGACATTCTGGACAGGATATCCTACAGATTTCTCCTTCTCTCCCAGCAATAAAATTGTATTAGTAATTCTTTAAGTAACCAAGTGTCTGTTTTCCTTTCACTATATAGGATTAACCCTGTTTTCATTTATTTTAAAATTCTTGTATACTAATTTAAAGGGAAAGATAAACCATTAAAATCAATAATTTTGGTTTGTTTGTTTTAAAAAAATTGCTTCCTTGTCACTCATTGTTGTCAGTGAATTTCTCCTCTGTTAAGAGTCATTTCAATTGTCAGTAATGATTTGTTAAGATTAGTCTACCTTCAACAAAGCCTACAGAATAAATGGAATCCAAAGACTACTGAATTCATTTCAAGAAAACAAGTCATTGACAGCTTGGGCAGGAGTCTTAAGGCACTTCAGTTCCTACTCTGATTACCTTGAGTAGAAGTAATGAAAAGTTCCCTACATTGGAGCTTGTTTTCATGAGATCTAAGAATCAAATGATAAATGACATTGATAAATTGGAGAACTCTGAATTTAGTTATTGTAGTAGTGGAAGCATGTGAGATGAGAGATTGCTACGGTATGAACAGCCATAATGCTACACTGCCCTCTATTTGAGACAGAGATTTGGAATATTATGGGGAGGGGAGGGAGAAATCAGATTATGGGTAAAAAGCAGAATGCAAGAAACAACTCTCCAAGTGTAGACACCTTAACTGCAGGTATATATTTGCAAACTCCTTCTTAACCCTGTTTATCAGAAGCAAAAGAATGGCAATAGCTGAGATAGTAGGGAAAAGATGGTAGTAGCTGGCTGATGTGGACAGGGGTAGGGAGGGGACCCTGAAATTCAAATGCAGCCTAAGATATTTGCTACTTTTTTTAACATTAAACTGTTTAATGTATATTTCACTTCTCCTGAAAACAAATTCATGACAACAAAATCCTTTAATTCTAAATGTGTGTGTTTGGTATTTGTTTTTAGGTGGTCAATCTTTGGTTCTAGTGAATTTTTTTTTTAAAGTCTCCAAAGCCTAAAATCTGCCTGCTGCTGGAGTATGAAATGGCCTCATCTCAATCTGTGCTTTGGCTTTAACAAGAGTTATCTGTGGAAGATTCTTCCCCCAAACAGGTGAACTCTTAATAATGTAAGAATAATGTTGACTATGAGTAGAGTCCTTTCCTCATCACTGAATAGATTTCTCTGCTAAAAGGTCTCATGATATGGGATGAAGTTGAGCAGCCTTGATTGGTTAGGTCAGTGCTTGAATGGGAAATTGCCTAGAAAGCTGTATACCCCCTCTGGCCCTCTCCCTAGAATTTTGTGGAGCAAAAGAATAAAAATTCCAAACCTAAAAGAGCTTACTTGAACCCTTACACCTTTCATTGAGCTCTGCATCTGTAGTTCTTAGAAGTCCACTTACTTTCAAATAGTCCTAAGGTGATTCTTCTGACATTTGTGACAGTAGAAGATGCTGCCTGTAAGAAAACTCTGGTTAGATAATTGAGCATATGATCCAGCTATGGCTCTGACATCTGCTTCTAATTGTGATCGTGGGATTTTTCAAAAATGAATGTTCAGCATTAATGATTGTTAAGGAATATCAAGCATTCATTGGATCTCTTCATACAGTATTACTTGTAAGCAGAGGTTCTATGAGGGAGGTGTCAAAGAGGGACAAACAATGAAAGCAGCATTGTGCTGATGTGACAGAAGGTCTGCCTCTTAATGAAAATGCTGCATCCTGTGGATGCCTCTGCTGATGTCCTTTAAATATTATCCCCTTTATGTGCGTGTATGTATGTGTGGTCTAATGATAATGCAGAAGTCTAAAAATGAGCAAGCCATGGCTTTCAAAACCTTTTGAAAGCCATCTGTTCCCTTCTGGGGTTGGAAAAAAAACTGGGGGGAGGGGAGAAGGAGAGAGACAGAAGAAATGCCCTTTTGACCCTTCCAGTGTTGGCTTCAGGTCTACCCATCATGTTGTTTAATTTCTACATGAAGCTGATATGTTTGACTGAAACTGATATTTGGATTGAAATGCTGCGAATGCTCATATGACAACCCGCTCTATTTCTTCTTTTCTTCTAACATAAGTAGGGCAAGAGTAGTTGTGTTAAATTCTAGTATTACACTTTATGAGGATTAATAAAGTGAGGCTCGGTCCAGACAAGATAGAGATTCTTTCAAGAACTGGGTCTTCTGTCCATGTGTCTCGTGGTCAACCTAATCCAAAAGAAGTTGCAGTCTACCATAGATCATAGCTGCAGTTTTGAGTTGTTCAATTATTCATGTTTCTTAGCTGAGACTCCTTGAAACACTTTTTACCAGCATAAATTGGCATGCCAACTGCAATCCATGGAAAGATTTACCAACCTATTTTGTTATCACAAAATCATAGAGTTGGAAGATGCCACTTAAGCAACTGAGTCCAATTTTTTGCTTGGTGGAAGAATCCAAATTAAAGCATCACCCAATAGGCTGAAAATATCTTTAGTAACTTCCCAAACAAGAAAGCTGCAAAGGTGAGGCTGCCTTTGAAAGCAAGAGTGATCAGAAACCTTACTTAATCCAGATTAGGATTCCCTTAATCTAAAGATGCTAGATTGTTAATAGGGACTGAACCATTTCCACACACTATAATAGTGCTTCATCATTCACTTCCAGTTCTCTTCCATGCATAATTCAAACTGCTGTATCTTTTTTAATCTTTAAAGCTCTTAACATCTTGGGGCTGCAGTACCTCAAAGATGACCTCTTTAGAGATGAATTTCATGCTGGAGTTTTTATGTATATGTACATCTCTACGACAGAATGTGTGAACAAGAGAGAAAATAAGGCTGAGTGAATGAGCTCAACTAATCAACAAAGAACCTCGAAAGAGGTCTCTGATATCATTCCTTCCCAGAAAATAATAGATGATTTCCAGGCCAAAAACCAGTTTGAAGCCTAGAATCTGTGTTATAGGAGAGGAGAAGCCTGAATTAGCAACAGAGTGGAAATAATGCTAATTAAATTTATCAATGACATTGAATTACTAAAATTGGCTAACACCTTAAAGGACGATCATAATTCATAATGGCATCAACAGACTTGAACACAGAGCCATATCCAACAGATTGATGTTCAACAGTGACAAACGTATTGTGGTAGACAAAATTAAATTCACAGGTATAGATTGGAAGAACCTAGTTTAGTGGAGGTGTGTGTGAGAAGGATCTAGGAATGCTAGTGGACTACTACTGAACATAGCAAGTATTATCATGAAGTAGCTAAAAAGGGCCAATGCAATGTTAAGCTGCATTAATGGAAATATTGCATCTAGATCACTGGATGTAATTATTCCATTGTACTCTGCACTGCTTTCCTGGCCTTGCCAGTGGCTGTTCATTTATTATTTCTTTAATAAAACTGTCCTAATTTTGTGATAATAAATCCAGTCTAAGAGACCCAGTTTGGGATGGCAGTTAAGGCACCAGGCTAGAAACCAGGAGACCATGAGTTCTATTCCCGCTTTAGGTACAAAGCCAGCAGGGTGACCTTGGGCCAGTCACTCTCCCTCAACCCTAGGAAGTAGGCAATAACAAAGCACTTCCAAAAAACCTTGCCAAGAAAACTGCAGGGGCTGGTTCAGGCAGTCAGTGACCTGAAGGCACATACATGCATAAAAATCCAGCCTACCGTTTGAATATACAATAGCAATTTGAGAACAGCTTCAGGAGGAGGAAGCAAATGGGAAGTCAAATAAGGTGCCAGGGAATTCCTCACACTGAAAAGTTGTTGAACATGGGAAACAAGCCTATCCTGACGTGATGTTATTCCAGTAGGCTTTCTATGCCCAGGTTGCTTACTAAAGGCCCCTGACTCCACCCAGTCATCCCTAGCCTGGTTAGGCTTTGTTTGAGAAAGATTCTTGAGGAAAGATCATGGCAACTAGTTAGGTGCACTCAGAGTATTGTGTCCAGTTCTGAGCACCACACACACTTTGAAAGGGATATGAAGAACTAAATCCTATGGTTACACAGAGAAGACTGACAGGAGATATGATACAAATATAGCAAAAAAGGTTACTAAATTAAAAGAAAGTTGGCTAATGGGAGGAAATTCCTGATAGTCTGTTAAGCAGTGGACCATTCTGCTTAGAATAGTGGTCCTGGTTTTCATCCTGGGGGCTGAACAGCACTTGTTGGAGATGTCTTAGTGGATTCCTGAACTGAATACAGAGTTGGACTAGATGGCCATCTAACTCAGAAGTCCTATAATTCTAAATTAAAAGGTCCTGGACTGCATTTTAATCCTGTCCCATTTCAAAACAGTCTGACTGATCCTATATTCTGTTTCCTGTTCTTTAGCTTGCTACCAATTCATGAGAACCTGTCCTTTCATCATATGACTTTTGAGTACTGTATGCTCCCTAGTCATTAATGAGAGATTTTGTCAAAAGCTTTCTGATAGTCCAAATATGAATGAGTATTGGCTCACCCAGTCTACATGCTTGCTGAAATCCTCCACAAGTTCTTTCATTGGTGATGCTTTATTTTAGTACTTTGATACTCTCAGCTCTGAAAATGTTGTTGTTACTCCCTATCTAAGTTGCAAAGTCTAGCAATAATTTCTTGATTTATAACAATGACTTGGGGGCAGACATTCAAAGCCCCCATTCCACTGAGTTATGGCTACGTTATCATCTGAACACCCCCTAGGTGAGGTCATTATGTCTCTCTCTTAATATTACTTTACTGAAATTGGATAACCAAAGGATTTGTCTTTCTCTGAAAGCTCATTGGTGAACATACAATACTGTAGAAGAAATATCCATAAGCAGGTAGAACAAGCTGGTAGGTCTGGGGAAACTTTCCACAGGATGGGCTGTGTCAGCCAGCACAAATCTTTTTCCTAGGTGCTCACTGCAGTGAGAAGTGCTTTGGCCTCAGCAGAAGTTGTGACTTTTAGGAGTCCCCACGAGTTCTTCTAGCCAAAGGAGTGTTAGGGAGGGCCAGTTCAGGGTGTGAGTAACCTCCAGGTCCCCCTCCTTCTAAGAAAGGAGAAACCTAACCAAGAAAGGCCAGATCACAAAAGAAGAACAGTGGCAGATGAAAAGCAGTGGACCCATCCTCTCACGTTTCTATGGATGACCAAAAATACACAAGCCTGACATACCTCTTCGACAAACTGTAGCTTTACCAGGGACTCCAACATACAACATAGTGAAAGAACTGACAAAAAAGCTTGGACATCTCACAGAGAAGAGTGAATATTCTATCAACTCCTCACTGCAGTGCCTCCAGAAAATCCAAGATGTACACATAGATGAAGATGAAATTATGGTCTCATTTGATGTCACAGCACTCTTTACATCCATAAACCCAGAACTAGCGAAAGAATCCATATCAGCAGTACTACACAACACACCTGACCTAACCAAATACACCCAGATCAAAATACCCAGAATCATGGACCTCATCAACTTCTGCCTCACTACCTATTTTCAGTTTGATGGACAAATATACCAACAAGTCAGAGGCACACCCATGGGATCACCACTGTCAGGACTCATAGCAGAGATTGTAATGCAATGCCTAGAAACTGTAGCACTTCCACACATACAACCTAAAGTATGGATCTGGTATATAGATGACACCTTTGTTATAATAAAAAAGGAACAACTAGAGAAGACACATAAAACCATCAACAACATCTTCAAAGGAATAAAATTCATCAGAGAGGAAGAAAACAACAACATGCTACCCTTCCTGGATATCTTCATCAGCAGAGGAAACAACAGCAAATTAGAAACCCAAGTCTATCGGAAGACAACCCACACTAATCAAGTACTCCATTACCAAAGTAACAACCCAACCTCCCACGAGAGAAGCTGTGTAAGAACATTATTCAAACGAGCACAAACACACTGCAGCAACCAAGAACAGTAGAAAAAGGAAACAGACCACCTATACAACATCTTCCAACAAAATGGATATCCACGCAACTTTATCAAAAAGTGCCTGGCCACTCAACCTACTGCAACACAACCAACACAAGCTATGAAAAGGATAACACTGCCATACATCAGAAACGTCTCAGAAACAACCAACAGACTATTACAATCATATGGCATCTCCGTAGCACACAAACCAACTAAACATCTTACGCTAACCAAAAGACCCAGTAGCCCAAGAAGAAAAAACAGGAATCATCTACAACATACAGTGTAAGGACTATAACAACCACTATGTAGGACAGACAGGCAGAAGGCTAGCAGAGTGCATCCATGAACACCAACTAGCAGTCAGAAGACACAATGAAAACTCCTTCATCTCACAACACATGGACAGACTTAACCATAGTTTCAACTAGGAAACTGTTAGCATCTTAGAGCAAGCTAAATCCAAAAATGCGAGGGAATTCCTGGAAGCTTGGTATTCAGACAAGACAGCCATCAACAGGCACACAGATATAAGCAACATTTACACACTATTCAAAAGAGACAATAAAAAGGAAACAAAAAGACCAGACAATCTCCTCACCAGCAATCATCACCCAGATAAGCAGAGATTGACACCAAGATTATCACCAGACATACAATCAGCAGTAAACAATACCCTAATCAAGGAACTACCAGAGGGAAAAAATAAAACAAAACAAAACACACACCCCCACCGACACTGGCAGGGCATGCCACTGTATATAAACAGAGAGCAAACCCCATCCCATTCTGAAGATGTTACCTAGCCAGGTAACGAAATGTTTGCAAGAAAACAGCCAAGCTCAGAGAACCCCAAGGACTCCACAGTTCAACCCTGAGCTACACATATTTGCTTCTATTGGTCCTCCTCCTCCCTCTCACCTAGTGGACACGCCCAGGGTGAGATGCGGAGATGGCTCAGGTGCTCTCTTTTCTCTTTGGCTGCGCACAGCAAATGGGGACAGGTGGTGCAGAGCTCTTTATGCAGCCCCACTGCCTCCTTCACTCAAATTCAGCACTGCAACTTTGTAACGAAGAGAAAGTTTCTCTCCAATGTTGCAAATAAATAAATTCCTGAATGATGGAAGGAGTTTGTACAAAACAGACCAACCTGGAATCACATATATTTTTATTTATTTGAAAAATGGTTACATCCAGGAAAGCCTTTCAGGTGATTTACTCTAAAACAAAGCCAAACCTTTAGAAACACGAAAGCTTTGGAAAACTGAGAATGGAGATAATACATTTGACAATCAGAATCCGGAGTTCATGTCTGTAAAAATAACAGCAACTTTGACGCCTTAAAGCCTAATGTATAATAGTGTTTATGTTCTGTGGACTCCGTAAGACACATGGAAGTTTATAGCCAGGAACAACAACAACAACAAAACCTATGCCACAATACCATTGTTAGTCTGTGTTGTCCTTTTCTGCTCTGATGAAAATGGATGCATTTCATTTCACTCTCTGGGCCAGGTGGATCAAATACTTCTGCCCAGCTATCCTTGGGTTATGATTTCCAAAGGACTCTGCCTTTCCCACCAGCACTTCATGGCCATTTATCTCAATCAGGTTGCTTGCATGGTTCAAGCTTGCAGAATCCCATGCCTGCAAGAATCACCTCTATAACTCTCTCCCATTTTTATTCTTTTTTTGGTGGGGGGGGACACTGGAATGTGGTTAGAAGGGGGAGAGGGAGGGAAGAAGTATATCTCAGCTCCTGAGTGTGTTGACTGAAAAGTAGCACTAATGAAACAAGTCAGCCCGGCTATAGTTGCCTCCTGTTTTCACAGATGCTAATTGCCACCCTGGACTTCTGCTCCAAAGTCCACTGTTGGAGAATAAATTTTTTGGTGCCAGATGGCCTTCATTGGATATAAACTGGCTATGAGAAGTCTAGCAGTGCAGCTACTGAATCACCTGGCTTTCTAGAGTCTAATGTCTTAATTCTTGAGTGGTGGCCTTAGAGTGAACATTATCTACATCATCTGTATTTATATTTTCTGGCAACTCTGCACCTATAGACGAAAGAAGTTTGTGTGGCTTATGTACCACTTTGCCAGCTGCAGGCCCTTCATCTACTGCAGTAAACTGTCATTCAAAAATAAATGGAAAACAAAACAGCCAATGCTGTAATGACTTTTTACAAATTAGTATGGTGGGACTACACTTCTGGTCACTGCACCCGGATAAAGATGTTGGAAACTGCTCAGCAATCCAAATAATAATAATATTTAATAATAAACTTAATAATAAATTATTACATTTATATGCCTGCTGACTTTATTAATAATAAATAATATTAGTGAATTATTAAATGTACGTGCCTGCCGATTCCCAGTGACTATGGGTGGTTATAATCAAGAGAATGGTGTACCACTATGAAGTAAAGATCACAATATACTGAGACTTCTTAATCTCTTCCAGAAAAGGGGAAAAGAGGCAATAGGATGACAATAGATTTTACAAATAAACATAAAATATATGGATAAGGAGAATACTTTTGTAGAAACCAGAGGTATCCAATGAAGTCAAATGGTGGGACAACACAGACATCACAGAAAACAGATAATATAAAACATTCATTCATATAGTTGAAATATTAAATTTGCTACTACAAGATGAGTGTGGAAGAGAAAAGTAGACATAACAAACAAAATTGAGCTATACCTCCTTTTTCCCTATCTTTAAGATGTGACCAGGGTTAAACTCAGCTCCATGTCTCCAGTCAAACCCCCCTGCAATCCCATCTGAACCAAAGAACAGAAGCCTCGCTCACCCGCTCACCATACAGCCCAAGGGCAGCCCTAACAAGGGAATTGCAAGGCAGCAACAAGATGAGGAGCCCCAACGTTCCATCCTCAGTCAGGGATGCTCCCCGATTACCCCAACATTCCATCTCCTTAACAACGGGGTTCCCAGCTCTGCTGCTGTGCCTGAAAGGGCCGTTTTGCCTAACAACAGAAATAACCCCAGGTACATGGACAAGGACCTGCCTAGTTTCCCCAAAACTGGTCAGCAAATCAGATCTCTAGGATTTCCCAACCTGTAGCCCTCAAAAATCTTTGCTTTCCCATTGTTTGGGGTTCCTCTTTCCAGTAAAGTTGGGATTCAACAGCAATTGAATAAACGGTTGTTTCTCCTCAGTGTTATGCTCTGTTCTCTGAATTTTCCACAATAAGAGCCTGTCCTGTCATTAAGCGGAGTGAGGCAGCTGCCTTAGCTCTGGGTAAACTGAATTGAACAGGCAGCCATTTTACTTCCCAACCAACACTACTGCCTTCAACAGAGGATTCTGACCCATTCTCAGCGCCGAAGTATGATTTCTTTCTTACTTGGAAAGGTTCACTATATTTGCTTCAGGCAACAAATATAGCGTGGCTCTAGTAATGACGACTGTGAGTTGGGTAACCTAAAGGGCAGATTAGGCAAAGGCTATCAGTAGCTACAAGTCATAGTGTCTAAACATTATTAAAAACAATAGGCCTCTCAGTACCAGTTGTGGGAAGCAGAAATGGGGAGGTCATGCTGCGCTCTTCTTCTGCTCTTATTTGTAGGTTTTCCATACTATCTGATTGGCCATTATTGTTGTGCTGGATAGGCCTTTAGTTTCACCCAGTATAATATTGTTTTTATATAGTTTGTATGTGAATTATTCTGCTCTGTATTTTAATATCTTTGTGTATGTGAGTTTGTAGATATAAAGGTGTGTGTGCGTACATTTTCATGCCTGTAGACATATATGTATCAACTTTCTAAAAATATCTGTCCTCCTTCCTTTTTATTTTTTCCTTATTTTCTGCAACATTTAGGAAAGAAGATTTTGAATTGCAACAGGAGCTCTGGAATTAATGTGGTGAATTGAAATTTCTCTTCAGTGAAGTTCATCTGAATAGTGGGATGAGATGCTACACCTGTTCCTGGTTTGCACTGTTTCATATTATGACTAGAGAGCTTATTTACTCACTTACTTAAATATTTGGGTATTGTCTCAGTCAAATGGCTCTGGGCAGCAAACAGAGAATCTCCCCCAAAGCAATGATCAATAATGACACAGCTCAAAAAAAATCAGATGCCCAGTTTCTATCCTCGCAAAGCATTAAAATAACTGGAACCCTGGGGGTTTTGATTAAATGGAAAGGGGGGCTATATACTTATGTTAGGTATTTCTGTTAACTTTTACTGGACCTTTACTGATTAATAAGGAGAGCTGAAGATTTAGAGATGAGTTTATAGAAAATGGGATGAGGCATGGAATGAAGATGCATTTAATTGTATTTTAAGAGACAGTGATAAGTTGTTAATGCTGAATATACTTGCTGGGCATGAAGGGGGAAGTTTCTTCTTCTTTCCTTCTTTTCTTTCTCTCTTTTTTTTCTTTTTTTTGGGGGGGGATTTTTTCTGCACTTTTAATTTTTTTTTCTCAGCATAGTTTTGTATTAGGTTTTTGTATTAGTTTTATCTGTTTAATATAATTCTTCATAAAATGATTGGAAAAAATATTTGGAAGCCTGTCTAAACAGAAAAGTTTGCAAAAGCTTTCTGAAAGGCAGAAGCAAGAGGTAAAGCATTCCACATAGTAGAAGCCACAACAGAAAAGGCCTGAATTCAAACCCACGTTCCCTGTCATGTTATGTGGGATTTTATGTACCTTTTCTGGATAATTTGACAGGGTGGGCAGAATCATTTTAGACAAGATTAATGACTGAATATTTCTCCATATTAATACAAACACAACTATTTACCTTTTTAAAAAAGTTCTGTTCCCTGTGGGACATTTTCTTCATAGAAAAGCATTCAGTCATGTGCTCTCCTAGATTATGAAGGAGGAAAAAAAAATATAAGGAAATAAAATTTATCTAAAACTATCTAAGAAAAATTAAGAAACACTTAGAGAAAGCTTTTGCTTTGGGAAAAAATATTGCTACAATAACTGAGAAGAACCCCACTTTTATTGAATGTTATGGCTTATTTAAAAAAAATGATGTGGAAAGGAAATATCTCAGAGTTCAGTGGGATCGTTTTCTAATAAGAGGTTTGGAAGTGGAGCACCTCTTGTGTCACATGAATTAAGGATTATTTTTCTGGGACAATCATTTTAGGGGAACGATCCAACCTTGTGACAATTTTACTGACTTACAAAGTGATGGGATGCCTGACCTTTTCGATATCAGAACAGTGGTACACTTAGGAGCTAACCTGAGTTCAGCTTCACTTGGAAGAATGAGTAGAAAGACACACAAACACAATAGGACTGTTGGTTTAACTACTTCTGAAGAAAATGAAATAAAGGACATTACTTTCTAAACAGGGAAAAGGTAAAGGCCATGAAGTCCAATGTCAAAAATTATTTAACTGCATCATTGCACTAGAAAAATATGTGAAGGGCACTAGAGAAAGATTTTCACGACTCTGGACTCTGTCTACATCAAATTAGGCAAATTTCAGTCAAGCAGTTAATTTAAGGATTGAGGTGATGAGACCCACCTGAACTTCACATATATGGAAGCAACTGATTTCAGTGGAAAGGATTGTCAGTAGAAATACAAGAAGAAAAAATGTCTCTTGGAACCTAAGAAAAGCACTGAAACCAGTATTATAGTGCTAAAATCAATATTAGGTCAAATTTTCAAATTCTACACAACTTCCAATCAGTTAAGAAAAGGAGAGGGATAATGAAGAGGAATGGAAGAAAGGAAGAAGTTAATATTACAATTTGAACATAGCACTCTAAACTAGACATGGCTTTTTAGTGAAAGTATTTGGTGACACTTCCTCCACAAAAAAAGTCTCCCATCTTCTTGCGGATTACCTCTGTCACTAACATGACCCTAGCTGGCCATACCAGCAACCATTTGAAAACTGGTCAGAACACTACCATTTGTACTTGTTTTATTCGTTCTAAGCACATGTAATTGGAACGAGCTCCCCTGGTCTCAAAGTCACTTAGGTCCACCAACAGATTTTAGCATCTGGATATACTACGTCCTTACCAAATGTTGAAGACAAAGGTCCTGCCAATCAATAAATGGAGCCACAATGGGCCATTCAAAATGTGATAGTGGAGGCTAAAAAGAAGGCTGTCCTAAAGCAAAATATGTTTGGGACTGACTGGGACAGTGGTGTCACTAGGACTGAACCTCACAGCAGATCTGTAGGACCAGCAGTCTGGAGGAGGAAAGGTCCCCGATGGAATGGATGCTGTTCTGCCCTGGTTGTGAGACTTTTTTCTTATTTTGGAAAGTATTTTATAGATGCAGGTGCTAATTTTATTATTGTCACTTCTGAAACATTTTTTTCTGCCCCACTAGTCAGTGCATATTTCTAAATAATGCACATGGAGATTCAAAGAGACTCTGCCCCCCTCATAAGGCCAAAGTATAAAATTATCTTGAACTGGGGTGGTGGTGGGGGTGGTGATGGTGTGCTTCTTGAAATCCCAATCAGAACTGGTTTGCAAAGAGAACAATAGCCAGAGTGGATGATCTGTAAAATGCAGCCACTTGCCCAATCAGGTTGGATCAATAACTCTAATCTGCCCCCCCCGGAAATCATTCCCCTCCCCAAGAGAGAAAGATAGAAGGAGAAAGGGGGGAGGACAAATGCCATGGGACAACAACATTAAGGGCGACATTCATTAAGCAGTTGGAACAAAGTACTTAAGCAGTGCTTAATTTAGGACGCCATCTTGAGTGAATTTATTTGGATGCCACTTTCATGCTGGGATATGCCGTTCTTTTCTTAGAGATGGGAATGAAACAAGCAGCCCCTTCCTCATATTCTGATTTCTGAAAAGAGCCTTCCCAAATCCAGAGTGCTCCAGATGTCTAGGACTACGTCCTATGCAGCTGTGTGGTGGATGACAGAAGCAGTAGTCCAACACCTCTGAAAAGCACGAGGAAAGCTATGATAGATTTATAATGACCTGATAATGTATAGCTAAGGCTACTGAAATAACTATTTCCTGCTAAATTTTAGGGTTAGTTAAAACTTTCTTCTCTTTCCTTTCCAGCTCCAAAGGAATTGCCCCAAATGCAGAGAAGTTGATTCCGTCTGGCGCTGGAGAGGTTTTCTCCTTCCCCTTGCAAAGCATCGGGCATCTCCTCGGAAGGGCAGCCGGCGGGGCCTGGAGCAGAGCGGCTGTCCTCTTAGTGGGGGCTTGTCTTCTTTCTGTGTGCTTCAGGTTTGGGTGCGGCGCCGGTCATGCTGAGTTTAGGAATCTCTGACCTGGACTATGTAGGATCAGAAGTTCTTGAAGAGCTGTCCCTGTAGGCTCTGGGAAGCAAATCCAGTGTGTTCTCAGAGGCGAGGGCTGGCACGGCTCTTGGGGAGGTGGGAGCCTTTGAAGCAGGCCAAACGCATCCTAGCCCATCAGCTCTCCCTTCTTTTTCTGCCTCTTTGATCTCCCTCTCTTGTATTTCTTTTCACCCTGCTTCTTTGTATTCTTTGTATCATCATCATCATCATCATCACCCCAACCGAAAAAAATCGGGGCAGCTGAAGTAGCCTTGGGTTTTATAGGAGGTGGTAGTGTCTGTGAAGGTAGATCTCTTCTTCAACTTTGTAAACACTGCTTGCTTTATGAATTCCTTCCTTCCAAAGGTCATAATCTGGCTTGCTGAATTGGAGGATCAGGAGGAAGACGCTGAAGGAGACTGGCTATTACCCGAAATCAACTCCTGGAAGCAACATACACCCACAGACTCCTTTCCGTGGAAGTTAATTCCACCTGAGACGTGGTCATTTTCCCAGTGAGAGCAGTTGATCTACTTTGCTGCAAGCCACGATCCAGGCTGCCCCGAAGGAAAGGAGGCTATGTGACCTATCAACTTCAGAGTCGATCAAATGATTGTTGCATCTTTCCGTCAAGGACAATCGATAAGCTTTCACTGCCAAGTCTATGCTCTCTTAGCTGGAAATCAAATTCTCTTCAAATCAAAGACACTTACTTACAAGTAAGCACTATTGCAACTAATTGAAAATATGACCCTGTCTACCAAATGAAATTCAAACACTTTGCCTGACTTGATTTAGAGATCAGCTTATGTGATTAAAATCAAATCCATCTCTTTGGATGTGGTTTACATCCAAAATAATTCTGTCTCATAACTGCTGTATATTTGAATGGCTCTGTGGCTGCTAGATTCCGGCAGATCCATGGATATAGTTTGATCATTTTAGCTGAAATAAATACATTCCAGTGTAGACATGGGGATCCAAATGGAAGAGTAGAACTGAATGCAATTTCATAAAAACCTATTAATAATACACATTAGAGGAATATATTCTAGGACCAAATTTCCAATCTAAGCAACAGTCCAAAGAAAATGCAGAGAGGATGGAAGGCAGAAGGCTTTGAAAGATTTGGAAACCCTCTGTTTTTATGTGGCACTATTGAGAAGCCCTGTTTGGGGGGAAAAAGAAAACTCTGTATGATTAAAAAGTGCGATTTTGTTTTTGTTTTTCCTTTCTTCCTTTTCGGTATTTAAATAAACAAAATACCAAAAAAAACCCCACTGCAAACTAAAATATATATATCTACTACCAAGTATTATTACTTTGAGCTACTGTTAGACATTATTATTATAATGGCAAAATACATTTTAATGTATTTTGATTATATGATTATTATAGATTAAGCTGAGTTTGTGTTCTTAACATAAATAAAATAAGAACCATAGTCAATAAATAAGTATAAGGTTTTTATTTATATTGAGATGCCTATACTGAAGGTATCCCTGTATAATCACTGCATATTGGTAGGTATTAAAGAGATTAAATATGCTATGTATATAAGTAACTTTTGTATCTCAGACTGAATTTCTGCATGTAATATAGATCCTATCCATCACCAATAATATTTTGGCATGCAATTCTATTATCTTCTTACTAGTTTTTGTTTTGGGGATTTTAAAATTTTATTTTCTTTAATAGAACAGTTCTGAAATTGCCAACCTGTGAAATAACTGACAGGAAAACAAAGCTCTTAATTTCTTAGGTGACTAAATTATTTTAAACAATTCAGTTCAGAGCTCCTACAAATAAAGAAATAATCATAAAATCAATATACCCTGGTAAACAAAACACCCCTCCCCATCCCAGCATTGGCTTTATAACAGGGATCTTTGGATTCAGGTAAGATTAGAAGTGATCTTTCAGTTTTAAAGTTTCTCCTCTTCGCAAGGAAACCAGAATCTCTAGCACAACAGACACAAAGCTTAGTTCGTGACTCTGAACTCAACTGCAGCCCGAGCGAAACCAACTTCCTGGGAGGGAAGCCCCACTAAAAAAACATGGGCTCACCGTTCTCGGAAGCTAGTTGGGGCGCCATGTTACTCGCATGCCGTCCCCTGAACGAAACTTCTTTCTCGGCCGGCGCGCAGAAGTTCTGCTAACCTATAACCCATCAGCCCCGGATACGCCTCGATTTCGGAAGTCACTCCCATTGATTTGATGGCACTCATTTTCCAGCGGCTCTCTGGAAGCGGCGCGCGGAGTCAAGGGGAAAACTGACGCTCTGCCTCCAAAGTTGCTGCAATTACATTGGCGTGCGAGAGCTCACCTCTTGCCGGGCCCTAAAGCCTAATCAAGGCGCCGGCTTTTGCTTGAAGGAGGTGAACTCTCAGATGGGCACGACTTGCTCCTGAGCGTTTTCTTGCCTACTCAACGAGGGGCTTCCAATTGGAGCAAAATGATCCTTATGCACCAATATGGAGTCGGCGGCAAAGCGACCGGCCATTTACGCAGCCACTTTAGACAAAGATATTTAGTTATTCCCGGGTAGCAGCAAGTGCACTTTTGCGTTTATTCATTTATTTATTTTTATTTATATGCTAGCTTGCTTAATGATTTTGAAAAGCGTGAGCCCGTCGTGCATGCCAACAGATTTATCAGCGGCAATTACTAAACCGTTGAGGCTTTAAAATCATCAGGTTAACTGCCCCTTAGCTGCCTTTTTTCCTCCGTTTCAGAGAATTGCTTTATTAAATTAGGTACCACTAACGTGCCAGGCCAGGATGCGGAAAGTCTGTCTCCCTCCCCCCGCCACCTTTCCTTTTTCCCACCCACTCCGTTTCCCAGGGAGAAGAATATGAAATGCGCGCATTGAAAAATAGCTTGGGAACAAGGAGGCGCGGCGGCGGCGGGTGACCACGAGGCAACCAAGCCGCCTTGCTTCGATGCATGGACAACGGCCCGGCCCAATCCGCGCCTGCCCCACTCGCGATGGCGGCGGGGGAGAGGAGTCGCCGAGGCCTCCAACGAGAGCAGGATCGTTGCCTCTAAGAAGTCCTGCCCCCGAAACAGGGCACCTTGACCCGCTGGTGGATCGGGGCTGGATTAAAACCTCCGCCACAGCGCCGCCAATTTGGGCTCCCGGTTTGTCTTGACACCGAGGTGGCCGCAGTTAGACTGAGAGAAATCTTAGGAAATAAGGACATAATTCTCCACTGGCGGGGTGATGACCTAACGGGTCTTTGCCAGGCCTGGCGTCTCTGATTCATAACTACCGCGAAACGCCGCTTTTAAGCTTCAGACGTGGCCCGGAGGAGTGCGTGACACGGCGCCGATTGGAAAATAACAAACGGCCTCTTAACCTTAATGTGTTTTCCAGCGGCCCCATCATCCTTACATAATTGCTTGACACGTTTTTCCCCAAACTTCCAGCTTCCTCCTGTTTGCAGAGTAACACGCGCGGCGATAGGATCAGATGATTGCATGTCTGGAGAGAGAACATATACTGTATTTGGCAAAGCGCGGAGCCGCGGGCGGGCGGGGGAACGAATTGCGCTGGGAGGGTCGGACAGATAAGCTTCCTAGAGGCTCGGCAGCAGCTGACGCCTCCTGAGCAGCCCTGAGAAGGCGCAAGTAGTTTGCTCTAGGAAAGCCAGCGCCTCTCCCGGGAGGAGCCGTCCAAGGTCTGGCCCGGGACCGCCTTGCGGCCAACTTGGCGCTGTCTGAACGGGGACTGTTCTTTTCTCTCTGTCCGGGCTTTCTAACGGGGGCGGGGGCGGGGGCGAGGGGGAAGGCTCGATCCAGTTCTTCAGTCCTGACCTTCCTCGTTCAGACTGAGGGAGGAGGAGGAAGAGGACTGGTAGGGCGGAAGCGCGTGGAGGGGGGGCGGTGGCGCGCGGGGGGGGGGGCGGACGGAGAGGTTGGCATTGGAACTGGTTTGCTTTTCAGACTTAACCACGGGCGGGGTGCTGGGGGGGGAAGCAGCCAAGCAAGAAAAGGCGAATCGAGCCCCCTCCCCCATTAAACCCTTGGGTTTTTTATCCCTCCCTTAGGGGTAGCCTAAGGGTTAGATCCCCCTCCCCTTCCATCCTCCCGGAAATAAATAAATAAATGAGCAAAATCGGTTCCGTTTGGGGGAGGGGGAAGGCATAAATTTATTTTTTGTGAGAAGACTAACCTATTTCTTAAAAAGGAAAGAAAACGAAGAGCAAATCCTGAGAAGTAAAAAACTTAAAGGTGTTTACCTTGTCATCAGCATGCACGCTAATTATCTCGGGCAAGATGCGGGGATCTATTGTCTTGTTGCTTTAGAGCCTATGCCCCGCCTCTGGTGGCAGCCTAAAACCTGGCGTCTGGCTAAAACAAACGAAAGGCAGCGCTGAGCCTCCACTCCATCCAATTAAGGCGGACTTGGTCCACTCGGTTACGTGTTCATCCAACAAGATCGGCGTGGAAGCAACACAGCAGAATATTTGGAAAAAAAAAAAAAGAAAAAGGAAAAGAGAGAGAGTGAGAGTGAGTGAGAGAGTTTTGCCTCCCCTTTCCCTTCTTTTCCCCTCCTCTCCCCCCAGCCGCCGAATCATGTCGATGAGCCCAAAGCATACGACTCCTTTCTCAGTGTCTGACATCTTGAGCCCCTTGGAGGAAAGCTACAAGAAAGTGGCCATGGAGGGGAGTAACTTGGGGGCTCCCCTGGCAGCGTACAGGCAATCGCAGGTGGCGCAGCCGGCCATGCAGCAGCACCCCATGGGCCATAACGGGACAGTGACCGCCGCTTACCACATGGCAGCCGCCGGGGTCCCCCAGCTGTCCCACACCGCCATGGGCGGCTATTGCAATGGCAACATGGGCGACCTCCCGCCCTACCAGGACACCATGAGGAACAGCGCTTCCGCCACCGGATGGTACGGAGCCAACCCGGATCCCCGCTTCTCCACAAGTAAGTGCTCGTGGCTTCCCCCAGCCCTTTCCCCGCTTCAGGGAGGGAGTCGTGGCGCGGCCCCAGGCAGGCGGAGCAGTCTGGGGCAGCGGCCAGAGCGGCGACCGGCGAAGTGGGGCTTGGGAGATGG
The DNA here is from genome assembly GCA_030867105.1 of Liasis olivaceus. Taxonomy (NCBI): domain Eukaryota; kingdom Metazoa; phylum Chordata; class Lepidosauria; order Squamata; family Pythonidae; genus Liasis; species Liasis olivaceus. The sequence continues at coordinate 50,134,155 of CM061349.1, forward strand.
GGCACGCTTTCCTAAAATTGGCCCGGGTTGCCTCCCCCTCTTCTTCGCTCTTGGGCCGCCTGATTTAGGGCGCTGCCAGACTTTGAAGGCCGTAGCGGCTTCTGCTGCAGCGGGGGATGGACAGACCTCGCTCCGAGGATTAATTGCCACCAGAGCGAGAGAAGGAGAGAGAGAGGCTCGCGTTCGCAAGCGGCAGCTGTAATTGGAAGAAATCGGCGAAAAACTGAGGGAAGCCGGTGGTGCCTCGAAGGATGAGCGGGGAAATTAAATTCAGGGCTGAGGAAGAGGTTAAGACAATGCGTTTTGGTAGTAGAAAGCGGCTAAATAAATTCGGTCCTGTGCAAAATAAATTGGGCCTCTAGCTCTTGTCTACGCCGGGAATATTATATCAACTTCAGAACAACACCGGCGGATCAGTACCGTAGGTGTAATGTATAACTTTGTAAATGAGGAGATGGGAAGAACGCTCCATTAATAACTCAGCTTACCGTTTATGATTCTGAACCAGTTCTCTCTGAAGGTGTAGGCACCATATCCGTGGAAAGCTACTGATAAGGACAAAATGGTTAACTGTCTGTTTCAGCACAACTCCTCTTTCTCAATAGGGATTTTTCTCTCCAGATCTTCCTCTCGCAGGGTTTTCAGTGGCAGTGTTTAGGCCCTGGGCACATATGGGTGATCTGATTTAAAGTTCACAAAATATCTCCCATATTTAAATATGAATTAAAACCCGATTTCTTCAGGTTCTTAAGTATCTCGTGGGCGGTCTTGTTTACTTTGTTCCTGGCTTTTTATTTGTACTTAGGCTTTTTAAAGGAAGAAAAAGTCTGGCCACCCGGCAAGCGTGGTTCTTTTTTGGGGGGGAGGTGGGTGGGGGGCTTGGGGCTTCCTGGATTCGGAGGTGAAAAATCTTTGAGCCAGCCTGGCCAGCGGGCAACTAACTCTGCCTGTCTGGCTCTTCTCAATTGCAGTCTCCCGCTTCATGGGCCCTTCGTCTGGCATGAACATGGGCGGCATGGGGGGCCTGAGCTCGCTGAGCGACGTGAGCAAGAGCATGGCTCCGCTGCAGAGCGCGCCTCGGCGTAAGCGCCGCGTCCTCTTCTCGCAGGCTCAGGTGTATGAGCTGGAGAGGCGCTTCAAGCAGCAGAAGTACCTGTCGGCGCCGGAGCGGGAGCACCTGGCCAGCATGATCCACCTGACACCCACCCAGGTCAAGATCTGGTTCCAGAACCACCGCTACAAGATGAAGCGCCAGGCCAAGGACAAGGCCGCCCAGCAACAGATGCAACAGCAGGAGGGCGCCTCTTGCCAGCAGCAGCAGCAGCAGTCGCCCCGCCGGGTGGCCGTGCCGGTCCTGGTCAAAGACGGCAAGCCGTGCCAGGCGGGCTCCAATGCGCCCTCCACGGCGCTGCAGGGCCATCACCAGCAACAACAGGCGGCTGCCACCGCCATCTCTGTGGCCTCCAATGGGGCCGGCCTGGGACAACATCCGAGCCACCAGGCTAGTAGTGCCGGGCAGTCGCCAGACCTGGGCCAGCACGCGGGCAGCAGCCCCTCGGCCCTGCAGAGCCAGGTGTCTGCCTTGTCGCACCTGAACTCCTCCACCTCGGACTACGGGACGGCCATGTCTTGCTCCACCTTGCTTTATGGCAGGACCTGGTGAAAAGGACCAGCCGGCCTCGCCTTCGGCCGGCGCCCACTTCCCCTTTCTCCCCGAACGAGCTGACGTTTCCCCTGCCTCCCCCAATACCCCTCCCTTGACATTTCCCTCTTTTTTGTTTGTCTGTTTGTTTCGGAGAGGAGAGGAGAGGAGAAGAGGGGGGTTGGCCTTGGTCTCAGTCGGAAAAAAAAGAGACTCTGCTCTCGCAATGGCTGCCGCCGAAAGTCGTCTGGAGAAGTTGAGGGCACTGGAAGCCATTCAGGACCGTGTGTCCTCTCGGCTAACGTGGAAGCTCCATTGGACGCTTGTATGTACATACACAAACATTGGGGCGAGGGTGGGCTTTTCTCCCCTCCTTCCGCAAAGTTCACATCGGCACCTCTGTAGACATGAAGCCCCCGACCCAGGAAAGCGAAGGCAACGCAGCGACACTTCGGCGCCATAACATCAGCTCACTTCGGTTCGATACGAACTTGTAGCTTATACAGTCCATCACAAACCTTGGACTAAACCCATAGTTTTTAGCAATCTGAATATTTTGTTGATTTTTAAAATATATATGGAGTAAGGATCTACCAAACAAATCAAAGCTTTTTGTTTTTCGTTTTTAATTTTAAGGGGGAAAGCCACTTTTAAAAATGGATCTCCACAGAACCTTGACATTTGGGGCAGTTTATTCTTTCTTGACGCTCCTTCCTTCCTTCCCTCCCTCCCTCCCTCCCCCTCTCTCTTTCTTTCTTTCTTTCTCTGCCCCCCCTTCTTTGCTACTTATGTAGATATATTTGGCTTTAAATATATTTCCTAGGAAGCGTCTAATAAATTATAAATATCACCGACATTCCTTATTGCCTTTGGTATTTTTCCTGCTCTTAAAAAAAGGAAAAGGGAGACGAGTCCCGCCAAGAAGATTCCCCGAAAGGCCCACTGAATTCAACGGGGAAAATGTCGCAGCCATTTCAACAGGAAATACGATCAGGTCCCTGTTTCAGGAAAACTAAAAAGCAAAGATACACCGTTGGTTCATATATTCCCGATTACCTCCATTGCGAGTGAAGGGAATCCAAGATAATGAGAAGACAAGCAGACAAGGGAATCCAAGTGGCGTCATTCATAGAGGAGAGACAATATTTGCAGACCCACTAATTGAAATTCCAAAAGGGAGCATTTAAAATACTGTTGATGCCCAGGGTGGGAAAGATAACAAGGGACATACTAACAGGTAAGGGGAGAATATCAGAACCTTGTAAAAAGCGTCGGCTTTTATTAACTTGTAAAAAAAAAGAACACACCCATCATTTCTACAAAGGTTTCCTATGTAATTGTATTTTAAGGGAAGTACAGTCATCTTATTTATAATCAAAATAAAACGATAGTTTATTGTGCACGAGGTGTATCGTGTAGTTTGACTTCACCGCAACCCGCACACACTCCGCGGAGTTTATAGGGCCGGAGGCGGACGCGCACTCTTCCCCCTCCCCGCCTGACGCTTGTGCTTGTGCGTATTGAGGAGGAGGACGTATGTGGACCAGAGATAGCTTCCCAAATCTTAGTGAGCGGGGATCGGTCTGTCCTTGGCTGGCGTTAGAGGCAGAGCAGGTCGCAGAGACAGTCTGAAAACGTGCTGAGCAGGACTTTCTGGACTTCAGGCTACGGCAACCTAATTTACCTGCATGTTCAGGGCTGATAGAAGGGAACGCAAGGCCATTTCCTCGCAAGTGATTTCCAGCGTCGCCCAGTCAGCTTCGGGGCAATATAAAGCCTATTTTCATGACTGTAATGTTAGCACAGCGGTGGTTGGATGTTGCTATCAATCACGTCAAGAGGCATCCAAAAGAGGAGACCTTCCTGGACTTTCCTTTGGGGTTCTCTTTCTAGGTGACCTTCCTCTCCGCCTATGTAAGAATCACTGCTTGGAAATCAAGACTAGGGATTTGCAATTTGCCAGAGGCCAACGCGGGGTGGGGTGGGGTGGGAGATGGCCCTCCGGGCCGATGGTCGCTAGAGCCGCACAGTCTGCGAAAAAAATTTGGGACGTTCTGGGTGCGAGATCCCACTCTGCCCTTCGGCGGGTAGCAGGGGTGGGGTGGGGGATAGGGAAAAAAAGAGGGGATCCTTTGGCTTTAAAAAGAAAAGAAAAGAATGGTTCGCGGATACAGGTGCCACGTGTGCCGGCAGAGATAGCAGGCATTCTGTGCAATGTCCTGCGCATACCTCTTGTTTAGAGAGAGAGAGAAAGAACAAAAAAAAGAAAGAGGGAGAAAGTGAGTTTGGTCAAGTGCACGAGAAACATTTCCAGCTGTTTCCCTTCCCCCTCTTGCCAGATCTATTTTTTTTTCCGTCTTTTACAGCTCTGTGCTAAAATTAGCATCTACAGAGCCCAAAATGGAGCACTCAGAGCTGTCATTTGAAATCCTAATGTGGTTTTCTTTTCTTTTCTTTTCTTTTTTTTCTGGTGAGCTTCTCTTTTTTTAATGAAAAATCTGCATGCATTCAGGGCTTGGCAAAGAAGAATCAGCGGCGGGATGGGGGGTGGGGGTAAGGGAGCCCTCACCAGCAATAGCTCCGTATATTGGGAATGGGAACATCAAGGTGTGGAAGATAGGATAAGAAATCGACCTGCCTTTAACTGTTGAAAAATATATTTGATTTATAGATTCATCCCACCTCTCTCATCCCAGTAAATCCATTTTGGTGTTTAAATTAGCAAGGCGAGATGACGGGGTGGTGGAAAGCAACTGTGACACATTCCTGAAGGTACTTGTATTTCCTCTTGCCTCCCATCTGCCCATTAGCAGTGCCCTAAAGTTAGACCAGGGTTCCCTGATCTGTTCCTTCCAGATAAGTGTAAAAAGGCTTCCTGAAGTCAAGCTCTATTCCAGAGAACTGTTATTTTACGTTTTAAGGAGGAAAAAAAGGGGGAAGCCTTTGGGGAAATAAATGGTCTGGTGTTTCTGGACAAATTCATAAACACATATTTGGAGGTGGAACTAATGGCTGTAATGGATTATTATGTACACCAGCTTATCTTTCTGCAACTAGATTTAGTTTCGATTAAATAAACTGGCTTCCACTTTGTCTGGTGTCGGCTTAGTTTAAAGTCTATTTGCTTATCCCACCGAAAGGTGAATTCATCTCTTGATAGATCTCTAGAGTCCAAGCAAACACAATTCAAACGTTATTTACCTATCAGTCAGGAGAAATGCAAACAAAACTGTTCTAAGAAAATTACAGTTCTTTTCCTTTTTAAAAGAAGGAATTATATCATTGCTTTATAACTTTCCTTTCAGGGTTGAGCTTTGGCTGATTGAGGCCCATCAGTTTTTTTTTAAGGACAAAAAATATTTCTTATTGAAATTTCCTTCCGGAGACATGCAGAGTATTCAAACAAGTCCTAGTTTATTCTTATTTCTGTACTGCCTCAACCAAAATATATTTGCTTTTGAAAATTGAGCTTTTAAAACTATTGTTTGCATGATAACCCTGAAATGGATGAATACCTGCAAGCATAAACATAGCCTAGGTTTGGAGTAAAGAAAACTAATTAAAATCAGAAATGATGGAAAAGACTCCACACTTCAATTTTAATGAAAATTCTACAACTAAACACACACACACATAATGTGTGTATATATTACATACAGAATATGTGTGTGAATCTCAGAGGTTTTGTACTTCAGAACAAAGGCAATAGGATTTGAGAAGCTAATGAAAGATGGATATTTATTTATGATAGTCTTGTGAATATATTTTTTCTGTAAAATTAACAGGCAACTTGATTGTATCAATACGTTACATGTACATATAGTTGGAGGGATGTGGGCCACAGTATGTTGGCTTGCAAGTCTGCCTCAGAATGACAGATCCTAGTCTGCTTGGAATAGTTGAAGCATGCCTGAGGTAAAACTGGGTTTTGATTGCAATTGTGGCAAATTGGCCAAAAATGTGCCCAAACTGGTACTGTCCTTACTGTTAACAGGGAGTGATGCATGTGACCCGGATATGACCAAGTCTGATAACCTAGCCTATGCAATCCTTGCCTTATTAAAAAGCATTATGTGAAAGGCTAGAATGATCAAATCCATTATGGGCAGTAGAGGTCAATATTTGTGGGCCCATTTGTTGATGACCATGGCATATGGAAGACTGAAACATGGAAGGTAAGAGGAGTAAATGTAAAGAGCATGAATTAGTAAATGAAAGAAAAGAAAGAAAAATAGATAGATTGTATGTCTGTGAAACTAAAAGAAATGGAAAGGTAGTAATAGAGCTAAACACAGGTGATCTGCTCTTGTAAAGTGGAGTGGATGAATACATGTAGTATTCATAGTATTCATGAAGGTGCACATTTAATTAGGAAAGAAAAGACTAAAATGTAGTAAAGTATGAATTGAATGGTCTCTACATTGTTGTGGGTGCAAATGAATATGGGAATCCATAAGTTGGGGACAGCTGTGAAAAATAGTTAATAGTATGTTGATTTAGTGAAAGCATTTGACAGTGAATAGACTTGAATTATGGCATGTTTTTCACAAGTGTGAAGGTTGATTGCTAGAAGGAAAGCTTGTGTGAGAATAAACTGAATGCTTAGTGAATTGTTCAACATTGAGCAGGGAGTAGAAGAAGGATGCATGATGACTCCTTTATTATTTAACATATTGATGGATAAATATATAAGAAATGTTTATGGTGACATTTGTGTAAATAGGAATATGAATATACATATACTTTTGTATCTGATTATATCATTTTTGGCTAAGAACACTAATAATTTCGATGAATGTTGGATAGATTGTATGATGCAACAAGGAGAATGTACTCAGTATTAATGCATCAAAGGGCAAGGTAGTTTTGTTTATCAGGAGAAACAGAATGAATCACAAATCATACATAAAAAGAAAAAAAACAAAAAAACAAAAAACTAGAGCAAGTAGATAAAAGTTTACTAAACATGGGGAAATGGGTGGAGAAATTTTGAGTCATGTGTTAGCAGAAAAGTGGTGGACAGTATATGATCTTCATCATACAATAGCCATACTTTGCTTTCCTGAAGGCATTCTACTTGCTCTCCTTCACTTTCTTTTCCTTCCATGTCCAATATCTCTTAGGATCAACTCTTAACACTACTAAAAATTAGTATGTCCCATATTTTGAGCTATTAATATTATTGTTATCTACTATTAATACTTGGTTTCATAATTCAAAAACAAAAATGAATTAATCACATGTTTAGATGTTTATTGAACCCTTTGCTATGTGTAGGTATGAACAAACTGAAACCAAAACCATGTATTTGAACCAGTCACCGTTCTTAATCATTCTTGGGTCTCCAAATATCCCAAACATTTTTCTGTTCTTTCTTATCTCATTGCCACCCATCCGTTCATGTCACCTAATAAAATCATTTTCTTGTTCAGGTTATTTCCAAATGCTTTTATTTATTTATATATATATTTATATTTCACATTTGTCACTGCCCATCACACTGCAAGGTGACCCCCCCCCCCCCAAACTCATCTCTGGTTCTTCTCTTTCATTCAAAGTGGCAAGTTTAAAAAACAAAAAGTAATATATGAAATGATATATGAAACAAGGATAATTGACAGGGACAGAAAGGTAGGGAAAGGAGTAGTGAATGATGTTGGTACACACTAGAGGTAGTTACATTTCCATTTCTTTTTTATCTCATGTCTTCCATTTCTTTGGTTTACTGAGCCTTATTTCCTTGCATGACGTTGCTTATCCCAAAGGTGATGAATGGTGAATATCTACATATTATATAAAGAGGCCATCTTTCAATATTGCTGTAAAGTGTGGATGGAAAGGGACAAGCTACAACCCAGAAGGGAACTACAGCTACCCAGAGATTCGTCCCATCTGATGTTGAGTATTCAAGCACCTTTTTGTTATTTTCCTGACTATTAGCGAGAACGCCAGTGGGGACTCTTCTAGGGTCTCTTAAAGAGGAAAAGATGAGCCCAAGTTTTTCGGCGGAAAAGATCGGCCAGTTTTTCTCCCCCAAAGTGTGTGTGCGGGAAAGCAACCGTTCAAAAAGGACGCGCGGTCGGCCGGGTAGCGGCTGCGAGGGCCTTGCTGAGGCTGGCGCTTGTCTAAATGCCGAGAGCCGACTGGAAAGGAAACACGGGCTGGCCGACGAAGACGGTCTAGCCTTAAAGATACTAGTTGGAATAAAGTTGGCAGCATCTCTTTCATCTGCCCAGTTGGTCCTCCGTTGGCTGGGCGGCTGGGCTGTGGAGGAAGCCACACAGCCCTTTTATCTGTGCTCTCAGAATGGTTCCGAAAAGTAGAGCTGCCCTTGTCTATATCAAGCTGGCGATTGACGCGAAAGGCGTCCCGGCACAGGGTCAGGTAAGGCCGGCAGTTTTACACCGCGTTTTCCGTCCGTTCAACCCGAGGATCAAGAGAACAGGTGGCTGATCCGGAGGCGCTGCTGCGGGGCTCCCTCCTCTCCCTACCCCGTCACACTTCCTTGAGGAAAGCTGCCCGAGGGCCTGGCTTTCCGAGAGCCAGGCTGTTTTTCAGGATAGCAACCCAAAGATACAATGTCCCCCACAAGCGGGTGCTTAAAGTTCAGAAGGCGAGACAGCCCCGCCATTTTGTAGTTGAAAAAAGTTTTGCCTCTGCTTTGGTGGAAGCCTTATTCGAGGAAGGGGTGGGTTGAACCGCCTTCCAGTCACTGTCGTGACTGGGGTGTTTTGTGCTGGCTGCCCTGACACCTGGACTCTGAATAGGAAGGAAGGAAGCTTGATTTTCTCTCGGCCCCTCTACTTTCTCTCTCATTCTCAGTCCTGATCGCAGATGAAACTCTTTTCCCTTTCTCTTAGATAATGTGATTGGGAGGGGGCAGTTCTCCAGACCAGAATTTCACTGGGATGAAGTTGTGGAAAGGCGTACCTGTTTGTGAAAATGTCATGGGAAACCAAGCAAAAGCGATCGTGGAGAAAACCTGCTTAATAACAAGTCCAGGAAGCTGGAATGGGTGGGAGTCTAACAGGCCAGAGAGGACACTGAAGTAGCAGAGCCCACTGGTGATATTATTTCAAGGTTCACTTCTTGTTTAACCTGCCAGGTAATGTATTGTCGAAGGCTTTCACGGCCGGCATACAAAGGCTGGTGTGGATCTTCCGGGCTGTGTGGCCGTGTTCTGGAAGTTCTGTTTCCTAACGTTTCGCCAGCATCTGTGACCGGCATCTTCAGAGTGCAGGAGCACAGACAGGAGCAGTTCTCTCTGTGCCCAGGATGGTGTAACCCTTTTGTGGGTATTTATAGAGATCTGAAGGGGGGGGGGCGTTGGGGGGGGTTGGGGGGGCCTGGGGGGGGGTTAATGAGTGGCTGCTTGTTTTGGTATCAGAATATCTGTGTATCTTCCTGTGGGTTAGGCAGGGTTTTTTCTTCTATTGAGTTGTTAACGAGTGGCTGCTGAGGATGATTAGCATGTTCATTGTGTGAGCTGTTCGCATGTCCTGGTGGTTGAGCTGAGTTCGTTGACCTTTTGCAGGCTGTATTTTTCAGGATTGGTAGCCAGGTTTTGTTGATTTTTAGACTCTCCTCTTTTTTATTGAAACTCTGCTGGTGTTTGTGAATCTCAATGGCTTCCCGGTATAGCCTGGTATAGTGGCTGTTGGTGTTGTCCAGTATCTCTGTGTTTTCAAATAGGATTTTGTGTCCAGTGTGCCTGACAGCATGTTCAGCTACTGCAGATTTTTCTGGCTGCTGTAGTCTGCAGTGTCTTTCATGTTCTTTTATCCTGGTATGGATGCTGCATTTTGTGGTCCCGATGTATACTTGCCCGCAGCTGCATGGTATGCGGTATACTCCTGCAGTGGTGAGGGGATCTCTATAAATACCCACAAAAGGGTCACACCATCCTGGGCACAGAGAGAACTGCTCCTGTCTGTGCTCCTGCCCTCTGAAGATGCCGGTCACAGATGCTGGCGAAACATTAGGAAACAGAACTTCCAGAACACGGCCACACAGCCTGGAAGATCCACACCAGCCCTGCCAGGTAATCTTTGTGAGTCTCATTCTTGCTGGTGCTCTCTTGTCTTCCCTGCTCCCACTGTGGCCAACAGCATTGGAGATGCTAGAATAGTGGGTCTCCAAGAAGCGTTTGTGGTCCTGCCATCTCTGAATTCACCTAAGTATATTGTGGAGCCAAAACACTGACTTGGAGCTCTCTGATGTCCCGGAGTTTTTCCCTTCAAAACGTGGATGGTCAAGGAGTTGGGAGATGCGAGCGGGCAGGCCTGAGGAAGGAACCATCCACAATTAATCTAGACAATGTTTTTTCACCCTGAATTCAAGATCTGCAAAGCTGCAGTAAAAAATAAGGTTCAGAGAGACTCTTGGTGACTTTGTGGATTTATTCATGTAGTTTGATTGGCCCTCTTATAGAAGGCGTTGCACTGCCTTCTTCCAAAATCCTTTCCCGACGACTCAGTCTAGTCTACCACCCCAGAAATCCTGTGGGTCAGTTGGGTACCCACACTCCTTATTTGCTGGAAGTGAGCTTCACTGCATCCCTGTAGGACTTGCCCAGGCCGACACATTTAAAGGAGAGGTGAAGGCTTCCCTGCTGAAATCTCTCACTCCTCGGCTGATTCTAGAGACCCTCCCTTTGAAGTGCTTTTGGGTCAGCAGCTGCAGGCCACAGTGACCAGCTCTGCTCTGCCGAGGGTTTGTATTGAAAACTGCCTGGCCATATGAGGTTCTGGTTTCAAACTGTTCTTGATGTATGGCTTCGCAGCATTGAGAAACACATGAGGACCTCTCGCCCCCCCCCCCCTTGCTTAACAAGGAGGACTTCAAAATAATACTGGAGGTGGGAGGGAGACAAACTTCAAGCCATTCATAGGGAAATCCATCTGGATTTCTGCAGTTCAAACAAGTCGATGGCAACTTTCCTCAGACTCCAGGTGATGTGAATTTCCAGTCAAAAGAATTGAACCTCATGGATTTTAAACAAAGAAGATCCTGGCATTTTGAAATGCATGGAAATGTGTGTGTGGGTGTGTTTCAAAAAGAACTCAGGTGCTATTTAAATTCAGTGACATTCTTGGAATCAAAAACATAGTTCACTAATCTATCCATCCACAATTTCTGTAATATAGCTATGAATTGGGGTAAATGAAACAAGAAAATTTAGTGTTAGCCCCCAGAGTACGTAACTCTGACTTCTATATATTTGTGAATGTGTCTGCACATGTATGTGTGTGTTTGTGTATGTATATGTGTGTATATATATAGTCCCACTGTATTGGCTTTCAGAATATTCTGTAAGATAAATGACAGTTTAAATATAAATGTGAACACATCAAATTCCTGCAGACTTTAGTTGATCATTCCTTAACTTTATATTTGGTTATAATCAGGAGGTGTAAGTTAATTCAGAAACATAAGGAGCCAGTAGCTCTTGGATTCTAGTTCCTTGGTCCTCTAGGATTAAAGTAAACAGCTTAATTTACTTCACATTCTCAAAATGTGAAATGATTCAGCTCATGTAAAAGGATGGTAGATCACAGCATTTATAAGAATTTCATTTGTATTGAGGTGCAGTTATGTCCTCATATGGACCTTTTAAAACATTCTATCATTCACTCTCTGAACATTGTGCTGCCCATAAATTAACATTAGGTTATTAGATGGAATTCATATAAACATTCATTCTCCATTCTCTTTTCCAACTCTAAACATGTTTCCAAAGAAACAAATTTCTCAAAGGGTTATAAATATCAAAATTTCTACTAATTTTTAGGAAATATTCCTGATCCTGCTAACAAAATTAGATTAAAAAAAAAATCCAATCAAGGGTAAATGTGACAAAAATAAACAGACAAACAAATAAATAAAGGACCAGGAGGGCAACACTAGAGTTCTACAGTTCATTTACTTTAGATTGACTCATAACCCATTTCAATAACAATCAACAAGAAGTCAAACCTACCTACCTCCTCTGTATTTCTCCTAACTCATACTCAGAGAGAAACTTCAGAAAAGGGGGGCTTCAATCCTACTCTAGCAAAATCAAGTGAATTTTGCTTAAAGGGCTTGATCTATATACAGTACATTTCAATTCCATACAGATTTGGTCACTCTGAAATACATTCAGTGAATTCAACAGTGCTTAATCCTAAATCAGCAGTGTCCATAAGGTTCCAGTGTTTTAAACCCCTTACATTTAAATAATGTGGATCAATGGTGAATGTGTGTAGGATTCAAGTGTGTATGCACAGTTAATGATAGTTTCTGAGTAATGTATGCTAGTTCACCAGGTGCCATAACGATAATATATTTGTATTTGAAGAAGTAAAATACAAAAAATATAACAGTACGGGTAGCCCGCTTTACAGCCCAAATCAATAAGAAAAGCTTAATTAAAATGGTTTTGATCAGATGGGTTAACAGTGCAATCCTAAACATGCTAAATGGCCCCGTGTTCGATGGTGTCTACAAGAAAATATGATCAGAGTATTAACTGATGCATGGCCATCTAGGAACAAAGTCAATCATTCAAAAATTCAAAGATAATGAGATCCCTTTCTGAGAAAATACATGCAGTTGGACTTAAGTGCATTGTGCAGGCTGCAAAGGCCCCTTCCGGTCCATTTCCACCGCTGGACTTCCACTGATATCTAGGGTTACTTTCATATGTAAGTGGCTCATTCTAGATCTTCCTTGATCTAAACAGTTGCCTGTAAGGTTAGTTCTAAATCCCAAATGACCCTGAATGTGTATCTGAACACACAAAGACCCTTTGATTATGCAGTGATCCTCCGATAAACTAAGCATAGGTACCCCATGAATGCACATATCTTAAATACAGATTTAATCTGGGCAAGCATGTTACAGCCATCTAACTAGTAGACTGAGAAATCTTGTGTCATCCGATGGTCAGAAGCTGCTGCCCTGGTTGGTCATCACCCTGTGTTGGAAAGGATCATCATGTGGAGCAAAGAGGGTACCCTCCCTCTCTGCTTAGCCCCCCTCCCATGGTCAACAGGAAGGGATCTGAGAGAAGGTCTCATCAATATGCAGGGGGCGGTGAGGGTTCAGCATCATGTATGCAGCTGAACTGCGCCCAGTGACTCTCCCCCAATCAGAAGCCAAGAGGCGAAAGGCTGGACGGGAGGGCCGAGATGGGCGTGAAGGGTGGGGGACTGGGGAGAAGCCGAGGGAAGGAGGAAGGGCGGGCATCACCGTGAATGAAAGAGGGGGTGCTGATCTGTGGCCAGGCTACCCACCGCCTGCTCTGATTTCTAAGCCACTCTGTTCCAGCCAGTCACCGGCCTTTCTTCTTCAAGCTCTCTCAAGCCAGAGAAGAACCAGACTCCTTTTCCCGTTTTCAGAGATGCGGTTTCGCTGAGATCAGCTGGAAAAGCTGAGAAGGAAAGAGGCTCTCGGGATTGACGATATGGAACTTGGGAAAAGGCTAACAACTGTGTGCCAGGGCCAGAAGCCAGAAAAGGCTGGAGATCTTTTTGGAATAATTTATTTTAAAAATAAAATAAAACAAAAATTATTCTGGGGGACAAAATTGTGCACTGTTTATATCTTACTCCTTCTGGCCTATACTCAGCTAAAATAGACTGTACCCAGGAAAGTTTTTAAACTTTTTTTTCAGGCTCCATAAAGCTTGATTTGGTCTAACCCAGCTTTCTCTCTCTGGAATCAGGCACAAGGGGTATTTCAAGAACCGCAGACTCTTCATAGGAAAGGATGGAGGGAAGACAATTTAATGGATTATTTATTCTCCATCAAGAATGGAACATAATGGGTCATTTCCCTCCATCTCTTTCCATTTCACTCTTTTCTATTGGAAAAAATCTCAATCCTTGATTTCCTTTTACTTTTCGGTATTTTTCTTGTGAAACATTCATATAAAATAGCCAGCTGCTTTACTGAAAAGAAATAATGTGTTTGCCATAAGTTGCGGCTGATCCTAATTCCTGAAGGCAAAATCAATAGACTTCTGAAGACTATTCTAAAACCAGCATTTGATCAGAATGCATTGGTACTTTCTGAATGGTCAGAAAAATCCATAACTGAATGACTATTAGAATGCTTTAAACTCCAAGCAAGGTGATTGGCTATTTACACAACGGTATTTTTAGGAGCTCTGCTCAACTGGCCAGATGGAAATGTATGGTTCTTCCAAACAGTCATTGAAAAAAAATTGGCATAAAAGGCAGGTTCTCCCAAAAGTGAGCACTGTGCAGCATTACAAACCCATCCTGGTGTATTTGTGTTTATGTTATCATTTGGAAGGACAGTGTATTTATAAGAAATCGATGAGGACTGCACACTCTGATATACATTCCACTTTCGTGGAAGGCAGTCCCTTGCATGTATCTCTCATTCTTTGGGATTTTGAACTTTTACTGAAAGCTATCACAAGATGCTTCAGATGGTTCAATGAATTTCTATGATGATGTGGAACAAGTCAGTGCAATGATCTCAACTAATCTCTTCCATTCAGAAGCCAAATGCCATACAGTAATAAGCATTGCCTGGCCTTTATTCTAGACTTACAGAGTAAGGAATTACAGCCACTTGCATTTCTTTCACTATTTGGTAGAGCAGGTAGAACTACCAGATTTTAGGCAAGCATAACTCTCTCACAACCAACCATCTGGGCTTATAAGAACTTATCCAATGGAACCAGTTTAACAGAGTAAAAAGCTTATACCTGTGTTTCTTAGAATTTTACTTGCTGGGCTGCTGGACCCAACAGGCTAAGGAGGAAGCAGCATGGAATTCCATTACTGTTTCTCATATTGATTGATTCATACTTCATGCAATTGCAGTGCTTATCATATAATCATAGCCAGGTGAAATATTTTTGAAGCTTCCAAAATGTTCAACCAAATATTCCTGAATCCAGCCTTAGCCTCACTTTACTTGTTCTTTCCCAACCTGTTACTCTCTAATACAGATCAGCTTCTTCCAGCATGGTGCCTTTCAGAAGTTCTGGGATCCCCACAATTCTCTGCCAATAGCCATGCCGGCTGGGAATTTGAAGAATTGCAGTCTGAACACATCACATTGGAAAAAGTCATTATAAAAAATAAATGATCTGAACAGAAAGCAAGTCACTATACAGAGTTTAGGCCAAATTGGTGTATTCAACCACCAGTTCCTCCAACTGAACATCTGAGAAGATTATTGTGGGGTGGGAGCAGATCTCTTTAAGTTTCCTGTTTGTTGGAGTTAAAAGCTGAGGAGAGGGGAACAGAGGGGCTATTTATATGATGGTGCCCTGCCTCTCTGCCAAAATTATTTTGCTGCAATATTCTGCAGTGGCCAAATGTTGCAAAATAAATCTACCTCTCTGAGCTGGTTCCAAAGGCCTGTAGCCATCATTCCCTCTTCAATACATTTTAAACAAGAGGCTCTAGCCAGCGACTCTGATTCAATACACATAATCAGTTTGGAAGTCTTATTTCCATTTGAAAACAGGCCTATTTGTAATCATGAGAGCCGGACATGCTGAAAGATACAGAATAACGTGCTGGAGAGAGGGGGAAGGGAAGAAGGGAAGAACCCATAGACAAGCACAGAAGATTTGCTTTCCTTTCCTTCGCATCTTTCCTTCAAACCTAACTAATTGGTTTAGTTAGATTATTTTATTTTCAACACAGTACCAATCATTTGTTTGCTTTTTTAAATCTTAACATTACTTTTGAAAATATGCTAAAAAACAAAACACATGGTCAGATACACTGCTAAAATTTAGGAAGGGAGGAAGGCTCCTAAAAACTATGATTGAAAAAGGATGTTGATTGGTCTGACAGCCTCTTCAAATTCAGAATCTTTTAATCACATTCAAAAACAGAGTGGGTCAATTTACTTATTTTATTTAATTTCTATATATGGTCTTTTCTCCAAGAGTTCAAGGAGAGTTACATGGGAAACTCCTGTATTTGATCCTCACCAGAGCAACCCCGTGAGGTAGGTTGAACTGAGACTGGAGAACTGAAGAAAGCTCAGTCCATGAGTTTCCTTGTTTACTGATGGTAGACTTGAACTTGGCTCAATTGTGATGGAGAAAATAAAAACAAAACAAGCAAAATGGAGGCTGCACTCTTTTTCCTCCCTGTCTTTTGGATGTGACCACGATCAAACCCAACACCTCTCTTTGCCTAATCCTATCAGATCCAAATCGACCCTTCCTGCCTTCAAACCCCCCTGCAATCCCATCTGAACCAAAGAACAGAAGCCTCGCTCACCCGCTCACCATACAGCCCAAGGGCAGCCCTAACAAGGGAATTGCAAGGCAGCAACAAGATGAGGAGCCCCAACGTTCCATCCTCAGTCAGGGATGCTCCCCGATTACCCCAACATTCCATCTCCTTAACAACGGGGTTCCCAGCTCTGCTGCTGTGCCTGAAAGGGCCGTTTTGCCTAACAATTGAAATAACCCCAGGTACAGGGACAAGGACCTGCCTAGTTTCCCCAAAACTGGCCAGCAAATCAGATCCTTGGGATTTCCCACACTATAGCCCTCAACTTCCATAAAAATCTTTGCTTTTCCATAGTTCGGGGTCTCTCTTTCTTGTAAAGCAGTCACACAGCTATGGATCGTTGCAATAAACTTGGTTGCTTCTTCTCAGTGCTGCGCTCTGTACAGTACTTCTGAATTTTCCATGAAGCCCTGCTCCTAGTCCAACTCCTTCACCACTAGGCCAATTATTTTTCCCAAAGGGCCATCTTGCTCAGGGGGCTTTGAAAACAACTGGTCAACAAACGTTCTGCAAGAGGCTGCTGAGGAGGGAGGAGGCTTGACTGCCTGCGTCTGAAGAAGCCAGAGGGCCTCCTCCGATCTTCCGCAGGTCCACGGGCCTTCCTTCAGGAGGCAGTCCTGTTCCTCGCTGGGGGAAAGCAAAATCGGCTCTTTCAAATTCCATGAAACCGAGCTTCCTCAAAGGAAAGGATGCTGGAGATGGCCGCAGCTGGAAGGAAGAACTGGGGAGGAGGAGGAGGACTGGGGCAGCGCTCAGGCGCAAGCTTCGGGAGGCTTTGCCAGACGATTGCCGGAGTGCCTAGCCGGGAAGAGCGTCAATCTGCAAAAAATGTCACAGAACTTCTATGGCTGCCCAGAGTTGTCTGGTGAGTGAGTGGCTGTAGAAATGGAGCAAAGAAAACCCAATCAATCAGTCAATCAATTGGAAGAGAGGAAAGGAAGAACAGGAGAAAAAAAACATTGTGCATGTCCTAGAGGGACAATAATAGCAATAGCAACGGTATTTGCCGTGTCACTTCTTCGAACAGCCAAGTCCTTCTGGTATTAAGGCCAGAATCTTGGACCACCTGACCAGGAATGCACCTCCGTATGCTAATCTGCCGCTAGCTCAGACTTTGTTAACTAGAAATGCTTCTGCATGTCCAGGCAGTCTAGCGCCCCACTTCGGACAGCCAAATACCAGTGGCAGAGCCGCAGCAACAAGACAGCCTGTCTACCACCTTCCCCGGCTGGGTGTTTTCTGGGAGTGTAGATCACCAGAATTTCCACCCGGTTTGGCCTGCGCTGGTGTAGGCATTCTGGGACAAGTATCAGATCATATCAAAATTGCCATCCTCAAAAGCTTCTGCCCCTGCAGGCTTATCTCTGGGCAGGTAGCTTTTCCCAAGAATCCGAACCTTTCGACATCCCCTTTTGGCGCTGGGTTGGCAGGAAAAGCTGTCCCTCCCCCCTCCCTCCACCATTGCTATTCAACTCCTGGTGCTAAGTGAAAATTAAGAGGACCCACCTCTCCTTACTACCCACTACGAGCACACCGTAGAAGGAAAAGGTTGATGGGGATGGCTGCACAGAACCTTACATTAATTCGGGGTGTGACCTGTCGTTGTTCAGAACAACAGCAGAGTTGCCAGTTCTCAGGAGAATCTGACTCTGCAAACGCCACATTTGGAAAGCACCCCTGCCTTCAAAGTACTACTATATTTCCCATTTTGCCGGTGTTAGTCTGAGCGGAAATATCTTGACTCCAGCGGTGCTGATAGCGCTTGGTTTTTTTCCCTCTCCTTGCTCCCTGCGGTTCCCCCGCTCCTGACTTTTACTGAGGATCCCTACATGAAAATAAATTGGCATTTTGGCCCATTCTTGCAGATTACGATTACAATCTGAATCAAGATTTCTGGATTTAGAACCTTGCAGATCAAGAGAGTTGCACGCGGAGACGCCTGCTTAGCTTGCTCTTTGCTACTGACCAGCCCCACAAGAAGCAGGAAAGGATCTCCTGCCCAATCCACATAGAAAGGAACAGTGCTTGAGCAAGAAGATTTCCCAGGAGATTCTGCCCAAACAGAATCCAGTGGATCCACTTACATCAAAATCCTCTTCTGGCTCTCCTCTGCAATCAAGCAAGACTTAAGGGCCAGAGCTGCTTCCCCTCTCTGCAGACCTACAATCCTCCTCCGGCAGCTTAATTTAGAAACCTGAGGCACAGGAAGTGCGATCTTTCATCTCAGGATCTGCTTTCTTTGACCGGAAACTGTCCCCACTCCTTGCCCTCCCCTGTTCTTCCTGGAGTGCTTTATTGGGACTTTATCTTTGCTGTGAACTGGGGACTGGATCGCGGAGGCACGAAACCCACCTAATCTGGTCTGCCCAAAGGAAAGGGCCAGCTACTTCTTGTGATCTTTTCCTAAAATTCAAACATGAGAATATTCCTAACCTGGGGGGATGTTCTGGTGCTATTTCAGTTTCAAGCAATAATTTCAAAGCTGTAATTAATGCACAGTTAAGTAATGGTCTGAAATGAAGCCAAATGTACTAGGTTTCAAGGCTATTAATTTAAGTATCAATGGCATTTTCGAAGTCAAAAATACATCTGGAATAAGAAATAAAAAGCGCTAGGGAGTGCTTTAAAAATAAGCTTATTTACCAACTAATAATATTTACTAATAAGGTATAGGATGGGCACTGGGCACCAGAAACACCATGCAAGTGGGGTATCCTCAAAATTTAGAAGGAAATCACTAGGAATAATAAGAATGCAAACTTTCTCTTAAAATTATTTTACATTTCTGTATTAAGAGCTTGATCTGTATTCACTAGGAACTGGTTAAGAAATACCCTGTAAAATGCAACTGCAGAATCGAATAAGACAAAATTGGACCTCATCAACAGATTTCACTCATAATGTTGATATTTCAAATGATTTAGCCTCAACTGAATTCAAGAATCAAAAGACTCTAACCCTTCGCAGAATTGGACTTCTGCCTGAGCTTTTCTCCTAAATTTCTCCACATTTGCATTGGAGATTTCGATTCCAATAACTAATTTTGCTTTGGAGAAAATGTACCCAGAGCAAAGAACATTTCAAGATTAGTCCGGGGTAGCTTCTCCAGACTCAGCATGAGGTCCAACTATTTGCGTGGGCCGTTGATCCAATTCCTTCTAAGATCACGCTTTTGTGGGCCTGTGTTAATAAACTTTTAGCTACATTAACGTAGCCTTTCTTACCTTGAAATCCTTGGCTTTAACAGGTTGGCTTATAAACAGGATAAACAGGTTTGCTTATAAACAACCTTTCTTGGAATTAAGGGCACAATCCAACTACAATTAAGCCCTTAGGAGGAAGGAGTTAAAGCTCCCACCGCCTTTATAGGATTCCTGAAAGCTTAATTAGACTGCTCCTCTTGTGATGCTGAAATCCATGGGATTGCGTCAAAGTTTAGGAGTCAGGTATAAACTTCAATGAAGTCAACTGCAATGATTAGATGTTGATGCTTAGTAAGTGTGCAACAAGTGGGACTTAGTTTGGGGATATGCAAACACTACCTAGTGTGTGAAAAGGGGAAGAAGGAAAGGGGATTCGGATAGAAACAACACAATCGTAAAGTCATCTCTCAGAGTTCCTTCTAGTAGGAATAGGATTTCAGCCTGAATGTCCGCACTCAGGAACTTGCCAATCTTGACAATACTCCAAATTGCCACCATTTACCAGGTTGTGTCCCCAAGGAAGGAATCGCTGCCCAAGCCCTTTCCAGGTGTGATTCAGAGCATCTTGTAGCACCATCCATCTATCGTGGTGGGGAATAAATCAGGAATGAAGACAGGCTTTATACTGCCCCAGCTACAGCTGGGCACGGCCATGTTTTCAAAGATCACGTTGCACCCCACACTAGACTAGGCTTAATGGGGCTGAGGGCTTTTTTTGGTTCTGCCATTGTCTTGTAGCGGGCCATCTTCCAAAGGCAGCCAGTGGCTCACTTTTTTAGGCTGAGCATGTGATGTCACTGTAGCCCTTGGGTTTTGTGTAGCTGACGTTAGTGGATTGTGTGATCCCTTTTTACGGGCACAAATAAATCAATACCAGATGGAGAACTATCTGACAACTCCAGCTTCAAGAAACATTGGGGCAGTTATGTTGATGGGGAGAAGGAGCCTCTTAACACAAGAGCTGGGGAGACTGGGGCATGGGTCTGTGTGTGTCTTCTGGAAGTTTTTGAGAACCCCGGCCGAGGCACACAATACGTTCAGGGTGGGAGAGGACATAAATCTGAAAATGAAGAAGCAATTCTTAATTCCTAATCCCAGGAATTGGCTGGCCATCCTGTCCCAGAATGATCCTTTTCGATCTTTCTGCTGGAACAGCACTCCTGGAGTGATCCATTGCCAATTACCCAAGATGTACAGTGGGTACCGACCTGCGCCCTGCCCGTCCCCCCGCGGGTCTGACGCCAGCGTCGGGGCCTTTTTTCCTGGAAGCTGCGGGCAGGGGCGAGCTCCGCTCGTTTGCTATTTGCATCTCTTTCAAGTCAATGCCCAGCCTTGAGGCTGCCGGCCAAGTTAGCAGGATTGCGCCCTGCACGGCTCCGCGCGCTGAAGAAGTGCGGCCGTGAAGGACCCTTGAACAATTATTTTTCCCTCTCGGCCAGCCTCCCAGCCATTGATAGGGCCTGCAGCGGAGGGCCTCCCTTTGGCGAGCCTCGGCGAAACCGGCCTCGCGCGAAGCCCGAAAGCTTTCCATGGCTCCGGCGACATCTCGCTTCCGAGAGTGGCGGGGCTTCCCAGGCGTGCTAGAAGCGAAGACGGCGACTGGCGGCTGCCATTCATTTCCGCGTGGGGACAGCGCGAGTGGCGTTGAGCCCTTTTTCCCGTCCCCAAATTAGGACCCCATTACGGAGACACGTCGGCCTGTGCGGACCCTTGTCCTCCCGCGAAGAGGAAGGCCGGGAGGCAGAGCGCCGCGTTCCACCCCGTTCTCCCCTTCAAGGAGAAAGGTCTTCCGCAACGGGAGGGCCCTTCGTCAGATCGGTTGGCTTTGCTCCTGCACAGTGGTTTGCTTAGCCACGGAATGCACAGGCTTTACGGGGCCGAGTTCGGCCCAAATACATATGCAGAATACATGCATTCATTTTTCTAGGATATATTTTCTTATAAGAGTAAGGCCCATAATCTCTAGAGTAATTTCAGTTTAGCGAAAGTTCTCTCCCCACGGCTAGCCCGCATTCACCCTCCACCTGGCACCAAAACTGTCCACCGACTGCAAAGCTTTAAGGGCGGGGTGCAAATGGCGTGACCCCGAGGTCTTTTGCATGATCCACAAACCAAGAGGAAATTCTAAATGCTGCCTGTTGCGCCGCTTCCCCGCGAGATCCCCGCCATTGCCATCACTGGCGCGGGTGCACCTAGAGGGGCCTCAGCCGGTCGCGGCTCGCAAGGACGAAGTAAGGAGGAGTTGCTCCAAGCGAGCAGTGAAAGCTACCCTCGGGCCTACCGCTTCTGCCTCCTTCGTTTGAAAATTCGTTGAAGTGCATTTCTCTCTTTCCCATATGCACGGCAAGCAACAGAGAAGTAAAATACTGCACAAACTGGATTTCGGGTACAAGGTGGCAGGTGAGATTCCGTTCCACCTTCCATCCGGTATTAAGGAGCATTTCACGTGGGATTCACTCTAAACTTCCCCTAAAAAATAACCTGGGCTTTCTGCAGGCGGGAGGGTGCAACAAGGTTACGTTTAAAGTACAGATAGAATTTTGATTAACTTCTCTAGGAAAGATTTCACATCTGTTGAGATATAGGCGAGTGACACTGGCGTCACTCTAAGGAGGCACGGGAGTGGGGTTTCTGTAAGCAAGTAAGTAGGTTATGAAGCTGGAGCTTCCGCCTACGCTGGGAGAACGCATTCGCTCCCCAGATTTTCGTTTACCTTGAAATAACCCCAAGTGAAATGAGAAAATAAGCCAAGGAGAAGAAACCTCGCTCTCTCAAGCCCCACCCTTTAAAATTCTGCTTTCTATTTCTAGATGCTCACAGAGCTCTTTCCTAGGATTAGTTTACTCTTGAGCCGGACAACTCGGCTCGGTAGGCGTTAGGCTAATCAAGTTCGCGTGATGTGCACGTTCGCCTGGAAAGAAAGGGATCCCTGTGCGATCCTACGGGATTTCTCTCTAGGACCTGGAGCTGAGGCGAGGTGGCCTACTTTTTTACTGTGTAAGGCCCGGCAGGCGTTAAAGTAAGCGCGCCTTAACTCGGTGGGCGGACTTTGTAAGAGCCTCTGAGATCTCCTCTGCTTCGAAAAGCTCCTTCCGTTTCAGGGGGACTTATTTAAAGTGAGCTGGGTAAGTTCGAAAGAGGAATCTCTTCAAAGCAATCCCTTAACCCGATTCCTTTTAAGTTGGGGTCTCAAATGTCTCCCCAAACCCCATCTTTAGGAGGCTTGCCTAGAAGTTGAAGTCGTCAGCATTTCATGTTGAATTGTTCCGATAAAACTCTGCTCTGGGCCTTGTTACAAAGCAGTTACTTTTTCCAGATTTAATTGGAAGGAACTTTCTTGAAATCGAGGGACCTTGCTTTGGGAGTGAAATTGATTAAGACAGGGTATCATCCTTCCCCTGCCCTCTTTTGTTTTGAATGTATTTGAAAGGATTATTCTTCTGACCAATGAATACAAACGTAATTATCAAAGCAAGTTGAGGGATATAATGAGAAGATAATCATTAAGGGGTTGTCTAATATTTCACATGAAAAAAACCACCCACTCCCGCCATCCCTTTGCTTCCATTTTTTTTTAATGTACTTGTCCTTAACCTTTTAAGGCAATGGCTGTAAATATAAGATCTATACTTTCTCTAATAGATTTTCCTAGAAGCTGATGACAGAGAACCGATTTCTTTTCTATTAGGCATTACTCCATCTTTGTTGAAGGCTTCGCAGAATGAGCACGGATTAAGATTCGATTTGCATCTCTTAAGCTCCCTGTGTGGTCTTTGTCCGGAGCTTGTAACTGTTAAAATGACTTGTTCGGAAGCGTGTGGGCTCTCATCCTGCCGCTTTTGACAGAATGATTGAGAAATTCAGTTCGCCCTGCTAGGATTTAGCCCGCGGATTCCACCTGAACCTTAAGCAATTAGACCCTAATCTCAGCGTAATCATAATGGAGTTAGGATTTCTTCTTGCACTTTGTATATTTCCATTAAAAGAAGAATGAGGAGGAGGAGTATGAGGAGGAGGATAGAAGAGGAGGAGAAAGCTCGTAATTCCTTTAAACAGTCTTCTTCTTTTTATGATCCCCCCCCCCCCCCAGCAGCTTTACGGAAATTCACTGAACGTGGAATTTGATGAAGATGCCTGCCTTTCAGTTGTCTGTTCCTGTAGCAATAGGTCTCATACAACTGAATGTGCTGGCTATGAAAACTGCTCTCCTTCATTACGCACTCTTCCCTGGAAACCTTAGCTGCAGTCCTTTACACTTTCTTTTGAGTTTATTTGCACAAGAGTGGACTGCTGCCATTCCTGAAATCAGGGAGAATTATTCTCAAATAAATCTGTGTTTAGGATGAAGGATGCTCACAACTTTCTAGAATACATAGGGACATAGTCACATGCACACTTTTTTTTTTTTAAATCACAGGCAAAGGAATGTTTTTCAATACCTTTTGGAGAAAAAACAAATGGAAAGTAAACCAACTGAGTTTTTGGAATGAGGATAACCCGTGCTGATCAAAGACGACTAGACTTTGAACCCCAAATTGAGAATATGTGTTAGTTTGTATGCATATTTATATACTGAAAGAACATCCACTTGGAAAAATTGTATTGGGTGTGGGGGGCATTGTGTATTCATGGAGAACTACCCTCACTGAACAGTTGTTATCATTCTGGTGTAGTATCACAAATGTAAGGTTGATTGTAATTTCCTTTCATCTCCTCTGAGCAGTATAGCTGTCTAAGGAAATAGCATATCTGTCAGAATTCTTAAAAAACTAATTGGAAACACAGACATAGGCACACACTTTTCCAGTTATCAGAACCATTTGTGCAAATATTTTTCAAGCCATATTTGTGCCCTTGTTGGTGGTGAGTGACACATTTCCCTCCCCTCAGGGCATTCTGCTTTCTAGCCATTTCTAAGATTTGTTTCAATTATTCCCCTCATTCCCTTTCTGCCCATTTAAGTGCTGAAACATTTATGCGATAGACCTTTTCCAATGTGCTGGGAATTGGGGAGGCTACTGTCCACAACCTTCCCACCCACCAGACTTTGCTCTTCCATTTCAAGTAAGTTGGTGGTGAATTATGTTCTTTTTCCAGCCTGTGTATCTCAACCCTCCAGAATTTAAATACATACCATCATAGTTTTTAACATTTCTCCTTAGCTAATAGCAAAGTTCTTGCTTCTGGAGTATTATAGTTATTTCATGAATGAAAACACACTCAGGTAAAAAGCAGCAGGGGGATGAGGAAGAGGAAGGGCCTGGCTTAATAAGGATTGTTATAGCCTGGCCCTATTTGTTTATTCATAAGTAAATGAATTTGGTGGGAAACTGACTTTTAAGGGACATCTGCTAAACTGCGCTGCTTCTCCCTCTCAAAGGGGCAACTGAGTCTTGGTGAGTCTTTTCTTGCTAACATTCTTAAATAAGATGCAACTGCTGCTGTTTTCCATATGGCTTAAGTATGATTTCCACTGGAGTTTTATTGTTATTTATGGGCTCTTTCCTTGCCTTGATTTAAACCAATCAAACAAAATCAGAAAGGCTGGATAAGAGGTTGGAATAAGTAAATTAGGAATAAATATAGAACAGAGATTCAGCCTTAAGAAATTTAAGTGCCAGTGAACAGATGCTGTCAAGAAGGAGGAACTGGCAGACAATTTAGCAGTAATACCAGAGCATCACAAATGTATTGATTGCTAGAAGTGAAAGGTTCTGTAAAACAATGCTGTAAAAAGGTTTCTTGTTTACAGCTTGTCAATTAGCCATGAACTCCTCCACAATACTCCATTCAATTTTTATTATTTATGATTTTATAAACCAAAATAATCTCTCTCTATTATCAGCAATTTGGGGAAAACGTTGGCAATATAGGGGATGATAATATTTGAATTATAACTTCTTTTGAAAGGAAAACACACTCTACTGAAAATTATAGTTTAGAACAGAAAGGAGTAAGACAACAAGACAAACAGCACTTGAATTTTCCCTTCCATACACCACCACTGAAGGTACTTGGAAGGCAGGGGCAGAGGCTGTATAGCTTGGTAGTCCAGTTGGTGGGGGAAATCCAACTTCTTTTTTGTTATAGTAATTTTATTAAAAATTACAATTACAACAATAAAAACTAATACAAACTAAAAAAAATAAAAGAATAAAAAGAAAAATAGAAGATGCAGAAAAGAAAAAAAGAAAAAGTAGAAAGAAAACAGAAAAGAAAAAATAAGAATATAGTGAGGAAAAGAAATATTTAAAGAAATGACTTCCCCCTTCATCACAACAAGTATAAACAATTTTAGTAACTTATCACCTTCTCTTAAAATACAACAAATGAACACTTCTTCCCATATCCCATCTCTTATCTATAAACTAATCCATAAATCATTGTCGTTTCAGTTCTGATGTCAGCAAAAGTCCATTAAGGGTTACCAGAGATAACAATATATCTATTTTAATCTTGATCAAATAAACCAACTTTCTATTCCTTCCTTTTACTTCTAACAATCTTGATCTTTAGTCCCTTCAAATAATGTCCTAGAACTTAATTTCTTTTCATTTGTTCTTTGTCTCTTCTCACAAAATTCTTCAAATCTTTTTTCCTCTTCCATAACATCTATCTATAGAGGTAGACATTCTTAAAATTAACTTCTGGGTCCATTGTTCAAAAATATTCAGTACGTCTAACGTTAAAATATTTTGCTTCATTCTGTATTATTAAGTCGAGTTTGAGTGTTCTTCTCCTTTAATTGTAATCTTTAGTTCTTTCTAGTACCCTCTAGTGTCCAATTTTTTAAGTCTTAGGTTTCTTAAAAAGAATTCAGAACAAAAGCATTTTCCTATGGGAAGGATTCTTTATAATTAATTTCAAAATATTATTTCAAATTTATCTGGATCCTTAGTCCATTTGTAACTTTCTAAAATCAAACTTTTAATCACCCCTTTGCTGTTTATCCCCCCCCCCCATTTTTTTTAAGTCCTTAAACTTGTAGTTAAAACTTTTTCACTAAGGATTAAAGGAAACTCACCTGGTGCTGTAAAACTTGTTGATACAAAGGTTCCTAACAGCTGAAAGGCAGTTAACAAGCAATTTCCAAAAGTGATTAGAAAGGAAAGTATCCGAACCCAGTGTCATTTCAAAGGCACCAACTGCACTTTGAGCAAGATGGCTATTCCCTCATCTCCCAGAGCTCTAAACCCACTGGAGACCGTTGTCTTGTGATCTCCTCATGAGGAGCAACTGTCTGGAGCATTTGTGGGCGATTTCAAGTCCTCTCCTTGTCTGGAGAGGAATTATTGAAGAGCCAGTCTACTGGCTCTTCATTCCACCACGTTGTCAGCTCTACTTTTTGCAGAGCCATCTTCAGTCCACCATTTCTTCCCTGGTAGTCTAGGGAAATATAACTTCTTATGGAGGTGATTTGAAGCAGAGAACCATGGTGAGGGTAGGACACTGACTTTCCCATTTTTCAATATTCTGATACAGAATGTTCTCTTCTAAGTTTTTCTGATGGTATTTTAAATGTGGAAAGACATATGTAAAACCATGGCAGGGAAAGCCAAATATTTGTGAGAAGTGATGAGGTGTTATAGAACAGAAAACCTATGAGTGGGGGGAGTAAAGTTCATTCCTCTAATGCTTCTCCAGTCTTAATCACCCTCAGAGATGATAATTTCTTATTTAAATGAGTCACCACACTATCAATTTCAGTATTTATGTATAACTTCTTATTTGGTTGTGAAGATCAATGGCAGAAATGAAATAAGAGGGAAGATGAGAAAATGAAGGATTTAAATAGGAAGGAAGGAAGGAAGGAAGGAAGGAAGGAAGGAAGGAAGGAAGGAAGGAAGGAAGGAAGGAAGGAATTTTACCATTGTGGGAAAGACAGGGTCATTTGGAAAGACTCTGAGGGGAATAGTTGGTGAAGATGACAGAACATGCAGCAGAGAAGGCAAAATTGACTTGTTTGATTAGAGAAAGATCAACAACTACATTTATTAGTGACTGGAAACCCCTTATGGACATTTTGCTGAAAAAAGAGAAAAATGAACTTGTGATTTATGGGTTTGATGATTAGAAAGGGGCAGAAGGAAACTATGGTGTAACCTTAGAGAGAGAGGGTAAAATATAAATGCATTTATAACCTCTGTTAAGAAGATTGGAAACTGCTTCCTTATAATCTCTTCGCTTCACTTCACTTCTTTTTCTGTTTTTTCTATCTTTTTTTCTCAGTATACACTATTTTTCTTTACTGTATTTCTTTTCAATATTTGTATTGTAAAATGTCTTTAATAAAAATAATATATAAGAAAGGATGGAAGAAAGAAGACAGGAGGGAGGGAGGGAGGAAAAAGCTAGGTGATAGTCTTAATGTGCAGATGGCTCTCTGGCTGATTAGGATTCCACAATTTCCAGTGGATTCTGTATTAGTTCCAGGGTCTCAAAGATACTATAGTGTATTATATACATTATTTCTCCACTAAACTAATAGTACAGGGAAATTATCCCTTGCTTTCAGAGACAACAACAAATCATCCTGATATATGTATAAAGCACATGACAAGCTCAAAGGAACTTCAGAGAAAAGCAAATAAAAAAGCTTCAAGACGGTCCAAGACAGCGTTAAATCCTTTTGGAGCCAGAAAAGAGAAAGATAGATGGGCTTGGGGTGACCATCATATATAGCTAAACTCATAATGCAAGTGCTGAAAGGGTGAGAGCCAGTTGAGGCTATTTGTTTAAGATTCACTTGGTTACATACTGTCTATGAATGGAGACATTTACCCACCATGCTGGAAATGACAGATGTGCTAGTCTTATTCTTTACTAGCTTGATGAGCTTTGATCACTCACTGTATATATTAAGCTTTCCTTTTCTGAATACCATTACTCTGAAATCTCCAGCTTTTTCAGAGCATGTGATCTTCTTGGCCTGCAGAACCCATAAACTATATACTATCCTTTTCTCTGCTTTGGTTAATTAACAACTACAGTGAATTGCATCAGCCCTGGAAATGTGTACTGCCCTACTTCTGATAGTTTGCTCGCTAGAAATATGGATTTGATATGAACCAGGAAATGTTACATGGACTGAGGCATCCAAATACAGGCCAAGTTATTTTCCTACAGAACAGGTGGCACAAAAGCTTGGTGTACTTACATACTGTATTTATTTTATTGAGAATACTTGTAACCTGCTTTTCTATAACATGTTTTTGTCTTTTTTCCTTGGGTGTTCTTTGTGTTTCAAAACATCATCATGGAGACTTCTGAGTAGGCTGAAGACAGATAATCACATTTTTTAATATTTTTAAGTCGCTCATCATAATTCTAGTTCTATTATACAGCACAGGCATGTTATGGTGAACAGTGTATTTAGTTATGAAACCTGATTATTGGATATCCAGGGGAAGGATTAAGATTACATAAAGGCATGGCTGAAGCAGAACCAAAGCTGAAGAAAGGCACTTTTAATTCCAGTTGGGACAGAACAAAAATCTGATTAACTCAAGATGTAATGCATGGAGTACGAAGTTGTCAATCTAGAAGAATACATATCATTTGAGGCTAGTGAAAGTTTTCTTGAGGAAGCAAGAGCCATAGCATAGAAGATACACACTTTGCAAACAAAAGGCCCTAGTTTCAATCCCCTAGAAACAAAGTTGGAGAAGTACTGATAGACAAGATGGATGAAAGGCTTGGCTCATTATATGATAGCTTCCTATGTTCTAATAAATAAGTTATGCAATGATGTCAGAAAATAAAGAGCAATGCCTTTTCATTTCTAAATCAATACAGACATTTCTAACCATTTCCCAGTATGTAGATTAAGGCAGGATTAGTTAAAAAGTGGACCGAAACGGATCACAGACAAGGAAAGGAAGTGTTTCCTGACCATGAGAGCTATTAAGCAGTGGAACCATCTGCTTCCTGGAGTCACAGAGGCTGCGTCACTAGAAGCTTTCAAGCAAAGGTTTGACAGCCATTTGTCTGAGATGGTTTGAGGAGTCCTGTATTGGGCAGGGTGTTGGGCTAGAACATCTCCAAGGTCCATTCCAACCCTATGAGCTTATGAAGGTCAAGTTGGAGAAGCATTAGGAAAAGGAAGATATCGCAATGCCAATGTTGACCATGGACTTTGAAGTTGAAATCAAAACTTTGTTTTGCTCTCTGCAGCTGTATGTTGAGATGAAAATAGGCATACATATGGTGTACTTAACAAAATTCCTGCATATAAATCAGAAACCCAGAATAATTCTATAAAAATATTTATTAAAAATGTAACATAAAAATGTTTAAAATCTTTAACTATGCAGCTTGGGGCAAGTCTTATCCATCCAGAAGTAAGTGCCTTCACATTCAATGAGACCTCCTTCTGGGCACATGGAAAGCTTTATCTACTCCAAATCAGTGTTTTGGGCTACTGCTAGATTAGAGCTGTAGATCCCATTTTTAAGGTAACCATTTATTGGCATTTATTGAGTATTTCCTGTACATGGAAGGGAAGGGTGTCTGCACCCTTCTATGCTAGCCAGCTTTCTTCTTGGTTATTTCTTCCCATAACCAATATGGAAGGAAGAGGTAACTGGCAGTGTTGATCCATGGAATCAGAGGAAACTTTTCATCTCAAGCAGCAAAATGTCTCAGGCGAGCTCTGTTGTACATGGATTATTACTGGCACATCATCCTTTTAGAATCTAATGTAGGCTTTTTTGAAGACCACTGGCTGGTGGAAAAAAAATATAAAGGCCACTCTGAAATCCTTGTGGCTTCAGTTCAGTAGAATAGCTCCAAGTATGAATGTGAAGATATTAATGGCTCATATTGTTATCCTCATGATGAGGCTTTATCATCAGTAAAGAGACCGGCTGCATCTAGAACAGGATTCCTTTTTTTAAAAAAAACCCCACCTTTTTGAATATAGCAGGATTTACTTTTGAGCAAACCTGTATAGAATAGTGATACAAAGACTATTGAAAACATGCTGTTACTTGGGTTATATTTTTATCTGGGTAGTTATATAACTGATGGTTTTTGAAATGGAACTGTGATTTACGAACTTGTTGGAAATCTTTTGTTAACTGGAATTATATCATGTTGATTATCTCAGCTGGTGTGATATAAGACTGTTTCTTTCTTTACTGGAATGCCTGGAACAAATGGTTTTTGTTTACTGTGAGCACCTCTAAACATATGTGGGATCTTGTAGGCAATAGTGTTCTGTTTTGAAGACCTGAAGTCATTTAGCTCATATATAGGCGGCCTGGGACCCATAAGCACCTAGAAGCTGATGGGCACATCTCTAGGCATCTACCTAGCCTTTTATCACTCTGGGATTTAAAAAATGAAATGAAATGAAAAGCTGGCGTGCTGCAAAGCAACACACATGGCTTTATTTCTAAGAAGGCATCTGACCTCACAAGTATCTTCAAAAACAATAATTGTGGGAGGCTGCAGTCAAGTCCATTGCTTGGAAAAGTGTCCTGATGCTAGTGAAATACAGAACAGTCTGGGGAGTGGGTTATGGGCATGGTGAGGAGCATCATTCCATTTTCCTTCTGAGAAATGACGATTCTATGACTGGGTGTACTTGCCATTGCAGCCAATTTGTGAGACAATTGCTCCCCACATTCCAGTCTGTTCTCCAGCTCAAAAAAGATTGGGAAAAGCTGCACCGTTCAAGACAGGACATTATCTGTTATTTCATCAGCATGTTTTTTTATTTGTTTGCTTTTTGTGCTTCATCATCCCCTAGATGCAAATGGGATGTTAAAAAACCAGATTGTAAAAATGTTTTGCAGTTGCCGATTTGGCTAAAGCTGCTTGTGGTACTGTGGCATGAAGCTCAAGCTTTGTACAGTCCAAAAGAGGTGATATTACATTAATCTCCCCAAATTTAAAGGCAGATTGTAGGTGGCGTACAGATGCCCAGAGCAAGCATAATCCCAAAGCTGCTTTCAAAATCTTAAGATATCCTTATTATAGATTAAGCTATATCTGTCTACTATTTATTTTTGGGTTTTATATATTCATTTGCTGAGTTCTTGTTGCTATACAGCAAGGTCTGATATTGCGTTGTATAATTATAAAAGAAGGAACATATAAATACAGTTCTTAATTCCTGCTGAGAAAATTCTTGGATATGGATATGGGACTCTTCTAGGACTGGAATCCTTCCTTCCCTTTATTTCTCTGATAGTTATTTTAATATTCCAGAATTTTAATGATAATTATTCTATTGGCCCTCTGTTGTTAAACTAGGTACAGGAGATTTACCTTAGGGCATAACTTCCCTGTTGCTAACTGCTCCTTAGTCATGTTCACAATCCACCATGAATTCCATGACTGATTGTAAGAAGCCCACATTCTTTCATAAATATATTTATCTCTCTCTTTCCTTCCCATAAGCTCAATACCATAAGCTCCCCAAATTACTTGTGCATTTAATGGCAAAGGAACTGTGAGAAGCAAATTTAATTTACCCTTCTGTTAAACTCTGCTGCAGATATAACTACACTATAAGGAATTGAAGCATACTGATACTAGTTATAGGTTTATGATTCATATTCTGGCTTAGAGATATTTTAAAGATTAAAATGCACGCTTGATTTATTGACATATCTATAGCTTTCTTATTTCACACTTCAGACAAGGGAAATGAGAGATGAAGGCCAGATCAGATGAAATTATATATTTATGTAATCAAATATTTATTATTATCATAAACGTGTGCTGCCCTTTGACTAGAACTAATTAAGCCACATTTTCCTGTTGGATCAAAAAGATAATATTAGGTATACCTATGAATGTAAATATTTATTCTGTTACTGTAGAAACCTGTCACCAAGAATGAACACATCAAGAGACAGAACCAAATTATTTCACTGCCCAGGAAATCTTCAGTGCAGACTTGGTCCAAGTGTGGAATGATCCTGCCTGAAAGCTTGAACAGCTGCTGTCAGTCACTGCTGGCAATATTAGGCAAGTCAGATTAAAGGTCTCACAGAGTATAAGGCAACTTCTTTTATCCCTAAGGATGAAACAAGAGGATAAAATATAGATATACCATATTTTTCCGTCAATAAGACGCCCCCATGTACAAGACGACCCCTATTTTTCCAACCCAAAATTAAGAAATCAATATTTTAAAGATAGTGCAGAACACATTTTTATTTAGTAATTAGTTAACATTGACCTGATACACTCAGTGGGAGGAGGTCCAAACTGTCTCTCTGCAGCTCTGTTTCCATGCTCTTTTGCATAACTGATTACATTCAAGCACGAGTGAAACTGCCGATAGCTTCTCTCTGCAAACAGCCTTCTCTAATTGGTTTGTTCAGCATCAGCTGATGTCAGTTACATAAGGCTGGTGATTGGA
Source organism: Liasis olivaceus (assembly GCA_030867105.1). Classification (NCBI taxonomy): domain Eukaryota; kingdom Metazoa; phylum Chordata; class Lepidosauria; order Squamata; family Pythonidae; genus Liasis; species Liasis olivaceus. The sequence goes on from CM061349.1 coordinate 50,166,651, forward strand.
GGAAGTCTGTTTGGGAGACAAGCTATTTCACTTGTGATTGGAGGCTAGCAATAGGAGGAAGCCTGCCTGCAGAGACAAAGTATGGGCAGTTTTGCCACCGCGCGGTTCTCTCCTCGGCTGACTTCCTTGAATAAGACGCCCTTCCATTTTTAGGGTAAGGATTTTAGAAAAAAGTATCGTCTTATAGTCGGAACAATATGGTAATTATAAATACCCCTAGCTCCTCATATACACAGTCTGCTTCTGTCAAAGGTAATTTGCAGCACAAACACAGGCGTATTTATTCAGAATCCCCATTGTGTTCAGTGGGGCTTTTCCCTAGATTATTATATTAAAAATTATATAATGAAAGGAACATAGCTATAATCACTTTTTGAAACTCCATGCTTCATCAGAAGATCCTTCATGTATTACAAAGTTAATGAATATGAAGTATACATGCCAAATTTTGTAATGCTGTATTTTGTAAGCATAGTGAAAACTTGTCTTTTTAACACATGATGGGAATGACCCAAGCACTAATCCCATAGCAAGAAGAAAGTGCACAGCCTACCTTGAAGCCTGCCTCCCCACCCACCTGATAAACCCAGAGCCAGCACTGTCCTTGATTCAGAGTAATTCATTCTCAGAATGTGCCCAGGCAGAGATGTCATCAGTGTTCCCTAACAGCTTGAAGGGATATGCTTGGAAACCCCAAAGATTAAGCATTAAGCCATGCAACTGCTTTTACTGCCTCTTGATCATATCACAGCAGTGCTGTCTTAGCGCCTTTATTTGTCTAGGTTTTTTCAAATGTGGCTCCTGAAGGTCAAGAGGGTGTGAATAGTTCTGTACTGGAAAAGAGATTGAGTAGAAAAGGATACTAAAAAGGAGGTGAACACATCTAGTTGCTTTTCTCAGTGTTACTTTAGGACATAAATTGTACTGACTCGTTCTAATTATTTGTATTTATATCTAGCTTTTCCTCTAAGAGCTCAAAGTACTGCAGTAGCATTCTCTCATCCAATTTTTACCTACAACAATCCTGATAAGTAGATTGGTCTGAGATTGTGTTACTGAATCAAAGCTATCCAGTGATCTTCCACGGATAAAGGTGACTTAAACTTAGTTCTCCCCAGTGTTAGTTCAACTCTTAACCTATCATCCCTGAGTAGGAATTAATTGCGAGATTGATTAATTCAGTTTATATGGCTGCCCACTCTCCAAGTGACTGTTTGATTAGGGAGCTGCACTAGAGAAATACTGGTCTCAAATCTCCACCAATCTCTTCTCTTCAGGAGGCGGGACACACAGCAGAGCCTCAGAAGGGGGAATAGAAGCCCCAGGCAGGTTCACATGGAAGAAATAGTCTTTCAGATGTATTATTATTACAAGCAACTTAGTTTTGCCTGTTTATTCATGCAAGCAAGATATAAAAATTAGAAAGGCTGTTCTTAACTGGTTACTTATTTTCAATTTCATGATTTTTGGAGATATTTTTAAATTATATAATGAAAGAGAAATTATAACTTCCATCAGGGATAATATTATTATTAAGTTGCATCAAAACCAAAAAGAGTTTTGCAATATTGAAAACAATAATATAATTATTATGGGTAGACTTTTGTGATCTATGATCCATTTTGTAAAACAAATCTGATGGAGCGGATTTCATGTTATGATAAATTTGCTAGTCTTTAAGATGTCACAGAGATGAAATTGTTTTACTTGTAGTCATTAATACTGCATACACTCTTGCTCATTGTATGGCATTTGGGGGGTTCTTTTGGATTATTAGGATTAAAATCACAAACCTATGTATATATTGATTCAGAAATCCCAATGGAGCTCAATGAAACTTACTCTAAAATAAATCTAAGTCTTAATTTTAGACTGTAATCCTATATGGCAACAAGTCTCATTGAAGGGTTACTTCTGGGAAGACATGAACAGGGTGACACTGTCATCATCTGTTTTACATAATTTAATATTCTTGCCTGGTAAGTTATTTTGCCTTTCCTTTAGTTGAAAGAAAAATATATTTGTCACGTCCATTGTCAAGTAATTTTATTTAAGTTGTACAAGTCTATCTGATTATTAAACTGATAAAAAATGTACAGTGCCCCAATTTGAATACTTCTGTACATTTCAGATGAAAAAACAACAGCATACCAAAGCAAGCCCTGCACGTGCAACATTTAAGGACATTCCATCAACTGGGATTCACTTCCTTACCACCACCTAGGGGAACTCCAGCACAGAAAAAGGCTGCTGCAGCGATCAAATATGCTTAGCAAGCCGACTGCACAGAACTAGAATGAGGCAACATAAGGGGCAACATGCACATTAATTTTGGCTTTCCTCTCTCATTGCAACAGTGTATTGGTTGCACCTATAACACCGGTTACATAGAAAAGGAAACTTTTATATGCAGACGAAAGTTCACTAGCACTGTTCTTGGGCAAGTATGTTTAAGACAGAGGTATTTCTATGACATTATGCAGAAATACTTATGGCATTTTAAGGGATCTAAGATCCTAGGCAGACTTTTGCTTCTGTCTTTGCATTTATTAGGGCTTCGTATGCCCATGCTTCCCATGCAAATCTGATTAGTAACATGTAGGTGTTCAGATGTCATTGAGTGTTTTGAATTTAATTCTTGGGGTGGGTCTTTTTCAGCGTTACATTTCTCATTTCAGGCTAGAAGATCAAGAAGGAAGTCTGCTTAATAAAACATGGAATCAGATCGTACAAAAGATCAATGATTGTATTAGCTGTATTGTTAGTAAAGAAGATTTTAATGGAAGTAGCATAGCAGCAGGTTTTCAGCATATACAGTATACAAAATTTTTGAAACTCTAATACTGGCTCTCAAACTTCAGATAAACTCTGTGAGTTATTAATATTACCAAGAGAAACTTGCTTAGAAATTTGGGAACCCCCAAAGGGTTTGATTGTTTTTGTCCTTAAAAAAAAAGAAAAAATAAATGAAAGCCTGATAAGAATAGGAATTGTGTAGCATGTTGATGCTTGAAATGAGAACAAGAAATGAAGCACTGCAGATAATTAGTTCTAGTCACTACTGGCTGCTCTGCAACATTTCTTACCGCCATGTACAGCTGAGCCTCAGAGTAAACATTTCCCACAGGCTGGATGCAGAAGCCTGCCAGAAAATAAACATTTTAGTCATTCAAAATCTGGAGGCATCACAATGAATCTTTCCAATAATGAGTGAAAGGCCGTTGAAAAACCTTCACTAAAGAACAGAAGAAGTCATTGACCATTCTGATTGGGCTCTTATTTGCTTGGCATACTATTTTCTCCTTAGAGAAAATCCATCCCCACCCTAGTTACATCTAAAGCGGTTGGATTTACTTATGTTGATTTAGTCCCCATGAAATAAATGGGACAAAACTGGTTGAAATCCAAGTACTTCAGGATTAACTCATCTGTGAATGAGGCTCCATATTATCTAGCCATATTTACTGTTTACTCTTCAATGTGCATTTTATTTACAAGATAATTGTTTTCTTTTCTATCAAGCCCTCATGAAAATTGTCTGGCTAATGCATTACAAACAATGAAGTACTACATTATCTCAATTAGAACTGTATTACATGTAGCAAGGTTAAATGTATGCAATAGTACCATTTGCTTCAAAGTTAATCCCAGTTACTAGTGCTATCAAACTCTATTCTAATGAAAATAAATATTACACACATTTTTTGTATAGAAAGTATTTGTGCTTTAGGTTTGGATTCATAAGCACAATTAGACAATTTTAATCCTATAATAAATTCAAATTAATAATAATAAACTATATGTATATAAAATAATTAAACATATCAAATTTATATTTGTGAATAAAAACATTTTAAAAGTTGTATCCAATTCTTGGTTTTTATAGATTTAAACATCAAATATCGTTGGTTGCTCTCCAGTCAAATGAAAAATGCCAATTGTCAAAGCTGAATGGCTCCAAAATCTTTCAACTAATAACCAAATTTTCAACATTGTTCATCCCCTCCACTAAACAATCTGTTTTACTATATATTTTCAATTATTATAAATTGTATTTTGACATTTCTAAAATTGAGAACACTTTTTTCTAGCTCTTCTCCATTCTTTTACAACAATGTAGGCTAGATTACACATTCTTTTATTTAATTTTTAAAAAACTATTTGAATAGAATATGTCATAAAGAAGACAAAAATACTCAGTCTCAGAAAAATGTAAATTTAACCATTTATTTAGCCATTGTTTGCAGTTTTCCATAAGCCAGTTATATTGTGACACTGCTGTCTTTAAGTTGTTAAGGCACATAGCAACCTTGGGTAGAGCAACTTTACTGGGAAAAAGTGAATAGGGTTTTGGAATGGGATTAATTAGGTAGAAAGCACAAGGACTTCTGCTTTCAGAGACAAAGGACATTGTCTCATGAATCTGCTTGCTCTTTGAGGGAGGAAAGTAAGTTTTTTTTTTTTAAATTTGGTTATAGTCAAATCTATCATTTAATACATGGAAACTTTCATTCGATAAATCATTTCCATAAGCCATCAAAGCTAATTATTTCATACTATTTAATTTACGAAGTAAAACATTCAGTGCAAAGGAATGCAAAAATGCCCCTTCAAAATATTTAAGCCATTTTAAAGCATGCTCACTTTTTGTAGCTTATATATCTCTTCTAAAGAATCAGCAGCTTTCCATTAGATATAGAAAACTCAAACAACCTAGATACGTACAATTTATTTATCTCCTGTAAATATTGCTGCTACTATTTCACTTTAAGGAGTAAAATCCACACTTTAAAGTTAGATATTCAATCAGAATCTAATTTTGTATGTTGCCCAGAGTCCACTGGAGTTGGGTGGCAAATAAATTTAAAATAAGAATAATAATTCTGGATAGTGGACATTGCAATACCTGGAGACAGCAGAATAGAAGAGAAAGAACTGGAGAAAATCACAAAATATAACGACCTGCAAATAGAAGTAGAATGACTATAGCAAAAGAAAGCAAAGATAGTACCAATAGTTATAGGCACCTTAGGTGCAATCCCAAAACACCTGGAGCACCACTTGAAGACCATCAGCATTGACAAAATAACCATCAGTCAATTGCAAAAGGCAGCTTTACTTGGAACAGCTTATATCCTGTGATGATACTTCTAACACCATCAAATAACAGCACCTGCCTATCTCAGGTCCTTGGGAAGGACTCGATAGGTGGATAAAAATCCAGTCTAAACATCTGGCTGACTATGCAACCAACCATAATAATTAATATAATCACAAAATATACTTTTGAAAGCATTGTTATAAAGGCAAACAGTCTAGCTAAATTAATAAAAATATGAATTAGCATTTGAGTACTTTGGAGAAGTAATTTGGATTTCATTGCTAAACAAAAATTCCATCAGAAAGTATCATATGTGGCATGATAGCCTGAGTAAGGAGAAGTTGCCATAAAGCAGCTTGTACTGACTTAAACCCAAAGTAGATATTTATGTAAATTGGATTAGAAAAGATCTTTGAATTAACAACTCTATATCTATATTTACATTTTTGCTTTTTCAGATACAGATATGTAGCATTTCCTACAAGTCCTGCAAAATCTGCAGTTTTAAACATGCTTAGTAGAAAGTAAACCCTATGGAACACATTGGAATTATGCCTAAGTAACAGTGCATAGAGTTACACTTTAAATTAATTGTACAATAGTTCTAAAAATAACCATATCTTGTTGAAATGAATCAGGTTTATCTGTCGACAACATGAAACAAAAATAAGTCAAATTATGCAATTGCAAAATCAAAAATCAATTCAATATTTCTTATAGATTTACATATCCCATTGCAAATGCAAAGTAAGGAACCTTTTCCATTATACTTCTCTGATTATTACCTTTCAGCTATATACCACTCCTTATTAACTTTCATTATTAACCTTTTCCCCTTTTTATGCTGATTAGACCAATAGTCCATCAAGAGGTTCTTTATAAATGCTGTATACTGATACATAATACAGAAAACCTCCAAATATTTTTCCCCATAAAAACAAATTATATTCAGTCATTTGATTTAGACCAAGGCATGCTTAGAGCAGTGCTGCTGATATCAGTGGGACAAGTTAGTTAGTACTCACTTCATTTCTTGTCTCATTAGGTCTATTGGTTAGGGCTAACTTAATTTCCTTTAGTTCATTAGATCTATTCTAAACATGAGTAAGTCTTAAGATCTTCAGGATGTAGGACTTCAGCTGGTGCAAACCAAAGATTTATTTAGTCCAGCATCCTTCCCCTACAGTGGTCAACTAGATGGCAGGACATGAGCAAATAGCCCTCTCCAGCTGCTGTTTTCCAGCAACTAGAATGTAGAGGCCTCTGATTCTGGAAGTAGAATGTTGCTGTCATTGCTCTAGCCATTAATTAATCCTCCATATTTTTCTCCATTCACCTTTTAATGTCATCTACAATAAACGGATAACATCTTATGTATCCAGTCCATAATCTCTTGAAGTATACTGCACCACTGTGTTAATTCATCTAGCAACAATTGCAGAAAATCAGGAGCAGGACTTCCAGCAATGCTTCCTCATTTTTAACTGCAGTGGCTCAAGACAGAATATCCATGCCTGGGCAAATCTCAAGGAGTATATCATGTTTTTAGGCCAACATTTATTTATCTAAAAAGGAGAGAGAGAGAAAAGAGAGAGAGAGAACAAATAGTCAACAAGTAATATTCTTGTGCATCTACAATATGAAGTCACTGACTGACCTTGAGCCAACAGCTACTGCTCAGCCTAACTTACTTTCCAAAGTTGTTGTGCAGATAACATTAGCAAGGGTGAGCAGAAGATTGTGTACATCACTGTGGTATTCTTTCATTCCCCGGCCATATGATACAACAGTAATATATGAAATAACTAACAACATGGTGCCCTTAAAGCAAAATCTGCTTTGTTACTTAAAATAGCTTAAAGCAACTATTCCTTTCTAATAGGCCTGTTTACTGAAATACAAACATTTCTTCATATTATCCACAACAGCTAAGAAACGCTATTCTAATTTGCTTTCCTTGCAGAGAGCAAAGTTGATTGATTGTCCTGGAGTGGAGTGTGGAAGCAAGTTCTAGATTGTAGATGCCACCCCAGAATGGATTTTACTTCAATACACAAAGGGCAAAACCTTTGAACTTTGGTGTTGGAGAAGACTCCTGAGAATAATGTGGATAGCCAAGAAAATAAACAAATGGATAATTGAACAAATCAACCCAGAGTTCTCACTCAAGGCACAAATGACCAGGCTCAAATTATCCTACTTTGGACACATTGTGCAAAGACCTAGCTCACTGGAGAAGGTTCTAATGCTGGGAAAGGTGGAAGAAAAGAGAAGAGGACAGCCAGCAGCAAAATGGATGGACTTAGTTACAGTGGCAATGAGTGCACAGTTGGAAGACCTGCAGGACAATGCTGGGGACAGATCATCATGGAGAAAATCTATTTATGTGGTTGCTAAGAGTTGACAATGATTTGATGACACATAATCAATCCATCAATATCTTATCAACAGATAGTATATCACTGTCAAACTGCTTGCAGAAGTTGGAATGGGGCTCAGTCATTTTAAGGTGGAGTCATTAAAGGACTTTTCAAAGATGGAATACCTACTTATGTACTATTTAGTGATAGTGAATGTAATGAGTAATGATTCTCTAAGATAAGGATTCTAGCCTATTGCCTTTCAAATATGTTAGAACCACTCCTCCCAGATTTCCCTGATGATATGGCCATTGGCTATGCTGACTGGGAATTTTTAGAGCTGTAATCTCAAAACATCTGGTTATCATTGTGTGGAAAAGGCTATAATAAAGGATGGCTCCAATTCAGAGCTTCATACTTCAGTGGAATTGATCAGTCATACCCTTCTTCATCCTGTTGCTAAACTGCAGAAGGGATTTATAGAATAATTTGTTTCCTAAGCTATATAACCATCCTTATTTAAATATGCAATTAATGGTTTAATAAATTAATGTACTGAGTAGCTTGATTAATGTTCCCAGCAACTCTCTGCATGCAGATATATACACACACTGAGTCTACTTCCACTTAGTGCTAGCTATCACATTCTGCTATATCATTAACTTCAGCTGAATGATTCCAGGTATAAAAACCAATAGAAACATCAAATTGGATGTATCACAATAGGACCAACCTCATAAGGATTTATTAAAATAAATAAGCCTTAATTAAGTTTATTGAATGTTCAAATAGTAAATAAAATCCCTGTCAATTACAATGACGTATCTGTCCCCTTCGCTGGATATTATAATTAATTAAACAGTACAATAAATGTCACTATTGTTATAAATTATAAAAGTTGGGAATACAAAAGGTAGAACTGCATTAAAACATATTTTATTGCTAATGGTTGGCAAGAAGACATTAAAGGGCAGCCCTGTGTAGTTGGGAAGTGAAAAAGCAGAAAGACAAATGGAATAGCATAAGTAAGTTTGAAGGCTGGAATGAAAAGTCCCTTTCCAAGGCCCTGGTACATTAACACCAGAATAGCTTTTGTTAAATAAGCTGCATTTGACAGTGAATAGAAACGTTTTATACCAAGTTCATATGAATAAGGCTTCCATTAAGTTATTTCCTTATATATTTAGAGAAGATGAATTTGGAATAAGATTGCACACAATTACAGAAATGTAGGATATGTAGACTAATCCATATCCATTCAAATCTAACTTCCACTACCTTAAATGAGGGTCCTGCATTGTGGTCATCAAGGAAATATCAGGCCTACGGATCTTTTTTAAAACAAAATATCCTGTTGCAGTAAAGCACAAACTGAATGTGTTCTTTCAAGAAACAGACAACTGTGGAGGTGGGAAGACTAGAAGAAAGATCTTTTTTCACTCAGATATTCAAGTACAAATGATAAGATCTGAATGGATTGTTGCTAAAGATGTCCAATTTGGACACTAGCCAGGAGGAATTATGTGGCCTTTAACAATGTGGTGTGGAGTTAAAGTCCAGGTTTTAGTCCATCCTCAGCCACAGAAACTCAATGGGTGACTTTGGGCCAGTCACTCACTCTCCACCCACCCAACCTACCTCTCAAGTTTCTTTTTTCAGGGGAAAAATAGAAGAAGGGAACCTATACATATCACCTTGAACTCCTGAAGGAAAGACAGGATATAAATCTAATAATCAATCAAACAGACAAGCATCATTCTATTTAGAATGATTCCTAACCATTATATGAGACTGTAAATTGCATTGCTGGTGCTAGATAGCTAATTAAAAAAGGAAAAAGAGGTGGTTTTGAATAATAATTTGAAAAGGCTTCTAGAATCTTGGATGCTATTCTTTTGCCTGTAATATTAAATGGAAAATATAAACACTGAAACTTTGGATATACACAACTTTTCCCTAAATATATTAGCAGCTGTAGACACAACCAACTTGGAACTTTTCCTCTGTATTTCACTGGGGCTTGTAGGAGATATTTGCAGTGGATTTTGCCTTGTGTTTTAAAAGTTTTACTATTAACTCTATATTTGATTTTATCTGATTATGACATAAATGCAGGCACATTAAGTGGGCTGATGTCAGCAATCAGGCCTGCTTGTTATACAACATCAATAACAGGGGCTCAGGTGTGAAACAACTGTAATTATAGGTATTTAGCCCAAATGTACGTCAGTTGTAACTGATTAGCTGTGTAAGTCTTTATAGTTAATTGAAATACTTTATCAATGAATGTCTTGACTGAGCAGTAATACTAACAACATAAACAAGAGATTCAGCTGAAGGGAGAAAAAGTTCTCCACATATTCATGTTACTATTTCTAGTCTGTGGCAGGAAAACTATATTCTGGAAACTTAAAGATGAACTGAGCAATCTAGGTGGGAAGGGGGAAAGTAGAGTGTTTCATGGGGAAAATGTTAAATGGGAGGGGGTGAAGTGAAGTAGAAAATCACCTGTCCCACAGCTTTTCAAAGTTCTGCTGAAACTCACTGGCCAGAACAGTAGGTGATGGAGGTAGTCTCCCTTCTGTTCTTCTCTACTAGTTTTTTATTTTATTTACTCTCCTGTTGGTTTCCATGGGACAGAAAGATCTATACCACCTCCAGATAATCCAAGGCTTCTTCCACAATGTTCCCTTGTGGGTCTACCACCAAACCCTTCCAGAGATAGAGCTACACCTATGGAATTTTCAGAAAGTGTTCTGAGTCCTTCAAGGCACACCTACAGTACTCCCGCTGTAGATGAGCTTCTTTCTGGGTGGGACAGACAGTCCTAAATGCTTGCAGCCAGTGGAACTGAAGATTGGGATTCCCTTTAATGAATCCCAAGTATGATGGCATACTCTTATGCAGTGTTTCTCAACCTCAGCGGCTTTCAGATGTGTGGACTCCAACCCCCAGAATTCCCCCGCTAGTATGCTGGCTGGGGAATTCTGAGAGTTGGAGTCCACACATCTTAAAGTCGCTGAGGTTGAGAAACTGCTCTTACAGACTACCTACAACAGCTAATTTTATATTAGGCTTGCTAGTATTTAGGATGTCACAAGATTCTCCATTGCTTTCCATGTTACATTCATTCTTAGTGGAGGGCCAGTCATGCAACCTCCCCCTGAAAATTAGACTGGTATTACCAAGCTTTGAATCAGAAGAAATATATTTTTTTTTAAACCAGGTTTTTGATTAATGATTTGACCTATTTATCAGAGCAGAGTTATCTCATTTCTTAATACAGTGGTACCTCGGTTCACGAACGCTTCTGTTCACGAACAATTCAGTTCACGAACAGCTCCGGTCTCAAAATTTTGCCTCCGTTTGTGAACTCTGCATCGGGTTATTTTCCCTCCCGTGACACGTGGTCGCGGCTTCCTGTAGGGAGGGGGACTCTCCCTCCAAGCAGTAACCGCCTCCCCACCCGCCTTCCTGTCCTCCACGCCAGAAGTCGTGTCGAGCAAGGTTAGCTTTCTCTCTCTTCGTACTGTACTTTGTGTCATATTTTTGCAGTTTTAAAAAAAAAAAACATATGGTTCAGAACGGATTAACCGCAATTACATTGAACCTTATGGGGAAATTTGATTCGGGACGCGATCAAAAATCGGTTGGCAACCAAATTCGTAGGGGTCAGAACGGATTAACCATATTTACATTGAACCTTATGGGAAAATTTGATTCGGTTCACGACCAATTCGGTTCGCGACCAGAGTCGCGGAACGAATTAAGTTCGTGAACCAAGGTACCACTGTATATATGAACAGCTCATTGTATATTTTATTGGACTTTTAAATGATTACTATCACCCTGCTTATTTAACCTATATGCAGAGTACATCATGAGAAATGCCAGGCTGGAAGTATCACAAGCTGGAATTAAGATTGCAGGGAGAAACATCAACAACCTCAGATATGCAGATGATACCACCCTAATGGCAGAAAGTGAAGAAGAACTAAAGAGCCTCTTGATGAGGGTGAAAGGGGAGAGTGCGAAAGCTGGCTTGAAACTCAACATTAAAAAAACGAAGATCATGGCATCTGGACCCATCAGTTCCTGGCAAATAGAAGGGGTAGAAATGGAAGCAGTAACAGACTTCATTTATTTGGGCTCCAAGATCACCCCAGACGGAGACTGCAGCCATGAAATTAAGAGACGCTTGCTCCTTGGGAGGAAAGCTATGGCAAATCTAGATCGGCATAGGCATATCAAAAAGCAGAGACGTCACCTTGCCGACAAAGATCCGCATAGTCAAAGCTATGGTTTTTCCAGTAGTAATGTATGGCTGTGAGAGCTGGACCATAAAGAAGGCTGAACGCCGAAGAATTGATGCCTTTGAACTGTGGTGCTGGAGAAGACTCTTAAGAGTCCCCTGGACTGCTAGGAGGTCAAACCAGTCAATCTTAAAGGAAATCAACCCTGATTGCTCATTGGAAGGATTGATAATGAAGCTCAAGCTCAGATACTTTGGTCACCTAATGCGAAGAGAGGACTCTTTGGAAAAGATCCTGATGCTGGGAAAGATTGAAGGCAAAAGGAGAAGGGGACGGCAGAGGATGAGATGGCTAGATAGCATCACTGAAGCAATAAGCATGAAACTGAGCAAACTCAGGGAGGCAGCGAAGGACAGGAAGGCCTGGCGTGATATGGTTCATGGGGTCACGAAGAGTCGGACATGACTTAACGACTGAACAACAACAATAAGACATTTTATTAACTAACTAGCTAGCTAACATTAAGTATATAATGTTTCTTCCACATTTTCCTTGATTTTCAACATTGTTTTATCTATAAGTGTAACTCTATCACTTAGGGCAAACCAAGTCACCCCAAATATTGTCATATATTCTTACTTAGGTTAATTGTTCATAATGGTCAAAACCTAGCTTATCATAACTGATAAATTTTAAAACTTCTAAACATCACTTCATGTCAATTTTCAAATAGTGTATTTGAGATTGAGGTATCTCTATGGCGTATATTGGATTTGGATAAGTCCCAATCTTGAATCCAATTCTGCTACTTCAAACAAAACCTGCAGGCTACTAAAATAAAGCAAGACCTCTCTAAAACATGTAGAATCGGGGTGGGATTATCATTATCTTTGCATCACTAGACAATTCAGAATACTGCAAAAAATCAGACCCAGTATCTACAGCAGTGTTTCTCAACCTTGGCAACTTTAAGATGGGTGGACTTCAACTCCCAGAATTCCCCAGCCTGGGAGTTGAAGTCACCCATCTTAAAGTTGCCAAGGTTGAGAAACACTGATCTACAGTAATGCCTTCTATTTTTAGATTTCAACCCTCTGTAAAATAATGGGACAAGGAGAAAAAGAATGGATTGCAATGATGAACCACGTAGAAAGGATCATCAAGAGCTATTCCTCTGCTGTTTGTTTTTGTCTGCTGATTTCTTTCTTTATGCTAGGAATATCCTCCTTCCTTTCAATGAATCCTTTCATAATTTTGCAGGTTTATTTCTAAGAGGCACCTCTACAATATCCTCAGTTTTCGTAGATACTGCTTTCCAATGAATTAGAATTAACATGAAAAAATCCTTCCGTCTCTCTTATTGAATCTGGGCAAGACAGACCCACACAAAAGGGGTTAATATGACAGAATGCATCTATTTCTATCAAAAATGGGGGGGGGGGGGGAGTTGTAGGTCCTTCCCTTTCTTTTTTTAAAATAGTTTGGCCCCAGAATCCTTGTTTCTATTTTTCAGAAAATGCTTAGGTTTCACCTTCTCAGAAATGATTACTGGACTTGAAAATTACTTCCATTAAATCAAATCAGGCTGTTTTCTAAACTCTGCAACTGAACCTAGACTGAGATGAACTTGGTGCTTATTACTAGCTTATACTGATATGGATCAGCAAGAACTTAACCTGATGGTTTCCCAAGGCCTAATTAGACTAAATCACTCTGTGGATCATTGTCTAGAATAGGATTTATTCTATCCATGAGGATAGAGATGGATACAACAAATAACAAACAATAATTTGCAGTACCATCACCATTCCAACCACTAAGATTCTTCACTCCTTTGGTCACTGAAGTACAGTGGTACCTTGGGTCACGAATGCTTCTGTTCACGACCAATTTGGGTCACGAACAGCACCGTTCACAAAATTTTGCTTCCGTTCACAAACACCGCATCGGGTGACGAACAGGATCCGTGGCCATTTTCCCTGCCGTGACACGTGGTCGTGGCTTCCTGTAGGGAGGGGGACTCTCCCTCCAAACAATAACTGCCTCCCCACCCACCTTCCTGTCCTCCATGCCAGAAGTCACCTCGAGCAAGGTTAGCGTTCTCTCTCTTCGTTCTGTACTTTGTGTCATATTTTTGTGGTTTAAAAAAAAATACATATGGTTCAGAACGGATTAACCGTATTTACATTGAACCTTATGGGAAAAGTTGATTCGGGTCATGACCAAAATCGATTGGCGACCAAATTCGTAGGGGTCAGAACGGATTAACTCTATTTACATTGAATCTTATGGGAAAATTTGATTTGGGTTGCGACCAATTCGGGTCGCGACCAGAGTCGCGGAACGAATTAAGTTTGTGACCCGAGGTACCACTGTATATGAGTGCAGATAAGAGCTCTGCCACTTTAAGTTGTTAGTCTCGGGTTCAAGGGCAGGGCTTTTATATTCAGCAGTCTAGCAACAAGATAGAAGATCAGAGTTTAGACCAATATTCCCCAACCTGGTGTCATTCAGATTTGACCATGTTGAATGGAAACAATAGGATTTGTAATGCAACATATCTGGAGAAAACTACATAGGGACAGGCTGGTTTAGATGGATTCTATTTAAATCAAAACACTGAATTATCCTGGAAGCCATGACAGGTTCTCCAGTACCTAATTTTGCCCTTTCCTGGACCATCCCTTGATAAGATTTATTCTCTTTGCAGCCAACAACAAAAATATAATTTGTAGCTTCTGTCATCCTCTTCTGCCTTTTGTAGCTTCTGCCTTCCATTCTCACATTTTTCTCACATCAGGAATTCTTTGTGTTTTGCTGAAATGGCTTTTGAAATCCCCAAATTTCCAAGCTACTTGATGACACAAAATTCCTCTGTGATTTAAAGGGGGAAAAACAACAACAAAGCATTCAAAATCTCACTTATGTTCAAGATAAAGTTCATCTGGTGGGTATCATGCCTAGGAGGGATGCAGACAAATTTCATTGTTTTAAAGATTACCATATAAATAAACATTATTAATTGTTCCTGTTGCTAGACTTATAGCAAGATGGTTTTAACTAGATTTGAATGGTATGTGTTGTTTTTTATATTTGTGGTTATGGTTTTTCTTTTCTTGGTTTTGTACACCACCCAGCCTCTTATAGCTGAACAATATCCTGCAACATGGGTAATTTGGACCAGCTGATTTACATTTTTTCTCATATGCAGTACAGAACCTGAATGTTAGAAGTCATGGTTAAGCATAAACATGTGGGACCATTGGATCAATTTCCCTTTTGGAAGCAGAGATAAAGACAATTTCATTTTTCTCTAAGGACATGGAAAGAGGTTTTGTCTGCAATGCTGTGTGAATTTTTCAAGTATTGTAAATTCACCCTCTCATCCTGAATGTTGACCCAGGGTCTCCAGAATGTTGAGCCCATTCCTGGTTTTTAAGTCCCCCAGGTGTTAACATGGCATCTGCCTGCTATTTAGCTCATCTCCATAAAGACAGCTGGAATTTTAGAAAGGAATAGAGGAGAGGGTATGAATGGACTATGCACGGATTATGAGCCTGCAAAGGACTGGCTGAACAGAAAGAAAAAATAAGTAGGCTGCTTGCAGAGTTTGAAAGAAAAAATTAGCTTAGAGTAACACAATATAAAAACAGACTTCTTATGATTACACTCCTAAAAACAAATTTTACTCTGCATCAACTGACTGTTTCCTTGGTGGGTTTTGCTTTTCAGAGGAAAGCAATCACTTCTAAAGTCTGTTGTTATTGCTATTGTCCTATAAAACCATAGCATGTTTTTGCTCTCTAAAAAGGCAGAGCAGGGAATTGAGTGGTAATGAGCTGTTCACTAAAATGCATTTGCACAGGATGGTTCAAACTTCCTTGTTGTCCTAGATATGGTAGACCTCATATTACTTAAGGATATGCTTTCCTCATTTTGAGTTCCCAATTGTCAGAGTACAGCCTTGACATCCAACCAACACGATCTATTCTAGAGGAACACAGGGACAACACAGCCTTGAATGGCAGCCTTCACCAAAACATCAGCTTAGCCCTGAAAGGCAGGAACAGGTGAGGAAGAAACTCAAGGTTGGCTTGCCTTAATTCTCTTAGGTATAAAAGGGAGGAAGAGGGAAATTTTGTCAGGCTTTCAAGATTCTGTTACTATACCATAAAACAATAGAGTTATATGAGTTCCGGTGAGTCTGTTTCCTGACCTGGTGTATCTTGAAAGGCTGACATTTATGGAAAAGGATGATAAGGCTGGAAACCCAACAACATTTGGGTATCTGAAGTTGGGAAGGTCTCCGGATCTAATGAGAGGTCAGGAGGGATGTTTGGCATCCACTGAACCATGTCTCTCACGTACATCCTCCCAACATTTCTGCCCAAGTTTCCCTCTCTTTCTCTGTGCTTAGCAGCAATGATTACAGCAGAAATCAGAAAAGGTTTCTCAAAGATCTGAATAACATTATGAATCAGTGCACTGAGACAGCCATGGAAAGAACTGACCTTGTGTGGGAGTTGTCAAACTGGGAACAAGTCTAGCAATGAACATAACGTGTTAGAGGTGTTGTGGCTGGGATAGCTCTAAACAGCTGAATATACTATATTTAAGAAATGCTGAAATATTGATCTATCCTGCTAAATCCAGAAGAAGTGACACTCCCTAGATTTAAAGCATGGGAAGCAGAAAGTTATACAGCTGAATTACAACCCTGTCTCTTGAGAGAAGTAGCTGGGTTTTAATGAAAGTCATGCAAGCTGCAATTAGCAATATAATGCACTACATATTTCACTCATATAATTAGCTTTTCAGCCATAATTATTTAGATAACATTTCAGTTAATGTTTAATTGCCTTTCTTTAGCATAAAATCAAGGGATGGACTATTGTAGACCAATGGACCATAGATTACTTCCTGCGTTCCCCATTTAACACCTGCCAGTTGCTAGGAATCCTTCAAGGATTTGATCCACTGAGCAACATTCTTATGATTTTAAGTGAAAACATTTGCTTTAGTTATTATAACATTTAGTGGGCTAGAGAAGTCACAATATTGACTTCAGCCTACCTGTGTGGAGAAGGATCAAAGTCAGTGATAAGAATACCCTTCACTTACAAACAGTTCAGGTTCTTAGCATACAGGTAATCCCTGGGTTAAGAATGCCCAGTTTAAGGACAACCCATTGTTAAGAATGGAGTCTGTTG
The DNA here is from genome assembly GCA_030867105.1 of Liasis olivaceus. NCBI lineage: Eukaryota > Metazoa > Chordata > Lepidosauria > Squamata > Pythonidae > Liasis > Liasis olivaceus. Next base: position 50,183,575 of record CM061349.1, read on the forward strand.
TAGCAAAACTTGAGTTAAATACACAATGATTCGAGTTAAATACACAATGGTTCAAGTTCATTGCACAATACTACTTATACAGTATTATACAATAATACTGTTTTGGCTTACATACAAATCTGACTTAAGGATAGACCTTGGGAATGGAACTCATTCTTAAACTGGGGACCACCTGTATTCAGTTTTGTTTTGTCGGGGGTTGGAGATGGGGGTGGGAAATCAACCAGCAGGTAACCTGAAACTCTGCAGAGATGCAGCCAGTCACAGTAGCAAATACTGAGCAAGGCAGACTAATAGCCTGATCTAGTATAAGACAGATCCTATTTTCCTATAGATACAACTTTGTAATTAATTGTGTGTATCTAATAACACAAGAGCAATTCTTTACATTCAAGAAGTAAACCTATCAGTAAAACATCAGTATTTCAATGAGATGCAAACTATACTTTGAAGAAGAAAGAAATGTTTGGATAGAATAAAATATCCTTAAAATAGAATAAGAGCTTAGCATCTGAAACCAATTCATTTGTTTATGTGTCATTTGTATTTGACCCTCTCCACAAAGAGCTTAGAATGGTATACAAGTTACCCAGTTTTTTTCTTCAGCAACTTAGTGATGTAGTTTAGGCTGAAAGATAAGGAATCATCTACCAGCACCTAGCTAGCTTTACAGCAGAATGGAAATTTGAATTTATATCTCATAATAAATGTTCTTCTACTATATTTACACTAAAGGACTCCACTGACAAGAACAGAAATGTAGTGACAGGAACTGGGATGGGATGGTGCATCCATCCTGGCCTCACTGATCTATTATCAGCTTTTGATACCATTCATCATGGTCATGGTATCCTTCTAGACTGCTCCAGGGGGCTAAGAGTGGGGGGCACTGTATTGCAGTAGTTCTCTTCCTTCTTCCAATGATAGTTCCAGTTGGTTCTAGGGGTGCAGGTCTAGCCCTAAACCCCTGCTTTGTGAGGTCCCTCAGGGTTCTACCCTCCTTCCACTCCTATTTAACATCTATACGAAGCCACTAAGTAAGCTCATCCAATGGCACAAGGTTTAGGTATCACCAATACACTGATGAAAGCTATACATCTTGTTCTCTGGCCAACCAAGGTTCTTTCAAGATTATTTCTCAGTGTCTGGAGGCTGTGTGAGCTTGGATAAGCAGAAATAGGCTTAGCCTCATTCTTAGCAAGACCAAGTGGCTATGGTTTTAGGCTCTACCAGATCTCAGAATTTTCCATTATTGATTGTGGATAGGGTTGCACTATCCTGGATGGAACTGGTGTACAGCTTGGAGGTTCTCCTAGACTATTAACTCCTGCTCAAAAACTGTGAGTAGGAGGGCCTTTGCACAATATATCTTGTGGACCAGCTATGCCCATTCCTGGATCTTACAGTCACTCTTGCCTTGGTGACCTCCCGTCTGGATTATTGCAATGCACTTTCTATGGGGATGCCCTTGAAAACCATTCAGAAACTGTAGCTAGTCCAGAATGTAGTGCTGTGGGTAGTTATGGGCATATCTCAACACGCCCATGAAAAACTACTACCCTGTGAGCTGCATTGGTTCCCAGTAGGCTTCCAGGTACAATTCATGGTGCTGGTTGTCATCTATAAAGTCCTTGGTGGCACAGGGCTGGGTTATTTATAGGCCCTCCTGTTTCAAATTGTTTTGCTCATCCCATGAGATCTGACAGGGTGGGCATGCTTCAGATCCCTTTGATTAAAACAGTAGTGTGATGGAATGGAATTATAAAGGCCAGGCTCAGGGAGATAAGTGTGTTCTTAGTTCACCGGAGGAGCATGGGAAGATCAAGAGGATGAGGCTGGCACCTCCCTGAGGAATTTAGGGTGTTGTGGCTGGCTGCCTTGGGAGCTAGGTTTCAGTCTGGGGAGATTTTCTGTATAGAGGTTATAGCTAATAAACACAGTTGGACTGGATTTGTATTGTCTCTTGGAGTTCTTTGGGCTAAACCTGACATCAATCTCCCCAGACTCTAACCTAGCTCCCAAGCCAGCCAGCCACAACACCCTGAATTCCTCAGGGAGGTGCCAGCCTCATCCTCTTGATCTTCCCATGCTCCTCCGGTGAACTAAGAACACACTTATCTCCCTGAGCCTGGCCTTCATAATTCCATTCCATCACAGTAGCATATGATGGAACCTAGGAAGCATGGCCTGGGGAACAGCATACATCCTTAATTTGGATCAAATCCTTGATCAGGATGGCCTACCCTATGGCATTAGAAGCTTGACTTTTTCCCCAGGAACTAGGCCAGAAAGCTAGGTGAACCATTTTTAGGGTGTTATTGATATGGATATGTGTGTTGCCCCAGGTGCGATGTATTTTAGTTTTGGTGATGTTTTCATTGTTGTTTGTAACTTGCTGTTTACTGCCCAGAGTCATATGGAGTGGGTGGCCATACGAATCAAACAAATAAATAAATGCTTCAGCTGAAGAATTTCTGACAGTGACACAACTGCTAAGTCTCAGAAGCCCTTTGAAGTTGAGAGATGGAGAGAAGTTGGAGAATATAATCCTAGACAGGCAGGCTTTACAAAGAAATGAACGTATAGCCTGGTAGTATTAAAAGAAGAGGTGAATGCGTATGCAGAATGGGTTGCTTATTTAAAATGTAAATGCAGGCCTTTTGCCAGGAAGAGTCTAAGAACCACTTCTTGAAATGACAGCCTGGAATAGAACATCTCAGGGTCCTCAGATGACGGCACAACACCTTTGAAACAACGCCTGCTACCTTGAATTTTCCACCAAACGGTTCCAATGACAGCTCCATCTTTAACAACAATGGAAATTTGTTTGCTTCTATGACTGCAGCCATAAATAAGAAAACAACATCGCACCAAGACATGGATATATGGGGAGGGAGAACATGGTTCAGTTTTCTTTGGAAACCCAGAGCCTCTCCACCAGCATCACCTTCTCCACAGCCTTATGTTTGTATTCTACAGGCTATGCAAATTACAGCTCCCCCAGGCAAGTGGCAAACAAGCCTCTCTATCCAGCACATATTAAGGAAGCCTGAAATGAAGATTAACAAGCTTCGTAATTAGACAAGCTGAAAGCCTGCCCAATGCATTGCACCTTTCCAAGGCTCTGTGTTGATTACCATTACCTTGATACAATGGCCTCCAAGTACAGTTCAATTATTTAAATATAAAGCACAAATTAGGCTTCCACCTTTGCCCCAGTTTGATAGAATTATGTGTACAAGAGAGCATATTAAGCTCTTATGCGAGTTGGGGGGGGGGATGCATTTAAAAAGAATTCAATCTGAGCAAGATCAGAGTGGAAGCAGGACAGGAATATTTGCAAATATTCATCATTTAGGGGAGAGGCATCCTTTCTGTCTTTCTGTTGCATCCTTCAGTCTTTCACACAGCTGTGTGATAGGTTACTTTTATACATATGAAATGTTAGATTTTCATGCTAAAAGAAAAGCAACCAAAAATGTCATCTGATGCCTTTATGGGATACTTAACAAAGATGGAAAAGACTGCCAGAACAATTCTTTAGAATGGATGTATATCTTCTCCATATCCATATTCCAAATGCCATCATACAAGAGGACATTTTGCTAGTCCTCTAAAGATTAAAAAAAAATGCTGTACAAATACTTTTCTCAGTTAAGTAGTTTCAGTTTATCTTTTGGGTGGACATCTCTTGAAGCTCAGATAGGTGCAAAAAGTATCTCAGATGCAGATTCTCTGTTATTCATTATGTGAGAGGTTAGAGCAGTTTACCTCAGCCAATGCCTTTCAGATGTGTATAGGTATATACCTGACACAACAAATTTTACAGTAATTGTGATAAAAGGAATGGTAATACTTTAAAAGGGCAACTGCAATTGCGGTCTCAGAGTACAGTAATGCTTTAGCAGAATCTGGTGCTACAATGCTCCACATTGTACATTTGAGTGGCAACTTTATCATAGGATTTATGAGCTAGAGTAAGTCAGTCATTTGACAATACGGTTATGAGAGAACTGCATGTTTGAACTGCATCCTTGTACATGCAAAGTAAGTCTGTTGGGGAAAAAACTTCTTGTGTGCTTTCTCCCTAACACATTAGTTTTCCATATACAGATATTCAGCACATTCACATATGCAATCCCCCATGCATATTAACCACTGGAACCATTTTTCTGAATATTTCCATGCTCCATTTGAACTATGAATATCCCATAATTTTTTTTTAAAAAAAATCATAGATATGTGCTGGAGAACATCAATAGTGGGGAAAGGACATAGAACAGTCAGGAGAAATATACAGCTCTGTAGATGTTCACAGAAGCTTTCCCTGCACTTAAAATATGAACAGCAAAACATTTAAAACCACATGACATTTCTTATGAGAGAAATATTAAGTAAAGGCTACTTGACAATGGGACACACAGTCTTGGGAGATAGTGAGAAAAGTTTGGCAGAAGCTGCACAATCATCAATCAAGGATGATTCATTCATTCATTCATTCATTCATTCATTCATTCATTCATTCATTCAAAATAGTTATATGCTGCTCTACTTCAAATGATTCGGGATGGTTTATAATATGAAAAAATATGAGGATGGTTTATAATATGAAACAAATATAATGAAAATAATCAGCATAACCAACCCCCCCGCCAAAATCAAGTTACCAAGGTCCATCAGCTACACCAAAACATCATCAGAATAAAGGCAGATGCTTTGCTAAAAGTAGGCAAAGAAGGTGCTTCTCAGGTGGCAAAGCATTCCATAGACGGGATTGACACCAAGAAGGTGTGCACTTGGCCCCATCTCCTTTGATTTCATTTGGGGTGGGAACCCTCAGTAGCCCTCCTCAGCACACACACTTAGGCTGGATCTGGACCAAAGAGATATGCTCAGGGTTGCTGAGTCATGTAGAACTTTATGGGTTAAAACCAGCACCTTGAATTGAGTCCAGAGGTGTATTGATAATAATTGAAGGAAAGCTATAATGCTTCTAAATTTACATGTCCCTGTTAGTACCAAGGCCACTTCATTTTGCACCAACTACAGCTTCCAAGTTGTTCCCGAGGATAGAATAGCTCCATGTAAAGCCTGTGGCAAGAGATACAAAGTGATGAGGGCATGAGTTTCTGTATTGAGGAGTGGGCTGAACTAGATCTCCCTGGTTCTTTCAGTGTCACTGACAACAATCCAATAGAGGTTATAGCAATAACAGAAATAACACTGAAGAAGAACAAGAAAAATCCCACACTGTATCAAACTAGAGCTGTCTGAAAACTTCATAGCAATACATCATCTTATTAGTTATGTTGCAACAATTTAGCAGGGCTGTGAGTTAGTTCACTAATCACGCTGGCTTTAAGAGGTCATGTTTTCTAGGCCAAAAGGCCCAACTTCCCATTTGGATTCAGCCATAGCATCTCTTTTTGCAAGAAGCCAACTGCTAAGAACCAGTCACTACCCCAGGCCATGGTGGCCTTTCTTCCCTGGAGTTAGGTAGGCCGTCCAGGTCACATGCTTGTAAAGAAGGCATTCTCCCTTCTGCCTTTCTCTGTGAACTTCTAATTAAATATCGCAGTCTTGAGAGTTCAAGCTGCACATCCCCTTTTTTGAAATCACACCCCATTTGGTATCAGCTGCTGTGTGAAGCTGAGAATGGATATTACAGCTTTTTATGATATAATATCCCCTTAATTGGTGCTTCAGAGGTCTGTGCCTGAAATTCTTGTCCATTTTATCTCAAACTGCAACCTGCGATTTTCTTTTCGTCTTCAGCGTGCTGGAAAAAGCCATTCAAGACAGCGAGGCGACTGGTATTGCACAATTCCAAAGTACCTTAATGTGTCAAAAATGTTTGGGGGAAGAAAGCAAGCACTGTAAATGCAATCACCTACATTGGTGTCCCCATTGTTCAGTGAGAGGCAAAGTATTGCTAATTGTCCTGCGTTTTAGCAGGGTTTTTAAAGCATTATGCGGTAAGTACACCGAAGGGTCAATTTGTGAAGTGAAATGCTTAGCATGCAAAGCGTCATACAAGATGCTGTGTAATACTTGACCTCTCAGCATAATAAACGTTGCAGTGAAACGCTGTGCATTCAGGCAGGCCTGAATAGAGACTCTGCCAGAACAAAACCCGAAAATGTTCTCTTCATTCCCTTCCCTTTTCTTCTACTAAGCGAAAATTATGCTTTATAATGGCCATTGCAGCAATTAGCCAGCATTTCAGGGGGGAGGGGGAGGTGATGAACAAATGCATAGAAATAGCAATTTCTTCATGGAAATGAGATTTTGTATGGAGGCTACAAATTACTTGGAGGTATATGAATAATGGTGGCTTGAGCACTGTTTGCCACAGAAAGCGGTGTGGGTGGGTCAAAAGATTTCCTCTTTGTGGTTAAATGTTTAGACATTGGACTACTTTAATTTTACTCACAGGCTGGCTTGGGTGACCCTGTGTCCCCCTACTGAAAATTTCTTGTATGCCTGGAAGGAAGAGTACAGATGAAAATGGGGGGGGGGGGGGGGGGGGGCTTGCTCTGTGTGACATGGATATACAATCAAGGGTTGTCTGCCCAAACCCATTCTAGAATTTAAACCTGGCTTGCCAGGATGTATAAGTAATTCAGCATGTTTAGTGGGCAGTAGTTGTTTTCTCTAATGTATGATCTAATAAGGATTTGTTCCTTTTTCCTTTAGTTTTCTGAAAGTTTAATGTGATATAATGACAGAACACAAAATCCCACTTTCATTTTTAGCATTGTGTAAAGAGATTCAAAGTATACTTTGCTAACTTCATCACTGGACCACACCTTGGAAATTCCATTAATAATATTAGTTTAAAAACAAAAACAAAATGGGAAGTTTCCACTCCTGACCCTTTAGAATAGTTTACATCTTCTCTGGTGCAAAGGACAGTTTCATAGATCAAAAAGCAAGAAAATTCTTGGAGCCAAAAGAGAAATTCTCTTCCCTGGGGGTGGGGTCTGAGGTGGCTCAGGAGTTTCTGGCCACCATGACAGCCATGGGCCTATCCCAAGTCATCCAGGATCCAACATGGGACAGTGGATACACTCTTGATCTGGTTTTCTTGTTGGAGCAGTGGCAATGTGATCTGGAATTGGGGGAGCTCTCGGTGTCTTCCCTGTCATGGTCAGATCATGCCCTGATGACCATGAGATTCTCTGGTGCTGTCCCTTGCTGCAGGGAGGCATGACCTATTAGATCATTCCACCCCTGGCAACTGATGGACCCTGATGGGATCTTGACAGTCTGCTGCACGGTCCAACTGAAGTCTTGGCCATCACTTGGAATGAGAGGGTGGCTGAGGCCTTGGATCACATTGTGCCCATGCAGCCTCTCCCCTCTTGTGGATCCTGTTGCTCTCCATGGTTTACAGAAGAGCTGAGGGAGATGAAACAGGAGAAGAGATGTCTAGAGCACTGCTGAGGTCCTGAGGGATGAGCTTGACTGAACACAGGTGAGAGCTTCTATTAAGGCCTACCTTGTGGTGGTAAGGGCGGCTATGGGTTTTCTTCTCTGCCCTTATTGCATCCGCAGATAGCCAACTGGTGGCCTTGTTTAAGGTGACATGAGCCCTCCTGGGGAAGGGGGACTTGGAAGTTTACCTACAAGGCTGTGAGAAGGAATTTGCAGACTATCTGTTGGATAAAATTGCTCAAATTTGTTCCAGGTTGGACACCAGCTTTGGTACAGGTCTAGGGAAGATGACTAGGGTATGGTCTTGCCTGGTTATGTGGGAATAGTTTGATTCTGTTTGACCTGAGGAAGTGGAGAGGATCTTTATGACTATGAGCTCAGCCATCTGCTCCTTAGATCCATGTCCTTTCCGGCTAGTTAAGGCTGCCTGGGAGGTGTCGTGCGGCTGGATACTAGTGGTAGTTAATTCTTCCTTGAGACAGAGGAATCGTTCCACAGCCCCTTAAAGAGGCTTTGGTTTGCTCCCTTCCTCAAGAAGCCATTGCTGGATCCCACTGTACTGGACGATGTTTGTCCAATGTCAAACCTCCCTTTTGTAGGAAAGGTTGTGGAGAAAGTGATTGCACAGCAGGTTCAGTGGCCCTGGATGAAGCCAATTATCTGGACCCCTTTTGGTCAGGTTTCAGGCATGGGCAAGGGATGGAGATGGCATTGGTCATGCTTTTAGATGATCTTTGGTGGGAGCGGGACATTTGTCCATGTTCTTCTTGACCTCTTGGCAGCCTTCAATACCATTGACCATGGTATCCTTCTGGATCAGCTCTGTGGGCTGGGAATGGACAGCACAGTATTGTGCTGGTTCACTTCCTTTCTGCAGGGCTGGTTCTAGTCGGTGTTGATTGGGAGTAAGAGGTCCCGCCTTTGACCCTTGTTATGTGAGGTTCCTCAGGGCTTAGTTGTCTCTCCACTCCTATTTAACATCTACATGAAGCTGCTGGGTGAGATTATTTGTCGCTGTGGGGTGAGATATCGTCAGTATGCTGATGATACTCAGATGTACAGTATATCTCCCCCTGGCAAACTTAGTGACGTGGTTGATTTCTTGTCCTGGTGCCTAGAGGCTGTAGGGGTCTGGATGAGGAACAACAGACTTCAGCTGAACCCTGGCAAGATTGAATGGCCATGGGTTTTTGGGCCTTCTGGTTCTGGGAATTTACCATCTTTGGTACTGGATAGGGTGGCACCGCCCCAGACAGACCCAGTGCGCAATCTGGGAGTCCTTCTAGATTCATGACTCCTGCTCAAGGAGCAGGTGGCAGTCATGCCTAGGAGGGCCTTTGCACAGCTTTGTGTTGTGCACCAGTTGTGCTCCTTCCTGGATCTTGAGGTTCAACTCACAGTCACTCATGCCCTAGACACCTCCAGAATAGATTACTGTAATGTGGTCTACATGAGGCTGCCCTTGAAAAGTATCCAGAAGTTTCAGCTGGTGCAGAGTGTGGTTGCACAGCAGTAAGTGTGTCCCTAGTAGGGTGCACATTACACCTTTGTTCCATGAGCTACATTGGTTGCTGGTTTACTTCTGGGTTCAATTCAAGGGGCTAGTTTTGACCTTTAAAGGTTTACATGGCATGGGACCAGGTTATTTGAGGGACTGCCCCTTTCCGATCACATCTACTGATCCCACCAGTTCCAGCAGGAGGGATTTGCTGTGGGTCCTGTCTCCAAAGGAGGTCCATCTAGTGGGACCTAGGCAACATGCTTTTCTGCTGTGGCCCTTGCCCTCTGGAACATCATTCCCCCCTGAGGTGAGGTTAGCCCCATCTTCGTTAGCCTTCTGCATGTTATGTAGTTTTAACTGTTATGTTTGTACACTGCCCAGAGACACATTTTTGTGAGATGTGCAGCTATATAAATATGATAGATAGATAGATAGATAGATAGATAGATAGATAGATAGATAGATAGATAATTCAACTATAATTTTTTTCTTCAAAGTATCTCCGGATAATTAAATGCCTTTTTTTTTTTTTTGCATGCTTCATTCATTTAGAATCAGTAAATTTCCCATCTTTCCTTCCCCCAAGTCCTTAAATGTCTTTCCACTTAGCAGTTGCCTCTAACATAGTGGTATAAAAAGTCATCAGGTTCTGGCTCAATTTCCTTATAGTACTTATTCCATCTAATTCAAAGACTTGATCATATATCTTTGCATTACAAAATTCAGTCATGGATGCTTTTGCCTTTTAGGTCCCAATAATGGCTTAAAAATATTCTATGAGCAGCAGAATTTCATATATAAATGTTTATATATAGTAGTCTTCCCCAGTCATGTCTGTTAGATGTCTTTGTCCAATTCTTACCATTTTCAGCCAGCATGGCCAAATTTCTAAGTCCAACACAATAAAGAACACTAGATTTAGGCAGGGTGATGACTTTTCTGCTCTGTTTTCAGAAGTTCCAATTACTGTAGACCCGTCAGCTTACTTCTGGCCATGGACTCTGCTATGGAGCTGATGGGTTGTGAAAGGCTTTGTGTTAGGCTGGGCTATAGGACATGATGAAGATCCTGCTCATGTACTGCTCACACTGCTGCATAGTTCCCTTTTTGAGCTGTGGACCTTTTCCCTGGGCTGGTATTGGAGTTCCCCTAGTTGTACTGGGAGACTTCATTTTCCACTCCTTAGGGGAAAGATTTGATAGGATTCAAGATTTCATGGCTTCCATGGCACCTAAGTAATCTTGGGCCCAATTCACATAGATGGATGCACACTGGATCTCAGAGCAGCTACTAGATGATAAGGAACATGACTACTATGGTCAGATCATTTTTTGGTACAGATGAGATTTGTCCTGACCCAAAAGCCCCACTGGGTGTGAGGAGCAATTAGGATGGTCTGCCTCAGGTGCTTAAGGATCTGAAAGGTTTCCAACCAGTGCTTCAACTAAGTTCCCAGCAATTTGGGAGGCAGTTTTACTGGACATCTGGTTGTATGTTGTGGGTACAAGATGACCAGAGCACTCAATGTAGTCTCTTTTTATCAAGAGATCTGAAAGCGATCCCTGAATTGCCAAGCACCTTATGCAGATGAAACAGCAGAAATAGCACCTTGAGTGCTGGTGGAGAAAGACCAAAAGTGAATTTGACGGCATACAGGCAAGAACTCATATTTGAACCCACACTGTAATAATAAGGATAGAAAAGCATTTGGGTGGCCAGTGGAACAGAGAATAGCTGGATTCAGGAAATTGTCAATGCTTTCTGGTGGAAGTGTTTGTTCTAGCTACTTTTAAAGAGGCAATGATGCATCCCTTTCTGAAAAGACTCTCTTTGATCTAGCTAAATTGGATAATTATTGTCTGGTCTTTAAAAATCTTCTTTTAGGGAAGATTGTCAAGGAGGTAGTGTGGTTCCAGCTGCATAGTGCAGCTGGTGCATAGTGCATGCCCTGGTCACCTCCCGTTTGGATTACTGCAATGCGCTCTACATAGCGCTACCCTTGAAGAGTATTCAGAAGCTGCAGCTGGTGCGGACAGTCTTGAACACCCCTAGGGTGGCACATATAACACCTCTGTTACACGAGCTGCATCAGTTGCCGGTTTGGTTCTGGGTCCAATTCAGGGTGTTGGTTATCACCTTTAAAGCCCTTCATGGCACAGGTTATCTGAGGAGCTGTCTCGCCCAGTATATCCACCCACCCCACTTGGTCTGGCAGAAGTGGCATGTTGCAGACCCCACCAGTCAAGGAATTTCGGCTGGTGGGATCTAGGAAGGGGGCCTTTTCTGCTGTGGCCCTTGCCCTGTGGAACAGCTTGCCATCTGAGGTGTGGGCTGCCCCCACTCTCCTGGCCTTCTGAAAAGGTGTAAAAACATGGCTCTGCCAGATAGCCTGAGGGCCTGATGGGGGCTTGCATTGCTACAACTGGCTGGTGGGATGATTGGTACTGCTACCCCCATCATCTTGACTTGTATAGTGGCTTTTATAGAATTGTTACTTGTGATTTTAATTGAGGGATATTTATATTTTTATTGTCTTTATTGTCTTGGTTTTTAATTCTAAGCTGCCCAGAGTCACCCTCTGGGGGAGATGGGCGGCATATACATTTAATAATAAAGGTAGATAGATAGGTAGACAGACAGACAGACAGACCGACTGACCTCTAGAAGAAACAGATTATCTAAGACCCTTTTCAGTCAGGATTCAGGCCTGGGCATGGGACTAAGTTGATATTGGTCAGTGTGGTCAATAACCTTTCTTTGGACCTGAACACGGGGGGAGTGACCTCTCTTGGTCCTAAATGATCTCTCAGCAGCCTTTGAAACCATCAGCCACAGTATTTGTGTCTAAATGTTGAGGACTGGAGACACTGCTTAAGTAGTTCTTATCAGACTCAATTGTTCTGCAATTGGTTCAACATGGGCTGCCCTTGAAGAACATTTAGAAGTTGTTGCAAGTGGTCCAGAATGCAGCAGTATGGGCAGTTTAAAGCACTCCATGGTATCCCTGTGTAATGCTTCTGTTCTACAAGCTGCACTGGTTCCCAGTGGAGTTTTGGATGCAATTCAAGGTGCTGATTTTTATCTATAAAGCCCTACATGGCATAGGGCCAGATTATTTGCAGGCCTGCCTGTCTCCAATATTTTCTTCTTGTCCCTGTAGAACTGACAAGTTGGGCATCCTCTGGGATGCTTCCTTTGAAGCAGTATCATCCAGTGGGACCCAGGAGGTATGCCTTCTTTACTGCAATGCCTACCCTATGGAATATAATTTCCCCCAAGATTTGGATGGCCCCAATCAAAGTGGCATTACAAAAAGCTTTAAGAATCCTCAAGTATTAAGCTGGAATGTTAGGTGAGTCTCATTGTCTGGTTACAGTCTGGAAGTTTTTTGAGAGCATCAGTTGCACTGTACAGGTAGTCCTTGCTAACTGACCACTTGTTCAGTGACTGTCTGAACTTACAACGATGCTGAAAAAATAACTTTACAGCCAATTTATGACCATTGCAGCATCCCTCTATTAAAGTCAGCATGCGCTGTCCTGTGCCTGACCTGTGTTTTTTTCTCTCCCCCCCCCCTCACTTGTAGAGCAGAGAGATTGAAGAGGAGGGGATTGCAAGAGAGTAAGTTGTTTGCTCTTCTACACATTGAAAGCAATGCGATCACGCTGGCAGTAGGAAAGGGTCAGGCAAAGGAGAGATTGCCTACAGAAATCGCTTTTTTTCTCCCCCCTCCCCCATGCAGAGTAGAGAGACTGGAGAAGAAGAGATTTCAAGAGAGTACTATAAGCTGTTTATCCCCTTCATGGATCACTGCCTTGTCGTGGTGAAGGGGCTTGTGTAACTCAGTGAAGCCATGAGCTATACTGTGCAGGGCCACCCAAGATGGACAGGTCATGACAGAGAGTTCTGACAAAATGTGGTCCACTGGAGAAGGAAATGGCAACCCACTCCAGTATCCTTGCCAAGAAAACCCCATCGACAATGTTAAAAGGCTAAAAGATATGACGCCGGAAGATGAGCCCCTCAGGTCGGAAGGTGTCCAATATGCTACTGGGGAAGAGCGGAGGGCAATTCCAAGTAGCTCCAGAAAGAGTGAAGCGGCTGGGCCAAAGCCCGAAAGGACGTTCAGCTGTGGATGTATCTGGAAGTGAAAAGAAGGTCCGATGCTGTAAAAAACAATATTATATAGGTACGTGGAATGTAAGATCCATGAACCAAGGCAAGCTGGATGTGGTCAAACATGAGATGACAAGATTGAACGTCGACATCTTGGGAATCAGCGAATTGAAATGGACAGGAATGGGTGAATTTAATTCAGCCTTTGATTGTGTGGATCACAACAAACTGTGGCAAATTCTTAAAGAGATGGGGATACCAGACCACCTTACCTGTCTCCTGAGAAGTCTGTATGCGGGCCAAGAAGCAACAGTTAGAACCGGTCATGGAACAACTGATTGGTTCAAAATAGGGAAAGGAGTACGACAAGGCTGTATACTGTCACCCTGCTTATTTAACCTATATGCAGAGTACATCATGAGAAATGCCAGGCTGGAAGAATCACAAGCCGGAATTAAGATTGCAGGGAGAAACATCAATAACCTCAGATATGCAGACGATACCACCCTAATGGCAGAAAGTGAAGAAAAACTAAAGAGCCTCTTGATGAGGGTGAAAGAGGAGAGTGCGAAAGCTGGCTTGAAACTCAACATTAAAAAAACGAAGATCATGGCATCTGGACCCATCAATCCCTGGCAAATAGAAGGGGTAGAAATGGAAGCAGTAACAGACTTCATTTATTTGGGCTCCAAGATCACTGCAGACGGAGACTGCAGCCATGAAATTAAAAGACGCTTGCTCCTTGGGAGGAAAGCTATGGCAAACCTAGATAGCATATTAAAAAGCAGAGACGTCACCTTGCCGACAAAGATCCGCATAGTCAAAGCTATGGTTTTTCCAGTAGTAATGTATGGCTGTGAGAGCTGGACCATAAAGAAGGCTGAACGCCGAAGAATTGATGCCTCTGAACTGTGGTGCTGGAGAAGACTCTTAAGAGTCCCCTGGACTGCTAGGAGGTCAAACCAGTCAATCTTAAAGGAAATCAACTCTGATTGCTCATTGGAAGGATTGATAATGAAGCTCAAGCTCAGATACTTTGGTCACCTAATGCGAAGAGAGGACTCTTTGGAAAAGACCCTGATGCTGGGAAAGATGGAAGGCAAAAGGAGAAGAGGACGGCAGAGGATGAGATGGCTAGATAGCATCACTGAAGCAATGAGCATGAAATTGAGCAAACTCAGGGAGGCAGTGAAAGATAGGAAGGCCTGGCGCAATATGGTTCATGGGGTCACAAAGAGTCGGACACGACTTAACGACTGAACAACAAATAAGCTGTTTATATAGCACTCCCGTGGCTCCCAGTCCTGGGCTGCTGGTGTGATCGCATTGCTTTTGATGTGTACAGTAGAACAACAAACAGCTTACTTGTTGTGTACAAGACAGTAAACAGGCACTCGAGCATTCCAAATGGCAGGGGAATGGTTAGGAGGCAAACAAAAGCTGTAGGTGTGAAATTGAGCAGTCTTGTCTCTTTCCAGCTGGAAAGCACAGTCGTAGTCACATGATTTCCCACTTAGTGACAGCTTCACTTAGCTGTGGAGTTGCTGGTCCCAATTAGGGTTGTTAAGTGAGGACTACTTATATTAACGTTATCATAATGCTTATTTTTCTAACTTGCTGGCTTTTATTTTTATCGTTTTAATCTTTCGTAAGATACAGTAAGATATGCCCAGTGTAAAGGAACCTCTAGAAGCAGAAGATGAAGATCAGCACTTTGGTCATTATGAAATCAGAAGTCTACAGAAACTGATAAAATCTTTAAAGAAGTATAGCAAACAACAGAAGAAGAATACTGTAAGTAAAGGTTCTAACCAAATTATGCCAGGAAATCAGTGGAATGACACAGTGGTGAACAGATCGGAAAAGGTCACTACCAATACCAAAGAAAGGATACTTCGCAGAGTGTGCAACTATTATACAACTTCCTTAATTTCACATGCCAGCAAAATAATGCTTAAAATCATCAGATTAAAGCCCTGCATGGAAAGGGTGATGCCAGATGTTCAAGCTGTCTTTAGAAAAGGCCAAGGAACAAAGACATTATTGCTAAAGCACACTGTGTAATTGGGAAGCCAAAGAATACTAAAAAGGGGTCAATGTGTGCTTCCTGATTACAGAAAGGTCTTCAGTTGTGCTGACCATGTGGAATGTGCTTAGAAAAATGGGAATCCCAGAACATTTCATTGTCCTCATGGGAATCCTATACACAGTTCAGGAAGCCACAGTATGGACAGAATATGGCAAAATAGACTGGCTCCAGATTGGCAAAGGTGTGAGACAAAGGTGTATATTCTCTCCTTATTTACTGAACCTATATGCATAAAATATATTGAAGGAAGCTGGGTGGAAGAAGATAAGTCGGGTTTTAAAATTGGAGGAAGAAACATCAATAATCTGTTCTATGCTGGTGAAACTACTCTGATAGCTGAAAATGCAAGTTCTGGTAATAAAAGTCAAGGAGACACAGTGAAAAAAATGGGGCTTATATAAGGGAAACTAAACTAATGACAATAGGTACAGCAATCAGCCTTAGACTTGACAATGAAGATACTGAAGTGGTGGATAGCTTCTGCTTTTTAGGATCAACTGTCAACAGTAAAGAAACCATCTGCCAAGAAATATATTGTAGACATCTACTTGATAAACTAGCAATGAAGACCTTGGAAAAGATATTCAGATGCTGAGATGTGTCAGAATCATGACTCTGAAGAAGCAAAAGATGGACTTTGAAAAAGCAGGATAGAAACAATATTGATGTTTTTTATGTGTTGAAGAAAACTCCTGAAAATATCATGGGCAGTCAACAAAACAAACAAATGGATTATAGAACAAATCAGTTCAGAGTTCTCACACAAGGCATAAATGACCAAGCTCAAATTATCATATTTTGAACACATTATGTGAAGACCTAACTTTCTTGACAAATATATAATGCTGAGAAAGGTGGAAGGTAAGAGAAAAAGAGGATAACCAGCAACAAGGTGGATGGACTCAATTACAGTGGTGATGGGTGCACCATTTAGAAGAACCAGGTTGTCCTGAGAAAATCTGTCTGCATGGCCACTAAGAACTGACATTGACTTAGTGGCAAATAATCAGTCAATCAATCAGTTAATTGATTGTTAGCTGCCCAGAGTTCCAGAAGCAAGATGAACAGCTACAGTATATAAATAATTAAAACAATCAAACAATAAATAAATACATAAATAAATGGGAGTATGGTACTTGCTTATGTGATAGCACAAAAATGTCCATCTGTTCTTATTCTACAATATTTTGGGAACATCCATTTTTATTCTCAGGCTCAGAGAATAAACACTACTTGGATGCTACAGGTGGTGCGAAATGCAGTGACCTGCATGTGGATGAGTAAAAACGATTACAGCCAAGCAATACCTATATTCCAGATACTGCATTGGTTGCCAGTAAGCTCCCAGGTACAATTCCAAATGTTGCTTTTGATTTTTAAAGCCCTAAATAGCTTGACTTCTAAGTTCTTGCCATCTCTAGGTAGAACCAACTCATCTAGTTCACTTATCCTGGATGTTGTGAGTTCCCAGCCCATTAGAGGCCCCCGCCCTATGGAACAGCCTCCCCGACAGATCTGATCAGTAGCAAATCTGGCTTCATTTCAGAGCACATTCAGTCTTAAGCTGGTTGGTGCTGTTTGATGATTGAAATAATAGTCACAGTTGATTTTATCTTTCACTGTAATTTCATTGTATTTTTACTGCTACTGGTTTGTGCTTTTATTCTTGTAAAGAGCCAGTTGTCTTTTGATTCTGGCAGTATAGAAATGAGAAAAATAACTAACCAACCAGCCAACTAATAGTAAAAATAGAGAATCCTAAAATTATTTTAAGCGTTGATATCATTGTTCAAAACATGTTTCACATTTAACCATCTTTATCCAGCATAACCTCATTTCCAGAAATCAAAGGAAGCAGAGATTACCAATGGGAGGAGAGGGGAGTGAAACAGCACCAGATAGCAAACATGAAAAAGAATAATCCACAGTTTGACTTTAAGAGCCATAAACATGAATATCTGAGATTATAAGAAACATGTATCAATTAGCTGCGCAATGTTTGTGATCTAAAGTCTAGGGAGACCACTTACACATGACACAAAAGGAGGATAAAGCCATTTTGCATATTATTTGCTTGTGTGCACTTTTTTCTCTTAGAACCTGGTCAACCCAATGGTTTGTTAACGTTACATATGGTAACTTTACATATGGACTTTAACATTCAGTTAGTGAAATCTAGTTGTTTCATTAGTAGAATTATGCTGCTGAAAGAACAGAAGGAGCAGTTTCTCCTTCTCCTGCCACCCCACCCCCAGGCACTCCCTGAATCTGTTCAGGAGGATTCAACTTCTTACAACTGTAAGAAGCTCTTACCATCATGGATTTATAACATTGGAGAAGGCCATTGAGTCTAAATTAGAAATCCAAATTAAGGTTGCCTGCCATTGGGTTGCACACGTTTCAACGAAGGAGAGCCCACCACCACTCTACCTCTACTGTCAAATTGTTTTATTGTTTTGGAAGTTTCTTCTAACATTCAGTTGGAATATGCCTTCCTATGACTTCAATCCATTATAACTTGCCCTTCACTCTGGAGTGAGAGAAACACATCTTAACCTTCTTCTGTGTGACATTTTTCCAGGTATTTGAAGAGTGCTATCATATGCTCCCTCAGCCACCTTTTCTCAAAGCTAAGTATACCCAGTTCCTTCAATCTCTCTTCATAGGGATTAGGGTTTTTATCCTTTGATCATCTTCCATGCCCTTCTCTGAACCTGTTGTAATTTCTCTGACTGGACACAGTTGTTGAGGTGAGGTCTGACCAAACTAAAATAGAGGGCACTGGTTATTTCCTATGATCGTAGGGATCCAGGAAAGGAAAGCAGGGGAAAATCTGGTTGCATTAAGATAACTGCCATTATGATAATACATTTCACCCTATGTTTATTATGTGTGAAAAGCATAGGATCACCATATTTCTAATACACTGTTCTGAATTTCTGCATGATAATGTCTGATTTGTAAAATATCTGCCCTGTACAATAAATATAATTGAAGCCACCTTTCCTTTTGTTTTTAAAGGATAATTAAGGTAAATGACTAGAATCCTAGGGATACTTACTGGAGAAATTAAATTAAATGAAACTGACTTTTAAGTAAGAATGCTGAAGATTTCACTGTAGGAACAAGTATTAGATATGCATAAATAATAGAGAAAATATTTAGGCAAAGAGGTAGAGGGAACTCATAACATGATGTACTGCAGTTAGCAGAACTTCAGGAAAAATGTGCATTAATTGCAAAATTTAGATATATAAGTTAGACAAATACAGCCACTGCATTGAAAAAAATGGAGGCCAAATTTGTATTTCTCTGCCAATTATTGTCATATGGGAATGATACAGTAAAGCTGCAGGTCTTTTACTGTTCAATGAGTTGGAATTAAACATGCTAATTTAAGGTCTCTTTCAAGTATTTTATTTAACTACTTTGGTCTTTAATTCCTTTATGTAGCATCATTTAATGTAATGTTATTTATATATATGAAGCATGTTATACTTATTAACCAATGTGCAAAAAACTAAAGTACAGATTTTATGTAATGGGCTAATTACAGGACTTTAAAACCACCTACTGAGTTTTGCTAAGCTTAACAACAGGTTCACTGAACTGGATAAATTTATTCAAACTTGTGGAAATTAGCCCCATTCTACATGCAGCCATACTGGGAAAACACACAAATTATTCTTCAATGCTAGTTTAATGGGTCAAACAGTGAACTTGAATACTGAATGTATATCTGTATCTTGCATCATTGGAGAAGCTATAGGCCCTTGGAGAGAAAAGAAAGTGCCTATTCAGAGTTTCTTCCTCATGTTTGTAAATAATTTTTTTAATAGTTGGAACAAGCACTTTCAATAACTTGATGGATTCAAAAGTATCAATGTAATGATATTTTACAAACAACTATAAATGTTTCTGTACAAGAGTCCATCCAGTGCAAAAATAGGTAACTACTATAGTAGCTCTCATATTTCTGTGAGAGATTGTAAAAGCTCTTGGTCAAGGACTTCCACAAGTGGAAATAGAACAACATATTGATCTATCTTTTTTGTGCAATACTTCCATGTGAAGTTTGTGTCAGCTTTTCCACGTGCAACCTTCAAAATCACCCAAAGTTTTAGCCTTTTCTTATGATGAGTTTATTATATGACATGGGAACAGCAGCAGCATTATGATTTAATAGAAACATTTCTCTGTACATACAGTATATATGATGCAAAATATTGGGTGCCCTTCATCCCTTGAACATAGAGCCATTAATTGCTTGAATTAGCTTCTACAACCTGGAGCCTCTCAAATGAGTTGCTGGCTGAGATTTCAAGCAAGTATAGTCTCAATACATCTTGAAGTGACAAGGTGGGAAAGGCTGGTTTTTACCAATAAGCTAGCCACTCACAATGTGCAAGCGAGTTGGCCACAGAAATGAAAAATGTGTCATGGAAAATGTGTGGAGGATTGTACTTCTCAGTGCCCTTAGCTCACAACACAGAATATTCCTTGTACGCTAGGATAGGTCTTAATTTCAAACTCTGAAAGCTTCAGTTATAGGATCTCAATGAATAAGGTTGTAAAGGACATCTATCTGATATTGTGGAGAGTTGTTGCCTGTCAAAGTCAATTCTAGGCTTGATAAACCAATGAGCTGGGTCATTATTGTTATAAATGATATCTAATGGGGTCTGTCAACAGAATGGATTCTTTGTCCTTCTGTCATCCCCAATATGTCTCTGTTGGCCTTTTTCAATCCTAACATGGTTTATTAGCAGTGAGCAAAAGATGGCCTCCTTAGGAAAAAGATCAGTATAAAAAATAAGATAAAACATATAAGAAAATCAGTCCTTTGAAAGCATTGGACTTCTCAACACAGCTCAAAATAAGAACTGTATTGAGAGGTTTAATATCCAAGTTGTCTCCTGGCAATTTTTAAATGAGCACAGGTTGTTTTGAAATAACATAAAATAAAACAAATGTATAATCCTTCTAAATTAAAGTTACACTGATGTCAACAAGAGACAGTTAAGCATATGCTAAATTCTTTTTTGAATCAATAAGCTTAAAAGAAAGTTGGGCAGGGTTTCATTTAATCTGTGCAAGCAATCAAATGGTTCAAAGTTATTACAACATGTGATAGGTTATTATCAGAGCAGTCCACAACTCATGTCAGACCTACATGCTTTCTACTCATTCTAGCTGTAACAGCTGCACTAGCTTAAATAGATGCCGGCTATAACATAACATGTACCTATAACACTTACTTTGACTTTCAGTACTGACACCTCTATAAGTAGTCTCATTCTTTTGGTTCTGATGACATCCCATCAGCTGACACTCACAAAAATACACACATCCGGTAGAGCCATTTCTGCAACCGCTCTTCAGTTAAGTGTTTTATTTTAGTTTTGTGCCACTGGATCTCATAGTCTGTAGACGTACTATATCTCAGCTTATGAAAGAGATGTAGTCTGCCTCCTTGAGCAGAGTCTCTTTCTTATGAAACCTGGCTCCTGGTTATCACTGAAACTGACTCTGTGAAACCATAGCATGCCACAGGGTTGCCTCTCTATTTGATGAAAATGCAAAACTGGGCAGCCAGTGTTGGAAAGGCTTCATTGCCTTAATGTCCATGGAAAGATAAATTGTTTAGAAACAATAAAAGCAGATGAAGATGCAGAACTGAACGGAATCATCTGCATCTAAAACCATTTCCGGGCCATGACTCACACTGCTAGATCTGGCAATTTATTTGCTTATTCTTGTGGCTTTAGGACTAAGCAGCTGACATTTGTGTACTTATACACATATACACTCACATATGTGTTTTATGGGTTAATTGTCTTAGCTTATATAACATGATTTGCTAGTGATGTATGCTTTATAAGTATTGTTTTATGCCATAGAAAAGATTTGGAGAGCTGTTTTCTTTAAGGGTGGAATGCAATCTCTTTTTGTTACTACTTCATTCTTGAGAAAGGACTTTTAAACCAGAAAAGTGGAAATTTGGCACCCTCCAAATCCACCCAAATGACATAGGACTGAAATACATTAGAGGCAGCTAATCAATGCTGTGTTTGCACATACCATTAAATATATTATATTAAGTTTAGATTTGATTTCTATGTTCCTTTTATATGGTGAAAAGGGAATATATTTGAATTCATGCTGATACTGAAAACATGTTCCTAGCTCTGAGTTTCTTGGGTTTCAAATCATTTCCATTAACAAACAGCTATTTGCCCTCTAATAAAATATGTCATTATGCTTTATTCACATCACACAAAAGAATCACTGAAAAAATTGCCCCAGTGATGGCCAATAATTACACATTTGGCTCCTGCATGAGCACTGAAGAAATTGGTTCATTGGGGAAAGCAGGTGCTGGGGCATCATGCTAATAGTCAATATGTGCCACACTAATTAGCCATTGCAATTGCTTAAATTAACAATTAGCTAACATGCAATTCTTATTTTGCAGTCTGCAGTTTACTTGGGATAATCCTTGTATATGCTTAGTAATTATTCTGACAGCTTATCATCTTTCTTTTTCTTTCTTTTTTCTTTTTTTGTAAAAACTTAAGGCCCCGGCACAGCTTTAATATTGGAATCAATGTGCCCAAATAGTCAACAGGCATTAAGAAGTAACAGCCTTTCTTGGTAAATTCAAAAGAATACTTTTGAAGATTTTTATTCGTATATTTATATATGGATCTCTGTGTTCATAAGATCTATACATGAGTCTTCAGTAAGAACAAGATGCCAGTCTCCTTTGTAAACTGGATGATACACATAGCATTAATTTCTCAAAACAACAAAAATAAAAGCAAGAGGTTTCCTTTGAACTGTGTGAAGAAGCTGCTAGTTCATCATGAAGTACTACCAGATCACCTTCATAATGTACATCTCTATAAGCTATTTGGCACATCTAGTTGGCAGATGGCTAAACCTTAGTACAAATCTAGTATTGCTGAATGCAGATCTTGATCAGAGGGAATATTCCAAAATAGTGCAAGACCATGGCACATATGTGCATCTGCAGATGGAAAAGAGACAAGGACATGTTCTCGGGTAGGTCTGCATGACATAGATATGCTAAATGGGTGGCGCAGCGGCTTAATGACGCTGAAAGTTGCCGGCCAGAAATGGTCGACACTTCAGCAGTTCGAGCCCAGCTCCGTGCAGCAGAGCAAGCTCCTGTTTCCTCCCCAGCTCCTGTCAACCCAGCAGCTCGAAAACTTAGGTGAGTAGATAAATGGGTACTCTCACCCCGGTGGGAGGAAAAATGTTGGCGGTGCCTTGCAAAGGAGACAGGAGCAGTTGCTGGTAACGCGGAAGCCACGCACGCCCAAAAAAGGCGCAAAGTAACAGAAACCCCGCCTCCTGCACTCGCCAGCTGGGCTCTGCTCTAGGAAGGAGGCACTGGCAAACCACTTCCAAAACACCTTGCCTTGAAAACTGCAGGGACTCGTCCAGGCAGTTGCCGCAGAATCGGTCACATTTGAGTGCGGATTAAAAAAAAAAAAAGCAGTGACCAGTGTCCTATAAGCACAGGTAGTTTTTGTTGAGTGACTGCCTCATTTAGTGACCATTCACAGTTGTGACAGTGATGAAAAAGTGATTTTCTCGCATTTATGACCTTTGCAGGTCTGTAAAGCAAAGGAAAGCTAAAGTAAAATCATAAGCACAGTCATGGTTTCACTTAGTGACCACTTCACTTAATGACCAAGTTGTTGGTCCAATAGTGATCACTAAATGAGGACTACCTGTTAATTCACCAGTGGCCTTAAAATGATCGGTTAAAGTTAGTTGGATATTGATAGCAAGGAATATTTTCCCCTTTTTCCTTACTGTATTTGTTTGCTTAAAAAAGAGTCTTGGTGGGGATGCCTGTGGGTCTTGTGTGCTTTTCTGAGACCCTGTGGATCCTCTCAGATTATTATTACTGAAAATTGGCAGCACAAGCTTATCATTACTTGAAAACACATGGAAATTGTGAAATAAGCTCTAAAAACCTCAAAGGGAATTCTTCCTCTCCTAAATGCAGGGATACCCTCCAAAATTCTTCACCACCTACATCTACATAGCATAGCTTTCCACCCCCACCCCACTCTGCCAACAGAAAGATACAGTTAGAGTCTTCTTCTTGGGCTTGGGCTTTATGCAAGAGCCACAAAATGTAGAACAGCCATCTTGTAGGTCAGTTTCCTGCCACCCACCTGACAGTAGCAAGGAAACTCCATGTAACAGGGTAAGATGGAAGAAAACTAGAAAAATTGTAATTCTCTTCCCCCAACCCAACTCTTCATCTTCCAGTTCCCAGCCAGTCTCCATCAAATTGTTCAGAATGTTTTTGTAACATACTTTTTTCTTGCTGGTGACAATACTATTTATTTGCTTGTAATGTCTCCTCTGCTAAGTTTATCAGTGGTATTAAGCACAACCAAATGGCT
Organism: Liasis olivaceus; assembly: GCA_030867105.1. NCBI lineage: Eukaryota > Metazoa > Chordata > Lepidosauria > Squamata > Pythonidae > Liasis > Liasis olivaceus. The sequence goes on from CM061349.1 coordinate 50,207,165, forward strand.
GGGCTTCAAAGAATATAAATGGGAATATCATGACATTAAGACAAGAAAATAATAGTTGCTGTGAGCATTAGGAATCATCTCATGTTTGCATATAAATATAAGGGAAAAATTGTAAAACTGTCTGTATATTCATCAGGTATGTATGTATGTATATACATATATATACATACGTACATATATATACATACACATACACACACAAACCTGATGATGAAGCAAGGCATTCATGATTTGGTATATATGTGTGTGTATGTGTATGGATGTGTGTGTATACACAACACACACATATACATACATACATACCTGATGAATATATAATCATATATTTGGTAATCATATATATGCCTGATTACCAAATCATGAATGCCTTGCTTCATCAGTTCCCAACTTGGGATAGACAGTTTTACAATTTTTAAAATATTTATATTTATTTTATACGTATGCCTGATTACCGTATTGAGAAATAAAGGCTACTGCCTACAATTGTCTTGCAGAATTGAGGAAGCACATGGATATCAACCATTGAGCCAAAGCAGATCCATGTTATTCAGAAGAAAGAAAGAAGATGACATGAGAACCACACCTAGTGTCCAGTCAAGTCCAATGAAAAAACTCTTCTGAATTTCCCAAACTAACTCCTAAGCTTTATGGAGTTAGGTAGCTGGGCTACTGAATAGCTAACAAGTCCCCAGCATGACTGGAAAGCTGAGAACTTGAAAAAAGGCAAGTGTTTATGATCCATTGAAAAGGTAGAACAGCCTTCCTGATCCTACTGTTTTTTGTGATAGACAAAAAGGACTACCATGATACTTAGAACAAAGGATTTGAGAACTAGAGAAAAATGGAACTGCTCAAGTAAGAGATCCAAATCAGAAAGTCAGGCCAATATGTTTTACATTTGTCAAAAATAATCTCTGCAATGAGATACTTCCTCTCTCTTCAAGATCACTGTATGTATACTACACTAAGACCAACACATGTCTGGCCCCTATATACAGGGCTTCACATATGTTTCTTGGGTATGGGAAATTGTGGTAATTGTTCAGTCTGTTCATTTTAAAGCACAAGTGTAATTCTGAAAAATGAACAGATTAGCTTAAGTGAACATAGATATTCACTAAAACTGACAACATGCACCAATGCAAAGCAGTCAGCTCATTTTTGCTTTACTCACAGCAGGATTAGATAAGCCAGGTAACTGGTGCATTCAATAGATAACTACTGCCTCTTGAGGCTTTATATGCTGGACAATGGCCAAGAGAAGTAGAACTGTGAATGACCAATCCAAAGAATGCCTTTGCAGCTGAGGCCAACAGAGCAAGCTGAAAGACCACAAATGCTACGGGCCTGTAATAATACGTAAGATTTATCCAGCCATTATATCCTTTAGTCGTTCTATATCTACTCAGGAACATAACTCTGTTCCATTAAAAACTGATAAAAAAGGTGTATTTTCTACTTCCTTTTAGCATATGGTTAAATCCACAGTAGTGATTGTAAGGAATCAGAGTGTGATATATAGGGACTACAGTGGAATATATGGCAAAAGAAGACACTGGCACCTGAATGATCTTTCCCATTTAATTTTGATTTGGCAAATTATTTGTTGCATTGAAACTGAAACTCATAAAATGCTACCATTTCCAAAGTACCCTACATGTCAGTCTTCAATTTTGAGAGTTTTGAAATAACTTTTCACATCAGGTTTTATTTCATTGCCACCACAGTAATTTTTTTTTGGGGGGGGGGAATAATATTGGTATTCTGGAGAACAATTTGTGACATATTTATTTCTACCAAAATGCAAACTATCTTCCGAAAATATAATTTGACTCCAAAAATAATAAAGAATTATGTAGCACTTCAAAGACTAAGAAATATTTCAATGGACTAGAGCTGACTTCATCCAATACATGAAAGGTTATTCCTAGATTGCACATATATATAAAGGTGCCACTGGCCAAGCTGGCTGGGGCTGCTGGGAGATATAGTTACACAGCATCTGTAGAACAAAAGTTTCCCATCCCTGAATTAGGGTGTAAAGGTATGGAAAATAAGCTTAGAAATTATTGAAAAGAACACTGATTGATTCTAATATGTATTTTGCATGATGGAATACTTAACATTTGTTAGGGGACAAGAAAACATTAAATAATAAATTGGCTATCCATTTAGGTCCTATAAGGATCCACTGTTCCCATCTGGAAATTGTTTACTTCCAAATTACATCAAAAATAATTTTATAGTGATAGCACTAATGACTATATTCAACATTAGGAAGATAATTTCTGTTCATGTAATGGAGCTTCCCCTCATTCTTTTTCAAACTTTCCTCCATGCACCCAGATCTATAGTAGAGAGATTGCCAACTTTCTGGAATAATTTTGGGAAATACGAAGAGGTTGTAATGGACAAAATCTATTCCACTACTGGATATTACTTTAGCAGTAGACAAAAACGAATGAATTTTAAGAATTAAAACTTTTCTAATGCAATCTGCATTAAAAAAAAATACAACCTATATCTTAGAAGTAGTGGGACCCAGTATTCTGGGCAACCTATTACCAGCTATGTTCTTAGCTAATACTTTCAAGTACAGCTTAATAGTAACTTGGTGCCGATTATTATAGAGAGTTTCCTTGTGCTGAAAAATAAGCAGATTAATTTGACCCAGATTCTTATAAAATTAATGAACTTGGCATAAGTAGCTCTACATTGTAAGACCTCTGATACCTATCATGTTAATCTGAGTCAGGAAACAGAATGGGATACAATTTGATGTAACTAAAAATATTTAAATGAATAGATAACCCTATATTTCCCCACTGAATTCTATTCACAAAACAGATATATTATGTACAGAAGAAACTATTAAGATTTCATTTTTTCCATATAATAGTAGTTTGATTACTACTAGAGTATAGAACACATTGTGCTGACTAAGATCAAAGGCCTTTTATTGAAAACATTTTCTGGATTCAACCTTACATAATATTTTGTCAACAGTTCAAACTCTGAAAAATAACTATACTCATAATAAGGAAAACAAGAGTTGTTCATGAATTATTCATATTCAAAATTCAGTGACCCTACATTGTAACAGAAAGGTGGAACATTTTCCCTTTGCCCTGCTTATGAAAACTGCATTAAAAATATAATTTGCATAGCTGAAGGCATGGTTTCTCTCTAATTATCACAATTTTTATTCTATCTTCCAAGAATGGAAATGAGTTTGAGATAATTTTTTTAAATAAAATAATGGAGGGCCATTTTTAAAAAATCCCTTTATCCTAGCAGTCCTTGGAAGAGCATTGGTGCAACGTGAAACCATCTCAACACATGGTATAATCCTCTTTGCTTTTATCTTACATACTTTCACATTGCAACAGACTGTAACTATTAAATTTTAAAATTTAGCTCCTGCTTTTCTACTCTGGTGACTATTCAAGGCAAGATACAAATGTAGATGCATAGCTTGAATTCAGGGGCATCCATGGGTGGGGTAGGGGCCAAAAAACACAATATGGCACCCACAACTGCACAAGCAAAACTCCACCCCTTTTTACATCTATAATTTGTAAAAAAGGGGTAGGGTCCAATCACATGGTCTTGTCTTTTTTTACCCTCACCCTTTGATGGCTGTGCTTGAACAGGAGCAAATACTTCACTTCTCTTCCTCCACATATTTACTTATTATTCTGTCCTTGTAATCTGCAAAGCCTGCATAATTGTTGTGACCTTGAGTTGACTTTTAAGCAATTACAGAATATAGAAATAGACACGTTTTGCATTCTGCCAGAGGAGATAAATATATAATTGTCTCTGGCTATCCCACCAAAATGAATTCAAGGATGTGAAAGAGTAATGGCTCACCAGTGTAACATTCCATCTTACCTGTGTAAAGTTCAGTGAGAGTCCTACTTTGTATTATAAACATATCTTCTTTTTTAGGTTTTTCTGAAAGCAGGGTGTCTTCAGCTTGCTGTCTACCAATTCTCAGAATTCTATGTAGCACTTTTTAATTTTTAGAATGTTGACAAGTACCTTGTTTCATACCAATCTGCTAATTAGAAAATATTGTATTGTAATATAATAGCCCAACAATCCAATGTCTGGATATTGGAAGAATGAAAAGAAACGGTGATACTTAAATTGATCGGCCAATGAGATCCATTTTTTTCTTTTTCTTTTTTTTAACAATCATCTGCTTATACTTTTACATTTATGATCCAAACCTATATGTAAAAGGGACTAAGTCTATGAGAGACTTTGTAACACAAATGAGATACTGAAGTATATATTAAACATTTAGGTGAAAAACTATGGATCTGTTAAGCATGGAGCATAACAAAATAGATTATTCTGATATGATGGAAGATGGTGCCACTCTTGGATTAATTATATGTGTTCATTCTCTGATTTTGAGCTGATTCTTTACTGCAAAATGGAAAGACTAATTAGTATGATTTCTTGCTTGCTTGCTTGCTTGCTCACTCTCTAGTTTTCTTCTATGTTTCAGTATATTAAAAGAAAATAAATTAAAGAAAATACACAGAAAACAGTTTATAACAAGAAAAGGCATCAGAACAAACAATAAACCAAAACAACTTTTTAAAAAGGTAACATATACCCATCCAACAGATAATCTAATTAATTATTAAATTCTATTACCAAAACAAACAAAACCCTATGAGTTTTCATATTAAATTAAAATAGTCAACCCTACTAGGTAGACCAGACCAGAAAATCAACTCCACCAGAAGGCTAGAACTGTAGACATTCTATAATCATAGAATCTGGTTGTGCTTTACTTCCCATCCTTCTTACACCCCAGTGAGTCAAGGAAGTGTTTGCCTGAGCCACTTCCAAATATTACCTTGCTTTCCAGGACTTAAGGACTGTTTCACCCTCTTTGCCTAGGTTCTTGCATATTACTGTCAAGGTCATCCCCCTTATTCTCTACAAATAGCAAATATATATAATAACAAAATATCAAATTAGCCATAAAAATACAGTATTTCTCTTCTTATAAAATATTATGAAATCAGTACCAAAGGGAGACATATTGTGTCATTTTTTGATTGGTAGAAAAAATTGCCTTTTCAAAAATCAATAGATTATACATTTCTTGCATCTGGTCTTTGATGCCTGGAGTAGCAGTGCCTTTCCATTCTCTCAATATATTTATCTTTGCTATTCCTCATGCCTGGTATAATCCAAAATTGTTAAAAAATGTTGCAATTCCATAATATTGGAATATAATTCAAAATAACGTTCACATCAAGCAAATGAAAACATTTACCCATAATCTACTTATATATGTTAGAACATTATTCCAAAAAAGAACCAATAACAGACAAGACCAAATCATATGGGCTAACATACCCTCAAATTTCTTACATTGCCAGCAAAGAAAATCTACAGTCCCTCCTTTCCTTTTGCCTTCATTGGGGCGTCAAATAAAGCTGCTTTTGTTCAGCTGTATCTTCATAATATTACAGAACATCTCTTCTAACGTCAAGATGTAGGTTTTGATATGAGCTCTGAGTTATTTCACTTTAAACATCTCAGTTATATTCATAGTAAAGTTTCAGGAATATATAACTTTGTTTAAATAAAATTCGGTAGCTCTGCTCTACACACTTGCTCACTCGCTAGCTCGCTCGCTCACTCACTCACTCACATGCAGTTAAGGTTGCAAGGGCAAAACTACCACCAGCTGTTCCATCCCAATGGCGCGCTTTGACTGTGAAGGAAAGCTAAGTTGTCAGCCTGGGTCTAGTCTGACTCAGGCTGTAACCTGTGAGTCCTGCTATTCTAACCCTTTCTCTTGATCTGCTTTTCAGCCCTTCTTAGAGTACACAGCTCTAAGCAGCAGGGGAGTTTCTTAGCAAAGGGCCACCCACTTGCATATTATTCCTCCCTAGCCTGTGACATGACACAAGAACAAAGTAGACATTAACTGCTACATTAAACCCAGAAGGAAAGTAATCAGTAACCTGTTATTCCCTTAATAAAGGGAAACACATGCAGAGTGAAATCCAGAAGACTAATCAATAGCCCCAGACAAAGCAATGTGCCAAACAAATTGCAAATCAATTAGAATCCTTGTTTTCTTTCAAATGGTTCACTATACCTAAAGCAATTACTCCTTCATTAGACCTAATTTAACAGCATGACCGTCTTAGCAACAACTGGCAGCGTCTGGCTATCAAATGGAAGAATGGCAGCTTATTTCTGTCTGTGAGTCCCTGGCCAATCCACCCCCCCTCCCCAAAAGGAAGGGGATTTCTTTATAGTTTCACACATTTAATGAATGGCTGAATCATTTCTGTATGGGGGAGCATCAGGATGTCCAGTTACTTTCTCTCTCTCTCATCTTAAGAAAATTGGCCTCCACTTCTGATGAGTAGGAAGTGCCCTTAAGTTCTGTGTTCTGCAATTCTCCTCTGCAATTGTAGCTATCAGCTCAGCTCGTCTTGGAATTGCACTGTCTGCTGATTCCTGCCAGCATTGTGACTCCACATAGTCAAATGTCAGCAGTGATTTCACCAACAAGGGACAGATCACTCAATCTACTACCCGGCATGGAAAAAGGTTAATGAAATACATGGAAAATTGGATTATTGGACCATTCTTTCCTTGGCAGAATTACTGCTGCAAAGCCAAATATTCCCAAGCTCCTTTAGCTTTTTAACTGTAATAACAAAGGAGGGGCTGTTTTCAGAGGCAAATTGGGGGACAAGGATGCTAAATCTTTCCTGTGCCAAATGTCCTTCTTCCTTCTGCTTTTTATTTTTATTTATCAACTTAGAATATTTTATAACAGCCAGGGTGCTGTGTGGAAGTGCCGCTTTTGTGCTGATCCTCTAAACCAGTGTTTCTCAATCTTGGCAACTTTAAGTTATGCGGACTTCAACTCCAAGAATTCCTCAGCGAACATGGCTGGCTGAGGAATTCTGGGAGTTGAAGTCCACATAACTTAAAGTTGCCAAGGTTGAGAAACACTGCTCTAAACTGAAAAACCAAAAAAACTACCTAAAGGGGTGTGGGGATGAATCATGGAGAATTCAATCCTCCACACGCCATCATGCTGATGGTCTCTTGCCTCTCCATTCAGGGACCGTGACAGGTTTGCTGGAGAATAGTTTTACAATTTCTCACAGTTTCTAAATAAGCAACAATTGATAGCAGGGCCTTGTACTGCAACGTGTTGCTAATGCTTCTTCACTGCTTGCATCAAGGATCATCTTAACTATTTGCTCTAGACTACCTTTCAGTGCAGCATTTGCTCTTCTTTATTAGGGAGCACAATGTGGCTTACGCAGAGAGAGGGTCTGCCTCTCTACAGATGACTATCAAGTCTGAATTCTTGGCCTGGTTATGTGTGCATATGTCTCTAGGTATGTCTATACTTATTTTCTGGGATGAGTTCAGATCCAGTTCAGATCCTTGTTGAGCTCAAATTTCATCTCAGATCCATTCTGATGAAACCTCCTCCAAGAATGGCCAAGACATTTTGCTGTTTGAGTCAAAGGACAAGATTTTGCACCTTCTCATTCCATATACAGAAACCCACTAGAATCTTATTCCAGCACTAGGTAATTTAGTAGGCTAATTTAGTTGGTTCATGTCTATGCCTCTCCCTGCTCCCCATCTGCTGCCACTGCACAAGAGAACCAGCTGTAACCTGCTGTCTTCCAACTGCCTGAATACATTTTGGTAAAGTGGTAAGGTCTCCTTATGTTGGCTCGGTGTGTTCAGAGATTGGGAGTACAGCGATTGAAGTTTGGAGTTCATTTCTTATCTTTCAGCTCTTTCACTGAATTTTAAGGGGGGGGGGCAGCTCATATGAATTGACTTTGTCTGTGGCTGTTCTACTAAACCACGAGGTAACAGTTTTGCCATTACCAAGTCCTGTCCTCAGGATGTGGTCAAATAGCAAGATGTGGGAATACTGCTCTGGATCTGAATCAGTATATACCATGCTGCACTTCTTCTCCAGAGTCCGTTTTCATTCTGGGGCTACTGGGGTGCCTCTTTTGTTTTGGAAGGAGTAGGGTAGCAAGGACAACAGAGCAGCTGAGAGTCTGCTGTGGCTGATGGCAGTCTACCTAGGATGGTTAAGGCACCAGGCTAGAAATTGGGAGACTATGAGTTCTAGTCCCGCTTTAGGCTGGGTGACTTTGGGCCAGTCACTCTCTCTCAGCCCTAGGAAGCAGGCAAGGGCAAGCCACTTCTGAAATCATGCCAGGAAAACTGAAGGGACTTGTCCAGGTAATTGCCAGGAGTCAACACTGATTCGAAGGCACCAAAAAAAAAAAAAAAAAGTAATGTTGCTGAGCTTGCAATATCTCTGTTTTATCTCTGCCACCAGGGACAGCCATGGCAGCTGTAGCTGCTGGTAAACACTGGAATGTTTTTGCCATTGCCCCCACCCCCAGGTTACTTTCTAAACTTTCTTAAGTTTCATCACTTGGCTTCCCCATGGCTATTCAAATCCTCTCTTTTAGGCATGGATGATGTCATTTCACTATAGACTCAGTGACACTCACCCATACCTCATTTCTCCCAACTTAACTATATTAAATTAAATACCTTAAATTAACTACATTAAAAAGGGGAATGAGAGAAACCCCCTTTTCTTCAGGTTCTTAAGTTTGTTTGCTTTTGTTTTTTGAAATGCCCAAAGTATTGTGCTTCCAGCATGAAATCTGATACTGTGTTAAATATAGTGTTATCTATTACAACTTTATAAAAGTCATAGGCAAGACTAAGAGGAATGTTTCCTCTGGTTCCTTATTTTATTGCCACTCAAGTCCAAACAATGTGGGGTTCAAGAAGGATTGCATTCAGCCCTAGACCAGTGATGCACTTGTTATCTTATATCTCGTGGTAGCTTAAAATGAAGATTTGTGACACTGTAAAGTGATAAATCTCACCCTCTTAATGGAAGACGTGGTACTTGAATCAAGGGCCCAAGGCAGGTTTTTAAAGTGTTACATACTTAGACCCAATTTTAACTGGAGGATCAGACATTAATGTACCTTTTAATTCCCCAGAGAAGCTGGTAATATCCTATTCAGAGCTACAACAAAATTAGCTGACCCAGTGGAGAGACTCCCTGCCAAGCAAGTCAGCTCCCTCCAGCCATTCTCTTTATCATAATGCTCCACAGTAGGACACTGGAAGGCAAAGTGCTCTTCTGAATACTAAAGCACGATCGCATAAGAAGAATCATGGTAGGAACCTTATTACATAAACTCAGTTAAGCAAAAGCACTTGGTTATCTGAATTTACAGTATTATTCCCCGCAGTATATCACAGTGGTGGAATCTTATTGAAATACTGCATGTACTGATAAAGGGGCTTGGTCATCGGTGTTTGATGGCCTCCTTGACTCGAGAGATAAACACAAGTGTAATGCACATGTCACAAATGAAGATGATGATTTAACTTTGAGATATGTATATCTCATGTATGACAGCCAGTTTGGTCTAGGGGTTAAGGCTCCAGGCTAGAAACCAGGAAACTAGGAGACTGTGAGTTCTAGTCCCGCCTTAGGCACGAAAGCTGGTTGGGTGACTTTGGGCCAGTCATTCTCTCTCAGCCCTTGACATCAGGCTTGGGCGACCAGCTGGTTGGTCAATTTCTGTCACAACTAACAGATCAACATTCAGTTGATCTGGGGAAAAAAAAAGGCGGATCCTGCACATGCAGGAAAAGTGCTAGGATTAAAAAATATATATATGTATATCTCTTGTAAAAGGGTTTACGCTAGCAATCTTTGCTGCTGTTGATTGGGGAGTATTCTGAAGTAGAAAGTAAAAATGTGATTCTCTTCATACACTTCATGGTATGACCAGTGGGTAATTCTGTTAGCATTATTATTGTATTATTGAAAATTATTTTTATTAAACATTTTAAAGAAATAATATACTGTAAGAATAGAAACAAGAAGACATAAAAAAAAAATCCCCTCTCACCCCTGTGGGTGGTACGTGTCTTCCTCAATCTCGGGTCCTCTACCAGAGGCCTGAGAGTTAGAGGGTTCTGCGCAGTATCTCAGCTGTTCCTAGCACTGCACTCTTCTGCACAGAGAGCTCTGATGTTGTTCCTGGGATCTGTTGGAGCCACTCTCCCAGCTTAGGAGTCATGGCCCCGAGTGCTCCTACCACCACTGGGACCACTTTGGCCTTGACTTTCCACATCCTCTCGATTTCCTCCTTCAGGCCCTGGTACTTCTCCAGCTTCTCAGGCTCCTTCTTCCTGATGTTGCTGTCACTTGGCACTGCTACATCTATCACTACCACTGTCTTCTGGTCTTTGTCTACTACCACGATGTCTGGTTGATTGGCCAGTACCTGCCTGTCCGTCTGGATCTGGAAGTCCCACAGGATCTTAGCCCTGTTATTCTCCACGACCTTCTGTGGAATCTCCCATCTGGACTTGGGGGGGTCTAGCCCATACACTGTGCAGATGTTCCTGTACACAATGCCAGCTACTTGGTTGTGCCGTTCAGTGTATGCTGTTCCTGCCTGCATCTTACACCCTGCCACTATGTGTTGGACTGTCTCTGAGGCCTCTTTGCACAATCTGCACCTTGGGTCCTGTCTAGTGTGGTAGACCCCTGCTTCTATGGATCTGGTGCTTAGTGCCTGTTCTTGTGCTGCTATGATCAGTGCCTCAGTGCTGTCTTTTAGTCCGGCCCTTTCCAGCCACTGATAGGATTTCCCAATGTCAGCCACCTCAGCTATCTGTCGATGGTACATCCCATGCAGGGGCTTGTCTTGCCATGGTATTTCCTCCGCTTGAACTTCTTCCCATGTCTGCTGCTGCCTGAGGCATTCTCTCAGCAGCCCATCTTTGGGTGCCATCTTACTGATGTATTCCTGGATACTCCGGGTTTCATCCAGGACAGTGGCTTTGACACTCATCAGACCCTGCCCGCCCTCTTTGCGGCTGGTGTATAGTCCCTGGGCGTTGGACTTGGGGTGGAAACCTCCGTACATTGTAAGGAGCTTCTGGGTCTTCACATTGGCAGCCTCCATGTCTTCCTTTGGCCAGCTCACTATACCGGCAGGGTATCTGATGACTGGCAGGGCATACATGTTGATGGCATAGATCTTGTTCTTCCCATTGAGCTGGCTCTTCAGGACCTGTCTTATCCTTTGGTGGTACTTGGATGTTGCTGTCTTCCTTGCCTCCTCCTCATGGTTCCCGTGTGACTGTGGGACACCAAGGTATTTATAGCTGGTCTCTATGTCTGCTATGTGGCCCACTGGTAATTCCACTCCATCGGTCTTAACTACCTTCCCTCTCTTTACTATCATCCTGCCACACTTCTCCAGTCCGAATGACATCCCAATGTCCTCGCTGTAGATCCGTGTCAGGTGGATCAGTGAGTCGATGTCTCGTTCATTCTTAGCATACAGCTTGATGTCATCCATGTAGAGGAGATGGCTGATGGTGATTCCACTCTTGAACTTGTACCCATATCCAGACCTTGTGATTATCTGGCTGAGGGGGTTTAAGCCTATGCAGAACAGCAGTGGGGACAGTGCATCACCTTGGTATATGCCGCACTTGATGGCCACTTGTGCGAGCTGTCTTGAGTTCACTTCCAGTGTTGTCTTCCACAGTCCCATTGAGTTCTTGAGGAAGGTCCTTAGTGTCCTGTTGACTTTGTATAGCGCCAGGCATTCACAGATCCATGTGTGCGGCATTGAGTCATAGGCTTTCCTGTAGTCAATCCAGGCTGTGCTCAGATTGGTCTGCCTAGACCTTGAATCTCGGGTGACTGCTCTATCTATGAGTAACTGGTGTTTTGAGCCTCTGGTGCTGTTCCCAATGCCCTTCTGAGCTGTGCTCATGTACTGGCCCATATGGTCTTGTAGCTTGGCAGCTAGGATGCCTGATAGAACTTTCCATGTTGTGGGGAGGCAGGTTATTGGCCGGTAGTTGGATGGTGCTGTTCCTTTGTGAGGGTCTTTCATGATCAGCACTGTCCTTCCTTATGTTAGCCAGTCTGGGTGGGAGCTTGCTGCTAGCAGTTGGTTCATCTGTGCTGCTAGGCGTTCATGCACTGCTGTTAGTTTCTTTAGCCAGTAGGTGTGGATCATGTCCGGGCCAGGTGCTGTCCAGCTTTTCATGTTCTTGACCCGCTGTTGGATGTCTGCTACTGTGATGGTGACTGGTTCCTGTTCTGGGAGATTGCTGTGGTCTGCTTTCAGGTCCTGCAGCCACTTTGCACTGGTGTTATGTGTCTTCTCTTTCTCCCATATATTCTTCCAGTACTGTTCAGTTTCCGCTGCTGGTGGCTCAGCTGTTACTCTGTGGTTGCACTGCAGTTGGGAGTACACTTTGGATGGTTCTTTGGAGAACAGGGCATTTATCTTCTTGGCCTCTGCTTCTCTAGTGTATCTCCTTAGCCTGGTAGCCAGTGCTGTGAGCCTTTGTTTAGCAGTCTCTAGGGCTTCAGATGGAGTCAGGCCCATGTATTTTTTCAGTAGCCGAGTCTTATCCTTAATCTCCACACGCTTCTGTAGTTCCACCAGCTGACTGACTTCTCTCCGAGTTGCCTTGATCTTAGCCTCCAATCTCATTTTCCAGGGTGGGTATGTACTGCTGTTCTTCTTGATCGTGTACCCAAGCAGTTCCAGGATTACAGTGGCTGTAGCATATACCAATTCATTGGTTTCAGTTATGGTGGTAGTAGGGATTGTCTGGAGGGCTCTGTTGGCATCTTCTAGCATACTATCTGATGGTACTTCTCCACTGAGCCTTGGTAATCAGACTCGAGGGTTGACTATAGCTAGTTTATCCATGATCTTATGCCTCATATCAGCTGCTGTGCTCTGTAATGGAAGGGGTGGCAGTGACATTCCAGCTTCAGGTGTTGGCTGCACAACTGCTTGTTCTTCCAGGTCTGCTTGAGTCCGGGTTGTAATGTAGAGTTGGTCTATCTCGAGTTGTGAGAGCAGCTTCCTCTTTACTATATTGAAGCACTGGGTAACTAGTTGTCTCTCAGTTAGTGTGGATGTAGGCCTTCTGTCTATCCATAGTTCCCTCATACGTTTCATATATCCCCTCTCATTAGGTCTGCTGTTGTAGTAGCATTCCATCAATTCCAAGTTTTCTTGTCTCGTCCATGTATGGTTTGTTCCAGTAGCCCACTTAATCCGGGTGACGTCCGAGCCGGCATGACTCTCTTAGTTCGTGTCACTCTCATATTTGAGGTAGGCAGGTGAAGCGTTAGGGGGTCTTTGCCCAAGGACCCCTACTGGTAAGGGTAGGTGCCAGCTGGGATTTGAACCCTGGTCTCCTGCATCAAAGGTGGTGTTCTAACCACTACGCTATCCAGCCGCTCACACACACACACACACACACACACACACACATATATATATATATATATATATGGATAAAAGCAGAATACAAATAATGGAAAATGAAAAAGTGAACAAGTAATCTAAAAATATCATTAAATTACATTTTTTTCAATACAAGATTAATTACTTATACAATTATAAGATATATCACTTTTTACAAGAAGAAACTAAAATTGCTATTAAATTTTAAACTAAAAATACTTAGTTAACACCAAATAAATCACTAACTAAAATGATCAGCTATGGATTAGATCAATAGTAGAGCTCTAATTTTCCATAAAGTTAAATCACAGAATCTATACATAGAAAAACCCAAATTTTGGTGGTCGTACAAATCCATATATTAAGTTATAGGTCAGGAATGGTTTCCAGCTAGAACTGAATTCTACATCAGAAGCATTGCTGTTGTGCTGAGTCCAGCTGTGTTGAGCAAAGGTCACCACATAGAAACAGTGACAAACAGACCGTTGAAAAGCATTCATGTATATACTTACTTACTTACTTACTTTGAGATCCCTTTGAGCCACTATTGACTCCTGGCAACTGCACCAACAAGTCCCTGCAGTTTTCTTGGCGACATTTTCAGAAATGGTTTGCCATTGCCTTCTTCCTAGGGCTGAGAGAGACTAACTGGCCCAAGATCACCCAGCTGACTCTGTGTGTAAGCCAGGACTAAAACTCATGGTCTCCCAGTGTTTAGCCTGGTGTCTTTAACCACTGCACCAAACTGACATGTATATAGATGTAAAATTTGATTCCAACTCAAACCCAGGAAAATAGACATGTAGTTTAAGAATAAAAAAATCTGGCAAGCATTGCTATACTAGGGCAAAAGACTGCCAGGTGCTCTCTATTGTCTAATACAGTGAAAAGTCTAGGATTTTAAGTACACATAGGGCTGAATTTTATAGTCATAGACTTAGACATGTTTTTATAATATTTATGTTATGCTATAAGTTATGAACTCAATATACAAGCAGAACATAACAAAAGCAAATATTTTTCAGCAGTTGGTGCAGATTGTATTGGATAGAAATTTAGTTCTCCTCTTTCTGTTATTTTCAATCTGATCTTCAGACTACAAATTAGATCTAAGAAGTTTAACTCCATCACTGCTGGGTGCAATCTTCCCCAGATTTTATTGGACAGTATATTGCAAAAACTGGATATGCATAATTTAAGGTGGTTCCTGCAAGATCCATTCCACCATTTTTCTTGGGTTATTTCCACCTTGCCTGAGAAATGCGGGGAGAGGGGACGAGTGACATACATGCAAAGGTTCTTTCCACTGCTGAAGGGGTCTGGAGAATATCAGAGGGTGGGCATGGTCTGAGGTTGTCAATGGGGCAACATTAAATAATGGACAAGGCATATTACCTTTATTGCTATTTATGTTACATTTTTCTGGTGGATCATAACTTTGTTACAGTTACTGACCAGCATTATGCCGTACTGTGACAGGATTACAGAGTTCAGGTAATCTTATGCTTAAAAAAATCTAGAGAAATCAGGAGAAATCAAATAGAACAAACTGAAATTCATTATATGTACAAGTACTGGAATATAAAAAAATAAAAAATAATTTAATTAACAATACTTAAAACTTAATCACTAAATTATAAAACTACTTATGAATTAAACACTAAGTAATAACTCTAATGTACTTTATTAGTGCATTAAGTTACTTAATATTAAATATACCAAACTACTAAACGATTAAAATACTTAAGATGTGACCCTATAATCATTTTATTACAGTTACAAGTCAGAGCCAAAATTGAATTCCATGCAATCATTATGATAGACCGCATCCTATTATCCTTACTACATTTTGAGCTCCTCCTTATAACGAATAATAAACAAATATATAGCAACCTGCTTGACAAAATTTCATTACTTGCCACATGATTTTAGTTTCTTTATCTGCAGTAAATATTTTGCATAAGTGTCATTTGGCACTATCGGTATATATATATATTTATTTAAATCAGGGGCTATGAAATGTTCTAGAGAGCCAGTTTGAAGTAGTGGTGAAGGCACCAGGCTAGAAACCAGGAGACGGTGAGTTCTAGTCCCACCTTAGGCATGAAGCCAGCTGGGTGACCTTGGGCCAGTCATTCTCTCTCAGCCCTAGGAAGAAGGCAATGGCAAAGCACTTCTCAAACCTTGCCAAGAAAACTGCAGGGACTCGTCCAGACAGTCGCCAGGAGTCAAAACTGACTTGAAGGCACAATAATAAAATAAAATAAAATAAAATAGTTCGACAAATACCAGGAAACAGTACAGAAGGATATGCTTCTCTTACACCCTCCCCACGTGGGCAGAGTCTTTCATTATGTGAAACATTTTTATATTTATCCTCAAGGATTGTTGGGCAGGGCAGTGTGAATATCTGGGATGATTTGGAAGAGTACATTGTTTAAGGCAACAGGCAACAGCCTGCTTGAGCATTATACAAGCAAATTCCAGATACTACATTTGTAGGAGTCCTGCTCTACTCTTGTGTGTGCTTGTATCTGTAGATTTCTGCTTTGGCATGTCTCTTGCTCAGTTACATCACATTCCCAAAAGCTTCTCATGAGGTTTCTTCTCTGCCCTCTGTTTCCACACATCTTGAAAAGAATCTACTAATATCAGCATGGTCAAGCTGAGGTTGTTCAGTTTTAGCCATAAATTACATATCCTCAGCCATGCCCTAGTAGTGCCCTTGAGTAGGCCTATTTTCACTGGATGCAAACAACTCACTTGGAAAACTAACCTCAAAAACCTGGACTGAATTCATCCCCAAAATAAAATAAAAATGAAACAAAATCTATATTTTTCATACTGTAAACAATCCAAATAGCCACGTTAGTCACAACAAATCGTGAAATTTGTGGCATCATAAAGGCTAATATATTTCTTATAGAATAAAAAATGTAATGACATACAGCTTTTGAAGAACCATGACAATGCATATTGTACAGCATTACAGCTCAAAGAACAGACACATAATAGTGTGTGTTCATTAATTGTAATGATTTCCCCAGAGAAGTCTGGAAACTGCGCTTTGGGAAGATATCAAGATCTCTCACTGAAAAATAGCTCCCAGGATTCCTATCTTTCACAGAAGAAATGGTAAGTGAACAAGTTTAAATGTACTACTGTAGGTATCTCCTTCACAAAGAGAAGTTTTTAATAAGATAAATGAATGCATCTGATTTAGATGACAAGGGTGTTTTTGAATCTAGGTACCTATGAATGCAAAACGATCCAAGACTTCTTCCTTGGTTGGATTGGATGCTCCTACACTACATGAAGGTATCTCCAAGGATCTCCTTTCATAATTCAAATAATTTAGTATTAATACACTACCCAGAGTCCACTTGGATTGGAGCAGCAGATAAATTGCACAAATAAATACATTGATAAATTAGCCAGGTAAACATTCTGGAAACAGCATGACAGACTCAGAAAGAATTATACCACATATGGCAATCTCTCCTTTAACTGAGCTGTCTCAGACACCAGAGGCCAGCTAACAAAGTACAACCAGTCCTAAATGTTTGAACTGATGCAATTACATGTTTGGTAGAAAATACTGCTTTTTCCAGTATATGTTATATTGCAATATAGGAGAATATATTTGGAATACAGTTTATTTCTGCTTTACAAAAATATATTGCAGGCACTCTGCACATGCTAAAAAAAGAAAAGAAAAAGAGAGGGAAGAGAAGTTTTAAGCATGAATTTGGTCTGCATGCAGGACAGCTTAGAGCAGTGTTTCTCAGCCTTGGCCACTTGAAGATGTGTGGACTTCAGCTCCCAGAATTCCCTATGTTTGTTTCTATCCTCTAATCTAGGATGCTAGCTATCCCTCCGATTTTTATGTCTTCTACATATTTGATAAGCATTCCTTCCACAATATTTAATAAAATATTGAAGAATGCCAGGACAAGGACTAAATTCTGAAGTACTGTTCTTGGTCTCTCCAATTTGATGAGATACTGTTAATACTGTAAGTATGATTTTGGAATCTCCAGCTGTGTATCTATTACCAATGAAGGTTCTTCTCCAAGCATCTTAATATATTATGTGAAAACAAGGAAGAGGTCTTCTCTATTATGGCAGCCCACTTACTGAGTAAAATTCCCACGGAGGAGAGGCTAGTGCCAACTTTACGTTCTTTTGGACATCCATTCAAATACCCTTTGGTTTCACAGGCTTTTTAATTGAGTAATAAGCTTGCTTTTTTCTTTTCTTATGCTGTTTTCTCATTTTTGTTAAATAGTGTAAGATTGCTCTGATCATGTCCTTATCTGCAAGAAGGAAGGAGAATTGTAAAATATGTAAAACAAATAAATGCAATGAAAAACAGACACAATGCATCAGCACACTTGGTGTTTTGCAGGTCAAGGTCAATGTCCGCTAAGTGGAGTCTACTGCTATTGCTTTCCTTTTCTCAACTGTTTTTTGTTTTGTTTTTTCTGTCCCTGAGAGATATCAGGCAGTAGAACCTAGACAGTTATACCTTTGCCCGTAATCTAATACTATGCTGGGACATTCCAAGAAATTCAAAGTGAGACTAGATCCAGCTATGCGCTCTCTCCCTCTCTCTCTCTCTCTCCCCCTCTCCCTCTCCCCTTCTCTCCCTCACTCCCTCTCTCTCCTGTCATGGCCCCTTACAGCTTACACTGGCTTTTGTATTTCTATATTTACATTGAAAATAATTTTTTTAGACTTTTTATAAGATTATACTGTGAGACTGCCTTCATAATATTTAGATTTCAGAAACAAGATCTGCCTCAACCCAATGACTTTTTTTTATTATTATTATGGAGCTGCGTTGGTAGGTTTGCTGGAGCGAGTGCTGTTGACTGGAGGTTTTTAGTATGTTGTTGAAGGCTGGAGGCCTATTGTTTTGGTTTGGGTGGTGGAGGAGTCTCCTGGGGTTGTTTCCCAGCCAGACCGAGCTGGACTAGCCTCTGTCTGGCCCACGCAATTTGTATCCCTTGTTGGGCTGCTTTTGGTGGCTTGAGGCAGAATCAGGTCTGGACAGTGGTTATTTCTTCCTTGAGGGATGGGTTGTCCCTTAAGGAGGTGGTGGTGCACCCTCTCTTCAAGGAGCCATTGCTCGATTCGACTAGTCTGGACAATTTCCATCCAGTCTCCAACCTCCCCTTTTTAGGAAAGGTTATGGAGAAAGTGGTCACATGGCAGCTTCAAAGGACCCTGGATGAAGTGGATTATCTGGACTCCTTTCAGTCAGGGCTCAGGCTGGGTTATGGGACTGAGACAGCATTGGTTGCACTCTTTGATGAGCTCTGGCAGGAGCAGGTTGGGGTAGTGCATCCAACCTTCTCTTCTTGACCTCTCAGCAGCCTTCAGTATCATTGCTCATTGTACTCTTCTGGACTGGCTTTGGGAGTTGGGGGTCGGTGGCACTGTGTTGTGCTAATTCCCTTCCTTCCTCTGGGGTTGGTTCCTGGATGGAGTGGCACTGCCCCAGATGGACCCAGTGCACAATCTGGGGGTCCTCTTGGACTCATGGCTCCTGCTAGAAGAGCAGGTGGCAGTCATGGCAAGGAAGGCCTATAGACACCTTTGGGTTGTGTGCCAGTTGCACCCATTTCTGAACTAGGACTGCACTCTGGTCCCAGTCACTCATGCCCTCATGACCTCCTGTCTGGATTACTGCAATGCACTCTACATGGGGCTGCCCTTGAAGAACATTTAGAAGCTTCAGCTGGTGCAGAATGAAGCTGCACAGATAGTAAATGGTATTGGATATTCGATACATGTAACACCACTGCTTCGTGAGCTGCATTGGTTGCCAGTGTGTTTCTGGGTGCAATTCAAGGTGCTGGTTGTCACTTTTAAAGCCCTTCATGGCTTGGGACCAGATTACCTGAGGGACTGTCCCTCCCTGTTGTTTCTATCCATCCAGTTCACTCTGGCAGGCTGGGCATGCTATGGGTCACATCAGCTAAGGAATGTCAGCTGGCAGGGACTAGGAGGTATGCCTTCTCTACCATAGTCCCTGCTCTCTGGATCATTCTCCCTCCAGAGATTAGGATGGCCCCGATCCTGTTGGCCTTTCATAAGGTCAACTTGAAGACCTGGTTATGTGCCCGGGCCTGGGGCCCTGGGTGTGTTAAGGGCCCTGTTTTAAGGGCTATGTTGATACCTAAGGTTATACTTTTCTCAGCTGAAATACTGTATGTGTGTGTGTATGTGTGTGTGTGTGTATCTGTATTATGTTTGTATTGGTTTTATTTATTTATTTATTAATCACATTTATATGGCTGCCCATCTCACAAAAAGTGACTCTGGGCAGCGTACAACAAGTCAATAAAACAATAAATATATAAAACAAACATTGCCTAAAACCATTATATAATAATTATTAAAAAGCATTAAAAACTACAAAAGCAGAACTAAAACAGAAAAAAAAATAGGTGGAGGAATGTTAATAATACTGTAGCCACTTCACTAATTCACCCATCCCCTGGGGTCTCCAGGTCTGCTGTCATAACCAAGTCTTGAGGGACCTTCGAACGCTCAGAAGTGATGAGGCTGACCTCACCTCTGGGGGAAGAAGATTCTGCAATGTGGGCGCCACAGCAGAAAAGGCCCACCTACGACCCACCAAATGTAGCTCCCTAGACAATGGAGCCTGCAACATAGCCATTCTGCTGGATCTAGTGGGGTGGGCAGATGAAACCAGGGAGAGGCGGTACCATAAATATCCTGGTCCCATGTCATGAAGGGCTTTAAAGTTCAACACCAATACCTTGAATTGGACCCAGAAACAGACTGGTAACCAATGCAGTTCGCGAAGCAGAGGTATAATGTGTGTTCTACCAGAAACACACTTAACTGCCTGAGCCACCGCATTCTGCACCAGCTGTAGTTTCCAGATACTCTTCAAGAGCAGCCCCATGTAGAGTGCATTGCAGTAGTCCAACCGGGAGGTGACCAGGGCATGAGTGACATTAGTAAGGCCCCTTGGTCCAGGAATGGACACAACTGGTGCACAATAGAAGTTTTAACTGGTTTTATGATTGTTCGCCACCCAGAGTCACTTGTCTGAGATGGGTGGCTATAGAAATTGAATAAAATAAAATAAATAAATAAAATAAAATAAAATAAAATATTCAAAGATGCTGTAGCTGCTGATATCAGCTTTGGATATTCTTCTCTTGATTCTATTTACATGTATTTATTTATTTGATCTGTATCTTACCTTTCCTCCAGAGCTTCAGATGACAAACATAACCCTTCTTTTTCTATTCCCCCCCACCCCTCACAACAAGTCTGTGAGGCAATTAGGGCTGCGAGAGAGTGCCTGGCCAAAATCACCTGGTGAATTTCCATTGCTGAGAGTGGACCTGAATCCAAGTCTCTCTGGTCCTAGTTTAACACCTTATGCACTGCACCATAGTGGCCATTTTCTCATTCTCTCTCTCTCTCTCTCTCTCTATCTCCATCTCCATCTCCATCTCCATCTCCATCTCTATCTCTATCTCTATCTCTATCTCTATCTCTATCTCTCTCCTATACTGGGGAGTGTCTATTTGTGGCTTATGACATTCAAGTCCATCCCATGAAAGAGGCTGTGATTTATTTTCAGAGAAAGTTTCAAACCATGATTTGCTATTGAGTTACTGAATCTGCTCATTCAAAACATAGCTTGGAATCATGTCCAAATTCAGCATTTGCTTCTGGTTTTTTACCCCACAGCACTCAAGATGCTCACTAAGAAGAGCTAGAAAGGGAAATGTAAGACTCTGTTTTGAGGGAGCTTTTTCAGTACATTCTCTTTGTCTTTGTGTCCAAGCATAGATCACTCAGCAATTTATCCCACAATGTGCTCTTTCGTACTCCACTTTTTCTATTTCCTAACACACACATTGCCTTGAAACTGACCTCTCATCCTCCTATTTTCTTCTTTCGTTCCCTCTCCCCACCTTACATTCTAATTCTGTCTCTTCCTTCTCATCTTTATTTCTCCTTGGTGAGTTTATTGGTAACAGGACACAAAGTTTCACTGTGTTGACAATCCCCACAGATGCAAGGCAGTTGTATGCTATGCCTAGTACAAGAGGCTAGAAAAATTAGCACCAACTCTATAATACAGTCTTGTTTCATCTTGTACAAATTTCAGAGCAAATACATTTGTTCCTCTGAGTCACATCTCATAATTTTCATTTTAAGCATTCTCATTCTGTTTCTACATTATTGGTGAATTCATTTTCCAGTTGCCAATTCTTATGTAACCAAAATAGCATCATCTTTGCAGATGAGCGATGTAGCAGCCAGCTTGGAAGAAGAATAAATTATCAAAGACCTGACCCTTTGTATATGCTTATGACATCGATGCAGGTATAAAAGGGGTGGGGCTTCAATTGTGCAGTCACAGTGGCCATCTTGACTTTTGTTTTACCCCCCCCCCCCAGATATAGGTCTCAGTAAACACACCCCTGTAAATATTCTAAGTTAATGATTTAAGTCTCTTCTTAAGATACATATAACGTTGTATTGTACACACAGTTGATGCCTCATGAAATGTTTCCTGTTTCTGCATACATTTTTCAAACATGCTTGTAAACTTTGCCAGCCCTGGTATGGTTGAGCACTAATCATATATTACAGCTTCATGTATAGAGATATTTTTCACACAGTTATATGAATCTGCAGCTGCATGCAGTAATTGGAGAATTAAGTCAGAAAAATCTCTGATCCTAATGCTACGCAAGGGAAGTATTATCACAAACAATCAGTTCTTTCTGGGTTTCTTGCTTCTGAAATTATACAGGAATGATGCAACAGTAAGAAGGCAATCACACCTCAAAATGTAACAGCAGGAAACAATTGATCTAACCACACCTTGACAGATAGGAAAAGCAACCAAGCACAATCTCCTTCTTTACAATCCCATTCAACCCCAGAACATCTGCCTCTTCCATCCAGATGCTTCACATATTTAGGGTTTGAGAAACACAAAGCTATAGTGGCTGAATATTAGAAGTCAGATTTCTTGCACACAAGGCACTTTTCCTTATTACAGCAGATGGGTTGGAGGCTTGGTTCTTGTACCATAGATAAAAAGCGACTCCCAAATGATGGCCATATGAATAGATGTTGTAAAACATGCATTTCTCCTTTGTCTGCTGTGACACAAATCCTGAATAAATGGGTCCTTTTGCAAACCTGCAGAGAACCATTTTTTTTCTTTTTTCCCCTCACTCCACCAGTGGAAATAAGGCATTTTAATTATTGTATAGAACATTTTTCCTGTTTAATCTTTCAGACATTGACAATAAAAAGGAATATTTTATCCAACCTTGATGAATGCTTAACTCGCATGGTTTTTCATACAAATGCAAACTTCCTTTCTCCTGGCCTCTGGTGACTATGCATCTAATGCCGGAGTGGCATCATTCAGCTCTAGTTGCTATAGCATTTTCAAGAACCTCTCTGTTCTTGTCATAAATTATCTTTAAGTGACAAAAGCTGAGAGGAGGTCTGCAGCAAACTGTATCCAATAATGAATTTGTAAGCTGCGGCAGAGAACACTTATCTTACTTATACTCTTCTACCATTGATTGTCTAGTGACCCTTCTTTTGGATACAGATGAGCATAACCCTGAAAAATGTTTGTGTTGTCTTTCTCTCCTTGGCAGCCTGCTGGCTGCATGATCTAATAAATATTGGCAGGGCCAAATGAAATAATATAGAAGAGCTTCTCTTCTTTAAAGTCCATAGACCAAGAGACTCTTGTTACTTGTTAATATCTCCATCAAACACTGAAGTGTTAACATATGTGATACGACCATGCAATCAAGTAAGGACCGATTTGTTGTCTAATTAAACCAACACAACAAGCTCTTTAGCACCTACAAGTGACAAGTTTAGAGCAGGCAAGTGGAGACTCTCAATTGAGTCCCTTTTTATGAGACTATCATGCCAAATTCAATTCTGACTGAGTAGTGTTTGAATGTACTTGACTTCCACAATGTGCTGACATGCTTACAATAATTCATCATGTGCAACAATAGCCCAATATTAGAGATTTATGATATATACAAAACAGTTACAAATGAAATGTTGTCCTAACATGTTTCTGCATTAGTTATCTACAGCTATTGATGTGAAAATGAATGGTCAATTACTTGAAATGTGTATGGATGTGGATGGGTGGTGAGGGTATAACTGAAAATAGTCATTACCGTTTACGGTCATCAACATCTCTTTTTTAGTGGCAAATTCCAGAAATCGATAAATTCATTTTCAAATACTTGACATTTATGAGAGCCTAGAAACATCAGAAATTGTGCATAGTGTAAATAAGGAGACCATTCAGTATCTCTTTTTAAAAATTACTAGTGATATTTGAATTCAGTTTATCCTAAAATGCACAGGACGCAGTCATTATTGTTCATTATTTTAGCAGAAACTTTGTGAACAATACAGTGAATTATTCTGCTCAAAGTCCAGAGGGCTGAAAATATATGCTTATTATATACTGAGCAATACCAAGTGGTAAGACTTTTCTTAGAATGTAGGACTTCAGAAGAAGGTAGGTAAGTACATGTTAAATTAAAAATTCCCTATGGTAAAGAAGCACATCAGGGTGAAACTTCAGCTTCACATTGTCCACAACGTGCCAGGGAGATTACCTGCAAGAAATAAAAAATAATCGTATTGTTTTTACTAAAGAGATATAAAAATGGAAAAATTTTAAATTGCTGTTTTTTCACATAAATTTTATTATCTCTAAAACGAATAAACTATTACAGTGGTACCTTGAGTTACGAACTTAATCCGTTCCGTGACTCTGATCACAACTCGAGTTGGTCACAACTCAAGGTAAATTTTCCCATAAGGTTCAATGTAAATACGGCTAATCCGCCCTCTGAATTTGGTCGCACCACAAGGCAAATTTCCCCATAAGGTTCAATGTAAATACATATTCTTGCCAAGCCTGCTCTGCATTTTCTTTGGAGCCATGCTGACAAGCACACCAAAAACCTTCCAAACGATACAAAACATACCACAAGCCTCACCGAATGTCTCCTTGCTACCGCGATCTTGCCCACAGGAAGCCGCGACCGCGTGGCAGCAGGGCAAATGGCCGCGGATCCGGTTCATAGCTCGAGGCGGAGTTCGCATGTCGAGGTAAATTTTTGGGGCCGGAGCTGGTTGTATCTCGAAAAATTCGTAAGGAGGGGCGTTTGTAACCCGAGGTACCACTGTATTTGGTAGGAAATGCTTGCCATTGTCACTAGCTTCATATACTGAAAGCCCAGCTTAAAGCTATTTGCCTAAATTCTTTTAAGCAGATCTAGTGAAGGGATGTACATTGCTGTCCTGAATCTGTTAAAAAAAATGAAGATAAACAGTAGAATTGGCTGAATCCCAAACCCTGGCCCAACACCTTGCTATGGACTGATTCTGTGGATCTTCAGGATGATGCAAAAACCCCTCAGAAGGTAGCAGAACCAAATTTGGCCTGTCATCAGGCTTTGTGCATGACTTGGGGGCCATGGCTGGCTGGGGAATTCTGGGAGTTGAAGTCCACACATCTTAAAGTTGCAAAGGTTGAGAAACACTGCATTGAAGCTAGCCTACTGCTGAAGGGAGAAGCTCTCCACTGTTACAACTCAGGCCAGACACCCCCCAAGACATATACATGTCCTTCTGCAAGCATATCCCCACCCTGTGAACTCTTTTAGTGCTTTCCATCCTTTGTCGTTGCTTGTAAAATTGGAGACATTGTCTAAGGATAAGAGGCTACAGAAGCAGTAACCAAATAAGATCTTTACAGATTTGAACTTTCCTGTATAAGCAAAAAGAGAAGGATACAGCATATATTTATGAATTTATATGCAGACACAACTCAGAGAGTTGTCTGATGTTGAATGTGAAAGAACAGACTAAATCTGTAGAATTGGGATAATCTATAATTCAGGTGTTGAATATTATCCATCTTCTCCTTTGCTCAATCCAGTCACTTCAGCAAAGCCTTTTGGTTGGGATAATAATTAACAGATCCTTCTATCACTAACCACCATGCCAAAGAATTTCCTTTGTCCCCCCCCCCCCCCCACCCACTTAGCCCAGTAAGGAGAAGGAAAAAGCAGGTTTTCTTCTCTCTTTGTGCCAACTTATTAACAATTTCTCAACATCCTGAAGTAAGAAATTAGTTTTGTTTTCTTATTATATACTATATTCTCCAAGGAAAGGATGAAAATGATCCTCAAGCATCCAACAAGTCAAATCTGCCAAATTTCAGCCAGTATTTTCAGAGGTTTCACCACAATAATTTTAAAAAATAATCCCTTGCACCTCTTTCAATGGAAAAATAGCAAGAATGAGGAAAAGACAGCACAACAGCCTCAATTTATCCAGAAAACAGTCTAAGATGTGCTGAAAGAAATTGAAAAATAAAATCTTTAAAAACTCAAAAACATTTCATTGGTTTTTCCATTGGCATGACACTGAAGAACGGCCATTGCCTTGCCTTTGTGAAATAGTGTAACTTCACTGCTTTCAGTTGTTGGAGTTTGTGGGATGCCAGGAGAGTGGACATAGCTGGTTGGCAAGATTGGCTTCTCCTGGAAAGGCTCTCCTACCACTGATTTCAATCGGTGCCAGGCTGGAGAGGCCATATTGACAAAATATGGGTGTTCTGGGTAGTATCATAGTGTCAGAGTTGTGCCTTACATGTAATTCTCTATGAGTTAGAAGAATCAACTGTAGGTTGAGCCAGTGCAATACAGTACCATAGAAGTAATTGTGAGCCGCCCAGAGTCACCCTCTGGGGGAGATGGGTGGCATATAAATTTAATAAATAAACAAACAAACAAACAAACAAATAAATGAAGTAGGCAAACCACAGTGAAAGTGAATCAGACAAACAAAATAGAATTCATACCCCTTACAGGAATAAAGTCTTGAGCCCACTCCTGTGTTAGCTTGGCAGAATGTTTAGTGACACAACTTATTGGCCACCTCTATAACTCAAGTCAGAGAGGCCATCATAGCACTCAGCATTTCCCTCAGCATTGACCCTATAAGGAACTGATGCTGCAATGCTGAATATTATCTGTGACACCTCCAGAAGCAGCAGAAAAGCCCTTGAATCTGCAAAGTGTTTCATAGTTACCTGATTCAATTTGCTGCATCAGAGGGTCTTCAATTTGATTTGCAATTTGACTCAAATGAAGCTTTGTTGAATTGAAACATCCTTTCAAATCTTTGCATAGCTCTAACAATAATCAGGTGCCTTATCCAACCATACTTATTTTGAAGAAAAAACAGCCAGGGGGTAGACCCCTTCCTACATGGGGCCCCAAGCTTCCTACTGTTTGATCAGGAATGCAAGCAATGAATTCAGATTCCTCCTCAGTGATTGATGGGTTCTACAGCCATATCTGGGCTTTCAGGTTCTTATGAATAGGGCTCTGTGTAATTGATACATTATTTGTATGGAGTGACCAGAAGCTGAGTGATGTAAATTGCATGATGGGGGGCCATATGCCAGTACCTCAGGAAGCCTATTGACCGCTTATAACTATATGAAGTAATTCTGGGTCCTGATTTAATTGCAACATGTAGGAATTGATTACAGGTAGTTCTTGCTTACCAACCATTCATTTAGTGACTGTTCAAAGTTATGATGGCACTAAAAAAGCTACTTATGACTGACCCTCCCACTTATGACCATTGTGGTGCCCCTGCGGTCACGTGTTCATGATCTGGCTGTTTGGCAACCAGGGTCATGTGATCACCATTTGTGACTTTCCCAGCCAGCTTCTGGCAAGCAAAATCAATCGGGAACTGTGTGATTTGCTTAATGACCATGTGATTCACTTAATGGCCATGGTGATTTGCTTAACGACCACCACAAAAAATGTCATAAAATCGGGTGGAGTCATGTGATGTTTCACTTAAAGACCACCCCGCTTAACAATGAATTTTCCAGTCCCTATTGTGGTCATTAATTGAAGACTACCTGTATCTTTAATAAGATTCTTGATGCACTGAAACTGATTTTTCACTTTTCAGATCTATACAAATATACATTTACCATTTCTGTACTTCAATTTTCAGTCAGACCTTTTCTTTCCTTCTGGAAGATACATATTTTTAAATGTCTGCAGTTTCTTTATTACTTTCTTTTTTGATGATTTCAGGGCAAGTTCCAGCAGAACATGGAAAAATGACAAACAGATAAAATTTAAAATTAGATCAAACCTTTCTGAAGCTTACACATCACTGAGAGCTGCTAGCAAAATTTTAAAATAATTATAATACAGCATGCATGCATGCATATATTTATTTAATTTATGAACCACCCAACTCTGGGCAGTGAAAAACATTAGACAATTAACATTAGAATAAATCTATCATGCAAAATAGAATATCCAGAAAAAGAACACCAGCCATAAAGTTTTCATCAACTACTCTAGCCCAGGGACTGGGGGAAGAACCAGGTTTTAAAAGCTTGTTTAAATACAGTAAGGTTGGAGGCCATACAAAACTCTGGGGGACATCATTCCAGAGGACAGGTGCTAGGACAGAGAAGACACAATTCCTGAATCCCATCAGGTGACACTATCTAATCCATGGGATCCAAAGCATTCCAACTCTGCCCAATTGTATAGGAGAGATGGAAGCTATGGAAGACAGATTGTCCCTCAAATAACCAGGCTCTATGCCATGAAAGGCTTTATAGGTGATAATCAGCACCTTAAATTATACTCAGAAGCCTATTGGTAGCAGTGCAGCTTATGAATCAGCGGTGTTACATAGGTATATGGTGGGATGCCCATAACTGCCTATGCCACTGCTTTGTGAACTAGCTGCAGTTTCCAATTGCACATTGCAATTGTCCCAACACAAGGTGACCAAAGCATGAATGATTGTCTGAAAGGCCTTCTAGTCCAAGTATGGGTACAACTGCTATACTAGATGAACTTGTGCAAAGGCCTTCCTGGCTGCAGTTGCCACCTCCTTCTTTAGCAGGAGCTCTGCATCCAAGAAGACCCCCAAATTGTGCACCCAAAGGACAACTATTCAAGACTAAAGCTGGAACACCTCCAGGCCCAGGTAGTCCAAATACACACAGCCACTCAGTCTTGTCATGGTTGACTTGAGTCTCTTCATTTTGACCCTTGCAGCCTCCAGACATTGGGACAAGACCTTGACAGCTTTACCTGGTCAGTCTGGGGTCAAGATATACAACTGGGTATCATCAAAGTAGTGAATGTATCTGACCCCAAATGGACAGATTATCTTGCCTGGTGGCCTCATATTAACATGAAATTGTGGGGTAGGTGGGTACAAGAATGTTATGTTCTGAGGCATTCCATATTTCAGGGGCTTCTGACTTGATCTTTCCTCCTGTGCCAACAATGACTGAACCTTCCCACAGAGAAAGGAGCAAAACAACCACAATACTGTGCCTCCCACTTCTAACCCCTGTAGACGATCTAGAAAGATGCCATGATCAATGGTATCAAAAGCCTCTGACAGATCAAGGAGAATCAGAATAGTTGCACTATACCATCCCAATTCCACCAGAGGTCATCAACCAGCATGACCAGTACCATCTCAGTACTATGTCCCAATGTGAAATCTACTGTAAAGGATTCAGATAATCCATTTACTCCAGGCTCTCTGAAGCTGTAACCTGATCACCTTTCCTGGTTGGACACTGGATATGCTGCTCTGATCAAAATATCCACAAAGTCCAGCAAAGACCCAAAACAGTTGGGTCCAACAAAGTCTTCTTGAGGAGGGAGTACACTACTGCTTCCTTCAAGGCAGATGGTACCAATCCCTCTCTCAACTAAGCAGGTACTTCTCAAGCACATGTCACCTCCTGGGTGGGTTTTATCAGCCAGGATGAGCCTGAATTTCATGAACGGGGCTGGGTTAGTATCCCCTCAAATCCTGTCTACTTCCTTAGGAGTTATGGGATTAACTTGTCCTAGATAACCACATAAGACCTTGCTTCCATCACCTCAAGAGACCCATTTAGAGTCCAGCTCCAAGTGAATTTGAGCAACTATCCACCAGATACCTAGAATATTCCTTACAGTGTCCATAGAGATGTTCCTGTGGCTCATCCTTCCCCAACAAGGAATGAGTCACTTTAAAAAGGGCTGGTGGGGGGGCGGGGGGAGCTATCTGCAGACCTGATAACAGCAGAAAAATAGCTACATTTTGCTGCTGTAATTGCTCTAATATAGACTCTTACTTGTGCTTGGTTAGATTCATTCTTCATCTTTCAACAGCTTTCTATGTGTCTCTACAGAATGCCTTGAAAAATGAAGGAACAGCCTAGGACTGATGCACAGTGAGAGGCAGCATAGAAACAACCTGATTCAAGGCACTCCCTGCATGCCCTTTCCAGGCTATGATCAAGGCCTCAGTCAAACTATCCATCCAATCTTTGAGGAGTGGGGGACGAAGCTCTCTATGAAACCCTATGGGGTCCATTAGTCACCTGGGGTCGATCAATCTAATAGGTCCACCTCCCTGTGGGGGAAGGAGGCAGCACTAGTGGGCTGAAAGGTGATAAGAGAGTGATCTGACCATGGCAAATGAGCAATAGTAATATCCTCCATTTTCAGATCACAACTCCTTGAGATAAAAGCCAGGTGTAATGTGTGACCCTAGGTGTGTGTCATTTTCTTTATAATGGGTATATGGGTAAGGGTCATGGTTGTCTTGGTGGTGATGAACTCCTGGGTTGTCCCAGATCCATGTCACCTGGGGGCAAACTGAAGTCCCCAAGAACTATAAGCCTTCCCTGTCAACCCTGCAATAGTATCTAGCAGCTCAAGCAAGGATGTTGCTGCGTAGGAGGGAAGCCAGTATAGCCACAATGAAACAACTGCTCCCTAAAGTCTAGCTTCAACCAGAGGGTCTCACATCTGGTTATCTACAAAGAGCTTCTGAAAGCCATTAAGTTCTCACAAAATGACAACTGCCACTTCACCCCACCCTGCCCTAAATTTGTGGCTGATGCCAAACTCATGGGCATATCGCTGAAAGGGGAACTCCCCTCTCCACACCCACCCAGATCTTGGTTATACTTGCCAGGTCAGCTGCCTGATCTACAATCAGATCATGGATGGGAGCAGTCTCATACCAACCTGGTGTTCAATAATAGCAGCTGGAGCCCAGAGCCTCCAAGGATCTGATGATCAGGCCTTGGACATGAATACCAAGGGCTGGAGGATGGCATAGGTCTCAGCCAGCAGTCCTGTCTTCCCTGAAAGCAGCCCATCCCACCATATCTCCTTCTGTCCATCACGACTTTGATGGAACTACCTGTACTCTCCTCCCCCCAAGTTGCCCCACCCACCCTATCCTCCTCCCAGGCCATAAAGCTTATTCAGTCACTTTCACCTTTACCTTTACGCCCACAGGAGATCACAATATCCTCCCCTGACTGCTCCTGCACTCAGACACTTGGCAACCTGGGGAAATAAAGCAATTGCTGTGGATCACCAAGCACATAATTCAGCCACTCCCACCCACCACCTGCTCTCCCTCCACTCCCTGGTCCTTACAGCAGGCACAATCCAGAGAGGTATGGGTATGTCAGGTCATTGCATTCCAAAATAGTCCCAGTCTGTAGCCAGCACAGGGTAGATAAAAGATGAATAACACAGGCAAAAACCCCAATGGATCAGATGCAGCAGCAACCATCTATGTCATCTTGTTAGCAGCAACCATCTTCCATCTTGCTTTCAACCCGAGCTCTGTAACAAGCCACAGCAGCTGCAGAGCTTGGGTTGATAACAAGCAGCCCCTTGACTCGACCTTGCTCTTGCTGCCTCAGCTCCCTCAAGCGTGCCCCAGGTTACAATCCACGAGATTAAACAAAATAATAAATGTAATAAAGCAGGTGGAGTGAGAGCCAATATGGTGAGGGGTTGATCCAGGATTAGGGACATCCAGGTTTAAGTCCTCTCTTAACTCACTGAGTGACTTTCTCTCTTAGCCCCAATTACTTTACAGGGTTGTTCATATGGGGACAAAAATGAAAGGAAATCCTCATGTAAGCTGCCTTGAGCTAATGTTGGAAAAGTGGGAGATATATCTAACAAATAAATAAATAGAGAGATAAATAAAATAAAAGCATACAACCTATCTGTCCAATAAAACATATATCCATTTAAACAATTTTTTTTCCCATGTGGTGAAATGCCATAAAAGAGGGAGGTTGACATAATGCACAATTTAGAAATGGCTATAAAGAAGGAAGCCATTATTTATTTTCTATTATTGTATATTGTAATTTTAATTTATTTTAACCATTTTGTAAACCACCCAGAGTTGTTTCAATGAGATGGGCGGTGACAAATTTGATATATAAATTAAAAAAAAAAGCCTTGACACTTTTGAACTTTAGTGTTGGAGAAGACTTCTGAGAATACCATGGACAGCCAAGAAAACAAACCAATGGATCACCAAACAAATCAACCCAGAGTTCTCACTTGAGGCACAAATGACCAGGCTCAGATTATCCTACTTTGGACACATGATGTGAAGACCCAGCTCTCTGGAGAGGAGTCTAATGCTGGGAAAGGTGGAAGGAAAGAAGAGGGGAGGACAACCAGCAGCAAGGTGGATGGACTCAGTTACAGTGGCAATGAGGATGGGACCTAGAGATAGTTGAGCCTATGAGATATGGTTGGATGGGTAAATTAAATGCCAGAGGATGCAGGATTTCAGATATTCTAATATTGTGCCAATATTGTGATATTTGAAATGTTGGTTAGACATAGTAAATAAAATCTTGAATCTTGCAAGCACAAAACCCTGTTCCACAACTGCATCTGTTCTTTATCCCACTGGATTCCAAGAGCTTGCTGATATTCTTCCTTCTCTGCTGAATGAACATTAACATTAATTTTGAATAATGACTGCAAATTATAACTGGTATATGCCATTATGCATAATGTACTATT
Source organism: Liasis olivaceus (assembly GCA_030867105.1). NCBI lineage: Eukaryota > Metazoa > Chordata > Lepidosauria > Squamata > Pythonidae > Liasis > Liasis olivaceus. Next base: position 50,239,530 of record CM061349.1, read on the forward strand.
GCACATTCTTTCACAGGTCAGTCAGTGAAGAGACAGTTAAATCCTTGCCACAGATAACCAACATTTTGATATGAATTTATGTAAGGAAAGGGAGTATCTCCTAAGTGAGAGTGATTTACATCATATTGTCTTCATTTAGGTTTTTTTTTTTTAAATAGAAGATAAGAGATTTGGATTTCTGTTTGTACGATTCAAACTTTTGTAGTACTAATTTCATATATTGGGTGCACAAGCCCTGATGTACTGATTTCATGCAAGGGCTGAAAAAATGTCAGCCTCAGTCATGCAGATATGTGTGATGTGTGATCCTGGCTTAACATTGCATTTGGTTGTATGAGTTGGCCTTCCTTTATAAAGTTAAAAGGACTTTTAGTCCATGTTGTTGGTTATTGAGAAAAACAGCATTATTATCTCTAGGATTCACTTTACTTTGTCAAATGGAATCTTGAAGACAACAAAATAACAAATGGGAATACAACTGTGTTGATGTTATCAGCACAGGAGACCCAACCAAGTGAAACATGGTTCAAAGCTTTTCATCTCTGAGATTTTGAGTAGAAATTTTATTTATACAGGTAGTCCTAGCTTAATGACTGCTCTGTTTAGCAACCATTCAAAGTTATGATGGCACTTAAAAAGTAACTTTATGATTGGTCTTCACACTTATGACTGTTGCAGTGTCCCCATGGTGATCAAGATTTGGGTGCTTTGCAACCGATGGGCATTTATGACTGTTGCAGTATCCTACGGTCATGTGATTGCCATTTGTGTGCTTCACAGCCAGCTTCTGACAAGCAAAGTCAATGGAGAAGCTGGCAGTAAAATTGCCAGTCGTGGTCACATGATGTCTTGCTTAACAAACGTGGGTGATTCACTTAGTGACTGTGGTGGAAGTGAGGTTGTAAGCCTGTTGTGGTCATGGGATATCTCACTTAATGACCTCATTGCTTAGCAATTGAATTGCCAGTCCCAATTGTGGTCATTAAGTGAGGACTATCTCTATCACAAGAGAAAACAAAGAATTATATGTGAGCTTACACTCTTTCTGGCTCCCATTATAAGTTATCCAGTTGGAAATACTTGTTAAGCCCTTTCATTGTCATAGGTAACACTGATACAGGGCAAAGTAATGCTAAATGTTACGTGCACATTTTTCTTACAGGGATAAATATTTTTCTATGAATGCTGTTCAAATATGTGGGGGAAGGCAATTCCAGAGATGCATTGTAGTCAGAACTGATGTAGTGTTATTAAGAAACAAATATTTTAATGGCATGTTTATTATGTCCTTTCTTCAATGAGCAAAAGATGACATAGGTAGCTCTTTCACTCTTACTTGTTTTATCCTCATGACAAACTTGTAAGGTAGATAGACCAATTAATCACGCAGCAATTAATTAATTAATAGTCTGACCTGAGTCCCCAGATCTTAGTCCCTAGTCTGTGGCTGAATTATATGGATTGAATGTACCTATTGTTCTTCTAGCCTCTTCTGGCACAAACACTGGGAGGCTGAACTTGTACAGCAGAAAATCTATGGTTTGAAGTGGCTTTCCTTTCCAACTGGAATTCTAATCTTCCAAGATTCCAAATAACACAGGAGAACTTTCCAGTTGCAAAGGTTTCTTGCTGCCTTCAACAGTGGGGATATGTAAGAAGAAGCAGGGACCAACAGGTTCTTCCCCACTTTGTTCCTTGTGCCTGGCAATTGGTGTAGTAAAGAACAGAGAAGGAAATACATGTCTATTTCACTAGGAAAGGAAATAACTAAGCAGGGCCTCTGTATGTTATGTCTGCATGAAGCCCATTTGTCTACCTAGATTAGATTATACTATATTTGAGGAAAGAAAAAAATGGAATCATCTCCTTGTCCTGATTAGCAACAACCTCAGAATGGTACTCTGAAACAAATTAATACTGAATGATGACTGGGGTCTGGAGTAGCTGAACAAAATTTTGTTTAAAATGGATGCAGATCAAAACTGAACTAGAGGCTAGTTTCTTCAACCAATGAAGCTGGCAACATTTATACACATTTATTTTTTCTAACATAACGAAAAAATAATTTCGATTTATTTCTGGGCTAATTCTCCCTTTTCCAAAAAAATATCATATAGCAAGGTTGGACATTAATGTTCTATTCTGTCCCTTGCCTCTAAAAGAATATGAAATATCATTTCTGAAGTTTTGAAATGTGTATTGGCACTTCCTTTATTTAACCTTGAAGGCTCCAGCAGCAAGATTACTTCATGTTACTCACATGACATTCCAGGAATACAGCAAATGGGAAGTATATGAAGATCCTGGTATGTCTCAGAAAATTGTGAAGTCAGGTTAAATGATTCTCCAGACACTCAGATAAGTGCAAATTGTGAAAAACTGCACAGAAGACTTGTGGTTCTTTGACTGGTACATAATTTTATTTAAAGTGTTGGAAAACAGAAAATCTTTGCTATCTCATGAGATTAAAGTAAGTGGCAACACCCTTTTAAAAAATCAGCAAAATTTCTCCCCACCCATGAAATCAGTAGAAAATCAGGATTCCCTTCACCCCCAGGAAATAGATTGTTAATTTTCACCACGCCTTGATTGATTATATACCATCAAATTGTTTTCGACCCCTAGCGCCCACGTAGATTTTCTCCATGATGATCTATCCCTAACTCATTCTTTCAAGTCTCCCAACAGTGCATTCGTTGCCACTGCAACTGAATCCATCCGCCTTGCTGCTGGTTGTCCTCTTCTCTTTCCTTCCGCCTTTCCTAGCATTAGAGCCTTTTCCAGGGAGCTGTGTCTTTGCATAATGTGTCCAAAGTAGGATAATTTGAGCCTGGTCATTTGTGCCTCGAGTGAGAACTTTGAACTGATTTGGTTTGTGATTCATTGGTTTGTTTTCTTGGCTGTCCATGGTATTCACAGGAGTCTTCTGCCACACCAAAGTTCAAAAGTGTCAATATTCCTCCTATCTTGCTTCTTCAAAGTCCAACTTTTGCTTCCATAGAGTGCCACAGGGAATACCGTGGCTTGCACAATTCTGATCTTTGTAGGTATAGACACATCACGGCATCTGAATATCTTTTCCAAGGCTTTCATGGCTGCTTTACCAAGTGCTAGTCTGTGGCGTATTTCTTGACTGCTCATTCCTTTACTATTGATGGTTGATCCTAAAAGGCAGAAGCTACCCACCACTTCAATATCTTCATTGTCAGCACCAGGCCTTAGAAGAGCCATACCCTCATTTTCACATTAAGATTAGATTAGAGACAAGTTCATGGGCGTGATCCTGCTCTCTTCTCCATCTGCTTAGTCAGCATAGACGTCAAAATGAGGATATGGCTCACCAGGCCTTAGAAGAACCATATCCTCATTTTCACATCCATGCTGACTAAGCAGATGGAGAAGAGAACAGGGTCATGCCCATGAACTTGTATCTAATCTTAACACATTCTTTTAAAAGTATGAACAGGATTAGCATGACTGTATGTGCATGTTTAGGACCCTGTTAATATCTTCCATTGAACATGCAGAAGTTAGGACTGGGTCAGCCAGCATGATCCATATTATTCCAGACTTCATGTGCTATGCTTTCTGTTGAGAATAATTGAAGAATAAATGGAAGGGGGAGTGGAGCTTAGTTTCAGCCACTAAATTTAATAAAACTCTGTGCCTGGCAAACCAAACAGCATCTTTTTCCTTCCAACAAGTAATCATATTACATGTGTCATTCAAATATTTTGGGAATGCTGCTCTCAGAATTGCCATGCTGGCTGGGGATTTGGGGAATTATAATGTGACCACATTTGGAGGACATTACGTTGGGAAAGGCTTCAAAGATCATTAAGAGAGGCTGTACTTTTTTGTAGACAAGGTTCATTTCCTAGAGACCCCTCAGCAAAAACAATAGTCAGGGGTGTCCACAGGGGGTCAAAAACATCAAGATGGTGGCCACAACTATTTGTTTGAAGCCCCATCCCTTTTTTAGCATGTAACGATGCATGTAAACAACGACAGGGCTTCAGTTGCATCCTGACTTTTTTGACCCCCTCTGTCAGGCAACAGTTTTTCCCTGACAGCAGTTCTGGCAAAAAGACTACCTGGGTACAGAGCACCTCACTGATTTTTAGACAGGATTAAATACACGGATATGATTCTGGGCAGGGGGCCAGGTTCACACATAATATCATGATCCCAGGGAGTGAAAATAATAGAACTTTTACCGTACTTGAACACTAATTAATACCAAGGCTGAAAACAATGACTGGACAGACAGTTCTGGATTTATATTTATTCATAGGTGGATTTTGGTGTCTGCATACATTTGGGGATCTTATAATTTACAGAGGTAAATAAACAAGTAAGTAAACTGGAAAAGGCTTCTTCCTTAATTCTGTACGTTAGTATTTACACTCGGCTTCCTATATGTCACCAAGACAAATCTTTAAATTTGGGGAAACTGCTTTTGTGATTGTTTGGGCTCCTTATTAAAAAAGGTTAACATTTCAGCTTGATATTATTTTAGTATTTACCCGCCTGTATTGTCTTCGATGTCATCTTGGCAAAGGGCTTCTAAACAACCGGCACTTTCAGCATTGCTGCCAAAGGCCTCCTTTCACAATAAAGCATGCTGTGCTTTGGCAGGAAATCAATAAAGTGAAAATCTGTTCTCATCATCCATACATTTACCATCACAATCAACAATCAAAGGCAAGACCTGGGTTCTTTATCCACAGGCTCCAGCCTCCCAATTTTCTGCTATGAAAGGCAGCATAAATTAGAACCCTTGGTTCCTGTTAGCTGGGCTTAATGGGTATGATTTATGAACCCATTAAATGAGGTTATGTAAATTGATCCTTAAGTAGAATGCTAGCACACAGGTGACAGGTGCAGTACAGTTGAATGAGGAGTCCACAAGGGTTCTGCACAAATCAAATTTCAGAGATATTCACTTTTAAGAAGGAGAAATATGTTGTCAACAAGGAAGTAATTTAAATATTGCCCTGGGCTTGTCAGCAATTATGCTTTTTATCTGAATTGCGGAAAACCATATAAATTCTCATAGGAAATAACTCGTTTGCCCATTAATGACAAGGGGTAAAGATAAGAATGGCTGCAATCCTTTGAAAAACATTTTATTGGGAAAATTTTACTTCTACAGGAATCTGCAAAGGCACACAAATACAAACTTTCACTGGAGATGAACAGGCATAACTGGATTATAGTAGAGTTGGAGAAAAGTGGATTTGGTAATAGAGGCATTTCTAAAAATGCTCAGATAATACAGTCCTAAACAAGAAAGACTATTCCTAATTATTTAACTTCATTCTTTTTTTTTTCCATTGGACTGTAAACTGTTCTAAAAGAATAAGGGCAAAATTTGTAAGAATAGCAAGAATATTTGTTTAAAGCAATGTATAGCCTGCTTTTTTTCCCCAAGAGAAACTGAAGAACATGGCTTATATTTTTTTTATAGCATAAAAATCAAGAACAGTGTGTTAGGATGCCTCAATAACATCTGTTTAATGATGAAAATCATGCAAATTAATTAAGCATTAAAGTTTCCCCATCTTATATGTGATAGCATAGCCCAACTTCAAAATTGTTACCTATGTTTTCATAACAGCACCACTTTTCCATTAAATTAAATGCTCAAATCTATGAAATCATCACACATTCGTCCATAAATAATATAACATTGGCATTTGTATGGAAATATGTGCAATAGATAGGCACAGAGACATAGTCAGTTTCTTTTCTTTGAAACGATGACCTGATTTAAATTTCTTCATGGAAAGCTCTAAATATCCCTGGAACATTCTCAGCGCATATAAATATTGGAAATAAATATCATCTATAATTTAAAAATACTTAATTCTGTTTGTCTCTCCAGAACAGTAGACTTTATTTAATGTTCAAAGCTACTAGACTGAGTAAACTCTCTGGTTTGGCTCCTGAGATATTTAAAGGTCAATAACTCCAAGGAGAAGAGAGACACTGTCAAGGAAATTGCTCTTCTAGATCTCTCAGTCCGCCTCAGAAAGAACAGGATCAATCTCATCTGAGGTGTTAAAACAACAACAACAACAACAACAAACCCCTCTGCATTTCTCAGGGGCGTCAGCCATTAAATCAAGCAGGCACATGATAAAAAACTTGAGGATGCTAAGCCTTTCCCATCTTTTCTGATTTGGAGGTTAAATGTTTGAAACACTGAAAGTGTTGTGCAACTCTTTACTTAGTAAGATTTTTTTAAGCAGAAAACCAGGAAAAAGTTGCGATGATACTGGGCTGGCTTTGGAGAGCTCTGGGGGATTAAAAAAAACATTTTATAGGGGCTTTAACTTGGTGTTGTTTTTTTTTAACCTTGGTTTCTTTTTTTTTTCTTTTAATGCATTGGATGTGATTTCTTTTCTGTTTGCCACCAGAGTTCCATTGGTTAGAGGGGTGCCCATATAAATGTGATAAATAAATATTTAAAACGGGGACATGAGGGCACTGCTCTATCCGTTGCAGGTGAGCTGCCTACTCTTGCTTTTGAAGAATATGAAAAAGGATGCCAAAGGGTTTGGAGGACCATGCATCACTGTCTGGGAACAGTGCTTGGAGGGGAAGAAATAATTGTGTTTGCTTAATAATTATAAAACGGGAAGATAGTTTCAAAGTCTTGGTGAGGAATGAGTATAGCAAACTCACAATCTACAATCGGGGCAAAGGTGCAGGGAACCAGTGTACGCATGTATTAAATTATACATAAGTTATGTTGAGGACATTATGGTTGAAAATTAAAATAGAAATTTAATATAAATGGCCAGAGGTTTAGTGAAATAGACATGTAATCATGCTTGATTATTAAGAGTAAAATTAATAATAATTAAAAGTACCAAATTGACAGTATATCATTAATATTGAGTTTGTTGTCATAAAGATTATATCAGCTTGGAGACACAGCAGGTGCTTGCTTTCTTTTCTAGATGGCCGGCATTTTATGTGTACAGGATTTTGGAAGAAGAAAGGTTTTCCTGCCTGCCATCCTTTCCGCATTTGCCTCTTATGTGGTATAATGTCCTCCCTGTTCCAGTGCTCAAGGCATATGTCTCTTCAAGGCTTGATACCTTTTATTACACGGGGCACTACCCAGAACTTTCACTGTATCCTTGATAACCCAAGACAAAGGCATTCTCCAACCAGTCTGATGAATGGGATCGGTTCCTGGAGGTTTAATTTATAGCTTAAAGTAAGTTATTATGGGGCCTTACAGTAGTCTCTCCCACTTGGCATTCTCCAATTCTCCATAATGCCCACACTTCATAGTTTACGTGTGGGAGTTCTTGGGCTACAGTCACAACATATTGGGAGGGCATCAGGTTGGGCAGGACTGCCTGGGTGGCGGATTTATCTAGATTAGCAAGCCACTACATGGGTGAAACAATGAGGTTAGCTCCGTAAACAAGAAAGTTATCTTTTATATCTTCAAGAGAGCTTTATATAATGCAGAAGACTGCAAGCACACCCACACCCACACACAGGCCAGGCCTTCTTCCTGGCTACATCATTTCTTTTGTAGAGTGGAGAGAGGAATTTGTGAGCCCAGATCTCTTGCTGATAGTGGACCAGTCTCATTGGATTTTGATGCATAATATACATTCAGATATTTCAAGGTCCTTTGCTTTGTACTATATGTAACAAAATTATTTTACTCAATTACAAGATTATTCAAACAGTTATTCTCACAGACAATGCAGTTCAGACAGAGGTTTCCTTCCTTAGGTGGAAGTGGAGGAGCAATCTAGCAAGACAGCCTTAAATATAAGGCCCACTGAGTTCAGCGGGGCTTGCTCCCACATAAGCAGGTATAAAATTACAGCCTAAGCCTTGAAATAACATGACACAAGAAGAGCCCAATAAAAACTTAGATAAGCTAAATTAAATGACTCTTAGTTACTGCTCTGTTTTTGTTGTTACTTTTGGTTTTTTGTTCTACTGTACAGGTTAAAATTTCATATATTGTCAACCTGTTCAGTGGCTTTTTTATTTCATACGCTTGCAAAAATGCTGCTTAAATTTGTTCAAGTGACATGCATCAACTGCTAATTGAATTAGCCACTCCTATTGTATTTCTACTCAATAGAGATTCCCTTCAAGGTTCAGCTCCTTATTCATGGCATTGTTCTCCCATGTAGCTCACTGCAGTCCTGCCTCCTTTGCTGGAGCTGTCATTTTTATTTCTAGGGAGAGGACCAACAACAGAGGGCCCTGGTGTGCCTCTGCTCTGGAACAGAAGGGGCAGGAACGCAAATAAGAGTCAACAAGGTCTGAAGATGGGATGCTGCTTGTGATGGAATTCTGTTCTGGGCGGGGAGGGGAAAGGAAGAAGTTGCTTGGCCTATTATTCAACACAATGAACAGTGTGAAATGAATTTACTAGTGGAAGAAAAATAGCTACTTGCAATGAACTGCATGTGCTTTGTTGAAGAAATAAATTATTCTTGTCTATAGAGAGAAAATGAAAACTTCTGAAGGCATGAAAGGTTAGGAGGAACAAGAATAAATTTAAATAAGAAGGATCAAGGTCAAACTAGTCATGACATAAGCCATAGAATAGGTGTAGAGAGCAGCCTTTTAAGCTGGTACTCTTAAGATGTGAGGGGCTACAACCTCCATCATTCCTATGTTGGAAAGTGCTCCATGGATAGAGGCAGGAATCCTTCGTCATTTACACGGGTGTAAATCCCTTTGAATATACAGAGAACTTGTTATTTTAGCCTCAGAGCAACTTTGTTAATAGGAGTTTTTAACACAGATTATGAGAGAACAGCTTTCCTAATCATCAACTGAATTGGATTTCCCACAAGCAAGTCAAGTTCTCTAACCAGGTATCATACTTGATCTCACTGCCACCAAAACCCATAGACTCCACTACTGATCCAGCTGCCAGATCTGCATCTGCAAAGCCCACATTCCACATGGGTGTAGCTTCTCCTCCTTGTCTTCCTTGCTCTTCCAGAAATAGTCAACCCATAGATAGGTTCATAATATGAATTCATAATATATGGGAGCTATGTTGCAATGACAAAACATATAATGCTGCTCCTCTCTTCATAACACTCTAGGAGAGAAGATTTTGATATTATCACAACATATTGCCATAGTTTAAAACTGAATTAGGCATGGAAAGAGGTAGTCCTTTTATCACCTCAAACAATATAGGGATTTCTAGAGTTAAATCAGCACCTTGAATTGTGCCTAGAAACAAGTTGGAAGCCGAAGAAGTTGTTATAAAAATATTTGCATTAGCCATAGTGTTTGAACATAGATGTATGTATGTATGTATGTATGTATGCATGTCACATTTATATAGCCGTCTGTCTCACACAAAATGACTCTGGGCAGCGTACAACAATTAAATAAAATAACAAACGGATAAAAACAATCATTATAAAAAGATAAAAAGTGATTATTAAAATGAAAACATTATCAAAAAATTTTAAAGTTTAGATTTTAATATATACAAACCTCATGGAGAGGGCAGAATATCAGTTACAGTGGAGCCATCTAAGAATGTCTCCAGTTCACAAAGAACCCCAGGCCCAATAACATAACCAGGTCTTGAGGGACTTCCTAAATGACAGCAAGGAAGGGGTGACCCTAACTTCAGGAGGGAGAATGTTCCACAAAGAGGGAGCCATGGCAAAGAAGGCATGCCTCCTGGGAACCACCAAATGCAAGTCCCTGGCTGATCTAATGGGACAGGCTGATGTAACTGGGGAGAGGCGGTTCCCCAGATAACCTGGCCCCATGCCATGGAGGGCTTTAAAAGTCAAAACTAGCACCTTGAATTTGACCTGGAAGCAAACTGGCAGCTGATTCAACTCATGAAGCAGAGGTGTAATACGTACTCTTCTAGGAGAACACATAACTGCTCATGTCACTGCGCTCTGCAACAGTTGAAGCTTCCGGATACTCTTCAAGGGCAGCCCCATGTAGAGTGCATTGCAGTAATCCAATCTGGAGGTGACCAGGGCATGAGTGACTGTGAGCAAAGCCTCCTAACCCAGGAAGGGGCACAATTGGTGCACAACATGAAGCTGTGCAAAGGCCCTCCTAGTGATGACTGCCACCTGCTCTTCAAGCAGGACTTGCGAGTCTAGGAGGACCCCCAAATTGTGCACTGGGTCTGTCTGGGGCACTGCCACCCCATCCAGCACCAAAGATGATATAGTCCTAGAACCAGCAGGATCCCAAACCCAAAGCCACTCAGTCTTGCTAGGGTTCAGTTGAAGCCTGTGGTTCCCCATCCAGACCTCACAGCCTCCAGACACTGGGATAAGGCATCCACGGCATCACTTACTCCACCAGGGGCAGAGATGTGTGGTTGGGTATCATCAGTATACTGATAATACTTCACCCCGTGGTGATAGGTGAGCTCACCCAGCAGATTCATGTAGATGTTAAATAGGAGGAGGGAAAGCCCTGAACCCTGCGGCACCCCACACAGTTCAAGGGTAGCTTGACATAATATATCTGTTATATATATACCAGCCTTGGTCAACTTGGTTGTCTTAATACTTATTGGAAATCAGTTCCAACAATCTATAGTCAACATGGAGACTAGTCTTGATGGCTGAAAAATCATGCAGATGGAAGCCCAAGCCCATCATATTTGGCGGACTGAAAAATACTGCCCATGCTTCTCTGATGTTCTCAAATGTGCAGACCACAAGATTACATCCTAAATTGCTATTACTAACACACACCAGTTTCAAATGTTTCAGGGATTGGGTGAGCAAAAACCTCAAAAATCAAAAATATCATGGTGGAAATGAACATTAATATATTGACAGCTTCAGTTTAGGCATACACAGAACTGGCTTTTCTTCCTACGAGAGCCTTACTTCAGTTTTTTCCCTTATTGCCTTGTATTTACAGGTACTTCATATTTACAGCTGAAAAACCCATAATGGATTAGGTTATCATAGCATAAAACCAAGGATTAATACCAGGTTTGAACTAAATGGTATAAGCCCTGTGCTTTTTGAAGTCAATGAAGCAAGCATTTATGTTTAAAACTCTACCTTCCCATTGCACTGCATTAAATCATATATTCCCCAACTGCAGTGTATCTTTATCTTTAGAGCTAAGTGCACTCCTGTAATTTAAAATTAAATGATTTCTATTAAGCGCTTTTGCTGAACATCTACATGCTGCACAATTCCACTGATTAAGGAATGCAACACCTGGTAAAACAGGACCACCAAATATTAGGGCAGCATGAGTGAAGTGCTTTTTGCTTTCCATGAGCAGTTCAGCTTTTCAAAAGAACTTCAGTTTGCTCTCTAGGAAATAAGTAAAAGTATGTAGGCCCTTGCTGGTTGCATTGCATGGTACCAAGAGAACAGCATCTCCATTAAGTAAGGTTCTTATCTTCAGCTTCTTCCTACACTTTTGAACTGTGAAATGAAGCATAAAGGCACCGTTTGCTTTCAGCCAGGTTTGGTTAGATCACCAGTTGCAGCCATTTTGGACAATGCTCCCATTTGGATCCTGAAATCTCTAACACAGGAATCTATTCCTGAAGATGATTCAGACGCTACTCAGAGTGCAAAATATAACGGTTGGCTTGATGACTGGTACCACTATTTTATGTACAACATTCATTTAAAAAATAAGAAACCTCCAATGATTGCTTGCTTGCTTCTGAGCCTAGCTCAGGCTTCTGGTCTCCTTGAAGTCTGAGTACCCAAATGTATGTCACTTCAAATAAAGGGCAGAGAAGGACCAAAAAAACCCCAAACAAAGCCCTGTATGCTAATTGAATTAAAGCTAATTACAATATGTTCACTGTAATAAAATAACTCATTTACAGAATCAGTCCTCGTCTCTTCATACAGACTATTCAAAATTCCCCTCTCACCCCTATGGGTGGTATGTGTCTTCCTCAATCTTGGGTCCTTTACCAGAGGCCTAGGAGTTAGGGGGTTCTGCGCAGTATCTCAGCTGTTCCTAGCACTGCACTCTTCTGCACAGAGAGCTCGGATGTTGTTCCTGGGATCTGTTGGAGCCACTCTCCCAGCTTAGGAGTCACGGCCCCGAGTGCTCCTACCACCACTGGGACCTCTTTGGCCTTTACTTTCCACATCCTCTTGATTTCCTCCTTCAGGCCCTGGTACTTCTCCAGCTTCTCAGGCTCCTTCTTCCTGATGTTGCTGTCACTTGGCACTGTTACATCTATCACTACCACTGTCTTCTGGTCTTTGTCTACTACCACGATGTCTGGTTGATTGGCCAGTACCTGCCTGTCCGTCTGGATCTGGAAGTCCCACAGGATCTTAGCCCTGTTATTCTCCACGACCTTCTGTGGAATCTCCCATCTGGACTTGGGGGGGTCTAGCCCATACACTGTGCAGATGTTCCTGTACACAATGCCAGCTACTTGGTTGTGCCGTTCAGTGTATGCTGTTCCTGCCTGCATCTTACACCCTGCCACTATGTGTTGGACTGTCTCTGAGGCCTCTTTGCACAATCTGCACCTTGGGTCCTGTCTAGTGTGGTAGACCCCTGCTTCTATGGATCTGGTGCTTAGTGCCTGTTCTTGTGCTGCTATGATCAGTGCCTCAGTGCTGTCTTTTAGTCCGGCCCTTTCCAGCCACTGATAGGATTTCCCAATGTCAGCCACCTCAGCTATCTGTCGATGGTACATCCCATGCAGGGGCTTGTCTTGCCATGGTATTTCCTCCGCTTGAACTTCTTCCCATGTCTGCTGCTGCCTGAGGCATTCTCTCAGCAGCCCATCTTTGGGTGCCATCTTACTGATGTATTCCTGGATACTCCGGGTTTCATCCAGGACAGTGGCTTTGACACTCATCAGACCCCGCCCGCCCTCTTTGCGGCTGGTGTATAGTCCCTGGGTGTTGGACTTGGGGTGGAAACCTCCGTACATTGTAAGGAGCTTCTGGGTCTTCACATTGGCAGCCTCCATGTCTTCCTTTGGCCAGCTCACTATACCGGCAGGGTATCTGATGACTGGCAGGGCATACATGTTGATGGCATGGATCTTGTTCTTCCCATTGAGCTGGCTCTTCAGGACCTGTCTTATCCTTTGGTGGTACTTGGATGTTGCTGTCTTCCTTGCCTCCTCCTCATGGTTCCCGTGTGACTGTGTGACACCAAGGTATTTATAGCTGGTCTCTATGTCTGCTATGTGGCCCACTGGTAATTCCACTCCATCGGTCTTAACTACCTTCCCTCTCTTCACTATCATCCTGCCACACTTCTCCATTCCGAATGACATCCCAATGTCCTAAGCTGGAAGAGTGGCTCCAACAGATCCCAGGAACAACATCAGAGCTCTCTGTGCAGAAGAGTGCAGTGCTAGGAACAGCTAAGATACTGCGCAGAACCCTCAAACTCCCAGGCCTCTGGTAGAGGACTCGAGATTGAGGAAGACACATACCACTCATAGGGATGAGAGGGAATTTTTTTTTTTTTGAATATGATTATTAAGAGTTTTTACATAGATAAAAGACAAATATAAAGTAATAATATCTAAAGAAAAGAAAGAAAAAGAAAAAGTCCAAAATGCAAAACAGTAGAAGGAAGAAAGAAAATTAAAGAAACAAGAACTAGAAAAAATAAGCAACTTCTGACCTTCTTTTCAACAGTTATAAACAAACTCATTGTCCCTCCTCCCTCTTTAATATTACAAAAATCCCTTCAGGCCCTTATTCAATCCTTTTTCAATCATCAAATCCAGAAATCATTATTTCATTTTTTTTCCATTTTCAGCAAAAAATCCATATAAGGTTTCCAGGCTTTTATAAAAGTACTTATTGTTTTGTCCCTGACCAAGCAGGTCAGTTTTGCCATTTCTGCCATCTTCACAATCCATTTCTCCATTGTGGGTGTTTCAGTATCTCCCCATTGTTGTGTATATAAAAATCTTGCTGCAGTGACCATATATAAAATCCATCTTTCAAGAGCCTTTTCTAATTGGCTATCCATAAGTCCCATTTATACAAACTCTTCTGATGCACAGAAATGTACAAGTACGTGTGCATACCAGACACATCGTTTCCCATCCATTCTTCTGCTAGAGGAAGAGGAGAGGGAGAGAAAGGAGGAGGAGGAGGTGGGATTAAGATGTAAGGATTGGCTTATTGGCTCCTGCATTGGGAAAGATGGAGAAGAGAAAGGGGAAAACCAAATGAAATGGAGCTGAGGGGAGGGGAAGACCTAACTGGATGGGAAAGGAAGGAAAAGAAAGAGAAACTATATTTAAGCATTACAAAATTCATTAAATTCACCAAGGCAGACTACCTCTCCCAAATGCCAATTAATGTTCAAAAGCATCCACTCTTTGGAGCAACTTTGTGCTGATTCCTTTGTTTTCCACAGCTTCTTCTCTTCTTAGCTAGGACTGAAAACACCTCCTATTCCTATTGCTTGCAGTCATTCCAGTCATTCCATTTTCTTCTCCAAATCAAGTGAACACTTGCATTTCTTTCTCTTGTATGTCACTTAGAATAGAAACTTTCAGGGTGAAATCTGTAAATGCAAAATAAATCATTATACAAATCTATTCGATCAATTTAAATGCCTGGCCTGTATTAAATTTAGATTATTTTAATCTCAAATTCTGTTTGGTAATTGAATTGATAAGAACTTGGAAAGGAAGAAATTGGAAGTAGACAGAAAGGACACCTATGTTTGGGGTTGCCACAAACTATTATCTTTTTTAAGATGAGTTTGGATTTGTGCAGATCTTATGCTTCATTCACAGAAATATTGATGACTCTTGAATGAATAACCCCATGCAGAAGCCCACTTACTGGGAGTAAATAATGTTATCAATAAAAGTGCTAAGAATGTACTGCATAGATCACTGCAGAGGGAACTAAGAATTCTAGACAACTTCCCTGAAATAAAGAGATCTATACAGAGACCTATACTTCCTGGAGAACTGCTAGAAAAGGCAGCCCACCCACAGAGGCCCTCCCCTGAGAGCAGTGCATTTTTCCACTGCTGTGGCTGGCTGTTCTTCCAGTCCTGCTTCATAAATAGTGGGTCCAAATGTAGGACAATTGGGGGGCGGGGGGTAGGTGGGAATTGGTATTAGATGAGGTTCCACAGTCTAGTCCCTTGTGTTCTTGTGACATGCCCTAAACAGAGAAACTGCACCAGTCCAACAGAGGGCACGGAGCATCCTTTCCTGCTGCCATACCTGGTGGAAGTGAGGAGGTCTTAAGAAGCCGTGCTTCTTTCATCATAAAGTCCCTTTCAATGTTTTTCTCTTAAGCTAATGAATAGGTATTTATTTATTGCAGTAATATCCTACCCTTCCTCCAAGGAGTTCAAGGTAGTTTATATTTCCCGAAGTATTCTGGTCTTGTAAGGTGTTTGCTGAGACCCAAAATCACTGTGTTGGCATTATGGTTGAAACCCAGGTATCTGCAGCCTACTAGTAACTAATTCCATCCAGTCACTCACCACACTAATAAGCCTGCATTTTCATATTCCCCTACCTATTCAGGTGAAGCTCAAAAAATTAGAATATCGTGCAAATGTTCATTTATGTCAGTATGGCAACTCAAAAGATGAAACCAATATACGGTGGTACCTCGGTTCACGAACTTAATTCATTCCGCGACTCTGGTCGCGAACCGAATTGGTCGTGAACCGAATCAAATTTTCCCATAAGGTTCAATGTAAATACGGTTAATCCGTTCTGACCCCTACGAATTTGGTCGCCAACCGATTTTTGATCGCGTCCCGAATCAAATTTCCCTATAAGGTTCAATGTAATTACAGTTAATCCGTTCTGAACCATATGTTTTTTTTTTTAAAAACCGCAAAAATATGACACAAAGTACAGTACAAAGAGAGAGAAAGCTAACCTTGCTCGACGCGACTTCTGGCGTGAAGGACAGGAAGGCGGGTGGGGAGGCGGTTACTGCTTGGAGGGAGAGTCCCCCTCCCTACAGGAAGCCGCGACCACGTGTCACGGGAGGGAAAATGGCCGCGGATCCTGTTCGTAACCCGATGCGGAGTTCGCGAACGGAGGCAAAATTTTTTGACCGGAGCTATTCGTGAACCGAATTGTTCATGAACAGAAGCACTCGTGAACCGAGGTACCACTGTATGAGATAGACACATTACATGAAAGCGAGATATGTCAAGCCTTACTTTGGTATAATTGTGATGATTATGGCGTACAGCTTATAAAAACCCCAAATTCACAATCTCAGAAAATTAGAATATTACATGACATCAATAACACAAGGATTGGAAATAGAACAATATCGGGCCTCTGCAAAGTATAAGCATGCATATGTACTCAGTACTTGGTTTGGGCCCCTTTTGCAGCAATGACAGCCACAATGCGGCGTGGCATGGATGCTATCAGCCTGTGGCACTGCTGAGGTGTTATGGAAGACCAGGATGCTTCAATAGCGGCCTTCAGCTCCGCTGCATTGTTCAGTCTCATGTCCCTCATCTTTCTCTTGGCAATGCCCCATAGATTCTCTATAGGGTTCAGGTCAGGCAAATTTGCTGGCCAATCAAGCACAGTAATCCCATGGTCATTGAACCAGGTTTTGGTACTTTTGGCAGTGTGGGCAGGTGCCAGGTCCTGCTGGAAAATGAAGTCAGCATCCCCTTAAAGCTCGTCTGTGGAAGGAAGCATGAAGTGCTCCAAAATCTCCTGGTAGACGGCTGCATTGACCCTGGACTTAATGAAGCACAGTGGACCAACACCAGCAGATGACATGGCTCCCCAAATCAACACAGACTGTGGAAACTTCACACTGGACTTCAAGCATCGTGCATTGTGTGCCTCTCCATTCTTCCTCCAGACTCTGGGTCCTTGGTTCCCAAATGAGATGCAAAAGTTGCTCTCATCAGAAAAGAGGACTTTGGACCACTGGGCAACAGACCAGTTCTTTTTGTCTCTAGCCCAGGTAAGACGCTTCTGATGTTGTTTGTTGTTCAGGAGCGGCTTGACAAGAGGAATACGACATTTGAAGCCCATGTCCAGGATCCGTCTGTGTGTGGTGGCTCTTGATGCACTAACTCCAGCCTCAGTCCACTCCTTGTGAAAGTCCCCAACACTTTTGAATGGCCTTTTCCTGACAATCCTCTCCAGGCTGCGGTCATCCCTGCTGCTTGTGCACCTTTTTCTACCACACCTTTCCCTTCCACATAACCTTCTATTGATGTGCTTTGATACAGCACTTTGGGAACATCCAACTTCTTTTGCAATTACCTTTTGGGGCTTTCCCTCCTCATGGAGGGTGTCAATGATGGTTTTCTGCACAACTGTCAGGTCAGCAGTCTTTCCCATGCTTGTGATTCCTACTGAACCAGCCTGAGAGACCATTTAAAGGCTCAGGAACCCTTTGCAGGTGTTATGGATTCATTAGCTGATTAGAGTGGGACACTTTGAGCCTAGAATATTGAACCTTTTCACACTATTCTAATTTTCTGAGATTGTGAATTTGGGGTTTTCATAAGCTGTACGCCATAATCATCACAATTATACCAAAGTAAGGCTTGACATATCTCGCTTTGCATGTAATGCGTCTATCTCATATATTGGTTTCACCTTTTGAGTTGCCATACTGACATAAATGAACATTTGCACGATATTCTAATTTTTTGAGTTTCACCTGTAAAATGAGGAGACGCTTCTTTGTTTGCCTCACCAAACTGCTCTGAAAATTAATTAGATAATGAATACCGAGTGCTTTAACCTCAAAAAGTGCTAGTGTTGTTATGATCAACTGATGAGAAAGAGTGAGCTATTTTTTGTTCCCCCTTCAAATAAATAAATAAATAAATAATAATTAAAAAAATAATAATAACAACAACAACAACAGCAACAACATGTTAAAAGCCACACATTTCTTTCTGGAAAGAAGAGGTGATAAATAAAGAGCAATAATGTCTGCTGTTGTTTGTTCATAGAGTACTGAATAATCATTGCAAAAAGAAACTGATCTTCAGAGAGGAGCTATCTTCTGTAATGGTTCTAAGGTTATTGACAGGTCTAGCTATAAGTGCAGGTTCCATTTAGATACATCAGCCGCAGTGTATTCACAGTAGATCTCACTGATGATTGCCCACCTGCAGAGACAGTGATAAGGCAAACTATGATTGTAGCAAAATGTAAACAGTTTCAAAGAGGTGGAAAAAAGACAGCATAAAAGGGGCTTATCCAGATGATCAGTAAAAAAGGTCTTGCAGTCACATTTTAGCCTTAGCAGATAGTTCTACAATGTCCCAATCCACAGCGAGGACGTAAAACACCTGCCATGGAGAAATTATATTTGGTGATTTAAAAAAAAAGAAAAGAGAAAAGAATTAGAAGAGGAATGCAATAATTCACCAAGAAATAGGGCAGATGCATCTGTCTCATAAAAAAGGAACAAAAGATGCCCAAAATGGTGAGAGACTGCTGCATGGAGTAAGAAGAGTTGGAAGAGAGTAGATTTTCTACTGTTTACCAAATTCCTACAAGGCCTTGGAAAAATGGCATGAAGGATCTCATCTTTGAGAGGAACAACATATAAGAGATCAAAACAATGAAAATGTTAACTTTTTAAGTAAGCCACAAACTGATACAAGTAGACGGCAAATGTGTTTGCTTATCTTTCCTGCCATAATATGTACAAGACGAAAGCCTGGAGGGGAACAATATCCTTTAATGATGCCTGGAGGACCAGGCACTTTTTGACCTAGGCCAGAGCCCCATTACCATGAACAAAGAAAAAAATGATGCTAAATTATACATCACATTTGAGGACAGTTATGGAGATTTGTTTCCCTGTATTTTTATTGTCCAGATTGTACATGATTCACTAGATCCAAACAGGTGCCACCTAGAACAGAACAAGCAATGTTGTGAATTGCTGCCTCTGGATCTTCACTAGAACAGGAATGTACCGGTGGCATTAAAAGCAGGATATGAAGACTGAGAGAAAACGATGCATTTGTTCTCCTGCTATAGTATGTGTTTAGGAACCATAAATACTCCCCACATGAGAAGCTTAATATACTCTGTCTCCCAGCAGATCAGAGTCATAACAGATGCCAGTATTATCTGCATGGATGTTTTGTGAAGGCTGAGATTTTATTTGAATAACATCAGCAGGAGGGAACTTCTTAGGGCCTTGGCAAGGTGAATACTCCCACTTCCTGGATGCCTGAAGAAGGCTCATTTGACATGTTGCTTCAACAGCCACGAGTAAATGGATTCTTTATCCTCTAGCAGGAGGGCAAGACAAATTATCACAATAATCAGGAACATTTAATTCATGAATAGTAGGAACCAGTGGCATTGGAAGGATTCCAATAGAAGAGGATATATGTAGCTCAGGATTGAACTGTGGAGTCCTTGGTGCTCTCTGACCTTGGTTGTTTGATTGCAGATGTTTCATTACCCAGCTAGGTAACATTACCAGTGCTAGTGAGTGTGGGGTTTGCTCCCTGTTTATATACAGTAGCTTGCCCTGCCAGTGCTGGTGGGGATGTGGTTTTGGAGAACACTCCCCCTCCAGCTCATTCATCTGGTCTCTATGCAGTTTACTGTTTAGTTTTCTTACTTTGGTTACAAATCTGAGGCTGCTGACTGGGTTTTTCACTTCTTCTATTCTTTGTCCTATTATCTTTGCATCAGTTTCTTCCTGGGTTATTTCGTACATATCTATTAATTTCATTTTTTATTTTTTATTTTTTTTTTTGCTCCTGACAGGTCAGACATCCCCATGGATACCTGCTCTTTCAGGATGTTTCAATATTTGAGGATGTTGATTTTGTCCTTTCACTGCAAAACTGCTTTGCAGCTTAACAGAGTTCTAGATGGAGGTTGTTCCATTATTCAATTCGGTATCAAAGTCTGGGGTAGGGATTATTTCCCCTGGCTTGAGGACACTGCTTAGAGCCATCATCCCAATGTCTGTATGTCTTCTTTGACTATTTCTAACAGGGGAACAGAAGTATCGCCCTGCACAGCATCTAGAAACTATAGCACTTCCATGCATACAACCAAAAGAATAGATCTGGTATGTAGACAACACTTTCATCATAATAAAAAAGGAACAACTAGAGAAGACACATAAAACTATCAACAACATCTTCAAAGAAATAAAATTCACAAGGGAAGAAAAAAACAACAACCCACTACGCTCCCTGGATATCCTCATCAGCAGAGGAAATGATGGCAAATTAGAAATACAAGTCTATTGAAAAACAACCCACACTAACCAAGTGCTCCATTACCAAAGTAACAACCCAACCTCCCACAAGAGGAGCTGTGTAAGAACGTTATTTAAACGAGCACAGACACACTGCAGCAATCCAGAACACCAGAAAAAGAAAGCAGACCACCCATATAACATCTTCCAACAAAATGGATACCCATGCAACTTTGTCAAAAAGTGCCTGACCACTCAACCCACTACAGCACAACCAACACAAGCTATGAAAAGGACAGTATTGCCATACACCAGGAACATCTCAGAAACAACCATCAGACTATTACAACCACATGGCATCCCCATAGCACACAAACTAACTAAAGCCCTCCTAAACATCTTAAGTAAACCAAAAACTCAATAGCCCAAGAAGGAAAAACAGAAGTCATCTACAACATACAGTGTAAGGACTGTAACAGCCACTCTGTAGGACAGACAGGCAGAAGGCTAGCAGAGTGCATCCATGAACACCGACTAGCAATCAAAAGACATGATGAAAACTCCTTCATCTCACAACACCTGGACAGACTCAACCATAGTTTCAACTAGGAAACTGTGAGCATCCTAGACCAAGCAAAATCCAAAAATGCTAGGGAATTCCTGGAAGCTTGGCACCCAGACACATCAGCCATCAACAGACACATAGAGATAAATCACATTTACACACCATTCAAAAGAGACAATAGAAAGCTAAGAAAGAAACAAAAAGACCAGAACACGTCCTCTCCAGTGGCTTATACCCAGGTAAGCAGGGATCAACACCAGACAAACAATCAAGCAGAAAACAATACCCTAATTAAGGAATTACCAAGGAGAACATCCCCCAACACTGGCAGGGCAAGCTACTGTATATAAACAGGGAGCAAACCACACACTCACAAGCATTGATGATGTTACCTAGTTGGGTAATGAAAAATCTGCAATCAACAACAAAGCTCAGAGACCACCAAGGACTCCACACTGGAAGGATTGCTAGCCTAATACTCATAAGCAAATACAATGTCTGCTCTAAATACAGATCAGGAGAGTACAGTACATGTATGAGATGGATTCTGAGCTTCCCCCACTTCAAATTATCCTGGCAGTCAAATGTACTGTTGAATAGTACGTTTACATGTATGTATTGTATGAAATATAATGAACTGCTTAATTCCAGAACCTCTAATACAGAAAAATCAAGATACTATACCAAATAGCAATAAAATAAAAAGCAATGCAACAGTAATTTTTTAATGTAATTTTAGTTGCCCCAAAATTCAGACAAATGCTGAGTTTTGAGAGCAAGGATCTCATTTTTTTCAACAGCTAATTGTTTGAGTGATGATTAACAATCTCTCTACTACTTTTAGAAAAAAAAGAACTCTATAAATTTCATTTTTTTTTATTGCCCTATGAATTGGCTGTCTAGAAAGTCCTTCAATTAACTACAATTTTCAGTCAGGGTAAGGGGAGAACAATGGTATATTATTGCTCTATAGAACAGTGCAGCAATAATAGAATAGTATAATATATTCATAACAGTACAATAAGGTGCAGTGTGCATATAATTGAAAGATGAATCATTATTAAAGATTGTACATTGTTTGAACTTTGCATTTGTAGACTGAGGCAAGGGAGCTTTCTTAGATGAACTCAATGTTTAATAAAATTCTGATACAGGCAATAAGACTAGCATATGCCTCTCCTTTTCAACAATCTCAGAGCAACAGACTGGGACTTCAGTAGACTTCTTTGGGTTTGCCATTGATGTTTCCATGCAGAGCTGTGTTTCCCAAGCTGTGCTCTTCCTTTATGCTGGACTCCCACAGCCAAGGTCAGGGAATGCTAATTTCAACAAACAACACTGAAACCTCCATAGTTATTTTTCTCTACAACTTGCATTATAGCATATAAAATTCATGCTGTTTTGTGTTACATAGCTGGGGAAAGACACTGAAATGGGTGTTTGACTGAACAGGGCAGGGCACTCAACAAAACATTTAAAATAACATCTGAGAAAATCAAAAGCATAAATCTTAGGATATGGGAATATTGGCTGAACACAGCTTAGAAACAGAAGACTACACAAAAGGCCATAAAGACTTATTTTGCTTTATACAAATCTCTGTTATTCCATATTTCTTTTAATTCAGAGGCCTGGGCTTTGATGATGATCATGCTGATGATTATTCACTCACATTTACATTTGGAATTCTTGTCCTTTTTTTTTTTTTAGATTTTTTTATCCTGCCTTTATTCTTTTTATAACTCAAGGTAGCGAACATACTTAATACTCCTTCCTGCTTCTCCTATTTTCCCCACAACAACCCTGTGAGGTGGGTTGGGCTGAGAAAGAGAGCGGCCCAAAGTCACTCAGCCGGCTTTCATGCCTAAGGCAGGACTAGAACTCACAGTCTCCTGGTGTCTAGCCTGGTGCCTTAACCACTAGACCAGACTGGCTTGTAATTGTAATGCATAAAAAGCTGTATATACTTTATTTTTTAAACTTTATTTATTTATTTTTAACTTTATATAACTTTATTATAAAAATGGAGGCATCAACTGAAATTATTGGAAAGCCTGTATAGAACAAAGGAAGTTCTTATTAATACTTTATGGTCCTGCAATGATCTTGAGGAAGGAAAACACATACAGTAATTCCCACTAGTATAGTAATTAGTGATTATCTTATCACATTAGAGCACAGACAAAATTTATTTATCATACAATAGCCTTCCTAATTGGAGATCTCTAGGATGACCACGCTCATCTTACGTGTGAAAAGATTTCCCACTGTGTGCCACATTCTATCTTAATAATGTCTGATAGCAGCAGATTGGACTAAAAGAAATTCCAACAAGATAATTAATTTACAGAGTTCAACAATCACTACAAGGGAGTCAATAATGTTCATTTATTATCAGGATGAGTCACCTAATTAGTTAATTGGAAAAGGACCTTTCGGCTAGCCTTTTGCTCAAGGCTTGTGACCAGGGCTGAATAATGAATAAATACAGATGAATACAATTAACTCATATGGAGGGCAGACAGTCCAGATTCAGTCACGCAGTATGTTCTGTGGGGTTACCAAGTAGCCATAAAATGCCCAGGCAGGCAAGGTTTTATGCTTGGAGAAAGCTGTCAGAGAATCAAGGAGGCAGTGTGGTGTTTTATTCTAACCTCTACCACTGTTCCCAAAGTGTACAGCTTCAGTGACAGAGTTCCACCTTCCAGTTCATCAGAAGCTATTACATTTAATAACTGTGTCTTAAAGGATTAAGTTAGGACACTCCATCTTCACTTATGGGTTTGTGAACTTGCAGAATAAGATGAATCTATTATATAGCACATGCTATTTAGTATAGTTCTAAGTTAAGTGCATTTTTTTATTACAAAGGAAGCCTAATTTACTCTGTACAGTTTGGTGTATTATAAATTTGCAAAAACAGATAAGCGAAAGATCTAATACCTTTGGATTTTTTTCTTGAATTATATACAGAACATTTCATTCATCATAAAACCAGTGGAGGCCCATGAAAAGTACACCCTGCCAACCAATCCCTTTATTTTTCTTTTTTGGTATTTGTTTATTTAATTAATTTCTGCTTATTACTTTTATTCATATTTATGGCACTTCATTCTTTCAAGATAGGTTGCTATAAAGGCAGGTGAAACCTAAAAATGGTTGGGGGGGGGGACAGCAGTGTCATTGACAAATTTATTGCTTGTCTTGTAGTGCAGAACAAAAAAAAATCACTAATAACAGGGCAAAACAAATAAGAATGAAAACTGTAAATATCATGATCCAACCCAATGTTGGAACTTTTGCTGACAGATTCTCTTCAAAAAGCTTTTATTGGCAGACTTCTGGGGAAGCAGTGGTGGACTGAAGACAGCTCCATGGAGAGCAGAGCCATAGGTCACAGCGGTGAGATGATCGGCTCTTCAGAAGTCCTCTCTGGATTAAGGAGAGGACCAGGATCAGCCACAAGTTTGCTCCATACAGAGGCTCCCTGCAAAGAGATTGTAAAATAGCAGTCTCCAGCAAGTTTTAGAACTCTGGGAGCCAGGGGGCAAATCACCTTGTCTAAAATGCAGTTTGGTGCCTTCAAACAGACACTGGGTTTGCCCACTTCCTCTCTTAATCACCTTAAGTTATCTGTTTGTTATCAACTTTTTAGATGTTAAGAACCTTCACAAGGGCAAGTTTTACTATACTGGGAGAGTTTCCTTCTATCCTTGATGAAAGAAGTTTCATGTAAGTTTAAGGATCAAAGAGAATAATTTTTATTTTTGAAAAACAGCAAAAGGGGGACTGGAATGTTGATTTTGGAAAGTTAAGGGGCCAGATGGATTTGAAAAAAATATTTCCTGTGGGCTGTTTAAAATTTTATGAAGTATATACAGATATTGAAATTAACTGTAAGAAATCCTCCCATGGGAAAGTTTTGTTGATTGGAAAATAAACATATAAGAGGGGACTTTGAAGGTTGACTAGAGGGAACCAGAGAGAACTAAAGATTATAATTAAAGGAGAACAGACCTATTAATACAATGGAACAATATTATTTGACTATGGAAGAAATCAAGGATATTTGGGAATAATGTACCCAGAAATTACTCTTAAGATTGTCTACCACTATAAAAATAGATTTAACAGAGGCTACTGAAGAGGAATATATTTTACTGGACAAAATAGAGACTGAAGTTAATCTGAATGTGGATCTGAAAATGGACTTAAAAATGCCAGACTACAAGAGTGATATGGAAAAAGATGTCACATTGGGTTTACAAATGAAACTGGCTGATGTCTTAACAATTAAAGGGACATACAAATAATAAATCAGAAGAGTTACTTGGATAGCTTTTTTATCTTGGATTTACAAAAGAGATGTGTTAAACTAGTGAAGGAGTTTCTGAGAGGAGACAAAGAGAAAATGACAAGAAATCAGCTTGTGAGACTATCTGAAGGGATTAAAGTTCAAGCTTTTTAAAAGTAAACGGAAGGAATATAAAGTGGATTTATTCAATCAGGGTTAAAATACATATGTTGTGGTTTCTGGTGGTTCTTAATGGAACTTTTTTTTTAACCAGGACTGAATGACAAGGCTTTAAAGATTTGTTTACAGATAACAGATAAGATATGGGGAAATATTTCTTTTGCTTTATTTTTTTAGAGAAAGTGATAAGTTGAAATATAAAAGGAATTTATTTGATTAAAGTTAAACTATTTCTGGTAGCTCTTAATAGACTTTTGCTGATTAGGACTAAATTACGAGTTTTTACAATTTATTTATAAGAGATGAGATATGGGAGGAAGAGGGATTTTTTAACTAAAATATTAGAGAGGGTGTTAAGTTACTGAAGTTGTTTATACTTGTCTGGAGGGAGGGGGAGCCATTTCTTTATACGTCTTTCCCCCCCTTTTTATTATTTTTTTTCTCTTTTTCTCTGCATCTTTTGTTTTTTACTTTTTATATTCTTCTTAGTTTGTAATAATTTTTTTTAATCTTTGCATTTGTAAACTTTAATACAATTATTATAAAAAGTTTTTATTCGTTTGGACTGTGATTAAAATATGGTGCCAGAGTTAATACTTACATAAGAAAACAAAGAAGAAAAATGGTGTTTCTTTGCAGATGATCTATTCTATGGGAATTGAGTAATATCTTTTTTTTTTTTTTAACTAAAAGTGATACTATGCAACCTGAAGGCACTTTCATACTTGCAAGAGGAAGTATTCCAATTTTCTGCAATGCTTATTTATGCTGCAGCTATGCCCCTTCCTGAGCCATGTCCTGTTCTCTTTCAGAGGGGCTTCCAACCTTTTGGGGAAGTTGAGGAGGACAGTACAGCCTAGGTCTGTAGGTTACATCCTTATGCATGTTTGTCCTACATGCACTAGGTTAGATTGCATTGTCAAGTCCACACACAGAAAATTAACCTTCAGTTCATCACACATAACTTCCACCTATGCTGTAGACCACTCTATCCGAAGCCTAATCAATGTGCAGCGTAGGCATGCAAAGAAGATTTTTGATGATACAATCAAATAGCCTTACCTTAACTTCATATATAAACATCTACATGTTGCAGTGGAAAAACTTACCCAACTAAAGGTAATAATTGGAGAAGATTCCAAATAATTATTTCTAATGCTAGCATATTACAGTAAGTCACTGGTTTCTTGCACCCAGGAGAGCTAATAAGAAAAGGTGACAGTCTTAGATCTACCTTATATGTAATGTTGATCAAAGACAGTCTGACATGCATATACATCAGTAGACCTCAAAAACTGATAAGGATACAAGGTAACAGAAAGGGAGACACAGGTATCTTTCATGGTGGGAGATCATTACAGACACATTTCTTGAAGGCGGCACAGTCACTTTGATACAGAAGTTGTACGAAGGTCCTAATTTTTATTCTAAGAGGCTGTATTATATTTTATTGTGGGAACAGAGATAAGGAGACACAGCTGAATGCATCCTTGAAATCTCCCTTTTTCTTTCCAGGCATGACCTTTATAGCCAAATAGTCACTAACAGACACAGATTGGCACAGTAATAAAAATCCCATTTTCAAACCTTCTTAAGAGATGTTACATAAGAGGTACAACAGTTGAATTATATGAGGGTTGAAAGAAAAGTAATGCCTCCACTTCCATAACTTTGATTTAAACAGAAACAGTTTAATATATGAAACAGAAAAAGTTATCCTTGGAATGAGCTCTTTTGTCACCTGCATTTATGTCTCCACATAATCACCCCTGTTTGGTACACATTTCCAGCAACAATGGACAAACTTGATAAATCCTCCTTGAAATAACTCCACACTTTGTCTCTTCCACTAGGTCTGGATGGTCCTTTCCACTTCTTCATTTGGGTAAAATAGATGCCCACTAAGGTATACTTTCACTCTGGGGAAAAGGTGGAAATCACATGACACCAAGTCTGGACTGTATGGTGGATGGGGAAAGAAAATGAGATCTGATTTCACAATTGCATCTTGGGTAACTCATGAGGTGTGAGGCCTAGCGTTGTCATGTTGCAGCAAAATTTCCTTCTTGTGCTTCTGAACTCTGCTTTTGAACATTGAAAGTTTTGAGTGTTGCAATTTGGTGCTCTGAGTTGATAGTGTTGCCAGGTTCAAGGAAATCTGTATGATTAATAGCATTGGCATCTCCAAAAAGTATAACCATAGGTTTTCCTGCTGAAGCCTGGTTTTTAAGTGTTTTTTTCACAGCTGAAGCTTTGTGATGGTAGTCCATGGACTGACATTTCATTTCTGGGTAATTATAAGCCCATGTTTTGTCAGCTGTCACAGTGACATGAAAATTTTTTTTACCTTCATTCTCATAGTGTGACAATTGCTGGCAAATTTCAACTCTTGAAGCTTTCATTGCTTTTGTCAGCATGCAAGGAACACTTATTGTACAAATCTTCCAATATTGAAGAAATCAATAATGTGATTGTTAATTCAATAATGTGAATTATGTTTATTTTAAACATAAAAGTTTAAAAATAAAAAAAAAACATGAAAAGTAATGCCACCAATGTTATAGGCACCAACAGATGGCAGTACTGATGTGCTAGAAACTCTGACATGTTCTTTAGCATCTGTTCTTTCACTTCAGTTGATGGGAAGTTGCTGTGAGAAAAAGTTGTGTTGCATCTATTTGTTTGTGTGGCAGTGAATGCTCATCAGAGTGCTCTAAGCAACACTTTATGATTGAAGTTTTGACTTTCTGAAGGAGTCCTTCCAACTGAAATTCACCACCAATTGCAGGTTGTCTTTGGTGATGACTGTGTTGACATGAGTATTATGTGTTACTGGGCCCCAAAATTTATAGATGGTGAACTAGGAAGAACTGATTTTTGCTGTCAAGAAAAAAATGTCCTGTAATAGTAACCAATAAGTTTCACATGAACTAATTAAAAACAAGCAGTGGATCATTCAAAGGGAAATTGCTGCCAATTTGGCATTTCATAGGAACATGTGGGTCACATTATATATATATATCACCATCAGCCACCTCCTCTACATGGATGACATCAAGCTGTATGCTAAGAGTGAACGAGACATCGACTCACTGATCCACCTGACACAGATCTACAGCGAGGACATTGGGATGTCATTTGGACTGGAGAAGTGTGGCAGGATGATAGTAAAGAGAGGGAAAGTAGTTAAGACCAATGGAGTGGAGCTACCAGTGGGCCACATAGCAGACATAGAGACCAGCTATAAATACCTTGGTGTCCCACAGTCACACGGGAACCATGAGGAAGAGGCAAGGAAGACAGCAATATCCAAGTACCACCAAAAGATAAGACAGGTCCTGAAGAGCCAGCTCAATGGGAAGAACAAGATCCATGCCATCAACATGTATGCCCTGCCAGTCATCAGATACCCTGCCGGTATAGTGAGCTGGCCAAAGGAAGACATGGAGGTTGCCGATGTGAAGACCCGGAAGCTCCTCACAATGTACGGAGGTTTCCACCCCAAGTCCAACACCCAGAGACTGTACACCAGCTGCAAAGGGGGGGGGGGGACGGGGTCTGATGAGTGTCAAAGCCACTGTCCTGGATGAAACCCGGAGTATCCAGGAGTACATCAGTAAGATGGCACCCAAAGATGAGCTGCTGAGAGAATGCCTCAGGCAGCAGCAGACATGGGAAGAAGTTCAAGCGGAGGAAATACCATGGCAAGACAAGCCCCTGCATGGGATGTACCATCGACAGATAGCTGAGGTGGCTGACATTGGGAAATCCTATCAGTGGCTGGAAAGGGCCGGACTAAAAGACAGCACTGAGGCACTGATCATAGCAGCACAAGAACAGGCACTAAGCACCAGATCCATAGAAGCAGGGGTCTACCACACTAGACAGGACCCAAGGTGCAGATTGTGCAAAGAGGCCTCAGAGACAGTCCAACACATAGTGGCAGGGTGTAAGATGCAGGCAGGAACAGCATACACTGAACGGCACAACCAAGTAGCTGGCATTGTGTAAAGAACATCTGCACAGCGTATGAGCTAGACCCTCCCAAGTCCAGATGGGAGATTCCACAGAAGGTTGTGGAGAATAACAGGGACTTCCAGATCCAGACGGACAGGCAGGTACTGGCTAATCAACCAGACATCGTGGTAGTAGACAAAGACCAGAAGACAGCGGTAGTGATAGATGTAGCAGTGCCAAGTGACAGCAACATCAGGAAGAAGGAGCATGAGAAGCTGGAGAAGTACCAGGGCCTGAAGGAGGAAATCGAGAGGATGTGGAAAGTCAAGGCCAAAGTGGTCCCAGTGGTGGTAGGAGCACTCGGGGCCATGACTTCTAAGCTGGGAGAGTGGCTCCAACAGATCCTAGGAACAACATCCGAGCTCTCTGTCCAGAAGAGTGCAGTGCTAGGAACAGCTAAGATACTGCGCAGAACCCTCAAACTCCCAGGCCTCTGGTAGAGGACCCGAGATTGAGGAAGACACGTACCACCCATAGAGGTGAGAAGGAATTTTTCTTTTATATATATACCGTATTTTTCCGTCAATAAGACGCCCCCATGTACAAGACGACCCCCACTTTTCCAACCCAAAATTAAGAAATCAATATTTTAAAGATAGTGCAGAACACATTTTTATTTAGTAATTAGTTAACATTGACCTGATACACTCGGTGGGAGGAGGTCCAAACCATCTCTCTGCAGCTCTATTTCCATGCTCTTTTGCATAACTGATTACATTCAATCACTAGTGAAACTGCCGATAGCTTGTCTCTGCAAACAGCCTTCCTCTAATTGGTTTGTTTAGCATCAGCTGACGTCAGTTACATAAGGCTCGTGATTGGAGGAAGTCTGTTTGGGAGACAAGCTATTTCACTCGTGATTGGAGGCTGGCAATAGGAGGAAGCCTCTCTGCAGAAACAAAGTATGGGCAGTTTTGCAACCACGAGGTTCTCTCCTCGGCTGACTTCCTTGAATAAGATGCCCTTCAATTTTTAGGGTAAGGATTTTAGAAAAAAGTATCGTCTTATAGTCGGAAAAATATGGTAATATATTTTAACCTTTTATGTTAGCCTAAGCAGGCATATGATTTATTGATTCACAAAATTAATTCAACCCAAGATCTTATTCCAATATTCCATACACACCTAGGTCCATAAATCAAAATTAGGTTTTTAAATGGTGCTATATGAAAGTTAATGCAACAGCAATGCTATATTTATCTACCTACATAGGAAAAATGCTTTAAAATCACATTAAATTTTATGTAGATTCTATAAAACAAAATCTAGAATTTTGAAAACTTTACAAAAACAAAGAAAGGAATTGCTATATTGACTATAAAACTGCTTATAATTAAAAAAAAACCCTTTAGATACTTTTAAATTCATAAAGTTCATTCATGTGCTGCTAATTGTTGAAGTTATTGGTACAAAATAAAATTGGAATTAAAAAAAAAAGAATATTGTATTAAACAACATAGTAGAGTTAAGAGGGGCATTCTGTAGAATACATGTTGTCAATCAATCTTCATCCAAGATTGTAAGAGACAGTGGGGGAGAGTTTATCCAAGATTCAGCAGAGGTTTTACAAAGTCACTGCATTCAGGAACAACCTGATGGCTGGAAAGTGGCCAACCTAATGTCATTATTTAAGATAGGATCTGGGAACACTTCAGGAAATTACAGACCATTTAGTTTTGATTCCTTTGTAGCAGGGGGGAGAGGTCTTAAAAAGCATTTTAGGAGATTAAATGGAGACATTTAGAAAAGCACAGCTTGATTAAGGATAGCCAGTGCGGTCTTAGGAATGAAGGGTCATGCTTCACTAACTTCCGGATTTCTTTAAGGGTACGAAGAACAAGGGAAATGAAGTAGATGCCACAGACATTTAAAACACAAGTTTCGGGGAGCATAAAAGTCCCCCAGAATATTTGTACATATGGAAGTTACGTATATTGAATAGAGATGTGTGAAGAATATTTTAAAAAAGAATAATGTAGGTATTCTTCCCCCCAACCCCCAAAAGCCCCATTCATATATTTTAAAATGGCAAGATAATATAAAGCAGCAGCAGTAATAGAAAAAGGTGGTTTTGAACAGTAATAATTGAACTATTAAATTAATGATGACATTAAAGATGCAAAGCATTTTATTATAAGTCCATATCTTGCTCAACCTTGGAATGGTTTTCTAAGTAGGTCACTGTTATATTATTTATCCAAGGCTACCAAACAGTCCTAGCTGGGATTTGAACTGATGCTTTAGTACCACCAGTATAACAGACAACCCTTTCCAAAAGAATTATGACATATATGAGCCAACTAAATGAATTTTACAGCAATTATGCTGATTTCAGAATCACTTTTCTAAAACTGTATTGGCTTCCTAAAATATTGCCCTATCTTTCTGCACCCCTCACCAATATCTCTCCCCTTCAGGGCAGTAATATCCCATTAAATAACAAATAGTTTGGTCTCATCTAAGGTTACCAGCATCTGCTGCCTGAAATGGCCTCCTCAATCTGTTGACCATGTGGGGTTCCTCAAAAGTCCCACATCTAGAAGCTGCATGAGGTAAACATTATGAAAACTATATCTTTAGGATTTGAGAGAAAATAATGGGGGTGGGGCGAGGAAGGCAGGCAGGCAGGGCAAAATAATGATGTGGGTTGTGCTGTGAGAGACACACTAAAATAGTCATGGCCCTATTTCTTTTCTTAAATGTTGGTAACTGACAATCACAGAAAAGAAGAAATGTATGTGTGTGTCGCTTGCTTTTTACTGTTTGTTTTTTTTAACATAATTGGCTTATGAGGGTTGCATGAATAAAAAACATTTCTGGGTCATATTTTTCCTTACTTCACATGCAGATTTCACTGATATTTATTCCTCCAAAACTAACTCCTCCATTTCAGTGATATTTATTCCTCCAAAACTAAAGCTTCATTCAGAGCAAAAGGTTTCTACCTTCTGCTTTTTACTAAGAAATTATTGAGGTTTTTCCTCTAAATTGGATTTACCAGTCTTTGAAAGGTATATCCCTCTGTATGGTCAAAACCAAGATATTCACTCAAAACCAATATATAAACCATCAGCTATAAGGAGTTCTATGTAGACTGCAGATTTTCACCTGCTGAAGGTAAAACTAAATGGAAATCAAAGAAATAGAAGGTAATATATGAAAATATACAGTAAACTGAGCATATTGTACATATGACAGCTTTTAAAATGATCGTATGACTGTATATGATTGTGCTCTTGATCAAAGCAAGTCTGAGTTTGTACATTTTACACTGCTCACTTAATGGAAATTATTATGTATTAGGCAGGCAGATATAATTTGTTCAGCAATGAGTTCTGAGATTCTTAAATGTCCCTTCACCTAACACATGTAGGCAGTTTCAATATGACTTGAATGAAGGAGGAAAATAGAAGTATTCCACGTTATCACAGAAACAGCCTTGAAATTACGGTTCAGTCCAGAATCTCTTTGGTAGATATAAATATAATATTATCAAAATATTACAGTAATTGATTTTTAAGACCTTAATATGTAATATTATTTCAGACTACAGGTTATTTGCCTTCCTTGATTGATGCTCATGTAGCATTGCCAGCAAAGTCTCTGCATATATTTCTAACCAAAGTATTGACTGTTCCAAGGGACAAAGTACCATAGCAAATACATGGGGAAACTATTGTGTTCTACATTAATCATACAACATACCCAAAGTTGCACACATAAATATAATGTTATGCATGCTATTATGCTTACATGCCGTTAGGTACAGGATGAGATGATAACTACATCTTTAGATTAAATATGAAGATATTGATAATAATGGAGGGAAGGGAATTTCCATTTTTAGGGTATATGTTTCAAGGCATCTGATATTCAGTACTAGAGACAGACAATCTTACAGGCCTCCCATAGATATTCTTACAAAATGGCTGCCATGGTGGCCTTATGCATTCAAATAACACTCATTTACCGAAGGGAAATTGCTGATGCTTTTCAGTGCCATCCCCCCTCCCCACCTCCAGGATGTGCCATACCACTTCAGCACACCACTGGCTTTTTTGTTTTTGTTTTCTGGGCAAATAGCTATACTTCTAGACAATATTTTGGACTACAGCCTCCTACCATATTTCTAAGAATGCCTATGAAACTTATATGATGCTCCATGGGCTATTTTTATTTTTGAAAATAAAAGATTATGCAGAGGCTGGCCTATTATTTTGCAGCATGCAGACTTCCCATTTAAAAAAAAAACAAATTATGATCTTTTAAATTGTCCAGTGAGGCAGGAAACCCGTTGGGCATTAAGGGATGGAGCCCAGATGCACCTGGTTGCCTATCCTGGCCTGTTCTACACAAAGAGGACAGTTCTTTGCACCCAGCTCAGAGATTTTACTCCAGCTCTCTGACTGGTAGCTGAACAAATGGCTCATTCATATGGGTGGTGTAGAAGAGAGGGAATCTGAGAACTGTAAAGACCATGAAATTGCTCACTTTCATCAGGAAGTCACATATCCAGCAAATACATTTTCTTACAGGTCTGAAAGCCTATTGCTGCCGACTTTAATACCAGGAAAGTAGCAAATAGAAAGATAGAAAGAGGCAGCATTCAGTAGTTCTGTCATTTGGGAGATGATGGATTGAGTTGGGTGCAAAACCTTCAAACAGCAACACTCTAGGTAATTGAAGAACCTAATAGACTGATTGCAAAACATGACACTGCCCCATCACCAGTTTGCCCTGGAACTGAACATTAAGATCGGTCCATGAATTGCTTTAAGCTCAGTTTATTTTGGCTGTAGATAGAAATGACAC
The DNA here is from genome assembly GCA_030867105.1 of Liasis olivaceus. Lineage (NCBI taxonomy): Eukaryota > Metazoa > Chordata > Lepidosauria > Squamata > Pythonidae > Liasis > Liasis olivaceus. The sequence continues at coordinate 50,273,581 of CM061349.1, forward strand.
AAGAATGGGAGAGAGTATGGCTCCCTTTCTTGTATTCCTTAATACACAGACCTGTCAGTAACCTGGGTAGAAAAGAAAACTGTTACAAAAGTGTATCACAGGGTCTCCCCAAGTACTTCCAAGACAGTTCCATACTTTATTCATTCACTTTTTATGTCGTCTGTTTTTGTGTGATTTCTTCACCATTTTTTTTAGAACAAAGGAAATCCAACTTTTTTTTAAAAAAGGATCCTTCCAAGTACAGATGCTTTTCTTTTCTTTTTTTTTAATGGGTTATGCTTTGCTTGTGGACTGTGAGGTATCAAGAAAATCACCTGGCACTATATCTCAGCACTTTTTTTTTTTCCACTAAGGGCAACCTTAGTACCACAATTTTAGTGATCTTTTTATTGGCGCATTTTCACCTGACAAAAATAGGCTTACAGTAAATAGTGATGTGTTTAGTCCAAATTCTCAGAATAATAGAAAAGACTTTTTCAAACCTAAAAGGAACAGCATCCATATTTGGGAGACTTGTCCCTCTTTTTGTTTACAGGAACACACACACATGTTCAGGTATATTCAGAGAGAGAATATTATACTCACTTGTAATTTAACAAGCACCAAGGTAGAGAAGGAACTATGATTATTATGTGACCCAGGTAATGCATAACTGCTTTGCTCCCATATAATACTTGTAATGGATATGAAATGGGCATGTAATGGGTTGTACTCTGAAAAGGGAATGTGACCAAAACAAAAATTAAATTTGATTTCATATAATTTAAACTTTTCTTTGCAGTTGTCTGAGAACTTTTTGGGCTCAGAAGGCAAGCAGGGTAAATCTATTTAGTACTGTACTAGGATAGGACACAACTGGAAATCCAGAGGCTATTGGCTAGACTGGGAAGTTGAAAAACACCCTGAAAGAATGCAATGGCAGACTACTTCTGCATAGCATGAAGTTACCAAGAGATAAATTTGACTTGTAAACTTTACTTTTTGATTTAAATGTCCTTAAAATTAATTTGTATGAGTTACATATAATGAATTTTATTATTCCCCATTATTCAATATTTTTGTGTCAACCTTTGGGGGGTTAGGAAAGGATGCATGAATCCATAGGGACTCAGATTGTGCCCCTCTAAAGTAATACATTAAACCACCAGCATGGAAGGCATATTTCCAAAGAATGCAAAATGCATTTTCTCAATTCCTTTACTTTAACAGGAAAATCCTAGATCACTTCAAGATCTTCACTGGTATCCTGTTCAACATGTATAAAGCTGCTAGGTTAAGATTATGATTTTAATATTTACAACTATCTCCCTTCTTCATCATCACAACTTTAATGCATATCTGACTAAAATCAGAATAACTAGATGTTGATGATTAAAGCTGGATTTTTTTAGGTCATCCAAGACAGATGCTGCTACTTGGTAGACCTTGACAGCCAAGAGTATGGAAGGGATTGGCAACTATCATAGACAGTTATCTTAATGTTCTGGTTCACAATTTAGAAATCTTCAATGGATATAATTTGCACTCAGGCTACAGTTCCATCTCGCTGGGTATTGAGACATTGATATTATTCTTTTTTCTTTCTTTCTCAGAATAAATAGTGTCTAATGAAGGCACATTTCTGTCAGGGAAATGGTGGAGAAGAAGGGTTTTAAAAAGTATTGTTTTCCCACCAGCTTATTAGCTTCCTACAGCTGTTTTAAATAAAAGAAAAGGATATTGGGTGTGTTGAACATATTTTTCCTACATCAGCTGTAACCTAACCCTAAAAATGTTCCTTGGACTGCCTTTTAATCTTGTTTTCTACCATAATACCTAATGCTAATTAAGAAAACGAATGCAAAATTTCCTGCATGGACCACTACCACTAGCTGCATAGCATCTTCACAATTCAGCTTAGAGTGAGAGCAGTGCTTTCTTCCCCTCACTGACCTTCTAAGAAAACATATGAGGTGAAGTAAGTGCATTTTCGTGGGGGAAGATAACATTTTCACACCCAAACTTTTTGTCATGCCAATGAAGGAGTAAGGAGAACATGATGAGACACAAGCTAGACTTGATGCTGAAGCCCTGGGCCCTAGCAACAATGAAGAGGCAGCATCAGATGTTTCTACTCCTGACATGCCCCACATGGAGATTTGGTCCTTGAGCCAAAATCTTGACCACCCAGCCTTTGGGTGGAAAGCCTTAGGGCAGTCAGATAGAGAAGTGCTTGGTTATGGATTGAAACCATATGATGGGATAGAGACTTCCAGCACAAAGTATAATAGCAGTAGAATAAGATCACAAATTATAAACTGAAGTTCCCCCAAAAGTTTGGCTCATTGTGCTTTCTTGTCTAGCATGACAGCATTAGGTTATGACTTGGCAGTGAGCTGAAGCTCCATGGGTGATATTTAATTAAGTTTAATTTATTATTAAATGTATATACAGTACCACCCAACAGTATTGTAGTGATAGTTGCCATCACTTATTTTAACTTAAATCTCAGTGTGAGGAAGAAAATGATGGGGAGAATAAATTCTTCGGGAGAAAGACAGGATGACAAGGCAATAAATATATAATTTCTAAAAAGAGCCACCTTGGAAATCCTGGTTCTTAATTTCAAATATGTGGGGATAGAAGAGGCACCTTGCTCTTTCCTTAAAGAATGAATGCTACAAATAATAGATAGAATTGTGCTACATGCACGTGGCTAAGCAACCAATTTAGGGTTCAAAGACAAATCAACACTTTACACTGCTTTTTACACCCTTTCACTTATTTTTGAATAATCCTCTATCTCCAAACCCCTGGAAAGCAAATTAAGTGAAAGTATGATAGGCCGTAGCTTTGCATTTGAGCCAAACGTATTTGCCAAGATGTTCTTTGGAGAGGCTGCCCCAAGACAGCTGCAGTTGTGAGGCATAGCCAGCTGCTGTGCTTGCTTCTGCCAAGCTACAGCGAATATAGAAATCAGAAGAGGTGCCGTAAGTTGTATAACAAGTATTTGCCAAGTCTCTCACAGTAGTCCTCAACATTTGCCCCAGCGGCGTGGAAGGTCTTCTGTAAATAGAGGAAAATAAGAAGCAAATGAAGATCTTCTCCTCCAGTTTCTTTAGATTTTTTTAATGAGCTGAAACAGCACTTGGATTTCTCTAAACCTGTCCATCATCTAAAAGTATTTATCTAAGACTCTCTGCATTATATTGTAACCTCTGCAATGCTAGTATTAACTACTGACATCTGCCAAGGCTGACTAGCAAGTGCTTTATAACATCAATTCAGCCACCAGCAAAATGCATTTCTGAGTGCTGCAAAGTCCTTGTTATTGCTAAGGGGAAGTATCAGTGCTCATATGACACCTAGCAGAAATTAGTACCCACATTTGAAGAAAAGCTTTTGTCATTTTTTCTTCCCCGAGGATTATGTAGACTTTATTGAGATGACTGCATCTGACACCTGCTGTAATATAAATGCGGCTATAATTAGCCAACTGATGCTCACTGCAGTTTAGGTCGAATCCCTTCTGTGGGAATTATGCTTTAAAATATTCAGAACTCCAAGTGGCTCTCATTACATTTAATTTTTACTTAGAATGAGGTGGTCCAGGAAAAAAAATAGCATTGTAATAGCCCCCCGCTGAATGCCACACAGCAAAGTGAAAACCCATAGATCCCCCCCCCACCCGCAACACACACACAAATAAAAAAAAATTGAGAACCGCAGACTACACTACAGCCTTCAATTGAAGTCTGGCTTGGCTTAATTGTACTTTTTGCACTCATCAGTCTCTCCTCTTCAGAACAAGCTACAAAAATTGCCTGAATAGCCAAAGAAAAGTTTCCCACAGTCACTGGTCACAGAAAAACACCATTGTCCTTCCTCACAGTTTGATGGACAACATTTCTATAAATGGGTCGTCAGTCCATCAATGGCCCCCTTGCTGAAAAGGCAAAAGAAGGGAACAGATTCTGCCAATATCTGACAAAGCATGTTAACACATAATCAGGCATTCAGGAGCCAGGCAGCTGCCCCCGGGACCTTCATAACACAGGTGCCTTTAAGCCATTTCCTATTCACTGATAAAGGAAACAAGCAGGCAATACCTGGGAAAGGAGCAGTCTATAATGGCCTGTCAGAGGTCCATCTTTTTGCCCGCATGCATAAAACTCGAAAGGATATAAAAGAAACTTCAGATTGAACAGTGAAGCTGTGAAAGGAGGATAGCATTCACAACCCCACCATAACTTCAACTTATTCTTCTAACCACACTAGGTTCTTACTGAAGGGATAATTCACACACTTTTTAAATGTGAAATGATAATATGATATCTAGGCATTGAAGAGAGCTCAATGGCTGAATTTGCATGACATGCTTACTCATGAGTAATTTAACCAAAGTTTACTCAATTAATCAATTTTCCTGGTTTTGTAGGACATACAGGATTGTGAACAAATCATGCAGGCTGGATTCAATTTCACATTGGACTTCAGTGTTATTGACTAACTAGTCAATTCCATCCAACCACAACTTCCCCTGTCTTCCCCTTCCTTTCTACCTGCTCACTTTTCCTTCAACTGATTATGTGTCATCAAGTTAATGTCAACTCTTAGTGACTACATAAACTTTCTTCAGGATGATCTGCCCCCAACCTGGCCCTTCAGGTCTCTCAATAGTGCACTCATCACAGCTGTAATCAAGTCCATCCACCTTGCTGCTGGTCATCCTCTTCTGTATTTTTCCACCTTTCCCAGCATTATGGATTTCTCAAGAGAGCAAGGTCTTTGCATAATGTGTCCAAAATATGATAGTTTAAGTTTGGTCATTTGTGCCTAGAGTGAGAACTTTGGATTGATGTGTTTTTTTTTTTCCTCCTTGGCTTTCCATGGTATTGTCTTCTCCAACACCAAAGTTCAAAAGCATCAATACTCTTTCTATCCTGTTTCTTCAAAGTGCAACTTTCATTTCTATAGAGTGTCAAATGGAAAACCATTGCCTGCACAATTCTGATCTTTGTAGGTATGGTCATGACATGATATACAAATATCTTTGCAATTTGATTCTCATTTATTTTCTCTATATTACCAAACCATCTCAACATACTTCTTTTGTACTAGTCACTCACTTTTGTATTCAATCCAATAGTCATTCATTTTTTCTCTTATATCTTCCTTTTTTACCGTGCTCCTTTCTGAGACACCTTATATGCATTGCGGTTTTCCCTTCACACAACAATGAGGAAAGAAGCATGCTCTTACAGCCAGCCTTTTTTGCGTCTTTTGAAATTGATTCATCACAAAAAACCACCATCCATGACCTTTCTGCCAGCATTTGCACATCTTACCATTGCTCCATCCACAGATGTCACATTCCACCAAATTAGTCTTTTTGCTCTGGTTTCTTGCCATCTGTATATAACTTGCAATCATTTCTTCCATTTTCCACAAGTAACTTGATTTTTAATGCATTAATTTTTCAATCCAATCCAGTAGCTGCTGCATCATACAATCTAATATTTGCTGCAAATCATTCAGGTTCTCAGCCAACAGAATGGTACCATCTGCATGAAAAGTATATTTCCCCAATCAATATACTTCTAACATTGCTGCAGGCATTTATACACTTATCCATAACTACATTAAATAATCAAAGGGACATTACTCATTCTTGATTTACTCCCTGCTAAACTTCGAATTAAACATTCCATTAATTTCCATGCATGCTTTACTTCCATCTTACCACATTCGGCAAATAACCCTCAACTTCATATTTGCATAAAACATGCCGTAATTCAACCCTATTCACTTGCTGTAAATCAACAAATATAAATAAACTTTCTTTTTCACATTCATACATTCCCAATTATCTGTTGAAAAACAAAAATCAATTCTGCACATGCTCTGTCCAGCATAAAATCACACTGAGCTTCCCAAATTTTGATTCCTCTTGCATTATTTTGATCAGAATGCTGCAAAATACAAACTAAACATCCTGTAGCTTTTGCATTCATTCTTGCTCCTCTTTGTCAGGCTCCACACAGCTGGCTAAAATCAAGAAAGCAAGAAATACACAGACTTCGGTATGATATCTTTAAAACTGGTCTTGGGGTAAATACAGCATATTGGAGACTATAAGAAGAATTTCCAACTTTCATCTAGTGTGACTTTATTGAGGCAGAGTCTCTGAATTATTTAAAATGTTTCTTCCCAGGTTCCTTGCCATCTGGGCTGACAGTTGCCATATATAAAATAAGCTGCCAAGAGACTTGCCTTCTATCTTTTGATTGCTTATGTCCACTCTTCTATTACTTTCCCATCCTCCCCACAATCGCTCACATCTCTGTATAGGGAAACATAACAGACACAGTCTTCACATATACATTAACCAAGTTACGTAGCCATTCCATGAGCAAACTACATCTGTATTTTAACATTTCTACAATTACACCATCTACACCTGCAGCCTTTTTTTTTTTTTTAACATTTTCCCATTTACAGCATTAATTTAAGTTCCACTCTTCAGCACATCGCTATAGATCTTTCAAATACTCCTTCCAACACTCTCTTGGTTCAGTTTTATCCCAATAATTTAATCATATTTATTATTAATTATATTCACTTTGCTAGTGAATATTCTTATTTAGCCTTCTTTGCCTACCTTTCATAACTGGTTTTTTAAAATTTCCATCAAAATTGTCTGCATTTTCTGCTTTTAATCGTAACCATTTCCTGCTGAATTTGACTACATTTTTGCAACTGTCTTTTTCTCTCTATGCATATTATATATTTCTGTCATTTTCAATTTTTTGTAGCAATAATTTTCTTATATGCATTTCCCCCTCCCTCATAACATTTCTCTTGATGCAATTATTTCTTGTGCTTCTTGTTTCTTTTCATTCTTCCCTTTCTTCCATATCCTTTTTCCTCAAGATCCTTTCTTGATACTACCAAGTGGTTTGTATCATGTTCAGAATGTTCATCACCCTTGTATCCTTCACTAATTCTCAGCCTTCCATCATCAGACAATAAAAGAAATACTACTTTTAGATTTATATTCATTCCTTTGCCATATGTATATATAAAAAAATTATGTATAAACAAAACTTTTTCTAAGCAAATTGTTACTAGTCACCACTTCAATTCATTCTTGATTTTCCAAATTGTCCAGTCAATTTTTTTTAGGAAACTCTCTGTCAGAATCTTCACAAGATATAATAGTAGATTGATATGTTGGCTAGTTTAGCAATGGCTTTTTACATGCTGCGGTTCTGTCATTGTAAAAGTGGAGGGGGGGGGGAGAAGGAATGGGAAACCATTAGAAGCAGATGGCTCCTTATCACAGGTGCTGGCATGCTCAAGGTTGTACCAGCAAGGGAATCAGGAGACCAGGAGGTAAGGGGGGTGAAGGAGGGAAAAGTAAGAAAAACAGCTTTTGGCGCGCTCAGGCTCAGTCTTAGCAATGCTTTGGAACTGTACACTTGTTCTCAATAAATGAACTTTCTTTTGAATCAATACTGGTTGCAAGGAAAGTTACTGGTGGATCAGTGGGTGGCAGATTGCTACACTCTGTCATCTTGTTTCCACCCATTCATTTATATCACCTAGCAGAATATTTCTGCCCACTGAATCACATTCATTCAGAACATTACACACTTCTTTCCCCCTAAACTGATATCTGGGTCTTCTCATATACCATTCAGTGGAACAGAAAATGCAGCTATCATGAACCTTTCATATGTATCCATAATCTAGATGATAACAGCTTATAACTTTCTGATGTATGTTTTAGCCCTTTCATTTATAATTAAACCTTTACTCCTCTGCATGCGTCAGTTCCACTCAGACCAACTTCTTCCCTTTCTTTTGGTTTCACAGACACACAACATACCAATTTTTTCCTTTCATTTAATTCATGCTTTGTACCATTTACCCCTCTTACACTGAAGGGGTAAATGCCATGGTTCTCCCATATGCCATGATTGTCACTAGATAGACCCAAAGATATTCTCCTCAGACTGCCACTCATCATGGTTTTGGTTAATTGAGGCTTTCACATAGTACTTCTTAAAAGAGAAAGAGTAAATTATGTTCCCAGCCTTGGTTGTTCCTGTGTCACATGCAGCATTTCTTTTTAAGTGTAAAAGCAGTACCCATCAGTTTTGGCACCTTTTACCAAGTATGGCACAAGCCAGGTTTTACCAAAGATGCTCAAATTATTCAATTATGTAGGCTTTCTAAGCCAAAATACCCACACCACTTCAATCAGATGGTATGTGTAGTTATGTAGTGTACTCATAGGATTGTTGTTGTTCAGTCGTTAAGTCGTGTCCGACTCTTCGTGACCCCATGAACCATATCGCGCCAGGCCTTCCTGTCCTTCACTGCCTCCCTGAGTTTGCTCAGTTTCATGCTCATTGCTTCAGTGATGCTATCTAACCATCTCATCCTCTGCCGTCCTCTTCTCCTTTTGCCTTCAATCTTTCCCAGCATCAGGGTCTTTTCCTAGGAGTCCTCTCTTTGCATTAGGTGACCAAAGTATCTGAGCTTGAGCTTCATTATCAATCCTTCCAATGAGCAATCAGGGTTGATTTCCTTTAAGATTGACTGGTTTGACCTCCTAACAGTCCAGGGGACTCTTAAGAGTCTTCTCCAGCATCACAGTTCAAAGGCCATACATTACTACCGGAAAAACCATAGCTTTGATTATGCGGATCTTTGTCGGCAAGGTAATGTCTCTGCTTTTTAATATACTATCTAGGTTTGCCATAGCTTTCCTCCCAAGGAGCAAGCGTCTTTTAATTTCATGGCTTCAGTCTCTGTCTGCGGTGATCTTGGAGCCCAAATAAATGAAGTCTGTTACTGCTTCCATTTCTCCCCCTTCTATTTGCCAGGAATTGATGGGTCCATATACCATGATTAGTTTTTTTAATATTGAGTTTCAAGCCAGCTTTTGCACTCTTCTCTTTCACCCTCATCAAGAGGCTCTTTAGTTCTTCTTCATTTTCTACCATTAGGGTGGTATAATCTGCATATCTGAGGTTGTTGATGTTTCTCCCTGCAATCCTAATTCCAGCTTGTGATTCTTCCAGCCTGGCATTTCTCATGATGTATTTTGCATATAGGTTAAATAAGCAGGGTGACAGTATACAGCCTTGTCGTACTCCTTTCCCTATTTTGAACCAATCGGTTGTTCCATGACTGGTTCTAACTGTTGCTTTTTGACCCGCATACAGATTTCTCAGGAGACAGGTAAGATGGTCTGGTACCCCCATCTCTTTAAGAATTTGCCACAGTTTGTTGTGATCCACACAATCAAAGGCTTTTGCATAGTCAATGAAGCAGAAGTAGATGTTTTTCTGGAACTCTCATGCTTTCTCCATGATCCAGTGAATGTTGGCAGTTTGATCTCTAGTTCCTCTGCCTCTTCAAAACCCAGCTTGTACATCTGGTAGTTCTCGGTTCACATACTGCTGAAGCCTAGCTTGTAGGATTTTGAGCATAACCTTGCTAGCATGTGAAATGAGTGCAACTGTGCGATAGTTTGAGCATTCTTTGGCATTGCCCTTCTTTGGAATTGGAACGTAAACTGACCTTTTCCAATCCCGTGGCCACTGTTGCGTTTTCCAAACTTGCTGGCATATTGAGTGCAGCACTTTAACAGCATCATCTTTTAGTATTTTAAATAACTCAGCTGGAATACTGTCATCTCCACTAGCTTTGTTGTTAGTAATGCTTCCTAAGGCCCACTTGACTTCACTCTCTAGGATGTCTGGCTCAAGGTCAGTGACCACACCAGCATGGACATCAGGAACATTAAGATCTTTCTTGTATAGTTCTTCTGTGTATTCTTGCCACCTCTTCTTAATCTCTTCTGCTTCTGTTAGGTCCCTGCCTTTTTTGTCCTTTATCATGCCCATCTTTGCACTGAACGTTCTTTGATATCTCCAATTTTCTTGAAGAGATCTCTAGTCTTCCCCATTCTATTGTTTTCCTCGATTTCTTTGCATTGTTCATTTAAGAAGGCCTTATCTCTCCTTGCTATTCTCTGGAAATCTGCATTCAGTTGCTTATATCTTTCCCTTTCACCCTTGCTTTTCGCATTCCTTCTTTCCACAGCTATTTGTAAAGCCTCATCAGACAGCTGTTTTGCTTTCTTGCATTTCTTTTTCTTTGGGATGGTTTTAGTTGCTGCCTCCTGTACAATGTTACGGACCGCCGTCCATAGTTCTTCAGGCACTCTGTCTACCAGATCTAATCCTCTAAATCTATTCATCACCTTCACTGTGTACTCATAAGGAACATGATCTAAGTCATACCTGAGTGGTCTAGTGGTTTTCCCTACGTTCTTCAATTTAAGCCTAAATTTTGCAGTAAGAAGCTCATGATCTGAGCCACAGTCAGCTCCTGGTCTTGTTTTTGCTGTCTGTATAGAGCTTCTCCATCTTTGGCTGCAAAGTATATAATCAATCTGGTTTCAGTATTGACCAGCTGGTGATGTCCATGTGTAGAGTCGTCTCTTGTGTTGTTGGAAAAGAGTGTTTGCTATGACTAGCTTGTTCTCTTGACAGAATTCTATTAACCTTTGCCCTGCTTCATTTTGTACTCCAAGGCCAAACTTGCCTGTTATTCCGATTACTCCTTGACTTCCTACTTTAGCATTCCAATCCCCTATGATGAAAAGGACATATTTTTTTTGGTGCTAGTTTTAGAAGGTGTTGTAGGTCTTCACAGAACCGGTCAACTTCAGCTTATTCGGCATCAGTGGTTGGGGCATAGACTTGGATTACTGTGATGTTGAACAGTTTGCCTTGGATTCGCACTGAGATCATTCTGTCGTTTTTGAGGTTGTACCCCATTACTGCCTTTCCCACTCTCTTATTGACTATGAGTGCTACTCCATTTCTTCTAAGGGTTTCTTGCCCACAGTAGTAGATATAACGGTCACCTGAATTAAATTCACCCATTCCCGTCCATTTCAATTCACTGATTCCCAAGATGTCGATGTTCAATCTATTCATCTCATGTTTGACCACATCCAGCTTGCCTTGGTTCATAGATCTTACATTCCAGGTACCTATACAATATTGTTCTTTACAGCATCGGACCTTCTTTTCACTTCCAGATACATCCACAGCTGAATGTCCTTTCGGCTTTGGCTCAGCCGCTTCACTCTTTCTGGAGCTACTTGGAATTGCCCTCCGCTCTTCCCCAGTAGCATATTGGACACCTTCTGACCTGAGGGGCTCATCTTCCAGCGTCATATCTTTTAGCCTTTTGACATTGTCCATGGGGTTTTCTTGGCAAGGATACTGGAGTGGGTTGCCATTTCCTTCTCCAGTGGACCACATTTTGTCAGAACTCTCTGTCATGACCTGTCCATCTTGGGTGGCCCTGCACAGTATAGCTCATGGCTTCACTGAGTTACGCAAGCCCCTTCGCCATGACAAGGTAGTGATCCATGAAGGGGACTCATAGAATACCAGAGTACTAAAGATGGTTTTGTTAACTGTTAATTTAAGAATGAAAACATGCAAACAAAGAAGCTGCAGCCCCAGAGAGCTTTGTGATTCTGAAATAATTTTATTCATTTATTTAAAATGCTCATTACAATGCAGAGTATTAGGAAAAATGTGACCTGGGGACAGAAGTTCCCCTTTCTTGCAGGGGACCCACCTGCAAGAGAGTACATCAGCCTGAGGTACTCAAATATGTCCACAATAGTCTCATGGTCTGAGCAACTTTGGGGGGCTTTCCCATCACCATCAGTAGGTTTTAAATCAAGGTGTTTCAGATATGGTTTGAGACTTTCTCTTCTGTAGCATATTTTGTTTTCTTGTTTTGTACAGTACCCATGCATCAGTGATCTAATAATTTATGTATACAAGGGTCTTTCTGGACAGAAATACTGAATATGAAAGTTTAATTTTTTAAATATATTTTCCTTGTATGGTCCCAATGTTAAGCTTTCTTTGGTGTTTGCTTCTGAGTCCCCCCTCCTCCCCCCCCCTAGGAACAGCTAAAATAGCCACACCATCGCTTTTAATTTCACAACTTGCTCACTCTACTTAGGAATATCCTCCGGATATCCTCAACCATTTACCACTTTTCAACGCCCACGTGCCGTGTATCGGCATTGAAGCCCCATTTTCCTCTCATTTCCATCTCCTTCCTTCTGTGGGCTTCCCTATGGCGAATTGAGATTTTAACTTCTCGGGACAAAGCCGCATGACTACCAAGCGCCATGCGCATGAGTGACGCCAACCAACAACCAAGTACAGTATATTAGCTGCACTGTTTGTGCATAGGGTTCAAAACGCCCTTTCCAGAACAGCAGGATATTATTTGCATTATTTGAATGCAAGTTCCTGCACGCTGTTCAAAAAATGCTCTCCCACGCACACAGCTTGCCACACCACGGAACGCTCCCGCGCCGGCTCCTCCTCGCAGGGAGAGAACGCAGGGCCGGAGCTGCACCTGGAAAAAGGAGGCGGCACCTCAGAAACGTCACAGCCGGTCTCTTCCATCTACGGTAGACCGGCTGCGTCCCGCTCTCAGGCTGCCTTAGGACTCCTCCGCTGGGGGCGGGGGGGGCTATGCCGTCATCTCTGTGCGACAAGAGGCAAAAGCAGAGGGAGGGAGGGACAATCCCTCACGCGACTAATAGAGTTTGTATTCATCGGCTGTCATGGCTTCCGCGGAAGGAGAGGTGCCTTTGAATCCACCGGAGGACCCCGCTCTGCTGAGGGACTCCTTCGAAGAGCCGGTCGGAGAGGTCTTGAGAGGTTCCCTGCGTTCGCTGCCTCGGTTGATTGGGCAGGTTAGTGAGGAGGGGGAACGAAGCCATATCTCGGCTTGGCGCGGGGACAGGTATCTAGAGAGCGGTCTGCCCTGGCTTCTTTTGCTGCCTCCGCTCTCAAAATGCCCAGGGTGGAAGACCCCGGGATAGCGGGGTTGAAGCGAGCCTTGCTTAGCGGGGAGGCCCCGAGTCTCACTTCAAGTTGCTGTAGGGAGAGCCTGAAGCGACGGACTGTTTGAGGGAGAAAAGGATGAAGTAGTAGAGCCTTAAACGTTGGCTTGGCTTGGAGGAGGAACTGTGTTAAACGTGGCGAGCGCGCTCTTCCCACGTTTTCTCCTTCACGCCTTTAGATGCTGTTAGAGCCGTCGCTGTAGCTGCTGTGCATCACCAGCTTAATGCAGCCGTTCTGAATGTGATATGTGGAAGGAATTCCCGTCGCGTTCTTTGGGGGAAATCACTGAGACACAGGGAACTCCTTTTGAGATGTAATCAGTAGGCATTCAAGATTTGGAGTATTTTATAGGGTTTTGCTTTCATGTTTGATTTAGTTGTAAAACGGTAGTTTTCTTTGATGTGCTGTCTGGTGCCTTGCTCTCTGTCATTTTAACAGGATTACCTATGGGTAATTGAGGCTTTCAGGATGGTATATACAGTTCACCTTCCCTTAATCTTTCAGAGCAGAGAGACACAGATGTTACAATATGTCATGCCCCCATGAATGAGGCGTTCCATGACTTCCATACACACATTCTTGGGGGGTGGAATGTCTGTTTTATCTCCTTTTCATCTCTTTGTTCTGTTTTAAATAACCTCCTTGTTTGCTAATTGTGCGGCTGATATCTAATAGTCTGCCAGCAATGAATAACAAATCATTTTGGTCCAAAATTGATGTTACAACTTAATCTAAAGAAGGGGAGGGGGAAAGCCATGTGGCTCTCAAAATCTTTACAATATCTTTACATATGGTTTTAAATAACTGAGTACATCTGATGCATCTGCAAGTTTGAAATGTTATAGCCTAGCCTTGGAAAGAATAATAAGATCTTGTTTTAAACTTTAATTTATGTTCTCAAAGAATATGTGCTCTTAAATTAGGAGAAATACAACAAACGCAGTCCCATTCTCAAAATTTTCTCTTGCATCCTTGAGTTTTTCTGCCTATTTCAGTTAAAGATAAGCAAATACTGATCCAGATATCATATTTCTAGTTACATTTTGGTAAGTGATTGATGTAGTATATTGTTTTGATTGTCTAAACTTTAAAAAAGTACACTGAAAAGTTAGAGATGATGAAGAGAGAAACCAGAATCAGTTCTGTTACAATGCTGGAAGGATTTGTTATAATGAGAAAGAACCAAAAGAGTGAAGAGCTGTAATTTCAAGATTTGTAATATGTCTTTGCCAAAGTCCATCTAGTAGATGGAAATGAGGTGAGTAGAAATTAGTTGACTGCCTACTTGAAGTGACATTTTCTCCTTTGGGGAAACAGTTGGATTTAGACCTAGAAAAGGAAGGTTCAAGAATTTATTTTGTGGCCTTGGCTATATTTCAGAGATTATCATACCTCCATGATCTGTTAACATTATTAGATACCTACTTCACTTATAAAGATTGAAAACAGTTTTTACAACTGGATACCACAGTGCTCTCCATATATACTTAAAAGTAAGCCATTAAACTCAATTTGAATGTCTTCATATAGAATTGCAGCCAAGAATCTTACAAAAAGTTTGTCAAATAGGAACAAATAGAAATATTTTGCTTTTTAATTAAAAACTGCTCTCTTCCACTCTGTATAACATCTTAATTTTACAACTAAGTAAACTAGAAGATAGTCACCATAATCACTGGAGCATGGAAGTACAGAACTAAATATACTTGCCTGTCTCACATTCTTCCCCATCTTGCAGGAAAATCTTCAACATAAATTGTGACTTCTTAAAATATAGGGCTGAAATATATTTGTGTTATCCAACAACATTATGTATCATTACTTAAATGCTCATAGTAACTTTTGCTACAATTATGCTTAAAAATATATCTTAAAAAAAGAAATACATTTATGTTTTATAAACTTATAAACTGCACATGAAAAAAATATTATTGTCCTCTGGACTTAGGAGTATCTAAAATACTCTTGCCTAATAGGAACTTTTCATGCTGTGTCATAGTTGCTGATGATATGAGTAGAGGAAAGGCATTGGTAGCAACCAGAAATAGTATTGTGATGATTGAGTTAAGCCAGAATGTGTCATCATCTGGCTATATGCCCTATACTTAAACATCAGAGAAATAGGAACTGTCCAAGTCCTTTTGAGAAAGATTATGGACGTGCCTGCAAATCTGTTTATTTTAATTACCGTGTTTAGGATGTCAACATTTTGTTATGTCTAACTGTCAGTCTGCCAGCAGAATGAACACTAAAGTTTTTATTTTACTGTACTGTACTGTACTGTACTGTACTGTACTTTACTTTACTTTACTTTACTTTACTTTACTTTACTTTACTTTACTTTACTTTACTTTACTTTACTTTGTTTTGTTTTGTTTTGTTTTGTTTTGTTTTGTTTTGTTTGTTAGATTTATAGCCTGTCATTCCTCCAGAAGCTTAATGTAATATGCACAGCGCTTTCTCCAATTCTCCTCCACAACAATAATCCTGTGAAGTAGATTGGGATGAGGGACATTGGTGGCTTCAGATTGCCCATGAGCTTCCATGGTTGGATGTGGACTTAGACCTGGGTGTGGTTAAATAACCACCATACCATAATTACCCAAATATGTTGGGATTATCTGAAGCAATTTTAGATAGAATGTGGGACAGAAGAGATGAGAAACATGTTACATATTGCCACTCCCTTTACTCTCTACACATACAGAAATCTGTTTATCTTCCTTTTATTGATTTATTGCACTTGTATCTCATCACACTCGCATAGAATTCTCAGCAGTTTTACAAGAATACAAACATTAAAACACCCATAATCTAGTAAAATGCAAAACAAAAACATAAGGCACAAACCAGAAAAACCAAAGAGACAAAACAGGAAAATGCTAGAAAACCATCGAGAGAAGACAAGTGTCAAGCCCCAAACACCCTCCAGAAGAGCTCCATCTTCAGCTATTTCCAAAAGACAGCTAAAGTGAGGGCCAGACTTTCAACAGGAAGCCATTTCAGAAGGCTGGCACTGCTGCAGAAAAGCAATGCTTCCCCCCCAGCCCCTTATTAGCTGCTATTCCTGGCAAAATTGATTAGGTCAGGCCACTTCTAGTGGTTAAAAGAAGCTTGGTGCCATGCTATAAAGGGCTTTATAGGTTAACACCAGCCCTTTAAATTAGGAACCCAATGCAGGACAGTGCAATGTGCTTCAGTTGGTGAATGCTAGATAATGCACAAGTTACTGCATTTTGGACCAATTGAAACTTTAAATTTGAAAGATTTAAACTTTAAATCTTAAAAGGCAGGCCCATGTAGAGCCTGTTCCAGTAGTCTATCCAAGTGATGACAAGGGCATGAATCCTCTCACCCCAGGAAAGGCCACAACCGGTACACCAGCTGAAGCTGAGCAAACACACCCCTGGCCACAGTTCCCCGCTGCTGTTCAGATAGGAGTTACAAGTCCAGAAGGACTCCCAAGGCACAGACCTGTTCTTTCTGGGGTAGTTCTTCCCCATCCAAAGTCACCGTTAGAACTGCCGGAGCATCCTGATTAACAAACAGTAACTCTGTCTTGCTAGGATCCTGTTTTAACCCATTCTCTTTCGTCCAAACTCTTACAGTCTCCAGACACCAGGATAAGACCTCAACAATCTCTCTAGTGTGGCCCAGGATAGCAGTGTAAAGCTGAATATCATCAGTGTTCTGATGACACTTCACCCCAAACTGGCAAATGGTCTCACACACTGGATTCATGTACATATTAAACAGTAGGGAGGAGAGGGCTGACCCCTGTGGCACTCTACAGAGAAGCAGCTACAGAGATGACCTCTGCCCAGACTAGAACTGGCCCCTAAAAGAGTGAAACCATTATAAAACAGTACCCCAATCCCCAACCTCTGAAGTCAGTTCAGAAGGATACAATGGTTAATGGTACTGAAAGCTGATCAGAGGTCTAAAAGAACAGGGCAGGCACGCCATCCCCATCCAGATCCTGAAGAGATCACCCACTAGCATGACCAAAGCTGTCTTTTGTCTCACACTCATACCTGAATCTTGACTGACAAGCATCCAGATAATCTGTTGACAGTTTCCAAGATCCAGACAATAATCCCTCTCTGGCTACACAAAGACGGCATGGAGGGCAAAGGACATCCTAGAGGGATTACAGAATTTGTATTGAAATATTTCAGGGTTAGGTAACCTTTTGTCCTTTAACTCTGGTTAGCCTAACATAGTTGGAGTCAATGGCATCCACAGGGGGGATATGGGAGGCAAATGATGAAAATAGCATTATGCTTACTCAAGGCAAGCTCCACCTGTTTTGGACATGTGTTGTAATGTTACATGTATAAAAGGGGAGGAGCTTACAGTGTAACACTGCTTCTGTCATTTTGACAAAAGCAATAGATCCTGTGGATGCCTATGGTAAGAGTTGTAGGCTGAAGCATCAGAAGGACATTACTTCTGTCACTTAAAGGATATATGATCATCTGATCAGTTTAATTGTGGTTTGTTTGCTTTTTAAATAGGGCCTATAATTTTCCATGCAACAGCTTTCTGAAATCAGATTCTTTGGAAAGGACAGACAGAGATTGTGATCGAGTACATATAATAATCAAAATTTGAAATATTCCAAAGAAGCTTAAAGAGATCTCACACACACACATATTTTTTTCAAAACAATTTTGTAAAGACCTTTACATGAGCTTCATGATTGGGATGAGATTTAAACACTGGGCCTTCTGAGGCTAGTCTGATACAGGCAGTCCTTGTTTAACAACGGTTCAAGCTTATGATGATGCTGAATGAATGGTAGTTACAACCAGACCTCATACTTATGGTCATTGCAGAGTCCCACGGTCACGTGATCATGATTTGTGACCTTCCCACAAGCAAAGTCAATGGGGAAGCTGGCAGGAAGTTGGAAGTCACAGTCACATGAGGTCCTTGCTTAACAACCCGCATGATCCTCATTTAACAATGGCTTCCGGGATTGCCATTGCTAAGTGGTGCAATCACCTGGTTTTTTGACGTACGACTGCATTGCTTAACAACAGAGTTTCCAGTCCCAACTAGCGTTGTTAAATAAGGACTGCCTGTACATTGTGCACTAATATTCTGCTCTGAGTTTCTGACAGTGTTGGAGAAATCTCCTTGTGCATACGGTATGTGAATGGAGACAGCCCCTGTGTATGTGTATCCTGTGTATGTCCCTAAAACCTCTGCATGTGTTTTATCGCCCAGAGTCACTGGGAGTCGGGCAGCATATAAATTTAATAAATAATAATCTATTTAATTTTAGCCTGCTTTTAATCAAAGATACTCAAAACATTTTAAACATGTAGTAAGTCTGTGACATTCCATAAACTGAATCTATTCTAAATAAAACATTTAAAATCCAGTCTAGCTGAAGCAAGAATTAAGCATTTAGTGATACCTAGCCTACCTTCTTCTGCTTCTCATCAGTAACAAAACATATATTATCACAGTGTGTAAATTCAGTCAGAATAAGTGATGGATATGATTTCTGCTGAGCAGTCTTGAATAGTTATCTACTTCCATATATGTACTTCCATATTTGCAATACCTGTAATTTGGAAATATCTCTTTAGGTTCCTCTCAGAAAATTTTGATGCCAAAAATCCTAACTACTTATGCAAACTAATCCGAGCTAGCAGTGACTGATGAAGAAAGAGATCTTGGAGTAATGGTAAACAGTTCAATGAAGATAACAACCAGTATGTATCCATTGTAAAAAAAGGCCAACATCATGTTAGGGATAATACGAAACAGTACTGAAAATAGAGATGCCGATATTATAGTGTCCTTATATAAATCAGTGGGTGCGACTGCATGTGGAATATTGTTTGCAGTTCTGGTCACCTCTCTTCAAAAAGGATAAAGTGGAGCTAGACAATGTTCAGAGGAGAGCAACTAAGATGATCAAGGGACTAGAGGAGCTAAAAGTTTGCAATATTTGGAGCTTTTTAGTCTAGAAAGGAGGCAAATGAGAGGGGACATGATTAAGATATACAAAGTTATGCATGGTGTGGATAAAGTGGACAAGGAGAAGCTAGTTTCTCCTCTCCAAATTCTAGAACCAGAGGTCACCCAATGAAATTGAATCCTGGAAGAATCAGGACAGACTAAAGGAATTTTTTTTTTTTTTACACAACATGTAATTCAACTTTGGAATTCACTATTACCAGATATGGTCCTGGCTATCAGTTTGACTGGCTTCAAAACAAGGTTGGACCATTTCATGGAAATCATGGACATCAATGGCTATTAGCCTGAGGGAAGTGTGACGGCCTTTGAAGGCCATCTGCTGGGAGACTAATGGGCTTTCTTGGGCAGTTGGTTGGCCACTATAAGAACAGATTGTTGGACTAGATGGACAAGGGGTCCAATCCAGTAGGGTACTGTTTATATTCTTATGTTCTAAAGTATTATACAGTGATTATTACACTGAAAGCAAAATTGATACAATACATGACTAATCTATTCTTAATTATGTCAAATACTTCTCTGTTTTCCTTATATTCTTTTTCTGTTAAATATCCTGATTTTGTTATTTATTTTCCCTCTCACATAATTGACCAACTGCTTCTAGAACATTTTTAATATAGGGACCAAAAAGTATCCTTCTAAACAGTTTAAACAGAATATTGCTTTCTCTATTCTTATGATTTGAATTAAAAAATATATTTCATTGAGAACAGCCAAATTATTAGGATACTTCCAAGCCACCTAGGTACCTAAAATTTCAGTACATTCATAATGAAAGTTACCTGCCTCAGAGCAAGGCATACCTTGTGTCTTCCTGAAGCTTGTAATTAAAAATATAATTTGGAATAATTATAAATACCTCAATTGCTTAGTGAGTCAAGATTTTTGAAAAAGGATAATTTATTTTAAATAATCAAAACTTAGGAACTTCTTAATGGAGACCAATAAATTCCAACACTAAACCTGGCAAAGCTGAAATGAACTGCAATAGGGATTTTTTTGCCCCATTCACCCTATTGAATTATGCTTTGAGTGAGAACTACAGGGTTTTCAGAAGTACCTAGGAATGAAGATAGATAATAAACCACAAACAGATTTTTATCCTGATTGATAGATAGATAAGTAGGTAGGTAGGTAGAAAGGTAGACAGATAGATGTAAAAACATGGGCTTGCAAAATATAAAATATATTAATCTAAATGAATTAAATTAATAGCTAGAAGTTTAGGTAGCATGTTTTAGTTTTTTACTTGCAGCCTTACCAACTTTTCTCATACACATACTTACAGTATCTCCTGGTGGAGTTCTATTGGGGTGCATGGAATTTGCAAAGCAAATTCTCAAATTGTATTTCCACTAGGATGCATATGAAGAGCTATATCCAGTTGTATTTGTTCAAGTAATGGAATAGTATTTGTCAGGGAATCAATTCTTACTTTTCCCCATCATCCAAATCTGATTTGGAGGACTGAGAACCCTTGGAGAGATTTGGAGAATACGAGAGGGCAGTGAGACAGTAGATTAAATAAAAAACATGTTGCATGCATGTAACTGCAAAAAAAAAAAATCATTTGAATTATTTTAATTTCGGGCTACATAGCTAATGCATTTTCCAGCAATAAACAGGTATTAGTTCAAACAAAATATTCACAATTTCCATTGTTTTACTTTGGATCTGCACTACCAACCTGGAATTCTTTATTTTATCTGTTTGCTTATATTATCGTTAACTGATTTCACATACTGATTCAGACTAAGCAGCTTGCCACACAGTCCTAAATATATTCTTTTTAAAGAGAGAGACATTGTTTAAATGTATATTAAACTTTCAAATAATTATTCTCAGTATTATAGCCCAAGCCAGACTTAACAAAAATAATTACATGCAACAGATTGCAATAAAAATGCAATGTTTATAATAATATATATACTATATAATAAGAGTTCTCTAAGTTAAAGAACATTCCACTTGATCTAGATACAGCTATCTATCTATCTATCTATCTATCTATCTATCTATCTATCTATCTATCTATCTATCTATAGATGTAGCACCAGTTTGGTGTAGTGATTAAGGTGCTGGCCTAGAAACCAGGAGACTGTGAGTTCTAGGCCTCCCTTTGGCATGAAAGCCGTCTGGATGACTTTCCAGTCTTTGACAGTCACTCTCTCTCAGCCCAGCCCTCCTCCCGGCATTGTTGTTGTGGGGAAAATAGGAGGTAGGAGTATTAAGTGCATTTGTCACCTTGAGTTGTCTAAAATATATAAAAGGTGGGATGATGATGATGATAATAATAATAATAATATACAATACAGTGAAGTTATAGAATCTTGAACTGTAGATTTGAAAGGCATAAGGTGGGAGATTTCATTCATTCAGTTGTACCCATTTCACAGATTAATTTACACCCTTGTATATAACCATGGGCCCTCAGAGCAGTCCTAATCAAGAACAGAATATAGTTTGTAAAATCAAAATGCCAGTAATTAGTAACTAAAAGTCAGAACCATAGTTTGTTAGAAAAAAATCCATTTCAAATCAGTACAGCTGACTGCAAAGTGAGCCTGAAATTGCAGCTTATCTGATTATGATTTATGGAAATTATGATTGATGGGCAGATATATCATTCTGTTTCTCATTTTTCATCTTTAAATTCATTTCAGCCTTTATCAGTTTGCAGTTTTTTAGAGAAACTTCAAAAAAGATTTCTCCTGATACATGTACTTTGCACCTTCCCTTATTTATTTTGTAAGCTGTTTTCTCTAAAAGAATACATTTCAAAAAACATTTTTTAAAATGATACATATGGACATTTTTACTTGTGAAATAAACTTGTGGACACAGCCAGGATAACCTTCTGAAGCAGCCCTGTAAGCCTACCTGTTAAAAAATGCAGCAGCTTTAACAGTTTGAAAATAAGGGCTTTGTATGTACTCGCATTGATTCTGAATAATTTATTTCTCAAAATTTGTACAGCAATAACTATTGCCTTGAAAGTCTGTTGTTGAGTCTTCTGGGTGTCAGCTTTCAGTAGGTATCTCACTTCCTTGTATGGAAAGCAAGCTGCCAGACTAGGTGGGCCTGATTTAATCTGCGTGGCAGTTCTTAGGTTACATTTTATTTAGATCTTAATCTTCTAATATAATTGCTAAAGTTTTGAATTGTAACTTTCTGAAGATGTTATGTGTTTGGCTTTTAAAGCTTAACCTAGAAGAAGATGTCGTGAAAATTAACATAAACTGGAACAAACTTCAAGGCATGTCACTACCCCAGCCCACGTTGCTCTTTACTGCTCTTCAGCAACATATTTCCTCTTTACAGGTAAATGTTTCTTATCAGGTGCTTTTCCAAAACGCAGTTGCACAATTTAAACCTTAAATCCTCCACTCCACTGTTAAAACTGATGTATCAGGAATAGTTGCAGCTCACTATCTGAAATGCCAAAAGTTCTTCACTTCCTAAAGGTCCTAACTGTTTTTAAGATAACAGGTTTATTGGAAGTATTGTGGAAATACTATTGCAAGCTGTTCTGGTTAAGTAGATTGGGAAAATGCATTCCTGTTGATTTCTACACTTCCACTGTAAATGCAGTACATTTGTATCTGGGGTGGGTTATAATTAAGCAATAACACGGCAGGTGTGTGTCATGCTAGGATAATGATTCCATGCGTTGGGTGAGTTCTGCAGTTCATGGAGTGCTTTCAGTGGATCAAGAAGTGGCATTATCCCAGCATGATGCATCCTGGTGTATGTGCGTGTTGGCAATTAACCTTAGTGCCAGCACAGATCTTTTTAAAGTAACTTTTTCTGTGCCTAATGTTTCATCTTATCAAGTAAGTAGTTTCAGTGTTACATCATTTTCATTTGATGCCTTTTAATCTTTGTTAAAGTTAAGTTGCACTGTCTGTATCTTGGATCAATTACTAGTGCAAATCTTATGGCCTCTGCCTGGTATTCAATGAGAATATGTCCATAATTCATTTGCTTTCCTGTTGAATTAGAATGTAATCTGTCAGCATCTCCTATGAATACTCCATTTGGAAAAATTATAAGGTTATTGGCACAATTTCAGTCTGTTCATGTGGGACCTTAATAGTGGAAATTTTCAGCTGAATATTTCATCATTCTGAATGTATACATTAAAAGTAAGTAAGATTTACTGGACAGTGAGCAAAAACTAGTTCTTATGTCAGTGTTTCTTAATATAAAATTTTTTTAACTTCTATAGAATTATCTGTTTTATTCTTTTTTAAAGAAATAATAGCATTTACTAAAACTTCTGTAAATAGGCATAGCATAAAATCCTATTTTCAGAATTTCCTGATAATGGGAGCAGGAGACATATTGAAGTAGTTATTATTGCACAGCTCTTCCTTGTTTATTGTTTGGAAGTACTCTTCAGGATTGTGTCATTATTCAGTGTTTTTAAAACACAGATGCATTAAAGAATCGCTGAGCTTTTATTTTTTCCTAAGTATTTATTTTATGACTTAGTGGTAAACATTTTTAAAAAGGCAAATATGGTTTTTATATCTTAAAAAAGAGTGAAGTATAGTAATAAGGAGCATTTATTTTGCTTTTTTCAAATATTGGCTGCACTGGGAAATGCATGAGCCTGGAACAGGATATTTGCTGTCTCTCATGCGATTTGGGTGGCTGCCATTTCAAGTGGAGATGCTGCCAGTGATGTAATGCTAAAGCAAAACCTTTAACAGAATGAGAGTCTTGGCTCTCATATTAAGGAGGAAAAATACTTAAGCCTTAATGTTCTGAGTAAGCATTTGAATGACATGTAAATTAAGTGGTATTGGTGCCAAAAGCTGCTGCTTTGATTGGTACAAAACAGATGAGTAACAGACAGATTTGCTCTGATAGTCTGGGCTCTCTAGAGGGAGTTTTTTTTTTAGTGCACAGATTAGTAAAAGGCAGTGATCAAAAGGGCAGTGACACTTCGAGATGCTGTATTTTAATTCAGGTTTGATTAGGTTATGTACACAATGATGGGAACACATGGCCTCTGAAATTATTTTGAGAAGTTTGTTTTAGAAATTCCAGTTTTTAAAGAAATGTTCTGTGGTTTAAATCCATTCTCTTTCTCTCCCATTACCTAGCCCTTTATGGAAAAACTTCAGCCTTTGATTAAAGAAGAAAATACTACACCCATTTATAATTTCAGTAAGACAGAACATGGACATCTTGAGAGTAATTCAGATGTAATAGGTAAAGACATACAGAAGGAAGTGAAGCATACAGCCAGTGGCTCTGCAAATCTGAAAGAGGCTCATTTTGGTTTTGACCCAGAAGTAGTTCAGATAAAAGCTGGGAAAGCTGAAGTAAGTGAATGTAGGACCATTTCATCCTATCAAGTCAAAGCCCTTCTTTCAATCTGAATGGCAGCAATGAACTCTAAATGCAAGTTGTTTCTTACCTGCAGATTGAAAGACGAATATCGGCCTTCATTGAAAGGAAACAAGCTGAGATCAATGAAAATAATGTCAGAGAATTTTGCAATGTTATGGATTGTAATCAAGGTAGCTATGCAGCCAAGCTTTCGTTTTCTTATGACATCACCATTCTTTCTTGCACCCCCCCCCCCATAAAGACTCCTCTTAAAAAGGGAGCTAGATTGCCTGTTAATGGTATAAAAAATACTGATTAAACAAAATATTAGATGTTTTTATTTGTCAGAACCTTACCATTATAACACCCAGATATATACCCTTTTATAATAAAATTCCACTGATCCCAAAGTTATTTCTTTCAAATATGGGTGGTTCTTTAGTTAATTTCCTATAGCACAATGCAACTAATTTGTATTTTTATATAGGACTTGGGCTGTAAATTATCTGGGAGTAAATCCCGCTGAATTTAGTACCACACTATGGAATAAGACAAAAAGACCCATGCTTTATTCTCATTTCAAGAAATGTATTAATGCAGTGAATAGCAGTAAAATATTTCCAAATTGAAATTTTATTCAAAATAGAAAAGCCTGTTAAAAATAAGAGAAACTAAATTCCATTAATCTATTTCTTAACAGTACCCTAAATTACTCTGATTTTGTTTAAATGTGGAATTTGTTAATTTGGCCTTTTTTTTAATGAAAGGTTGCCAGCCATTTATCTAGACCAAACTTCTAGGCTAGCAAGAATGGTAGCTGTGGTCCTCTTAATAAATTTGTTTCAAGATCAAGAGTCTTATCTGCTTGATGTTAAAGATTGATTTCTTAAATAAAAGCAATTTGACATCCACATTACGATTATTAAAATAGATGAAATGAAATCCAGTAATCAGATCATATACATAATTTGCAAGTTATAAATAAAACCAAAAGCAAACAGTAATTCATGTATGATGCAAGCCATTTCCTTCTTAAAAACAAAACAAGATTTTTCAATAGCTTTCAAGGAAGTATACCAGTTCCTGTCATAAAGAGGTTTTTCATTTCTGAAAATAAATATACTTTAATCTCAATAACATATTTATTTCCAAGTGAAAAGTATCTGTTGTATCTATTGAAGGAATTTATTAATTATGAATTACCTTAGGTAATATTTGATATAACTTAACAGGAATAAGCTCTATGTTTCTTACTAAACCCATTATTTCTTTGCTCAGAGAAAAATACCCTGCCCCAAAATAAAATTTTGGTCCAGATGATGATTATGATTATGATTTTCAGTTATGAAAAGCATCAGCAGATTTGTCATCTCCATCTATTGTGTATAAAATATATTTGTCTCAACTGAATTGATGATTTAATAATGCTTCTTTATTGTATATTCCAATGCACATTTGATAATATTGCCCCTTAGAGATATGTACAGTCTTTTGTCAATACGAAAAAAAAAGTTTAAAGGTATAGTTAAAACCTTTGGGTATTTTCACTTCTTGTAAAAGGGAGGGAAGGGGTTTGTGTCTGTTTTCTTATCAGTATACTAATTTCAGATAAGACATAAGATTATTTACATCTTCACCAATACACAATCCTGCATATATATATTTGGGTTAAGCCTCACAGACTTCAGTGCTAGTTTCTTTGGGCAAAGATACATTAGAAGGCTCTGCAGCCTATTTGAATCCAGTGTATAAATGAAAAGTAGTAAAAAAGTTCTTCAGGTTAGAAATCCTAGTAAAGACACAGCTGAAGACATACCAGAATTATTCTTAATTGTTATCTTCTGTACCTGACAGTTTAAGAATGTAATTAAGGTAAGATTCAGACAACTTATCAAACCATAATTTGATTTCAGTTTTACCAAATTTGGTGAATTAGGCCATGATGTGTTATAAATATAGCTTAGCATAACCTCTGAATCCAACTAATATTTCTCAAGTTGTTGAATTTTTGGAGTGAATTTTGAGCTTCCTAAGTGGTTGAAGTAATGATTTCTTGTTCAAAAACATCCTTAGAAAACAGCTGTGCTAGAACTGATGCAGTGTTTACACCTTACCCAGGATTCAAAAGTCATGTGAAGGGTAAGTACTGCTATTATATCTTTCACTGGCCACTTTTCAAAGAGCAAACTAATAAGGGCAAGAGGAGCCTCT
Organism: Liasis olivaceus; assembly: GCA_030867105.1. NCBI lineage: Eukaryota > Metazoa > Chordata > Lepidosauria > Squamata > Pythonidae > Liasis > Liasis olivaceus. The sequence continues at coordinate 50,300,079 of CM061349.1, forward strand.
TCAGTTTCATTAAATATATATTTTAAACCAATTTCGGTGTATTCTGTAAATGTTCATGTTCCTTTCACTATGTATTTCAAAACAAACCACTGTTGCTAAGTGTGATTCTGTTAATTCAATAAGCCAATAGCAAGCCATTTTTTCCAGCTTCATTAGACTTATACTTTACTTTATATTAAATGTGTGTCTGCAGAAAGAAATGCTGGAAACCTTCAGGGAGGAAAGTGTTGAATAATTGAAGAAAATCTAAGGCTGCAGTTCTAAGTACACCAGCTAACTTTCACTGAATTTGAAGTTCATGCTTTGGAATAAACAGCTGTATGACCAAGCTGTGAGCATTTTTGCTGAAGACTATAGGTCTCAGAAATTGTTTGGGGGTTGTGGTAAAAGTTATCTTCCACTTCTATTAGTTTGCATTCTGAGGCTATAGAAATGTTTTATTGTATTAATTACTAAGTCTTTTTGAATTTCTAAAATCTTTTTCTCTCCTTTCTATATAGTGACTGTTTTACTGCATTTCAGCTTTATTGTATATTGTGGTCATGGTATTTGACTAGCTCATTTAATTTCTATTAATAGACAGTAGCAATAACATTAAATTTAGGCTCACAGAGGAAAAGTGAGGTAGAAATGTTTTAATTAAATAATCCAGTGGCTTGCTGTTTTAAATAAAGAGCATGACAAGTTCAGGAATTCACTTTTTTATTATTATTCTAGCATGAAAAAAAATTGTCTAGACTGTGTCAAGTAAAAACTGCCCTTTAATTTTTGTGAGCTGTCTGCTGTGAGCATCTGGTATTCATATTAGAGACATATTCTTCGATGTGAGAAACAGTTGAGTAACAGCTATTAAATTGAGGACTGAAGTTTCTTTGAGAGTTGACACATAATTCAAAAACATTTAGGTTGGGTTTACACTGTGCTAAGCCATGGTATAGTTTCTTTTATTTTGGTTTTAGCATCTTGGTGAACCTAGCCACTGTCATTTATCAATGATAGCTTATCATTTAGCATGTTGCATATTGCTAATTGGGGTTTATTTTGTAAATTATGATAAAGCAAAGCTTTCATTAGCCTTAGTGCTAAATAGCTGTGAATTTATCCTACTGAAAATACATTTTTCCATATTGGCTATAATAGATATACAGAAAAATGTATAGTATAACTGAAAAAAGCAAAATGAAAGATAGTAATATTTATTTATGAGCATGAATTATACAAGGAACAAGAGTGTTTGCTTTTGTTTTGTTTTCGTTTTTTAAAACTAATCTCAGTAAAATCTCTCCCGCTGGCCACTGTCAAAAAAAAAAAAGTCACATATACTTTAAACAAGAGATAGCTGTGTCTGAGGTTCCTAGCTTCTGTCAGGATATGATGTTAGGTAATCCTTTCCATCCCTATTATGGAATAAGCCCCATTTAAGCTAATCGGATCTTCAACTAAAAGGCTAAGAACAGATGGCCTTGTTGGTCCTGTTACATGGATAAATACTAACCTTGTACTATTAAAAATCATAGTTTCTCGAGTTATAAATACTTATGGCCCTCAGACCAGAAATGAAGATGCTCAAGTTTCCAGCCATAAAGCTAATACTCAGTCTCATGATTGTGGAAATAAAGCAATAGAAGAGAGACTACAGAACATTGAAGCTCATTTAAGGTTACAAACAGGTTAGTAGAATGAGTTTATAGTTGAATTCTAAATTGTAATTTTTCCAGCAACAGCCAGCAAAAGTATAATTTCATGTTGTATCTCTTACTTTTGGACCACAGAATTCTTCTGTGACAAAGAATGAAATGGATTAGAGTTGTAAAATCTGGATAGGTTTAAATGTATTGATGTATAGTACAGGTAGTCCCCAGTTTAAGAACAAGTTCCATTCCCAGGGTCTGTCCTTAAGTCAAATTTGTATGTAAGCCAGAACAGTATTATTGTATAATACAGGTCATCCTTGCTTAACAACCATAATAGGGACCAGAAAATTGGTCAATAAGTGTCAGGTTCAGCCCAAAGAACTCCACGAGACAGTATAGATATAGTTCTATAGCATTTATTAGCGTCCACCTACAAGACAGAATCTTGCCAGACTGAATCTAAACTTTCCAAGCCAGCAAGCAAACACTGCGAATTCCTTAGGGTGGTGCCAGTCTCATCCTCTTCACCTTCCCACGCTCATCCTGGGGGCTAAGGAAATGCTTCTCTCCCTGAGCGCAGCCTTCACCAAACCATTCCATCACAATAAGAGAGTCACTATGTGACCAGACCCGATTTTACAACCATTTTATGATGGACGTGAAACAAATCATTGGAGTCATTAAGCAAATCATGTTGTTAAGCGAATCCAGCTTCCCCATGGGCTTTTTTGCCGGAAACTGGCAAAAAAGGTCGCAAATCGTAATCACGTGACCTCAGGATGCTGCAACCAGTCGTAAGTGCGAGCCAGTTACCAAATACTCGAATTGCTATCACATGACCACAGGAGTGGTATGGCAGTTTGTCACGGTCATAAGTGCAAGTACAGGTCGTAATGCACTTTCTCTGAGGCCGTTGTAACTTCGAACCATCGTTAAACTAGCAGTCATTAAGCAAGGACTGCCTGTAGTGTATAAGTAGTATTGTGTAATGAACTCAAACCATTGTGTATTTAACTTGAATCATTGTGTATTTAACTTGAATTTTGCTATAGTAGGCTCCGTTCTTAACTATGGTTCATCCTTAAACCAGGCGTTCTTAACCTGGGGACTACATGTATTGTATAACACATTTGCTTCTGTATTTTGATTCACCTTCTCCCACCATGAGTTTTAGGACTTATTTAGAGTTAGTGTTCTCAGGAAGCATGCCATCTGATTAATTCGTCACATTGCTTTGTAGCTGGTGGCCTGGTAGTGGTAATGGTAAATAGCTGTTGAACTAAGCCATCTTTAAGTTATTGAATATAGTAAGTATTATCCTGTTTTCCTCCCCTATTTTAATCTGGAGGAAATTGACCTTTTTCAGCTAGTTACTTGGAGTAATTATTCACTGTATGGCAAAAAGATTGTAAACCTTTGGCTGTCTTCCTTGTTTGATCTTCCCTTTTTTTTTTTTTTCTCTTCACTACTTTGCCAAGAGATAGCCTGGCCCATTTTATAGGTACATGGAACTCTTCTTTTGTCTGGATGTAGAACCGTGCTATTGAGCTCTGTTTTCTATTAATGAAACATGAATATTTAATTCATAGGATTGTTATAGAAATCTATGAAGATAATCTGTAAAAATAAATCACTGCATTTTGGCAAATTATGGCTATCAATACAGCATTGGTAGAAAATATTAATGTAGAGGTAAGAATATAGCAATAGGTTTGTTCACAAAGAAGACCATAACCAAAATAAAATAAAACTCCTGCATTCAGAGTCATTGTGCAGGATCTCCCAGTGATCTATCCATTTTAATATTTCTGCATTGGGAAAATTGTATCTTCAGAAAATAATTTACGAAGAAAGTGGACCTTTTTATTTTTTATATTGGGTTCATAACTATATTTGGAACCCTTCATATATGTAAGGAATTTTCAATGAAGCTTCATGATGTCCCAGCAATTCGTTGCACTAGGATATTGTTGTTTTGTGCCATGTCTTTCTCCTTCATTCACTCTTTTATCCTCACATCTTGGTTGGAAGGTTAATCCTGTTCTGAAATCTTTCCTTTTTTATTTTTAAAATTGTCCTAGTCATGATTTATTTTCTGACGCTTTTCCTTTTTTAATGCTTCACTATAGGTGGACCAGTGCCAAAAGATATTTATCAGAGGATAAAAAAGCTTGAAGATAAAATTCTTGAATTGGAAGGGATGTCTCCTGAATATTTTCAGTCTGTGGTAAGTAATGTTAAGTCTAGGTCTCTTGTTCTAAAGAAGCATGTCTTGAATGGCGATGTGTATGTCTGGATCCACAGTTTTCAAAACAGCCTTGTTCAGTTCATCTGAAGTGATAGCTCTGCATGATGATTTCCATCAAGGTCAATTGGGCTATTAGCAGACACAGGAATTCTGTGTACACACTGGGAAATTCATGGGGTGTTGTTTCAATAAGATTGATTAGCTTTTTAAAAGTGTTCAGAGTGTTTTCCTCTTACATAGCTGTGAAGATTTTCTCTTAACAGCTGATCTACCAAACAGCCACGCATGTACCACACATGTAATACAGAGTTTTGATTTGAATTCTCTTTCTGGTTAAAAACCAAAGCTCCGTTCAGTGTAGAAAATTAACACATTAGAGAGAACAGTTAGATTTTTTTCTTTGATTTGCTTGTTTTTTTATGGGGGGGGAGAGAGAGAGAGAGAGAGAAAGAAGACTGAGCAGCATGCATTGAATCCTTTCAGAAAGATTAGAATAACAATGATAACCTGTATAGTAGAAGCACTTTGTTCCTGATGGGAGATGAACATGCACGTTAGTACACTGAGAGAGGTTACATGAGAAAAAAAATTAATAGCTCAGTAATTCCCATTCATAAAAGTGTGAGTCTGGATGAATAGGCTTTAGGTTTCACTAATGATGGGAAACAGATAATTACTTTTTATTAAAACTACAGTTCTGTTGGTAATGATACAATATTTATATTTGGATTTTTTAACAGAATTTGTCTACGAAAAGAAGGAAAATTCAACAAAATCAAGTGAGTCTATTTGTTTCATTTATATGTGTTTACAGTTACAGATTTAGAGGTGCTTTCCTGACCTATGGGGTGGAGGGTGTATCTTTAATTTATTCAGAATGTTCTTTCTGTCTACCACCCAATGGGTTACACGCATATTCTAATGTGTCTTCCTGCAGTATTAATGTCAGAGTAAAATTTGCTTGAGAGGCTTAGTGATTCTAATCTTTGCACAGCAATGTGGTCACAGCCAAAAACTCTTTTGTCAGGGATATTTAAATCTGGTTCTCAGATTACCGGTTTAAATAAACAGCAATTGTGGCACAATTTCCCACATACCATTAGTGCTGATATGGACAGTTCTCACACTAGCTATCCAACTCACATAAAAAGCAACATTTTGCAATTGCCTGTGTGTGTGAAAAACTAGAAAGATTCAGTGCTTCAGATGCAGTTATTGAAAAGGTGCTTTGGATCATGCAGTGTTCCAGGAAAAGATGAAGCGGCTTTAAAGAACTGCAGATGGGGTTTATACTGGTGTTCCCATACGCTCTGAAGAACCTTTTCCATAGTATTTCTGAAGCAGTGCACTGATAATTAGCAGTTACATGGATTCCACACACACCTGAATCTGACTTGAACAGAATTTTTATTGAAATATCTGTTCTTCAAACTACTGTTTTTCTAAGATTGGATCTCAGTTTATAAAGTCAAGATTTTGTTTAACAGTTCATTAATAATTTGAATTGACAAAGTCTTTTTCTCTCTCGGTACTGAAACATTTTAAGTTGTCATGGAAATTTTCCCTCTATAGCCATTATTATTAAGTCAGGAATTAACCTTGTCTTCATTAGAGCTACACAATATTTCAGAAATACTTTGGAAAAAGTGCTTCAAAGCATAAGGAAGCATGAAAGTAGCACCTGTCTGTACCTTTTAAGCTGTTCCCTGCCCGCCACCCCAAGGATTATGCAGCTGCCTTCTTTAGCTGCCATGTAATCCTGAGAAAAAATGTAGCTGCTTTAAAAAGTTGCAGGCAGGTGACAAAAGTCTATTATGATGCTCCTTTTTGGAACTGAATCCAAAGCTTTGCACAGCTTTAGCACCCATGTGACTCCCACACATACATCAAAGGGCAGTTTCAGTGCTTATATTATAGTTACTTTTAATTGCAGCTCACTTTTTAAAATTAGATTTAATGTTAGATCAAGACCACTATATAAAATCAGGATTCATATCATGGTCTGGAATCTAAGTTTAAATTACTGTTTCCTACTTCTGGCAGAAATAGGAAAGTCATTTAACCTTAGATTATGTATTAGATTATTATTATGTATTATGTATAGATTACATGGTAAGCACTAAACAAGCTTTGAAACTGGTGTAGAAGAAGATTGTAAACATGTTGCTTATCCTTTTTCCAGATTATTAACTCCAAGCATGCTCACAATTTATTTCTTAATTTAAATGTTTATGCTACAAATTCATGGTATTAAGCTCTCGTCTTTTTCTGAATGGCAGAACTATACTCTGGCTGAACTTGATGAGAAGATCAATGCACTCAAGCAAACATTGCTGAGAAAAACAAATGAAGGGAGGCCCAAAGTGGTAAATCAGTTTCTTTGATTATGGCAATGAGACTTCATTATACTTTCATGCATATTTAACTTTTTTAGACTGAGTAATGTTTATCTAGCTTTTATGGTAGAAACTAAACACGCACATGAATTTATCTAATTCTTATTGGAAACTTGGATTAAGTAAACTTGGTTACTTCTCCAGACTGAGAATGAAGAACGCTTTGGAAATAGCATTATAAATATCTCTTCTGCATTACTGAAAAGGAGGATCTGTAGAATTTTTAATAAAAAAATAAAATATTTTGTTTTCAAGTTTTGTGTTTTATGCTGATGGAGCAAACACATTTCTGTTGAAATATAATTCTGGCAAGGAGTGTTAATGAAAATGTGACTGTTTATTTCACAAAGCTATGTAATACATGAAGGAAAATAAAGACTTCTTGTAACTATGAAATGTTGATGGTACACTTAAAGAGATGAGGATTCTTCTGTTGGAGAGAAACTGACCATCTGTAAGAGATTCCTTCATGAGTTAATATTAACAGCCTATTCTGTATGAAATTCATATATCACTTCAAGAGAAGAAGCACTCGCCAAGGGTATATGCATCCCTATCAAATCAAATGATGCCAGTAGTCCCCCCAGCCATCTATTGCTCACTCTGACCATGGCTTTTTGAAATCTTAAGGCTGAGTGTTCTCAGTTTTTTGTGAGTAGGATTTCTATAGGTAAAGTATACACTTGTCTGGGAAGTCAATACTGAAAGAAGGAAAAAGAGCACAATTATATATATAGTTATGTTCTGAGGTCTTCATAAAGAGCCAGTGTATAAACGCTGCCATTACCTACTTCATCCCTCAGCTTCCTGCCAGTAGAACTTGTGCTCAATCTTTGGCCTAATCTTCTTATATCACATTTCTCAATAGATAACGGAACAATGCCCTTTCCCCCCTCCCCAGAAGGCCATGATTGGTATACCAATCTTAGAGTAAGTAAGTAAAAAAATGTTGAGCGCTTTTCCAAAAAACGTTTCTTTAACCACAAAGCACTTGGGGAACTTGAGTAAATCTTTTTTTTTCAGTCTTACCTGTAAGTGAATTGATTGAAGGGAATGAGATAGATCTTAAAACCTGACATCTTTGAAGGACAAATAATGTTGAAGATACCACAAAGTTCTATAAACACTACTAGGGGCACTGACACGCCTTGCCATCTCCAAAATGTGCCTTTTACTTCTTTTGCAGGTTTCAGGAAGATGAAGTGGGCCATATATCTGTGGCTTGTGACCAATGTGTTCAGGCTTGTCACAATTATACATGGATATTTATAGGAAAATATCCCTCCCCCTCATCCACCAAATTTCTCTTTTTGTCTTCACTGTTTTCCCTTTAGAGAGAGAAAGCCCACAAGGGCAAATAATTCAACCAGTAATGTTTCTGAGGCAAGCATGCTTGCAGCTGTAGCATCAGTTGGGTTCTTTCCATGTGATCTCCATGGAACTGAATGTGTAATAATCACAGATACTATAGCAGCTCTTTAATTAGCTTACTTCCAGGCTAAGTTCAAGGTGCTGCTTCTTATGCTTGAAGCCTTGCACATTTTGGATGCAATATTTCCAAGGTAATAGGCCATCCTCTTACCTACTTCTCCAGTGACTGAATTCCCCCCCCCATCTTTGTTACAAGTGTTCATGCCTTTGGAGGCTAAATGCCATCCATAGATATAGCAAGTGGCAGCACATAGTTAACCTTAACTGATTAACCCCTCCCTCCCTCAAAATAATCAGAGATGAATCTTAGTACTTGGATGGGAGATCATCAGGAAAAGTCAGGACTATATGCTAGACTAGAAAGTACAAAACAAAACAGGACACCTGGAGTCAACCTCAGCTGGAGTGTGTCTTGGTAAAGCATAACTCTTGCTGTTTCAAACTTTTGGAATTAATTGCTGCTTGTGGTATGCCCTGTTCAGAAGCTTGACATCTATCTGCCTTTTAGGACAATCTTACATAAAAAACAAGCATTTCTAGCCCAAATCAATAGTGCCTAGATGTTTTACCATTGTGCATGTTGCCTTTTTGACTCAGTATGATAGCTGCAACGATACTGGAAAAATGTAGTTTGGCCTTATCAATTCTTGGCCTGGCAAACTCCAAATTAAACATATTATAAACGTGTTATATGGCTGTAGTTGGAGAGAATTTTGAAATTCCAATTCATTCAAAATACAAGTAAATGGCTTAACTGAGCTTGGGTTTTATGATAATGTTAAATCTCTGCATTTCCAAGTGCACTGATTTCCAGTGCATTTTATCAGTTAGAATCAAGATATTTGAGGGAACACTGAACTCCACTTATGTGGCCAGTAGACTAAAATCTTTAAAGCAGCTATTACTTTGGGTGCCATAACCTTCTGAGGAATAGTCCATTTTTATAAAGAGCTAATTTACATGTAGGGCCACCCCAGCCGTGGAATGCTGCTCCCAATGAGCTGTAAGAGCTATTAGAGTTTCCACTGGCTTGCATTATTCTCTGTCTTGATAAGGTAATGCTGCTGTTTCTTTCTTTGGAAGCTTTAATATAATTATGGTTGTCTAATGCAGTTCAGTTGAATTGAAACACATTATAAAGCAATAAAGAAAAATACTCAGGAACAAAACTTAATAGAAAAAAGAGTCAGAAAAGCAAAATGATACATAGATGTGAAAGGTTTTAATGGAATTCAGAGAAAATACACAGTGATAGTGATGAATCACAGTTGACTGAGCCAATCAGCTAATGTATTTCAAATATTAACTGGCAGAATAATCCTAAATTTGGAGGGAAGAAGGAAGTGAAACTTCCAGTGTGTAAAGGGGTGGGAGTGAAGGATTTCTCAACTCATCAGATCTTTTTTTAAAAATGTCTTTTGCCCGATCTTCCAGGTGGTCATGGGTGACTAACCTATTCCTGGGCTCCTTTAATACGGAATTTAATGTTTGAATCAAAAACTCCCATATCATTCCTGCTTCACCCCTGACGTCAGTGGTTATATGAATATGAGTTTCTTGAAACATAATTGGATTCTCAGTAGTAGACCCAGACATATATATTACCATTAAAGCTCCTGACTAGTAGCAAGAGGTCCCACAAAAAGCCATCTAAAAGGTTTAGCTTTACTCTTCATTCTTTTGTGTAATTCAAGCAGGTGTAACATATCATACTGAGCAATAATTTCTTAACACACAAAGGAATTGTACCTAGCATGGTTTAAGCCTATGTACCTCTTCCACTCTGTATTATTTCAGACTATAGAGTTGGAGTTCTTCCTATGTTATAATCTCATGGATCTGTGAATTAGATCCTGTGAATTATAACTGGAGTATATTAGAAAGTTCTTCATTTTACATACAATAGTAGCACCCTTTATTAGAATCTATACAAGTGATTCAGTGCTCATGAAATGAGAATCCAAGGGAAAAGGATAATTACTCCCACCCTCTTCAAGTGTGTGCTTTGATGCCTGAGAATAGAAGAGGTGGTTCTCATCTGTATTAACAGAATAGGAAGAACACTAGAATTTCACATCCTGAACTACAGGACAGAACATTTCACAAAGGAGTAAAGTCAGCTTTCTTCCATGTTTTGCAGTTATCTATATGTACAGCTTCGAAGAGTCTTCAGTACTGGTTTGGTTATTATTGTGTCTGTTTTTACAACACCTTTCACTCTTAGTAGAGTAAAAGTCAATAACTCTGTGTGAATGAGTCTGGCTGGCTTGCATTCTTGTTTTTAGTTTTATTTTGTAAGCTGCCCAGAGTAGTGGTAGATCAGGGTGGCCTATACATTTCATAAATAAATAAATAACCACATCATTATCTGGTTTTATAAAAGCTGTTCTTTGAAAATCATGACATGCTGCTTAAAAATAGTATTTTTAATAGCTTCCAAAGAGTATTCCAGATAGGTAATCTAACACACTGATTGGTCTTACATTATTGTCTAATTCTGGAATATCTGCTTTTGCAGTCAGTTCTTCAGGGAAAGGAGTGGTTCATCTCTAGGAGACTAATTTTCTATAGCTGAGTGCAGGATTTTAATAAATAAACCCAAAAGTGAAGTGCCTATTTGAACAGCCCTCATATCAGCAGGAAATATGAGTGGCTTGGGAAATTTGAACCATTCAGTATTCTGTCTAACATTGTTAAGAACAGTAATAGATTTTTTCCCTCAATAAACATAAGTGATCTCTTTGTTTGATTTTAATTAAGGAACTGTACTACCACTGAGTAGTTTTCACTCCTAAATGCTAAGCAAATAATTTAGAATAAAAACTTAAGAGGTAAGCAGATTTTTAAATAAATAAATAAAATTATGCTTGTCAAAGAGAAAACACACACAGCTCCCACTGGACCAACCCTACCATTAGTCAGAGTGAGCCAACTCTCAGGCAGCATGTGCTGCATGAAGGGGACATAATAGAAAGCTTTTTATTGGGTAGAATTAGGGTTAGTAGGTGTGGGTTGCAAAACTCCAGGCAACCACTAGATTGCAGCAAACAACTCTTTGCTACCCTCTAGAGGACATCTGGACTTTTGCCGTCCAGGTCTAGTTGGCCTACAGAATGGTGAGTGTGATTGAGCCAGGCCTAAACCATTCTAAGTAGTCTGCTTCCCCCAAGTACGGTAGAAGTTGATTTCCCTTTTCCTGGTTTTAATAAAAACTCAGTAGCTTCTGAATTAGGGATATTTCATTGTCAAGCACCACGACTATGGGCATAAACTTGTCAGCTTTCAGGGAAGATTGCAGTCAAGTAATAGGTACCCAAAAAACCACACTTGTTCATATAGTATATGATAATACAAAACAAAAGAAAAAGAGGTTGTTATTTTTAGTGCTGCTTGGAAAGTTGTGGGGATATTACCTGAATGACACCTACATTGTCTCAACCACACTGAATGTGCTTTGTTGAGTTGGTACTTGCAGGAGTCTGATAATACCAGTTGGGTCAGCAGCCCAGCCCAGAATTCAGGCATTGCTCATTGCATCCTGTCATCTTTCCCCCAAAATTTATACATGTGCAGAGTTTATACACATACAGGTACACTGCATTAAATGCATAAAACAGATAGAGATCTCAGAAGAGCACCTTTGGGAGTAGGATGAAAATACCATCATGTGCCATCATGATCAGTTGGTGGGAAAGGAACTGCTGACTTGCACAAATGTCTGTGACAGGTGCTGAGAATGCTGTCACAACGGCTTCAGCAAGAATCAAGTGACACAAGAGACCAATGTGTTTTTATTTGATTTATTATATGTACAACACCATGCTCCAGAAACTCCAGAGTCTACTACTACAAGTGCTACATAATAACATGCGCAGTGAGCTGCCTACTAAGCTAGCTGTATTTCAAGATATGCAGACTAAAATGTTGTCATAAAATGTACTTATGGAAATGAATACACACATAAACCTGATGCTTGTAAATGATCAATTGTGCTATTTTGTGGAATTGCAAAGTTAAATCTTGAATTAGATTTGTGCATCTCTACTTCGTTAATACTGTGGAGTTCTTGGTGCTTTCTGAGCTTGGTGGTTTGCTTGCAGACACTTCATTACCCAACTAGGTAACATTAGCAATGTGTTAATGCTACTAGAAGCTGTTAGGGTTAACACTTGTAACCTGGCCACATTTATTCCTAGTGTTAGTCAGAATGAGATGGTAGTTTCAGGTGATGGACCCTGTAAAAGTGGAACCATAACCAGCCAATATATGCACTGGTCTAGACTGCATCAACCAATTCAATCTGTTATCTTCAGACATGACAGACATCTAGGAGGAGCATTCAACTGTGGTTTTTGAGCTTCTAGGGATGTCTGCAGGGTATGGTCAAAAAGGTCAAGATGGCAGTTGTGGCAGCGCTGTGGAAACTGCTGTTTTTTATGCATGTCGTGTCTGCATAAAAACAGATGGAGTTTTGACTGCACCGTTTCTTGAATTTTTTTTTTTTTTTTTGCTATCCTGTGTGGACAACCTGTCAGCTTCCAAACCTGGGATGGTGAGGTAGGATCTTGTCCTTCAGTAGTGAAATCTTCAGCCAGGCTTCAAATCTCCTTGTAGCTTCCTATACTGAACTACAAATTGCAAACTGTTCATAATTTGAGTATTCAAGAGACCTTATTTTCCTGCACATATTCTTAAAAAAATCCTGCTTCTGAGTTTTTTAGAATACTTTTTAATATTTGCAAGTTGATTCCTGAACTCTAAAAAACCACAGAAACAGCACTGTGCACATTGTCATATATGCTATGGGGAAATTATAATATTCTGTGATTTATAATCTTAATGTATAACACTATAATATTAATATGTAGTTATGATTAATTATTTAGGGCTGTGCAAGGCCTCAAAGACAGGCTTTGCTTCAGCCAAAGCCTTCATCCAAGTGCCACTTGGAGCTGCTCCGCAAAATGGCATCTGGTACTTATAGAAATACCATCGGTACAAAAGATATGCAGCACTTACTCCAGAGAAGCAGGCATGGCTGGCTGGGGAACTCTAGGAGTTGAAGTCCACCTATCTTAAAGTTGCCAAGGTTGAGAAACACTGTCTAAGTGGAGGTGGACAAGCACCACATGGTACAGGTCTAATCTGTTTAAACACATTACAAATAGAGACATGCGCCATGGACAGCCATTACATACAAACACAATGGCAAAACAAAGCTTCCATTTTTATAAGGCTTTTATTTTGGAATTGTGGCAATGTTTGCCTCTATGCTTCTTAAGAGCAACCTACCACCCTCTGCCAGTAAGATTGGTATATTCCAACAGCAGGTAATAACATTTCCTGCATATGGAAAATACTTTATTCATTGTTCCCAGTGCAAGAACTAAACAGTTTACTGTACCTCTTTATGATTATTTCCAGATTTGTCCTTCCCAGAGAGGTGAGTGTAAGTATGGTATAAAATAATTGGCAAAGGAACAGAGCAAGAGTTAGGTAATCACCTTTGTAAATCTTGAAATGAAACAGTGCTTTGTCACGAACAAAACACTTAGAGCAGAAATGAAAAGAACAGGCATTGTTTAAAGCCTATTATTTAGAAATATCTAATTTTTAAAGGTTAATTAGTGTAATTTACCCATCTTGGGTTATTGAAAAGGTCCGTATGTGAACAGCAAACATCAGTGTTCAGGCTGTATCACTTTTCTCCCCCTGCTGATTCATCCACATCTGTTTTGCTTTTTATGACCACCTAATTGAGGCACAGATTTCTGTCCAATACAGATGGTCTACTATTGATAACTATTTGCATGCTGCTTATACTATTATTGTACTGAGTTTTATTCAGTGGCAAATAGAGGGGAATATAACAATGGCATGAACAATTCAGTTCGCTGGGAGATTAAAATAGATTTGTGAAGAAAATCCACAATAAAGATAAGTAAATTATTTATCAATATAGTTGACTGCTAGTAGTACAGCCAGTTACTTATGCCACAATATATTCTATTAATAGGGAATCTTAAACTAGCAGCCAGTCTAAATCAGCTACCATAAACTCATTCTTGCTGTAAAATGAGTTTATAGCAGCAAAATAACTCTTTCCTGACATCTAGTGGCCATCCAGACTTTTGCAGCCTACACCTGGTAGCTCTCCTATTCCTGTTCTACATCTGGCTTCCCCTCACTTTACTCAAGGGCCCCTCATCTACTGTTCCCCCTCATGACCACCTGAATCTCTCTAGCAGGGTCTTCCTAGGATACCTCGTCTACCGGAGGAGTCCCAGCTCTATATTGCTTTGTTTATCCCAAACTGTCTTTCCAGAGCTTCAAGCATGTATTGTACCCCTAAGCTGTGTTTTTCTTGTTTATTTGGATAACTACTGGCAGACGTGATTTCTCTTGAGCCTTAGAAGACTAAAGATATTGACTACATTTTAAATATATTCAAACACTGTTTGCATCCCTTGGCAAAGAATACACGCACACACATGCATACACGGATATTTCATTCATGCCCTTTATTGGGGTGTTTGGTGATACTCAAAGGGTTTAAGAATCCAAATCAAGCAACCAGCTCAAGCAACCTGCCACTAATTTTGTCCTGCCAAGTTTTTAACCTAAATGTGGTTGTACTGAATACATAGAGGGGTTCAATCTCTGACTACCTCTTGTTTGTGGGGGGAAAACAAAACAAAACAAAGTATTTTATTTCACAGGCAAGAAGTATAAGCAGCTTTTCTACTGCAGAGAAGAGCCTATTTGTGGGGTGATGACGGTTAGCGCAAGCAGTGTTCCAAGTTATCTTTGCTACTCAATCACGAGTAGACACTTTTACTAGCCTTTGACGCTTTAGATCAGTGCTAGCTAGTTCTTTGAATTAATTTTCCCGCACAGTTGAATGTTATCAGATGTATAGTATGTGTTTTGCCAAATTTCTGAAATTGCTTTATTCGAGCAGTAAGCTAAATATTGCTGCATTTGTCACTCACACCTCTGCCTGCCTCATGAAATTGTCTATTTGAAATGAAGCCTGATTTTTTTAATAAAATGGGCAAACGATTTGCCCAATTCAAGAAACAGAAGCATACTCTCCATATGAATTGAATAAAGTCTTTGCCTAATTCATGAAATCAGTGATGTCTTTGCATAATTCATGAAATAAGGAAAGCTTTTCATGAATCTGGCAAAGGCTTTTTTTCCTTATTTCCTGACATAGGCAATAGCATTCCCAATTTCATTAGGAAAAAAGACGAAAAAGGGGTTTTTGGAAGGGATTTTTTTTCATTGTTTTTAATCACCCTTTCCCTTATAATTAATATAATTATAACAACTTTTTTTTTCATTAGAGGAAGGTTAAGTTTAATTCATGGTTCAGGAAAAATTTACCATAAATGATGTTTCATATCAGTTATTGCATGGTTAAAGCAGCATTGTAAATAATATAAATGATATACTATCCTAGTATATTCTACGGGGATATTCTACAGACATACCAATAGTTGATTGTTGTATACCTAGTAATAAACCTATGAACACTTCTTTCCAAGATACCTTTAAGTAATCTCATTAGTTGAAAACTTCTCTTACTCTTTTTCTCCCCAAACAGAACTTACCATCAGCCTGATGCTTCACCTGGCAGAAATTCCAGATACTGTACCAGTGCTTAACATTTGGCACCCTCAGGCTACTGCAGTGAGGTTTCTATGACCTGGGGAAAAAACATTGAGCCTAAGATCCTAGAACCTGCCCCCACCAGCCAAGTGGGGCTGCAACACTCCCATTTAAAATTCCCCAAGATTGCTCCACTCCACTGTGGGAAATCAAGGGAAGAAGCTCTTTTAATTTTCCATAATGTAGTCAATTTAACATGGCAGCTTGTAGCTATCTGCAGTGACAGCCAGGTGCTCAGTCAGTAGGTTCACGGGAAGGCATTCAGCCAAGCCCTTCCTCAAAGCAGTGGCTAGCACTGCATTTGATGGTGCAGGATGAAGACAGGTTAGGAAAGTAGCAGCACTGCAATTTTAATAGAATCATTAATGGGAAGGATTGTTTAGGTCAGGGTTCCTCAACCTTGGTGACTTGAAGATGTGTGGACTTCAATTCCCAGAATTCCCCAGCCAACATTCTGGGAGTTGAAGTCCACACATCTTCAAGTCGCCAAGGTTGAGGAACCCTGGTTTAGGTCATCTAGCTCAATGCCCTGCCCTGCCCTTAAGCTATCCGATCTACCTCCCATCTGATAACTGCCCATGAAAGGGAGAAGGATTTAAGTGTGCTAGTGGACTATCAGCTGAACATGAGCAAGCAGTATGATGCAGCAACTAAAAAGGTAATGCTGAACTGCATTACTGGAGTACTAAAGTAAGGTTTAATCAGCTTCTATTCTTGATTGTATTGGTGGCAGGGTGGTGGCAGGAACCAGGTCAGGATGCCTGATCGGGGGTCCCAATGCTGGAGGAAAGTGATTGTGGTATCATTTTAGTCTGAACGTGGGTAGCTTTGCTCTGGAAAAGTGGGCACTGAAAGTGGAGGGGCTCAAGCTGGCACTGATCACCCAGTGCAATTAGATGAGTCAGGTGTCCATCAGCTGCATTAGCTATGAGGTCCGGAAGCTGCACAAAAAGTGATGCTGCCAAATGATGGCAGTTTTGAGGCCCTAGCTTGCTCCTACACTCTGGAAGGGAGCTTCATCCAAATCAAGGACTCTTGCCAGCTCCAACCATATCAGCAGAGCTAAGAGGGATGCCCAGCAGCCTCCTGATGGGGAAGGATGTCCTGCCTCCCAGCCTAAAGGTGCTTCTGAAATACCCAGACGCAGCTACACAAACTCAGTGCGTTGAGCCTCTTGTGCCCATTCTTACTTGGCTTGTTCCTGGGAGTTGTTCTGGTTACATTCCTCTTTTTACAGGCAGTCTGGAGTAGAGAAAACATTACAAGGAGAAGTTTTCATGTGTAAAGGAAACTTTGAGGCCTACTTGCTGCTGCTGTTCTTTAACAAGATCTCAGAGAAGAAATTGAGTCCACTTTTTTTTCTTTTGAAAGGAGCAGGATTGGAAGTTTGGTTGCGTTTGCTCGGGTAAAGTTGCATTTTCTTGTATTGCTTTTTAACCAGGATTTTTCCCCCTAGAATAACTTTCAGGAGGAAAACAACCATTTTAAGACTTATCTAAGCCTTTCTTGACCCTAATGAGGCCATTCCCATGCTAATGTTTCCTGGTGTCATACAGCCATTGCTTATAAATCAAGAATGAACACAGGCTTCCTTTTTTCCCATCTGATGGCTAGGAGATACTGTAAGAGACTAAGTTATTAGTGTTGAAATGGTTTGGAATAGGGCCCATATTCAAGGCTTTTACTGATATACCTGTGGGCTTAGGATGTTCACACCAGACAACGTGACACTGAATGCACAAAAATTCCATCAGGTTTGCATACACAAAGCTGGAGCTCTATCTTCTAGGCTTTCCTCTCCACTTTGGACAAGCTAAAAACCAGCATGTCCAGGCAGAGTGGGGAAGAAAGCCTAGAGGGTGAGTCTTAGCCTTTGACCCTGTATATATAAAGAGTCCTGCACTGCTGTCAGGACTCAGTTACATTCTGCATGGACAGGCCAGGCAGAGGAGTGAGGGTGGAGGTGTCACACAGTCATACAAAGGTTCGCCCAAGCAATGCCTGGAACAAATTTTTTAAAAAGTCAGAGATAAAAGATAAACATGAAATAATATAAAGTAAGGTTAAAGAAAAGGAAAGAGTAATGTGAAGTGAAAAGGTAAGAAAAGTATGAAAGGAAATACAAATAGAATTAAAAAGAAAAATAAATAGAAACGATATATAAAGAAGCGACTACTAATCTTCTTTACAGCGGTTACAAAGAAACATATCCTCTCTCCTCCCTTATTAAAATGACATCATTATTCTCTTCTTCCCCCAATCAACCCTTTTTTAATCAGCAAATCCATAAATCACCCGTTCATTTTTTTCCCCATTTCTGAAAAAAGTCCATAAGAGGTTTCCAGTCTTTAATAAAAGTATTTGTTGTCTTATCCCTGGTCAAACAAGTCAATTTTGCAAGTTCCGCAAGTTCCATCATCTTTACAGTCCATTCTTCCATTGTTGGTATTTCAGTATTTTTCCATCTTTGTGCAAACAACAGTCTCACTGCAGTTACCATACACAAAACCAATTTTCCATAAGTCTTTTCTAATTAGTTATCCCAGTAAAAACAGTCATAGTAATACCCAGATATTTTACTTTTTTCTCAATCTTAAAATCAGTTTTTTCAATCAGTTCTTTTTGATCTTCCATCTTCATATTTGTTAACATCTTCATTTTTTTTATTGATAATTTTAAATCCAGCTAATGTACCAAATTCTTTTAACTTTTCCATTAATATCTCTATTCCTTCCATAGGATTTTCCAAAATTAAAACCAGATCATCTGCAAATGCCCTTAGTTTATACACTTCTTTTTTGACCTTCACTCCAGCAATTTTCTCATCATGTCTTACATCTTTATTCAAAACTTCAAGAGCTAGAATGAATAGCAGTGGTGAAAGTGAGTATCCTTGCCTTGTCCCTTTTTGTATCTCACAGGATTTGGTCAGTTTTCCACTAACTATAATTTGTGCCTTTTGTAAAGTATATATCAATTTCATCCAGGATTTTAACCAAAAAGTCCAGTTCAAATTAACAAATACCTTTTCAGCATAAAAAAATCAACATGGCTTGTTTTTCATTATGCTGCTCCAAGTATTCTAATATATCAAGAGTATTTCTAATATTGTCTCTTAATTGCCTTTTAGGTAAAAAGCCACATTGTTCTTTATTCATCCTATCCTATCCTATTCATCCTTTCATCCTATTCATCATCATAAATATCTTAAAGTCATTATTCAGTAAAGATATTGGTCGATAATTTTTTGATAAGGTTGGGTCTTGACCTTCTTTAAGAATTAATGCTGTATTTTTACGTATCTGGTATCTTTCCATTGTCTAAAATAAAATTTATCATTTTTTTTTTAAGATTGTAAATGAATTGTAACAATTCATCTTCAAAGTATTTGTAATAAGAAGCCAGCAGACCATCTGGACCAGGCGCTTTCCCTATTTTAGTTTTTTTTTTTTTTAATGTCCTCACAGATTTCTCTTATTATTATAGATCTGTTCATTATCTGCTTTTGTTTATCCATTATCTTTGGTAAATTTTGTTTCTTTAAACATTCATCCACTTTTGCCAGGGACATTTCTTCTCCTTTATATAATTTTGTATAATACTGGTGAAATATTTTTCGCATACTCGTATAATCTGTTACCATAGTTTTACCAGTTTGTAGTTTTAGTATCATTTTCTTCTCACTTTTTCTTAATTTATATGCCAACCATTTCCCCAGCTTATTTGCAAACTCAACATTCTTCTGTTTCACAAAATTCATTTTTATTTCCATTTCTCTTATCCTTAACATAGAAAGCTGACACTGTAAAAGATTAATTCGCTGTGAGACATTTTTCCTTCCTTTTTAGCTCTTCCTTTTTCATCTTTATCTCCATTAAAATCTTTTGCATGTTCTCTTGTCTTTTTTCAATTTACTGTTTTGTTATATAAATTGCCCTCGCTTAAAGACTTTACTAGTGTCCCATACTGTCCTTATATCTGTGCCTTTATTAAGATTATTCTCAAAAAAACTCTTTCAGTTTCTTTTTACAATCCTCCATTATTGATTCTTTTTGTAACAAAGTCTCATTTAGCCTCCATCTATAAGTTCTAACTCTCCTGTTATACATTAGAGTCACTGGGTTTTATGATCTGAAAAAGTCTTTGGCAATATCTCCATTTTGTTAACACATGTAACAAGATTTTTAGAAATCCAAAACATATCTATTCTTGAGAAAGATCTGTGTCTTTCAGAGAAACAAGTATATTCTTTAGAATCACAGTTTTTATGTTGCATACATCTATACCTTTTTTTCCTTTTGGAGGGAGCATTTGCCCCATTTATATTCCATGTTAGGCATTTAAAATCCATGTTTAGCTGTAAATGTAGAAAAGTCTATACCTGTAGGGCCCAATGTAGTAGTCTCTTCCTCAGTCTCTTGCTGTACTTGCTGCATAATTCCTTCTTTTGGATCCACTTGCATCTCCTCTAATTCTTCTTTAAACCTTTCAAAGAAGTGTCTTGCCATTTGGACTGAGTTAAGTTGGAACCTCTGCTTCTTAAAAGTTAAAATCACTCCTTCCAGTTTATTCTAACAAAATGCTATCTTTTTCTGTTTGAGTTTATCAGTCAAAAATGTATATTATTTCCTCTTGTGAAATATTCTGATAGGCATTTCTTTGAGCACAGTTATGTCTGCCTTATTAATACTTAGCTTAATATTGAAATGTTGTTGCAGAACTTGGTCTCTTGTCTTCTTCCTGACAAAGTGCACAAGTATATCTCTTGGTACATTTCTTAACTCTGCATATCTTGTATTAATTCTGTACACTTTGTCCACTTCTGTATCTACATCTTCTTCATCCCATTCCAAAAATTTTGTTAAAGATTCAACAACCCTTTCTCTGATGTCTTCACCAGGTTCCTTTGGAACAGCTCTCAGTCTCAGACAAAATTCCTTCTCTCTTAATTCCAGTCGTGCCACATTATCTAAATCTTTTTCCATCTCTTGATTTATTATTTGTTTTATCTTCCAAAATTTCCATGTTATCTTTAATTTGTTTAACCTCTCTACTCATTTGTATTACAGATTCTTCAAATTTTTCATTCATCTTTTCTTCCATGTTTGCAAATCTTTCCTCCATTCTCCCTTCAAGGGTAGCCAGATCTCTTTTAACAGATTCTGCAACATTCTTCCCCAATTTTTTAAACATCCTTTTACTCCTCTGGAGTAATCCCTTTTTCTGTCACTTGCTCTGTTGACAGGCCTCTCCTCCCTTCTGTGAGTTTCACTGCTTTCCTGGTAGTAGCCATTTCTTTTCTTTAATTTGTAATCAGAAAGGAGCAGTAAAAGAGCCTTTTTTTCCCTCCCCATTTCCTTGTATCCTTAACTCTTTAGTCCCATTCAGCACTCTGTAGTTCTATAGTCAAATGATCTTTCACAACTTTCTCTTGTTTAATGAAGCCAACCAATCATTCCTTTTAGCAAGTCTAAACAGTCCTTGTTCCCACAGAGGTATGTAAGGTATGTATTATTTATTTAATTCAAAAATACTTTAAAGTAATATATTCCAAATTCAACTGTCCCCCTAATTCATTTGAAACTTTCTTTGTTCAAACTCTTGGCAAGCTTTTTGCTTTTAATTATTTTTAAATCCTTATAGTTGTTTCTTTACTTTTAATTTTAATCCAGGCTGAAGGATCACTCACCGGGTGGTTTAAATACTCTGCTGCTTGGAAGATTTAATTTATGGTAGTCACATGCAAAATTATAATTATTAGTAAAGGAAATATTACGGACAGATGTTCCAAAGGCTCTCTAATAGAAAGAAACAATAATAATAGATAGTTTGGGCAGCAATAGTAATAGATCTTTGGGCAGATCTCAAGATGGTATGGATCAGTAAGAAAATGGGGGATTCTGCTGTACGAAGATTCCAAATGGATCAGACATGGCTGAATCTGCATAGAGATAATGCATCTCAAAGTCAACAAAGCAGGCTTAAATACACAGAAATGAAAAAACAATTTTAGCACAATGCTAACTAGACATTTACCTATGTCTACCCAGGTAACAGTTGCTTCAGTCCAAACCTTCTTTCTGATTCAGTTTTACCTGTATTCACTGTTTGGTTTTCTGGCAATTCCCCACTTTAATCTAAGGCTGAAAGGATAATAGTGCTTACTTTTCTCTTCTCATGACCACAGCACACCAGACAATTTATTTTATTTATTTTTTCTTCTCCCAGTCTTAACATAACAAAGGCTTTTTTACCTGCCCATGGAGGAATTGAGGACAATCTTGCTTTCCTTTGTGAACAGTTGAAAGAGGCTGGGAGGGTGTTTTCAACACAATAACCACATTGTTCTGACTCCCTAAAATGACAAATGAATTTGTGTGACACCCCCAATGAATGTAATTAATAATTCCCAGTTATCTGCTATAATTCCCAGAAACGTTGAGAGTTGACATCCAGTTATCTGGAAGGCTGACTTAGAAAAATGACCTTTGCATCTAGAGTAATGACTATAATACACCCAAGCTAAGGCCACAACAAAGCCATAAGTCTCTTTGGTGTTGTTTTCCTGCAACATATTCATATGGGTGCCCTTCTGGAGACTCATGTTTATGGCTGTTCTGTAACAAACCTTTGGCTTTGTGCTTGGGAGTTTTTAGATCAGAATGTATATAGTTGTTGGAGAGACCAATCTCAGCATTCCTTTGAAAAGTCCGTTGAACAGGGTACTAATAATTTTTTTTTACTTGCTGCATTGCAATTGTACTGGATTGTTTACCATCAGTGAATATTTTCCTAGATTGTCATAGTAAATCCTGTGCTATGACTATATCAACAAAATGTTATTATTAAATTGATTTGTATTTTTTAATGCATTTGATAGGTTTAGTGCATTTCTTTTGATGTTTTGCCTGTTTTGATGTATAATTGGATGTAACCATTACTGTTATGGAAGAGTGACATAGAAATACTAAATTAAAAAATAAATCATTGATAGATTTGAGGTAGAATGATTGGATGAAAATTGTCCCTTAGACCTTGAAGAGTTTTTATCAAGCTCACTGAGTTAAGCTCATTATCTTCTCATTATCTCAGTACACTATGCTTGCTATTTCTCAGGGTAGCTGATCCATTAAAGAATGCTCCATTTGATTTGATACTTATTTGAATAAATTTAATTTTGTTGAAGGATTTATAGTGGTGGGCCACTAGTTTAATGCTGCTGACACTACTAGAATCCTGCACATATTTACCTGGAATTCCTATTGAACTTACTCACAGGTAAATATATGAAAGTGATTCTTACTTCTAAAAAAGAGCTACTTAAAATTGTGCTGGGTGATCACAGTAATGAGGTACTTTTTCCACTACCAAAAACATCTAACAGACAAGGATCAGATCCTTTCCTTTCCCTCCCTGCTCCGTGAAGAAGTTCATAATTGCTGTTCGAATAATGGGCCTTCCCAAAGGAGGTGATTTGAATGGCCCGAGCCACAATGCCCAAGTATATTTTAAGACCTTCAAGAACTGCCAATGACACCAAATTGTCTTTGCAACTTCATTAGGCCAGATCGAAATTCTTAGATTGTGAGGGGGGAGGGGATAGCAAAAGAGGAAACTTCATCCTTTGTCAAATATACTTTTGTGATCGTAGACTTTGCTAGGTTTACTGCATATCAAAACTGGTGCTTTCCGCTGCCATTAAGAACCAAGAGTGCCTCCACATTGTTAAATGGCTCGTTTCCGCTACCCTGTGACAAAACAGCTAGCTGGCTAGTCAGCCTTAGTCAGTGTCTATTTAAGGCAAAATGTCAAAAAAGAATGTCCTGCATTTGTGGCTCAACAATAACGAACATGGCTAAATCTGAAAATTCACAAAAGGAAGTGAACAGCTTTTTAAATTCTGAAGAACATTAGATTCTGGTATCCTTTTTGTTCCAATTGTTGTGGCTTAATACTATGAAAAGACCACCTGTTGGGCTGCCATTTTGTGATTGTATTAAATGCAGCAACTGCATAAAAGAACACTTTCCAAAATAACCTAGTATTATTATTCACTTATTTCACAGTAAATGTGCATTCAAGATCTGCCTTAAAGTAGAAGTCTTTTTCTTCCCCCTTCAGTGAAGTTTTAAGATGCATGTGCTCAGTAAAAGTGCACTTACTACAGATGTATGATGTAATAGTTCCAAGCATGACACTTTGAAATGAGCTCATATAAACTGATAAGATATAATTAAGCCTGCACTAACATAATGCTAAACGTCTGTAAACACAGAACATAAAGCAGTGATCATACTGATGCACCCATGAGGGTAATAAAAATTACAGTGACAGGACAATGTATTGATTTCTGAATCTTTACATAAGGAATAAGTAAATTTTTATAAAGTAGAATAATAGTATCAACATCCTGCAAATTATGGAATCTGCAACAATCAAAAGCAATGGGAACTACAGCATTATTGATTTCTGAAAGGCTGCAGCCTAAATGCTACAGTCTTGAAATCTCAGAATATAAACACATTAACATCTAAGTAACATTCCCAAACAGTCATCATGAAAGAGATGTGCACCATGCAAAACGACTTCAGTGAATAGTTTGCTTTTTATTCTCTTCAAAAAGAAAATCTAGTATAATGTGCTCGGCCAGAATGCTGCTGGGAAATGGAGTTTCAAACTTGGAAGTCATTAGGGTATTGTCCTAACATATTTAACTTACCAATAAAATTCTGGCCTTTATCTTAAGGCACATGGAGAATAATACCAGACCAAGAAAAGTTAAAAACTTTCAAAAGACAAACTCAGCCTATAGTGATTAGATGTCGATATCATTTTCTTGCCAACAATATGGAAGTGCTTTACTATTGCCTTATTCAAGGTTATATTTTTGACTTCCCAATCTAGACTAAAGCGGTAGGATGTCTTAGTGGTCTTCCATCGGAGTATCAACCCTGGTTGATCCAGCCAAGGTTGTCTTGATGCTGTTACCTTCTGGCCTGGTACAAATTCTGGCAAAGCACAAATTCCATAGCCAATACAAAGTATTGCACTAGTTCAATTTATGACAGGGAAGGTTCTAGTCTATAGATTCAGATGATCAATATTTCTTCATGTTTCAGTGTGAAGTAATGAAAATCAGTCAAATTGCAGATATTATTGTTCTTAACCAGTTAAGTTATAGCATTTATTTATTTATTTATGCTTTATTTATTTAATTTTTTTAATTTAAAATTTAAAATTTAATTTAAAATTTAATTTAAAAATAAATAAAATTTAAATAAATAAAATTAAATAAATTTATTTATTTATTTTCACAAGATCCCAGGTTTCCTATGCAGGGCTGGGAAATTCTTTTAAATTACTTCTCATTACGGTAGAATGAATAATACTGGACTAAATGGACCAATAGTCTGGCTTAGTATAAGGTGACTTCCTGTGCTCTGAATTCCTGTGCTTCTGCTTCTCATGTCCATTCACCAAACCATATTCCTTTCCACTGTTATGTACATTTCAAGGTTCTTGAGTTGGCCACAGTGAAGTCCTACAGCATATAACCATCTGCTCTTAACAGAGGAGAAAGTAGGAAGTAGGAAGCCTAGTCTGTTTCTGACTACAATTGCTGATCTTTAGTCTAGTTTAGTCTCTCCCTCCCCCCATTTGATCACATTGACTCTCAATCTAACTCTCTATGTATGAATGTGACTTTGGGCCTTCCAAATGATCCATTCTTCCCCTGCTCCAACAGAGCATTCACAAGCATTCACTCATTCACAAGAATACCCATGTCATCTTCTGCAAGGTTTCTTAGTTTTTGTCTAGTAAAAGCCAGACTGGTATTCTAAATCTGCATAACTGCTGAATATAGTGCATATGCGCAATCAAAGATAATTTACTTTTCAACAAGTGTGCGAAGGGCCCCGTTTCATGGTTGTGATGACACTGGTAGGTTTTTTTCAAGATCTCTTGGCTGTATTTATATATTTTTTGTATTGTTTTACTTGTTTGATTGTTTTTATTATTGTTAGCTGCCCAGAGTCACTGGTCTGAGAAGGGCAGCTATATAAATTGAATAAATAAATAAATAAATCATCAGTCTCATTCGGGTAGACTGCAGGTACATTTGTAAGGAAACAGCCATGCCAAAAGCTGTGAATTGATCAAAATTAAGGGAAAACAAGAGGAATGGGATAGAGAAAGATTCTGTAAAGAATTTGATCTTCTCATTGTTCACTATAATTCCAAAATGAACTTGAACAAAAAACAGAGGGTGGGCTTAACAGAATACCAGTCTTTTTAGCAGCTAACAG
This sequence comes from Liasis olivaceus, assembly GCA_030867105.1. Classification (NCBI taxonomy): domain Eukaryota; kingdom Metazoa; phylum Chordata; class Lepidosauria; order Squamata; family Pythonidae; genus Liasis; species Liasis olivaceus. The sequence goes on from CM061349.1 coordinate 50,325,769, forward strand.
GAGTGTGAGTTATCAGATACATGCAACCAAGAGGCATGGAGGCTGCCTTTTCATTTGATGGATAGTGCACTTTCAAGCACTGGAAAAAGCTTTTGTTCCTCTACACAGTATGTCTATTGAAATTAGAAGTGCTATATACAATGTAGTTGCAGACGGACCCAATTATTTTATTTTGCCTTTACTGAAGGGCAAACCTATAGATACTGAATCAAGGAAATTCCATTGAATCAAACAGGACATACCCCACTTATTTTGGATGAAGATCCATTGAACTCAATGGGATTGATTTTTGAGGGGATAACTATAGGAGCACGCTACAAGCACAGAACAGTTTGTACCTAACATTACATTTAAAAGAAAAGAAGGCCCCCAATGTGCAGTCCTTCCAAGGTTTCTTTCAGCAGGTAATTACTTCCCACCTTACTTCAATCATCCATGTTTCTTTATCAACCAACATTTAATATTTTATGGCTATTAAACTCATCTCCATCCATCCCCACCCCCCACTCCAACTTTAGATTTTGAGGTTTTATGGACTTTTTTTTGGTAACCTTTAAGGGTCTCCTGAATATAATGATAGTTCCCTCCAACTCAGTTTATTTTTATTTCTGTTGGAACTCATTACCTGAGAATGCCATTAGAGGGAGTGATTTGATTGATTCATTAACCCATTACATCTGTATAATATCACATCTGTTTTAAGAAATCATTTCAAAGTAAAGATCATAACTTTGTGTTGCACAAATGCTATCTGAGAAAAAGCATTCTGTTCTATGTGAGAGTGAAACAAAACTTCCTCTGAAACAGTGCTTGTCACCTGTAGTTTGGCAGCATTTTTATCAGAATAATTAATATTTAAATATATTGCCAGGTTCATAGAAGGAGTCTTTGAAGTTAGTTTTAAAAGTTTGATCTCACAAAATAATCAAATGAAAATTGTCATTCACTTGGACATACAGTACACTCAGAGCCAGAGTTAATATATTTTAAAAAAACCATTTTTTAAAAAAAAGAATCTTAATTTCATCCTTGAAGTTTAAAATAACAGTATGATGCTACTTCACACCTTTGGATCTATCACTCTTCATACTGAGATGCGGAAAACAATGGGTTTTGTATGTCAGCCAAAAGTGATTGATGACTCAAATATTCTTTATGCTGGGAGAAGAAAAGGTTTTCTTTAAGCTGCCTAACCCAGAGGGGGGGAAAGTAGTATACAATTGAGTAGTATACAATATGCCAGTATAAATTAGTATCTTGGTTTATTGTTCATTGCAATGTAAAGAGTCTGTACTATGCACTTAGCTATTGTGTTAGGGTCTTACGGAAACTGAATCCACCAAGCAGAAATGGCTTCTGTCTGAATAAAAAATATGTATCTTTAAGAGAAATCCAATGTGTTTGGAACCCTGAGGGTTAATGAGAGGTAAGATGGTGAAGGGGGATGAGATGAAGGGGATAAAAGAAGCTGAATAGATGAAAGAAGTGATTCAATGGGAGACATTGTTCATCTCAGCTAGGTGTCCGAAACAAACACAAAAAATAGGAACTGCTTTAACATTGGGAGGGAAAAAAATAGAACTTATACCACATATTAAAAAGCAAATAAGAAATAATAAAAGGCTTTCAGGCTTTTTCACTAGATCTCTAAAAAAATAAAGCAAGAGAGCAAGAAAGCAGAGAAATTGAATTCCTCTCTAAAGGTATCTCAGTCAGAAAGCTTCATTGTCTCCCTTTTCACATCAAGAATTTAATTTTGCATTTGCTTTGTCCATCTGGAAATACGTTTCCAGTTTCATGACACTGATTTTTTTCCTCCTCTTCCTCCTCCTCCTCCTCCTCCTCCTCCACTTTAGATAGACAATCCATATTGATGAACATTTAGTTCAAATTTAGTAGCTATGAAACATAATGTCTGTTTGCTGCTTCAGAGTTTGCCTATACTTTTGAACTACATGAACAGAATGAAGTTTTTATTCCTTAAATATCTGGCAAAACATTTTCTTACATGGTACCTTAGTCAATAAGCAGCTGATTCATTAATGTATCAATCAATTATTTCATGAGATCATGACACATCAATAATGATCAATCTCTAATTTAGTTTTTACAAACCATTTCTAGGAAACATTTACTTGGAAAAGATCCCAAATTTATGTAGCTTTAATATATGAATACTTTATTCTTATTTCAAAATAAGTGGATTGAAAATCTTAGTCATCTGTTAAATGTCATATATTTTGGCTTCCAAAGCAACAGAATGTATATATGACTAGGTTCACTCCAGTTCTCCAAGCATGAGAAGTTGCAGGTGTATAGAGTTTTCTTTGATGTGATTTTCTTTAGAAAGAAATTATGGTAGTTTATGGCATTTTGAAATATCTGAGTTCATTTATAATTATAAAGGTTAAGGGTTAGGTAAGAGGGGCACAGATTAAAACAGCCCAGTAGAGAGTTGGATGCAACATTCCCTATCTAATTTCTTGATATAATCTTTCATCCCTGGGTTTAAAATGGTTTCTCAAATCTCTTCTCTCTTCAGACATTCAAAAATTCAAATGAGGAGACAAGAAATAGCTGAAGACAGCCTATAACCATATTTGGTTGAACCTACTTGTGTGACAGCCTTGAAGGGCTAATAAGAACTAGTTAAGAAGTCACATGACAGTTTACATAGAATAATGTATTTAGCTAAAGTAATCTGATGGACTGCATACTGCAGATCCTAACTTGTAATAAGAAATTATGTCTTGGTTAGATACTAACTAGTTGACATTAGTCTGAATTAGGACTACTGTACCCTACTTGAGACAAAAACCTAGCTTTCTGGAGAAGGCTGTAATGCTGGAAAAGGTGGAAGGAAAGAAAAGATGACCAGCTACAAGGTGGATAGACTCAGTTACAGTGGCAATGGGTGCAATGTTGGAAGACCTCAAAGACCAGGTTAGGGACAGGTGGTCATGGAGAAAATCTGTATATTTGGTTACCAAGAGTTGACACTGACTTGATGGCATATAATCAATCAGTCAATCAATGAAAACCTTGAAAGAGAGGAACAGGAGGTGGAAGGGAGATTTTAACACCAGTTTCCAAAAAATGGCAACCAAAGTAATGCTATGACATGTACCTGTTGTTATAATGCAAGGAGGGGAATGTCCATACTAATATGTATGCAGCAGAATAGAATGGTGTAGTGGTTAAGGCATCAAGTTAGAAAACAGAAGACTGTGAGTTCTAGTCCCACCTTAGGCATGAATCCAGCTGGGTGACCTTGGGCCAGTCATGCTTTCTTAGCCCTAGGAAGGAGGCAATGGCAAACCACTTCTGAAAAACCTTGCCAAGAAAACTGCAGGGACTTGTCCAGACAGTGCCAGGAGTCAACACTGACTCAAAGGTGCGTGCACACACAGAATAGAATGGAGAGTACTTTCTAAAAGGGTGAAATAACTTTTAAAATAATATTGAATGTATTTCTATGATTTTTAAAACAAATAAACCTTTTAAATATGGCCTGCAGACAATCTGACTTGCTAGCCCATCAGGAAGACCCTGTCCCTAACAAAGAGATAATGGAAGTGCATTTGAGATATCTATATCTATAAAAGGGTTCTCCCCCCACCCCATATTCTGGGCTCCCACACCATGACATATAGTCCTCAGTATGCTTTCCTCAAGGTGAACTAGGTTCTCCATTACTGTTTATAGGGTGTTGCTTTAATACAAACTTGAGTGAAGGCATTTGCATTTATTGCATTTCTCATATAACCAATATAACACAACCAATATAACCAATATAGCATCAATCAATATTAGCATACAAGAGAAATGAATTTTTCTTTAAGATCTTAAAGAATGGAAGAGTTTTGGGAAGAGAAAAAGAGATCTAAGCTAGGAGTCATTTTTTTTTTAATAATTAAAAATTAGTTGGGACAGGAGTTTATAGTGTCAAGTGGCAGCCAAAAAGGCAGGGCCAGGAAAAGGAAGTGGGCGGAGTCAGGAAAAAAATCTTTAATTATAATTAAGTAAGCATTAATGTATGTAATGATTTTCTCCTTCTGTCATTACTAAAAATTACAATTTGGTGGCAACTTTTAGAGAGGCTCTGGGAGTCATACCCAAGGCTTTCACGGACTATATGTGGCCTTGGGATCTCAACTTGTCCACTCTTGGTTTATGGGGATATATAAACAAACTTAAACCATGGTTTCTCTCTCTGGTTTATTCCAGCCAAAAAATGTTATAATCACTACACAATGGCACAATGGCAGTCTTGGGTACTGGGAATCTTTTCTACTTAAATATGGCCATTCCAGATTTAATGCTGGTCTAGTTGGGTGTAGAGGGAGCTGTTTTATATCATGCCTGGCCATTGGGTCAGATAGCTCAGTTTTGTCTATACTGACTAGCCACAATTCATCTGGAAGTCTTTACTAAACTCATCTGAAAACATGGACCGAATCTACAATCTCCTGTGTGCAAATCTGTGCTCTATCATAGCCCTTCTGGGAAATAATTCTCTGTATTATATCTCCTGTATAAGAGTGCAGAAACATGTATCAACAAATACTTTGTAAGCAACTATATGTTTTGATTATATACTGAATATAAATTGTAGAGTTAGCGTATATGCATGCTATAAATAGAAAACCTAGGAAAATGATCTAGAACATTTTAAATTCTAATTGTTCACAGAATTTTATTAACCAATTTATGCACACAGGAGACCAGTTACATGGTGACTCCAATGGGTCTAAAAGGGTCAATTAAAAGTCAATTAGCAAGGGGGCTGAGAGGTTTGTGATTTGGTTGCACCACTTCATGCTTCTATTTCTACTATTCCTTTTTAAAAACTGTGGATAAAATGGGAACACCAGCTGCTTAATGCTAACACTGCAGTTCTATATCTATTGGCCTGGTAATCTACAGTGGATAACTGGCAGTTTCTTCACTGTTGGTTCTGTTATTCCTATTTATCAAGGGTTCTGTCAAATATTGAAATTTCATATGCATAATAATAAGACAATCAAAGTGAGTGGATCAGGTTTTGACAAGTTACACACTTACATTTTCCACGAAAAGCTCAAATGAAGATTCTGAATAGCAGCAATTCCAACTTGTTTCTTTACATGACCCGCTGCATAATCACTGAACGTTCTGAAGACTACTACTAAGGCCAGGGTCCTGGCATCTGTGGTCACTACGGCACATATAATTCTCCCATAGTGTATGTGCATCTCTGCCGCCCCTTTAAGTTATTTTTTAAAAATGGCTGAAATCTTGAAGGATTACTCTCCAGAGATATTGGTGTTCATGCCTGAAATAATGTAAATGTGGGGCACAGAAGCCAACATCTCACAAAATTTCAAGTGGGTACTAGAAAATCTCACAAGATATGACTGTCTCCTTAGATTGGGGTAATTAAAAAGAAACCTGGTTTTAGTCTGGCACCTGCTTCATCACCTGTAGAGCCTCCACAGACAAATAGAAGTCTGCAAACCACATGTTTGAACTATCTGGCCAGAGATTCTCTGAATTAAAGAGAATAACAACCAATAGCAGTGGACCTTGAAACGAGAAAAGAGTTTGTCTTCACCAATATAATATTGCCATATGTTCATTAGTAAATCATATTAAATCACCTGACATTTAATTTCTTAACACAACATAATGGCTTAATTACCATTTAACTCATGATATTTTCACAGTTATGGCTATTGTTTCTAGCACACAATGGGTAGCTTCATTATGAAAATGAGCTAAGTTATCATGTCAGGCAACCACAAACATTTTTTGTTTGTGTTAGTTAAAGCATTCATGCCATAACATCAAATTACCATTGGTGCTATAATCCATTGTTGAACTCATGATTCACATTTGTTTCACAGTCTTGAATTTATTCAGGTTTCCGTGTAATAAGTCTGTTCTGTTAATATTTTTTAGTCACCTGTATCTGGCACTTTTATTTATGGGACTGTCTCCCTCCATACCTGGTTGCATCCTAGGAAAATAAAGCAATATAGGCAATGTATCCCATTTTGGTTCCTCCTCTTCTACAGCTTGCCTGGTTTTTTTTCCTCCAATTACTTTCCCCTTGATCTATGATTACCACAGAAGATATTATTTTGGGGAAACAGAGGAAAAGTTTGGGAATAGTCTCATCAGTTTTTCCTCTGGTAAATGATTTTTAAACAAGTAGACCCTCCTATCAAGGCATCCATTTTATGAAATCACTCTCCCACCCATGGCAACCAGTTTTTGAGAGAAGCCATCACATGTTCTCCCATTTTTAAATGTATTCATCAAATTTGCATGCTACCGAATATTCAAGACTCAATGTTCCAAATGTACTTTACTGGTCCCAAAGGGTTTCTCCCTTCTCCTCCTTTAGTTGAATATCATTACTAACCTTGTACAGAACTTGGCTCTAAAAGTGGAAGGATCCAGATGTTAGGCAGTCTTGCCAAGTAGTTGGGAGCAGGTTAGCATTGCATAGGGATTTTGAGTTCTACAGCACTTCATCCCAAGTCTCTTGAACACACAAAAGCTAAGCACCTGGTTAGGACTGGAATGGAAGACCACCAGAAATCCCAGGACTGCAGGCTTGAATGCAAAGCTGAAAAAAACATACCCCCAAAGGCAGAAATAGCTAATCATCTCCGTGTGGTCACCGAGAAAACTAGTTGATATAGACTTGGCTTTAATTCTTTGTGCAACTTGGAAGCAATGGTGCAGGGGAAATACTACAGCAGAGATGGGCAGTGGATAATAAACCACAGAAAAACAAAAATAAATATCATTTGTTTTAAATGAATGGGTCTATGGATCCCACATTATTTCATAAAGAAAGTTCTAAGAAATACCATATACCTTAATACTGTTTTCAGCCTTTTAATCTATGCAGCCATATGAATGCTTTAGACTCCCCCATGCATATTCTAGGTGTGCAGGACAAGTAGCATGGAGATGCTTCTAAAAATGGATGAAGACAGGATTTGCCTACCTATCCATCTATCCGTCTGGAGTGCTTGAACTGCAAAACAGCCGTGTCAGAACTCAGATGGTTAACATTCACTTCTTGCTGTTTTATTGCATATTACTGTGCGCTCCTGAGCAGCAGGAGCAGATTCAAGCAATTACAATCAAGTCAGGGCACATGCCGTGGCTGAGCGACACGATCATGATGAGGATACTGATGAGGCACTTATCGAAAACCCCACATCATCCACACTCATCAGCCACAACATGTCACCCCAAATGAGGCCTCAGCTGCCTTCCAAAGGCTCATTGCACAGTCACACTGTTTATGGCTCTCTTTGGGCCCAGTTTGGATTTTACAGGCCAGGCTCAGTTCAAACAGAAGCTGACAAGTAGGTCAGGTCCAAGGGTTCAGGGTAGTTTCTCTCCCTGGCTGTCATCAGGGCCTGATGCATCTGCAGAATGAAAGCTGATTCCTGACTCTACTGGAAAGGATCATGGCAGCTTCTTAGCATGAGCATTATCAGCTGAAATTAAACAAATAAGTATCTGTATTCCTTTCATTTTTACTTATGAAAGTGGACACACTTTAACTAATAAAAATATTAATCTGATAACCATTGATAACATTAGGCAGCAATCCTATGCCATAGGTGCTGGTAATAAGTTCCATTTAATTTAACTAGAGTTTGGTTTGTGTAGCACTGCATTATTAATGATTTACATTCCATACCCTTCAAAGGCTGACTACAGTAAATGATTCCATCTCTTCTGATAATCTTTCAGCCATAAACCAGTTTTTTCTATTATGGAATGAAGCTGTTTTGTTTTGAATCAACTCAAAAATCTGATTTTAAGCACATAGTATTTTTTTAAAAAAATCAAAATAATATTTCAGTGCATGCCTGACATGTGCAAAACTGCTAAGAACTGCTTTGCTATATTTAGAGTAGCAAGAATTCATATAAAGTTCTGATCTGCCCATTATCCAAAAGATAAATATCAAATGCTTACGTATATGAATTTCCAAAAACTACTCAGACATTTGTTTGTTTGATTTACTAGATTTCTACCCACTGTAACCAAGAGACTCTAGGCAGTTTATAATAAAATCATCGAATACAACATCCATGCTAATAAAAAAGATAAATACAGTGCAATAGATTAAATGTCCATGTTAATAAACAAAAACAAGACAAAGCAGTAAATCAATAGTGATGCTTCATACCTGAAAGACTTTCTGAAAGAACTCTACTTTTAACAGCTTGAGAAAAGCCAATAATATGTGTGAGATTGTTCCAAAGTACAGGCAAAGTATCAGAAAGCCTTTCAAAGAGATTTTATGGTAATTGCTAAAAACTTGTATACAATGAGTCAAAAATAAGCTTCATTCAATTCACTAAGCAGCCACATCCCCAGGAGGGTCAAAACAGGCATGATAGCAGTTGCAGCATTCTAATCAAAGTCCCATTCTTTTGTACATGTGTCAGTGTGACACACACATACAAAGGGTGGGGTTTCAATCACAATGAAACAACCACCATCTTGCCTGTTTTGACCCTACTACCATCACTGAGCCTTCTTCCTAAACAAAATGACAGCTGTATTTAAGATCCAGTGATCTCAGTCATACTGACTTGGTCAGAATTATGCCCAAGAAGCATTTTCTTCCTGGAAAATACAAATTCAGAATTACAAAGTTCTCTTGACACAATATATAAAAGCACAGGAAAGATAACTGTGTCTCCTGGAGCATTGAGTCTTATTGGATAGTGACAAACAATCCTTCCTCCAAAGTGTTATAAAGTGCTTGGCTTAATTTTACATGCAGAAGATCTTAAATTTAATTCCCAGGATATGAAGAAGAAGGAGGAGGAGGAGAAGACCACCCTACTATTGCTGTATATCAGTATAGAATTACTACAGCTAATCTTTCAAGCCCAGCAGTTTGATCCAAATAAAATCAAATTTTGATTTGATCTGATGTAGTTGAATCAAGGAGCAATTCCTGCTTAATATTGACCTCCAGAGCTCCAGTCCCCATAGCAGTCTTCTCCTGGTAATCATGTATCATTGGCTTCCATGTTTGTTTCATTTGCAATCCAGACATTTAGATTCGATTGAGCCTAACTGGTATGTGGACTGTGGCCAAAGTTCCTGATCAGGGCCCCTGATCAATATATTCCCAGTGCACATGCAGAATTCAAACGCAGTTTCTACAGAATACCATTAACTTCAATGGACAAAGTACCTTCCTTTGGCAAAAGGCTGCCCACCTGGAGTTGCTTCCTGCACTGGAATTAATGGGAAAACTCTTATTGCCACTGGGAGATGCAGAATATTAGCAGCAAATACCTCAATCAGATCATATATATTTAGATAAATGTTGATATACAGTACCACCCAAATGAGAAATTACTCACTGTAATAATGAATGAGCTGCAAGCTTGGAATTGTGTGTAAAGGGAGATAAAAGAGTACAGAATAGCACACATTTCCTGTTAGGTGGCAATAAGATCTGAAAATGAGGACTCCCGAATAACAGGCTAACTGAAAAGAGGGTGACATAAGTTACTTTCATTAACTATAGGAAGCATAGAACTGTACATTGTTCAGAAATCAGGGTAGCCTGGAAAGTGCTGAGTTTTGGTCATGTAATATCTACCTATATCCGATCTATCATTCCTATCTTTCTATTATGAATTATTATGTATCATCAGCTGAATGAGAGTGATCTGTTTTGGGGTCATCATCTAACTCTTTGTGATGCACATTCTAAATTAGGCAACAGGGATGTGCCTTTCAAATGCAGATCATGTTTGCTTTAGAAGAGTAATGAGAACACTTGCCACTTTTGGAACATTTATGTGCTAGAAGTACTGTTAGCAGAAGAGCAGTTTAGATAAATTCAAGACTTTTTTTTTTGCTGATCACAAACATTAAGCTTCACACCTGAAGCCCTCAACCCCCTGCTGCGCTTTAATCCTAGCATCATTCACTGTTAGAGACTCAAAGCACTGTGCCACGGCTCTCAAACATTTGATTGCCCTTCGTTTGAATGCCACCACCTGCAAAAATGCGTTTTTATTCCCTTTGAGCCTCTTGAGGAGGAAGTAAAAAATGATAATTCATGGCAAACATTAATTAATTGTTTACAAGATGATCTTTTCTTTTTCTCTCTCTCCCAACTTATGTTCAGCAGACATATTGAGCGGCAAAACTCCCCTCTTCATGGCAGAGTTTGTCAAGAGGACTCCGTTGTTGTTTATCGCTCAAGCATGGGATAGACTGGAGGTCATTGTTTCTGCAGTTCAAGTAGCCTGTCTGGTTCTTGTTTGAAGAATGAAAGCGACATGCATGAGTTCTCCATTGTAAAAGGAACTACTGAGTCTCGGAAGGACCGGGCAATTTAACAATGTAAATAAACATTTTCTTCCATGTGATTTTTCTTCAAAGGTCAAGAGGAGCCACCGCTGTCTTTTAAAGATTCAAATTATGTCCAAATAACATATTGCTGAACTCATACAAAAAAAAGTTAGGAGCCACTTGTCTTACATGGCAGGCACAAGGGTGTCTACTCAGAAGTAAGTCCCCTGAATACAACAAGACTTAGTGGCAAGCAAATCTGTATAGGTTCGTGCCCTTCAGTTCAGCATCCCTGCTGAGACACATTTGCAGAGCAATACAGGTAGAGATCCAAACCTTCAATCCTGTCTATGCTTCTTTGAAAATAAGAACATAGTATAAGAACTTGAGCCTTTTTTCCATTTAAGAAATGTTCACTACTGCAACTTGTGACAGTGAAATCCATACTTTTACTGTGCATTGGTGAAGAAGTGATTCATTTGGTCTGTCCTGAATGTCCTACCATTTACTTTAATTTGGATTACTTTCTGTTCTAACCCTAGGGTAGAAGAAAAAGTCTGTTGCCTACCCAATCCTCATTGGTGTGTTTGAAGGTCACCCCAATTTTTACTGACTAAATATGCTATCTATTTCTGCAAATGTTGGGGCTCATCCAATCATACTGATACCTGTCCACACGTCTCAGTAGTCCTCTGTACTATTAAACAGCACCTGAAGTTTGTATTTGAGTTTGCTATTAGTATATCAGATCCACAAACATATACAAGATTTGATGAAGTCTTCAGTGGGAGAAGATTGGGAAATGTTGACTGAACTATGTTACCATTAGATCGGTGTTGAGCCATTTGTACAAAAGTACCCAACAAATATGACTCCGTGTTAAGCTAGTGGGAAGTGTCAAGTGGTGTATTATAGGGCTCTGTTCTAGGCCCTATGCTGTTCAATATATTTATAAATAACTTGGATGAGGAGGGTTAGAAGAAAAAATTAACCAATTTGCATGTGACACAAAAATAAGGAAGGAAAATAATGAAACGTTTGCAAGAAAAGAACCAAACTCAGAGAACCCCAAGGATTCCACAGTTCAACCCTGAGCTACACATATTCACCTCCATAAGGAAGATAGCAAACGCCTTCAAGGACAGTATTAAGATTCAAAAGGTTTTTGATAAGCTGGAATAATAACAGAAAACCGCAAACTGGATTTCCACAGGAAAAACACACAATTTCAACACAATCCTACATTTGGATAGGAAAAATCAAAGTCTTGAGTATAGAATGGTAGGGGTGGGGGGGATATTCTGGACAGCACTACATACAAAAAGGATCTGGTTGTCTTGGTGGATCACAAATCATACATGAGCCCTACAGCAAATGCAATCTTAGGCTGCATCATCAGAAATGTAGTATCAAGATCAAGATAAGTCATTGTTCTCCAGCTAAAATTTTGCACCCACTTCTAGACACCACCTTTTAGGAACTGGAGCATGTCCAAAGTAAAGCATCTAAGTCAATAGGGAGCCTGGAAGGAACTTAAGAATAATTGGACACATTAGGTAAGTTAGCCTGGAAAAAAGAAGACTTTGTGGAGACATGATCATTGTCTTTAAGTATTAAAGGATGTCATGTAGAAGACATGCAGAATTGTTCCAGACCAGACAAGAGACAATGGGTTTAAATTACAAGAAAGTAAATTTCACTAGGCCAGTACAAAATGCAGTGATGTGAAAATGACAAAATATGCATTGTGATGTCACAATGCAAACCTGGCCTTTTGGACTTGCATCTCATTGTCTGAAGCAAGTATGTAATCATACAGTTTGTGTTGCCCTGCTTCCTCACTTCTTTGTGCAGAAGCCTTGGTACATCAGAAAGTTTCCTAGTGGAAAGAACACAAATGAACGAATGAAAGACAGAATTTTTCCACTAGGGACGTTTTATTTTCCTATAGCAGTAGCGTAAAGACTTTTGTCTTCCTATTACAGTTGGTGCAGTTACATAGCAGTGAATAATGCCAAACCAGTTTCTAAATATATTTAGCTAAGCAATTTCAGATCTTGGACATAAAGGGATGACTGGGGTGGGGTGGGGAGAAACATTTTTATATGGTAATACATATTAACCAATGATTACATATTTGAGGACACTTCTTATTTTGTTCAGTGGTGCTGCCCTGGATTTTTATCCCATAGTGTTGCCTCAATGGCAACCTAGTCTCTGGACTCCAAAAGGGCTTCTCCATACCACAGTTCACTGGTAAGCCCTTTGTTTCCTCACTTTCCTCCACTCCTCCTTTGTCCAACTGGTCACAGGTCACTTCACCCCTATGTAACATCTTCCTGCTTGCTACAGTCTATGCCTCTCAAGCAGTGTCACTTCAGTGCCTGGATCTGATTCTTCCTTGTTTCTGCACGTTGTTCCTACTTTAGCTCTTGCCCCAGCCTCTTCCCATTTCTCTTTTGTTCTGGTTATGGCTGCCTCTCTTGTTTAGTTATGCTTTGTGACAAAATGCCTTAGCCTCCCCAGAAATATTAAATCAAATCAGTTTCTCAAGAGGTTTGCAGTACAGCTTCGATTTGGAAATTCGATTGAAAGGCAGTTTGATCAAATCTCCAAATTGAGTTGACTTTCGGAATCAAAAGCCCCCTTTGGGCTTGAATTTACAAATTGATATTAACAGTTGAAATAAATCAAATCCGTGATTCAATTAGAACCTGATTGGATTGACCTGCACACTCCTAATTTGCAGCTGTTAAATTTTGGTATGTGCACATACTGCTCTCTAGCAGCAGAGGAGATTTTCCTTTTCAGGCACTCTGATTTTGTTTAACTTACACGCTGAGAGACATAGACAACTAAAGGGACATTTTCCATTAAATGTACATTAAATATCTTGATTTTATTAGAACAGAAGCAGGCTGAGCACAGTTTCTTCCAGTTTTTTAAAACCAACCCCCTAGATAGCATTATGCGGCTATCTCTCTACCAAATAACAAAACGAATAACCTCTACTTTCCCCCACAGATTAGTTATTCTAAGATCCCTGGAACCATTTAGGGTTGTTTTGCAGGACTGACTTTCCAAAACTGAGCAAGTGCCTGATCAGTTTCTCTCCATTTTGAAGAACTAGGAACTAATCAGGCAGATGTTCAGATGAGAGATTGCAGGTTTTCTTGCGTCTGTCGGTGTGTTACTTCAGACTGGCTGATCTTTCTTGAATTAACCCTTGACTATAGCCCTTGGCTTAATTTCTGCAATGAAAATTGCTTTCTGTGTAATGATTTATAGAACTATTGCTGCTGGAAAGTCAAATGTAATATGGCGGGGTTCTGTTAGAAAGTAGTGCTTTTCCTCCCTCCTCTTAGGATGTGATTGTCATTAGACATTTGAGGGTGATTATGTAAAGATCTAATGATACTGTAAAATCAAAGACTATGGCAGGAGGAATCTTCACTGGGGTCCCTCTCTGAATGTTGTCATTTTCAGCTTGAAAACAACGAAACCCACAACTCAGTGCAATTGCTCAAGCACTGTTTTCTTTATGCATTCCTACTGTGTTGTGTTGATATAGCTATTATTTTAAACTCTGTATGTCAGTAAATAACCAAAATATAATTTTAAACCTCCTGGGGTATTCATTTTAAGTGAGAAAGTAGTAGCATTCTAACCCTTCTGTACCAAAAGCCCTCCGGGTCTGTGCATCCTCCCTCTTCCTTCTGCTTTGATGTAGTGGCTTGGTAGTTACTCTGCCACTATCTACCTTTCGGTGGGGGGCACTCCCTTGCCATCCTCCTCCTAATCCCAGTGTGTGGGAGAGAGATGGTTCCCACAAATGGTGTTGCTCTTCTGGCAAATTGAAAAGGAAAAAATGAAATAAGTTCTACAGTGCCACTTCCTGGCCCTACAGCTAGCAAAACTAGCTCATCCCTCTATCTTTTGGGAAACAGACCAATTTCACAAATGATAAATAAAATCAAACATTATTTTTTTAAAAAAAGATTGTGTTAAAATCCCCTTTTTAATTTTAATTGGTCACATCAAACCATTCAGTGGCAAAGGAGATAAAATATAGAACTGTGCATATTTCAGATTGGGACTTAGATCTCAACTTTCATAAAAAAAATGTAAAGGAAGATACAAGGCATTAGACAGACCACAAAAAGCTGGTCATTTGCTCCTAATTTAATGTCACCTCTGTGGTAAAGCAGTTCCAAGTTGCATGAAACACACAACTACTGCGCTTGTACAGAAAAAATAAATATCAAAGCATAAGATTAGACTTAAACACATAGAATCACAATAAAATTTAATCTTATGCAATTTCTAGCTGAATTGTTTTACCAATCCTTTAAGAGATAACCATTTCCTGAACAGATTTCTCTTTGTCCCAGTTAATCCTGGACCTCTCCGCTAGATCCCCATGGATTCTGGTCAATTAATTCTGAAGCTTCAGGGGAGGGAGAATGAATCCAGTTTCTCTTCCCAGCTTTGGCTCCCACTATCTGCTCTCATTTTAAACATTTTACTAATCAAAAAGGAGGAAGGTTGGGGTAACCCTAAACCATGCCTCAATTGTCTTGAACAGTGTTTCTCAACGTTGGCAATGTTAAGATGTGTGGACTTCAACTCCCAGAATTCCCCAGCTAGCCTTGCTGGCTGGGGAATTCTGGGAGTTGAAGCCACACATCTTCAGGCTGCCAAGGTTGAGAAACACTGGTCTTGAATATTGACTGGAACTTGAACATGTGGGGTGGTGGATTGCTTGCTCATTTATTACTCAGTGGTTTCTATTTCATATTCAAACTGTCAATTGCATTTTCCAGGAAAATCTGATAAAAACGAAGGCATTTTGAGCAAAAACAGAAATGTTTTGGAGTGTTTCTGGCTTTGAAACCCAACATATCTGGAAAGTACCACTGGGAAGGATATGCAATAAATCCTTACTTGGAAGGAAATACTTTCATACTCAGTTTGAGTAGATAAAACCAGGATTGCGTTGTGAATCGATGACTGTAATAACATAACATGCTTAATCTGGTTACTGAATTAACTAATTTTCAGGTTCGTACAATACATTGAACTGTAAACTAACTGAAGGGGCTGGGTTTGCACAACATACCAAGCTACAGAATGCGTAACTAAGGTTTTCACTAAACAAGTTTGGTATGTTGCGTGAATACAATTGCTAAGTCTGTAACTAAGCATATTGTGTCAATGCAGCCTGTGTAGTCAATGAATTACCCAAACTGTCTGGCTCCAAAATTGTTACCCTGTTGCAGAACTGTACTAAATTACCATCTAATTTATAAGAATATGTTTATCCTCATATACTTTTATTCTTCGGATTTTGCTCTATGTGAAAAATCTAAACCAAACTGGCAGAGTACAAGGTCTGCCCTTTAGGAGACATGTCTTTCTTATGCTCCCTAAACAACTCTGGGCTTTCAGATTCCAAATTAGAAGCCCTTCGATCAGGGCTACAAGGCTGAAAATCGATTTCATATTTTCTGAGTTAATACTGTGTCTTGCACTTAACAGACATAGAGACTAATAAGGTATGCAGAAGGAGTAAAAAGCAGCGCACACACAAAAATTGAGGCCTTAGCCTTGGCGATGATCCAGCACAATGATGTTTCAACCAGATTCGGGGAAAAAAAATCAATAACATCTGTGGTATAATGGTTAATTAAAGAAGCTCTTCAGCCGAAGCTCAAGACGAGAGGCCCGGCCTGCAATTCAGGCAGCTGAAGCTTGATTATCAGGAAAGAATGCTTTTTAGCTATGAGTGGATAGGCCAAAAGCTGCAATGAGTAGAAAGGGGAAGAGAAACTGCTTTGATTTTAACTTTTTTAATGTAATCAATACCTGGTTTTCGCCTGCATTAGGAACCAAAATCTGCTCCCAAACTTCCTCAGCATTTCTAGATGCTACTTTTTGAAAAAAACAGGATCAAGTCATCAACAGCAGCAACAAAAGTGCCTGGGAGATGTGCCAGCTGTGGAGATAATCTTCTAAAATAACAAAACCCAGTTCTCTGTTGCCAGTTTCCATTTGTGCGGCTGCCACATTTCACACAACTTTAGAACCTCCTGTTTTGTACTTGTTTCATGGTGGAAGATGATAGCACAGAGCAACAGTTAATAAAGGCATTTCCTTTTTGGATAAAAGATATAAATACCTTTGTATTTACTAAGCAGTTTATTAACTCTGTAACTATGAAAATGACACAAGAAGTGAAAATTCAGTGACAGATCATTGTAGTGAATGGAAAAGTTTAACTCTCAAATGTTTGCAATAGACAGAGGCCAAGAAGCTGGCCAAGAAGAGAAAAACATCAAATTTTCCCCTGCCCCTACATTCAGGTTAAATTGGTTTTTCATATCTCCCATCCCACCATATGGTTTTCGTAGCATAGCTTTCATTCTAGGTTGATAATGATTACTTCCTTTCCTTTGTGTGTCACATCACCTCATCCAGGCTTTGGAGAAATTGTATTGAGACTGATGTTGGTAAACCAAAGAATGATCTCTTTCTTCATCTATCTACTTGAATTCTGGGATCATCTTCAGAAACTCTTGGATATTCTTAGGCAGGAAATAAGGTGGATAGCTGCTAAGGAGAAGACCTTTGCATAGATGGTTGCTAAGAATTTTTCTTTTTACTGTTTAGGTCTTCCATCAGGTCTTCCATATCATAGGATTCACTGAATATGCACAAGGGATTTCCAAACAGCCATTGTATGAAGCAGTCTTACATAATTTCTAGTGATATACCCAGTAGATATTAAAGAGCCACAAACTCTTTTTTATTTTTCTATACAGGTTACTGGTGTATGCAGAATATGTGCTTAATAATGAAGCTTAATTGCCTTCTGTACTGTCTTTTCAAAACTGACATTGACAACAACATAGTGTGACATTGGAAAAATGTCCTTTTTGTATGGTAATTGGTTTGTTCTTCTGGTCTGGACTGAGAGGATAATGCAACTGAAATTGCTTAGCATTTACTGATGAATTACAAATAATGCTGAAAACAAATGTTACAAGTGTGAGAGTGAAATTCATTTAGCACCATCTTATGGCAATCTTAAACTTTCCTTATTATGAGAATCCATAATCCTAGTTAGGTGCTTGGATTTATTTTGGTCACAAAGAAAGCTACTTAATTCCAGGTCAGGTTATTGTCTCAAGTAACCAGGATTTCTACTAGCATCCCCAATGTCTTTTGTTACAATCCAGGGTCTCTTGTAGGGCTCCCCCCACTGTTTCCTCCTGGAACCCTTTTATGTTAGGAATGGAACCTGAACACGCAGAGTAAGCACTCTCATGTAGAGTGAGGATTCTTCCCAGCTGAAACCAAGTCACGGAAAATTTTAAGAGTAATACACAAATCTTTCCGAGAATCTCTCTCAGAGGTTCTAGTAGACAGTCCTTGGTATAAACCTGAATTCATAGAGCATATATAGTGCTAAATTGCTTCCTATCAAAAAAGAGCAAAGCAAGTCCATTTTCTTTTAATTTGTATATTATAATAGCATTTTGTTATTATAATGTTATTGTTGCATTTATTCTTACAACAAGGATAAACTGTGAGGTAGGTAGGACAGAGAGGTAATAACTGGCCTAAACTCCACCCAGTGTGAAGATGGACTTCAATCATCTAAGTCTTGGTAGCATAATTGCCAAAAACTTCAAATATCAGTGATAAGATTCAGTTTTCTTGATATAAACTGAAATTTTATGTCAGTTCCTCCACTAACATTTTCTTATTTGTTTATGCCTTCTTACCTTTATAACCAGCCTTTTCCCTTAAGTAGGCGCCCCTCATTTTATCTCTATCACAACCCAGCGAGATAGTTGTGGTGAAAGGATGAATAGACCAAAGTCACTTAATGAGCTCAGCGAATGAATGAATGAATGAATGGGGATGTAAACCAGGTGCTCCTCAGTCCAAATCCAACACCTTGATCACTATTCTCATCTGGCTTACTTATAGTCTAAATTGTTCAGAATCCTTTACAGTTAACCTACCAAATGCAGGGAAAGGCAGGTTCCACTTTGCACTTGCTCAATGGATAAATTTCAGAGAAAGGCAAGCATGCATAAGTAGGTTCTCGACAAGGAGTATATAGAGAACAATGGAGGCTGCTATTACAATGCTACCCTCTCACCAGAAAAATGTGTGTCTGCACACACAATTTGCTTTTATTTTATTTTATCCTGTGGAATACCAGGATACGTCTAGAGCAAGCTTCCTCAGCTTGCTTCCCTCTAGAAGTGTTGGCACGAAATTACCCAGCATTTTCATCTGTGATGCTTTAGGATTACGTACCTCTTGGAGTTAGTAAGATTGACTTTAGAAAACAAATTCAGGATTAAAGTGCAAAAAGAGTGAGAGAAAAATAACAATATATGAGCCAAGTATTTCAGAGCTGTACTTTGTATGGGTATTGTGAGCTGAATAGAGAATATAAAGAGACATGAACTTGTCTACATCTGCAAGAAAATGGTTTAACAGCATCAACAGGAAATATCATACATTGCAAGGCGCATGCACAATCCCTACATGATAGTGGAGAACAGGCAGTCATTAACAAGGTGTAGGGAATGTGTAAAACATGTCAAATGCCTTTTCAGCTTTCAGTGCTTTCAGCCAGTCCCAATATTCCTAGGACTATGCAAAATGAAAAGCAGTTCATGAAAATCCCTGTGTACATTTCCAGTGAATGTATATTCTTTACACCTTGATATGAAAGTGTACAATTACTAATGATGGCTGGGAATTCTAATTCATTGTCTCCAGAAGGCACCACCAGTTTAGGGAAGGCTGGTCTAGTAGCAGCATCAGCATCATATATAAGCAAAACCACTCCCAGCTGCACTATCAGCCTACACATTATTTGCATATATTTTCCATGTAGACTTCTTATAAACAAATCTAAGATTCCACATGCTGTAGTACACAGATTAGGACTAGATTATATACCAAATAGTATTTTCTCATTTCTGACCCTTCTATTCAGATGTGTCAGGTTCACATCTCCCATGTTGCTATAATGCTTCTGTAAATGCTGATTAATAAGTAGTCATCTCTTCATCCAGAGCCAGCGTATTCTTGTTTGCATTATTCTATTCTTTCTGTGATTACAGAAATTAAAGTATAAAAGACGTAAGTCATGTCAGGCCTTGCAAATGTCAATGTTTGTTTCCTCTGTATTATTATATTTTAATGTATCCATTCAAATAAGTTTGTCAAGACATTCATATAGTGGTGTAGAGTGCACTAACATGATTTTAAGTAAAGTGAGAATTAATGCTAGGCAGTACAATTCTGTGTGTGATATTCAGAAGTCCCCCATGTTTAGTAGAGCTTACTCCTTAGTAAGCATGTTTAGGATTTCAGCTTTATTTTTTTTAAAGTGCTTTGTAATGCCTACTGCTTGGCCACCATGTGCTCATACTGTGCTCTAAAACCCAGTCTTTCTTGAAAGCAGCAGCTGGTATTTCCATTTTAAATGAGCTGTAATTCCCAACTGTATATGTTATTAATGGCAAGTGAAGGAGTAAGTATCCTTAGGATTCATAAAGTTCCAGGGGGATAGCAAACTCCCAACTGAACAGCTGAGATCAAAATAAAAATGCACAGCACTGTCACTGCTTCTCCCATCAGGCAGGTTCTCAGTCCTGCAGATAGCCAAAATGAAATAGTTATTTGGGAGAGGGGGGATTTATTATCCTTATTCTGCCCCTGACATTTCAAGCTGTGATGGTTTGGTTACCTCTCTACAGTTGCCCAGTGTTGTAGGCCTCTGAATCATTGTTAATTGAATGTAATTTGCTGTTTTAGCTGCAAAGTAAGTGAAGGGTCAAAGATACATGATATTCATGTCAATTCTGCCTGTCTTGCTATTTCACTCCAAAGAGCCCCGAGCACAAACTCAGGACAGTTCTGTCTGAACTGTATAGTTCAGGTCTATAGCTGTAGAACAAATTCCTTGCACTTCATGAAACATCACAATGGAAAATTCCCAACACCTTGAATATGTGTCGGGCGGAAGGTGTGGGAGGGAAGGAGATGAGAGTGAGAGTGAGAGAGAGACTTAAATAGACTGTTTTGGGAAACAAAAGAGGTTGAGGTGTTCAGAATGTGGATTCATGAGAGTTCTGCAATGTTTGAAAAGATCCACAGTAACAAAACATCTTTGTTTATTTGCAGCCTACCTACACCCCTGAATATGCATAAGATGAAAATAGTATTTATCACTTTTCTGTATTTATTTATTTAGCGCATGTTTATACCACTGACACCCATGGGACTCATGATAATTTACAATAACAACCCAAAACAGGAATAAGACCAGAATAATAGCAGACAAAAGAATGAAAATCCTAAAGAAAGGAGGTGGGATGGGGTCTGGGTTTTCTGTTACAAAATGGGAAGTCTTGGGAAAGCCTCTATATCTCACTGAAGTGATTCAGCCATGGGAGCCTTGCTATAAGTGTGTGTGTGTTGACTCCCAGCGGCTGCGTGTACAAGTCCCTTAAACCACTACACCAAACTCCCAGCATTGTTCTTTATCAGTTAGCAGTGATTCTGATGTCATCTCTTCTTCCATTATGCAAGCAGTCTCTAGATACTCATCCAGTCGCATGGAAGAAAGGGATGTTTATTTAATTATTTATTAAGCAAATTTATATAGCCTCCCATCTCACCAAAAGCGACTCTGGGCGGCGTACAACAGATAATACAGAGATGTATGATCATCCTCATAAAGATAGAAAAATTATCAGAATGCTTCAAGTCAGCAGCCAGGCACTATGTCATCAAGTCTCTGCTTGTTGCTCCTGAATGCTGTGAAAGATCATCAGTGTGCTAGAGGGAAGGGACTTCCACCACTTCTCCACCAGGCTTTTACTGCTTCTGATAAATGTATGAACTACGTACTGCCTAGTGTTTTCATTGTTGAACTGTGCTCACTATAAAGAAATCGGCTATTTTAGCAGATTACTTAGAGCCTTTGTTTATTTTTCTTTGCTGCTCTGAGAGCTGTACAAGAAGTTGGGCATCATGTATCTGCTTTAGAAGAGCAGTGTACTTGTTCGCCATACTGACAAATCTCCCACTGAGCTCTCATCTCTAGCAAAGTGCAGTGATGTTGCACAAATGAATAACTTGTACAGTGAGACTGGGAATCTTTGAACAGTGACAGTAGCAGGGCTAAGGATCTCAGAAAGGGAAGATGCTCCTAAAATGTACTTTCTGAAAAGTGAAGCTTTGAGATAAAAGCCTTTGATGGATTTCTGGAAGGAACTGTATGCAGGCTACCTATACATTCTGCACAACAAGGAAATAGTTATTCTTACAGAGGGTAGGTATAGGTCAGTGAATAAGGACTGATTGCAGAATATAATGGATTGTATGTAATTCATTTCAATATATCCTTAACAATCTGCACACATTTGCCAATCAAATGTGCCGGTACATGGTAGATTATGCAGAGTAATTTGTTTAATCCACACCCAAGATTGTGTGGCAGGCTGAGACTTGTTCAGTTAATTCATACTTGATAACAATAATATGCAACATACAACCAACATATACAACTGTTTCAAACAGGTGACAGTTTCATACATATATTTATATGGAACAAGTATTCCATCAAATGAATTATACAGGTGAAACTCGAAAAATTAGAATATCGTGCAAATGTTCATTTATGTCAGTATGGCAACTCAAAAGGTGAAACCAATATATGAGATAGACGCATTACATGCAAAGCAAGATATGTCAAGCCTTACTTTGGTATAATTGTGATGATTATGGCGTACAGCTTATGAAAACCCCAAATTCACAATCTCAGAAAATTAGAATAGTGTGAAAAGGTTGAATATTCTAGGCTCAAAGTGTCCCACTCTAATTAGCTAATGAATCCATAACACCTGTAAAGGGTTCCTGAGCCTTTAAATGGTCTCTCAGGCTAGTTCAGTAGGAATCACAAGCATGGGAAAGACTGCTGACCTGACAGTTGTGCAGAAAACCATCATTGACACCCTCCATAAGGAGGGAAAGCCCCAAAAGGTAATTGCAAAAGAAGTTGGATGTTCCCAAAGTGCTGTATCAAAGCACATCAATAGAAGGTTATGTGGAAGGGAAAAGTGTGGTAGACAAAGGTGCACAAGCAGCAGGGATGAGCGCAGCCTGGAGAGGATTGTCAGGAAAAGGCCATTCAAAAGTGTTGGGGACTTTCACAAGGAGTGGACTGAGGCTGGAGTTAGTGCATCAAGAGCTACCACACACAGACGGATCCTGGACATGGGCTTCAAATGTCGTATTCCTCTTGTCAAGCCGCTCCTGAACAACAAACAACGTCAGAAGCGTCTTACCTGGGCTAGAGACAAAAAGAACTGGTCTGTTGCCCAGTGGTCCAAAGTCCTCTTTTCTGATGAGAGCAACTTTTGCATCTCATTTGGGAACCAAGGACCCAGAGTCTGGAGGAAGAATGGAGAGGCACACAATGCACGATGCTTGAAGTCCAGTGTGAAGTTTCCACAGTCTGTGTTGACTTGGGGAGTCATGTCATCTGCCGGTGTTGGTCCACTGTGCTTCATTAAGTCCAG
Organism: Liasis olivaceus; assembly: GCA_030867105.1. Classification (NCBI taxonomy): domain Eukaryota; kingdom Metazoa; phylum Chordata; class Lepidosauria; order Squamata; family Pythonidae; genus Liasis; species Liasis olivaceus. Next base: position 50,348,727 of record CM061349.1, read on the forward strand.
GGTCAACGCAGCTGTCTACCAGGAGATTTTGGAGCACTTCATGCTTCCTTCCACAGACGAGCTTTATGGGGATGCTGACTTCATTTTCCAGCAGGACTTGGCACGTGCCCACACTGCCAAAAGTACCAAAACCTGGTTCAGTGACCATGGGATTACGGTGCTTGATTGGCCAGCAAACTCTCCTGACCTGAACCCCATAGAGAATCTATGGGGCATTGCTAAGAGAAAGATGAGGGACATGAGACCGAACAATGCAGTGGAGCTGAAGGCCGCTATTGAAGCATCCTGGTCTTCCATAACACCTCAGCAGTGCCACAGACTGATAGCATCCATGCCATGCCTCATTGTGGCAGTCATTGCTGCAAAAGGGGCCCAAACCAAGTACTGAGCACATATGCATGCTTATACTTTGCAGAGGTCCGATATTGTTCTATTTCCAATCCTTGTGTTATTGATGTCATGTAATATTCTAATTTTCTGAGATTGTGAATTTGGGGTTTTCATAAGCTGTACGCCATAATCATCACAATTATACCAAAGTAAGGCTTGACATATCTCGCTTTGCATGTAATGCGTCTATCTCATATATTGGTTTCACCTTTTGAGTTGCCATACTGACATAAATGAACATTTGCACGATATTCTAATTTTTCGAGTTTCACCTGTATATGTAGTAGAATCACAAAACTGAAAGGCCATCTAGTCAAACCAGCTGGTCAGTGAAAGAAGGGCAACACTCATCAGGTTGTTGTCTAGTCTCTTCCCGAAGGCCTTTCATATGGGAGAACCCACTGTTGTTCCAATCATTGATGCCAGGATTAAGATGTTCACCTGATCAACACTTCAAATCTTACCAGTCTGAAACGTAAGCCTGTTACATGTAACCATGCACTCTAGGGCATCAGAGAACACATTATTATCCCCTTCTGTGGGAAAGGCGTTCAGGTTTTTGACATGTGTTATGTGCCTTCCATCCCTAGTCTTCTCCAAGCTTGAGATACCCATGCCACAGGTGTTTTGGTTGCCCTTTTACATTCCAGTTGTCTAAATCCTTTCTACACTGTAAGTCTAAATCTGGATGTAGTTTTTCAGATGAGGCCTGACTATTATGGAATCAAGTATAATTATTATTTAACAAGGCTAGTAAGCCTATGGTGCTTGTTTCTATAGAAGAGGGCAGGATATAAATCCTAGGAAGAAAAAAGTCCCAAATCACATCAGCCAATCTCACACCGGTAACTCATGTACAGCTGTGGTTAGCCACAATCCCAGCAATGTTTTTCACATGTATTTCCTTCACTCCAGGTCATTTCATTTTTTTCTTTGCATGTACCCAGTATGTATAGTACTAGAAGAAACCATGAGAAATCAATCAACAATACTAAATAAGCATAAAAAATGCAGATATTGATCAATGTCCTGAAATCATGGTTGTATCTCCACTTATTTTATACTTCTGTTTGGCCAGAAAACTCAAGACAAGCTGATTCTTCCTCAGAGCTACCCAGAAGATCAACTCAGATAGTTTCCTATTTAAGGGAAGGGTCTTACATTTTTTAATCCTCAATAAAGAATTAGGAAGAATTCTTACTTTAATTCTATGTGGGGTTTATGTATGATTATGTATTACTTTGATTTAATTTTTTTTGAGAGAAATAGGTTAAACATAAGCATGAGTAAGAATCATTTTTATTAGAATTTAACCAGAATTCACAAATTCCTTAATAGTTTAAAAAAAAAATGTTCAGAACTTTTAATTAGTTTTTAGAGGTGGGGGTGGGAGTGGGGGGGGGTGTTTCAAAATAACTGCAGAAGAAAAATGTCATAATCACTAGTAGTTGACAGACATCCATCACTTTTTGTCAGGTAGGGGCCGTTTTATTGTAAAGATTTTCCCTGTCGTTAAATGAGATGCCCAGAAGGACCATCCTCGCATCATGATATGATATTGTTACCACCCAACCATTCTGCAGCAAATGGCTGGCTGTTTTGTCCATAGCTGTCATTGCTAAAGTTAGAGACAAAACTATTATTATCACTAGCAGTATTAGTGTTAGTATTAATACTGAAGTGGGGGAGGAGAGGACTCTCTGCTGCTTCACTTTACGAAGTGATAATCCCTCCCAGGCCAAAATTAATGGATTTCTTTCAACCCTCAGAAAATTGCAAAAATCCTCTGCCAACATTTACCAAGCCCTACAAAAGTGAAGGTAGATTTTCTGGCCCCACTTTACTATAAACCAAGCATTATTATGCTTTCTTGATTGCCACTGCTACTTCTTCCTCTGGGTAGACATGACCCTATTTGTTTTAACTGCTCTCTCTCTCTCTCTCTCTCTCTCAATGCGCTTAATGAAAACAGTTCCAAAATGTATTGAAAAGAGGCATATGTAACATTTGTACAACAATAATATGGGCCAGTGAATTAAATCACATTTCATTTGAAAGTACTCCAGTAAGTGGACTTTTATATGGAACTATTTAAGGAAAGATTAATGCTGTAGAAGCAACTGAGGATGTAAAGGAATGGCCATAGTGCGGCCTGCAAACTGCACTGAGCGTTGGATTCAAATCCCTGTCCCATATGAAGCTCATAGTTTTATTCAGTCACCCTTCTCAGAGCATAACTGTATGCAGCAAGATGACCTGCTGCTGTAGCAAACTGGAGAAGATGGAGCAGCATATTGCAGGCTCTGCCAATGAGATCATCACAGAAGGTGGCACCAAGGTAGGGCATTTGCCGCAATGGCTGGGATGCATGACGAATCCATAGCTTTAAGCCCCAAACATCCTAGATTTATCCGCATTTGTGATATGGGGACAGAGAAAACCTTTCTGCCACTAAATTATCCAGGACGATGTAAGCTATTATTTCCTTACCTCCCTTCCTTCCATGGCCTGATCAGCTAGGAGAAGTGTGTGTTAAATCTAGATCCTATCTCAGAGTGGACACCACTGAGTCAATAAGAATTTTAAATCTCTATTATATATAGCAAAGTAAGAGACTAGAAGAAAGTTGAAAAGGAAAGGAAAGGAAATGGGGCAGAAATGAATAATTGCTTTTTGAAAAGGATGATCTCAGTCACTTAGTCACCAAATCACAATATCTCTCCCACTCATAGACACCAGATCTCTGGCCATGAAATAAAAGATCTATTATGGGACTGGCTTCACTGATCCTGGCTCCCTGTCCAGATGTACTAACTTCAGTCCTGTTTCTGCCAGCAGGGTTTTTTTCTCTTACCTGGCTTCCAGCAAGCCTCTGAGAGGATTAAATCCAGTAAGGCAAAAACAAAGGCAGAATGGAGACTGCACTCCCTTCAGGTAAAAGCCCACCTGATTTCATGGCAGCATTTGATCTTCCTGGGCTTTGGGTCCCCCCTCCCCCCAACTCAATATAAGCCAGTGTTTCTCAGCCTTGGCAACTTCAAGATGTGTGGACTTCAACCTCCAGAATTCCCCAGCCAGCATGCTGGCTGGGGAATTCTGGGAGTTGAAGTCCACACATCTTAAAGTTACCAAGGTTGAAAAACACTGATAGAAGCTATTCTTTTACTCTTCTTGAGCCTGAACATCCTGAAATGGAGTTTTCCCATGTTCACTACAATAATTACAAAATAATCCCCAAAGTAGAATTAAAAACCATCCACATGTTTAAGGATTATGATTTGCCTATTTTATAATTCCTGTATGCTAATATATTCTCAAGTGACAATCTTTATGCTGATCAAGCAGCACCACCAGGTATAGTGAAAGTTTCAGCAACATTTAGGGACCTCCAAAGTTTGTTTGTTTTAATTGAACATTTTACAAAGGATATATATGTGTGTGTAAACAAGAAAGAAGAAACAGAAAAAAATATTTAAAAATAGAATCAGGTAAATAACAAGTTTACCAGTGTGATGAAGTTATGGTTTTTCCATATTCATAAGTGATTAAAGATACCTGAATATAAGTCATTATTAAACTCTGTGCAGAATACAAATATCAGGAATAACAAGTAATACAGTATAGATCATACAGTAAAATTATGATAGTATAAATTGAGATAAATTTAAAAAGATTAAAAAGGAAAAAAAGGTTACTAATAATATACAAAAGAAGAAAAAGGAAGAAATTTAAAAATATATGAAAAAATATAAGAGTCAAAATCGCTAAAACAGCATTATAAACTACTTATTTACAAATTATACTCTTCCCTCCCATTATACTCCACATGTTGATTGCAACCAATACATTGGGAAGTGTTTCTGATTTCTGTTTCAATTATCTTTCTCAATTTTTCTTTTCACTTAGAAACCATACTCTAAATGTCTAAGTTTGCCTTGTTGTGTTACATGTGATATACAAGGGAGCCATCCTTGCTTGAATTTAATTTCCATTGTGAATATATGCTGTTAATTTTGCCAATCCTGCCTATTCTCCAAGTTTAGTTTCCCAGTCTAATGTTTTTGGCAAGGGAACCCCAAAGTCTGAAGAAATCCAAAGATAAGTCTTAAAAAAAAAAAAAAAAAAGTTAAAGAGAAACCCTCCCCCAAACCAGTATGGACTGGGCATGACCCATGACCCTGTAATGTTGGTGGACTGTTGGAGGAGAAATTAAAGAGAAAAGGCTACAGCTGGCTAGAACCTTGAAGTTGTGCTTCATACTACAACAATTTGTTGCATGTCCCACCTTTTCCTGAAAATGAGCTAAAATATAGCTTGAAAACATGACACCTGGAAATATGACCATTATTTTAAGATATGCATGAGGGTTTAAGCTTAGTTTTATAAATTGCAAGACTTTACACATTATAATGGGACTGGTCAATTGTCAATGTAAACTGTGTTTGCCACCAACTGTGTTATGGCAAGAAGTCACCGCATAGGATGGAAAGCAAGAACATTTGACCCCAAGTTCTGCTAGGCTCTTTGCTATAGACTTGCATATTTTACATATGTGTGTGGAGTTTTTTTCTTTTCTTTTTATGCTTTCCATTCTTGTTTAAAATGCCTGTATTTTATTACAGATATGATTTTAAAAGATGTACATATTAGCCAGTGTGTACAAACATTTAAGTTTGTTCTCTTCTGGGTTTTTCGTATCTAATAACAATGGATGTCATGTGTTCACTTTTAATTAACAGTCCACTGAAAGTTTACATTAAGTAGCCATTAGGAACTAGGGAAATGTAATTGCTCCACCATCTGGTCAGCTGTAATATTTTATTACAATCATTTCATGCAAAGCAATATTGCTTTATCTTGAGGTCCTCCTTTGGAAACCATTCAAGCTTAATCTACTTTTGCAGGATTTCTGTTACTCTTTCAATTTTAGAATTTCATAAATAACTCTAATCATACATGTACTATCTCCCTTGAGTCAAGCTCAATACCTAGTGACTGCATAAACACACCCATGTGTCCTCCTGGCATCAGTATAGAACTGGTGTGCCCTTTTTTAAACTTCTCAGTCTAGTCTACAACTCTGGGAGTTCCTGTTGATTTTGCTTAGTTGTTTGAAGTTCAGCCAAACTCATCGGGACGCCAGGACCTCTTGCGAGAATCTAAACATGGCAATACTCCCCCAATGTCAATAACATTAACAATAACTCATATATCATTGGATAGTATAGTAAAGTCTATCGCTATGAATTCTGTAGCATAGGTAGTCATTTTCGCCCAGTGGAAGAAAATCTAAAAACCACTCAAGTGCAGCTCTAAGTTGGAGAAGAAAGGCAGGATCTACATGTGACTGCATATGCATTCCCTAAGGGATCTTGCTGGCATTCACAGATTAAACAGATTCATTCAAATATAACAAGAGGTCATTGTGACATATATGGATTGGTTATGCTTTAATTCCTTTCATACAAGCAAACTGGGGATAAATAATTTAATATTAGGAACATGATAAATAGGCCACAGACCATCCAGAAACATGAACAATCCTCTTCCAGGATATTTCTTTCTCCCTTCCTTCCCTTCTCTTCCCTTCTACATGCCTCTCCCCAGAGTAAGTGGGTGCCCACTAAGAACACTTAACCTTCCTTAAATTGATTTGGATATCCCAGCCTTAGGGGTTCTTGAAGATTTTGTTGTATTTGTTCAAATATTAGGCATCCCCCAAACCAATGAATAAGAACCTAATTTGAATAAATATTGTCATTTTGGCAATTCAGAGAATGTCAGTGTTCATACAATGTGCTTAACCAGATCAGTTAGACCTTTAAAAAAGTGGTATTATAATATACAAACAACTAGAAAAAAATGAAAATATACAAAATGTATATATGTATATGTGTATATATGTATATACACACACTCACACACACACTTTTTCCATAAAGTTTTCCATAAAGTTTCCATATAAAACTAAAAAAAGAAAAGCTCAAGATAAACACACCTACATACATAAAAACAAACTACACATCTTACTGTAGAAGTTACCGTGACTCAATATTTAAATAGCAAATTAAACCTTGCCCATTCAGCATCAAATTGATCAGTCTCAGTTCTCTCAATAAAGAGACAATTCAAAGGCTGAAAATTCAGTCCAGGATTTTAAGTCCAGAGAAGTAGTTACTTTCCAACAAAACAAAACCATGTTTTGGGCTACACTCTTAGCTCAGAAAACCCAGAGTTCTTCCTATAGTGATAAATTCCAATTTATCTTCTGGATACAAATTCAACATTAAAAACTTGAAACTTTATTTCTCTTTAGAAAATCATATTAACAATAGCTTGAATATTAGTCCCAAATGGAAAGAAGTCAGAGCAAGCCCAGTTCATATGTATTGAAATTCCTCTAATACACTGCATCTCTAGCATAACATAGTTGACATCCAATCCTTCTTAAATATCCATTGAGTCGTCTAGGAAACTATCAAAGACGGCATAGTTATGAAAATAGCATAATTTTATAAACAAGATCAATATGTCCTTCAGCCAAGGAAAAAGGAGAAAAATAACAATTTTCAGTGAACTGACATGCACATTTTTAAAGCTTCAAAATGAGAGAGAGAAAAATATTGTAATAATCAAAATGTAAAATAAAAATTGTTTCCCATATTAGAATGCTGAAAACTATGATACAGTTGGGAGGTATATCCCCATTTACAGTGTGTGGGGGTGGGGGTGGGGGGATTAAAAAACAAGATGGACTGCTACTTTTCTGTTCTCCTTCTGGTCCCAGCCAGATGAAGTGATCATCAGCTTCTAGATCAATTATTTTTTCCCCATGACTGAGTCAAGGGTCAGACAAAAAACAGTAAGATAAAGGAGAGGGGGATGCTTTGACCCTTTTTGCTATACTGCCAACTTGCCCTATTAAATGAGGTATGTTTTTGAACAATTTGAGAAGACAAATCAGGAAAATACATTAACTTTTTGTCTTTTCTATTCAAAGTTGTCTGGACCATGGCAAGATATTATCACAAGTGGTGGTTCTACTACTGGACTGGACTTCTGAGGTGAATGAAAGTGGAATCCTAAGTGATATACAGCTTCTATCTCCCAATTATATTTAGCTGTAGTGAAAAAAAATCTCATACAGATATTTTTGTCATATTTTGTCCCCCCAAATGATTCATTTTTGTATGTTCAGAATATTCAGAAAGTGGGTGTAAGTGGTTTCTATGTAAAAGCCTTCAAAATGGGTTAATTTGTTTTGGGTATCCTTGTTCCTTTTCAGCAGGCCCTCAAAATGATTGGTGTGTTACTTCCTAGAACTTTCAAAAAAATTATTCATGAGAAATTTACTATATCTAAGACTTCTTGGGAAGAAGTAGTGGACCGAAGACAGTTCCACGAAAAGCAGAGCTGACCACCGTGGCAGAATGAAAAGCTGGAGAGCAGACCAGCTCTTCAACACTTCCCCTCTGGACAAGGAGGGGACTTGAGATTGCCCACAAGTGCTCCAGACAGCTGCCCCTCATGAGGAGACCACAAGGTAGCAGTCTCTGGCTGGTTTAGAGCTCTGGGAGATGAGGGAATAACCATCTTGCTCAAACCACGGTTGGCACCTTTGAAAGGACACTAAGTTCATATACTTCATTTTCTAAACACTTTCAAAAATTGATTGCTAACTGCTTTTCAGCTATTAGAAACCTTTGGATCAACAAGTTTGACAGTACCGGGTGAGTTTCCTTCAATCCTTAATGAATGAAAAATATTTTTTGGGAATAAACAGCAAAAGGGTGATTAAAACTTTGATTTTAGAAAGCTACAAACTGACTAAGGGTTCAGATAAATTTGAAATAAGATTTTGGAATTAATTATAAAGATCCTTCCCATGGGAAAATGCTTTTGTTTTGATTTTTTTTTAAAAAGTTAAGATTTTAAAAATTGGACACTAGAGGGAACTGGAGGGAACTAAAGATTACAATTAAAGGAGAAGAACACTTAAATTCCACTTACAATTACAGAATAAAGCAAAATATTTTAACATATTGAAGGATATTTTTGAACAATGGACCCAGAAGTTAATTTTAATAGTGTCTGCCTCTATAGATAGACAGTGTCTAAAAGATGTTACAGAAGAGGAACAAGTTCTACCTGACAAGATTGAGACTGACATGGAAAAAGATGTTACACTGGGCATACAAAAGAAACTAGCTGATGCCTTAATAATTAAAAGGGATATACAAACAACAAACCAAGAGAGTGACCTGGATAATTTTCCTACATTGGATTTACAAAAGAAGCTTGTCAAAAGTTTTGAAGAATTTTGTGAGAAGGGACAAAGAAAAAATGAAATCAAGTTCTATGATATTATTTGAAGCGACTAAAGATTAAAATTGTTAGAAGTAAAAGGAAGGAATATAAAGTTGGTTTATTTGATCAAAGTTAAAATAGATATGTTATCACTGGTAACCTTTAATGGACTTTTGCTGACATCAGGACTGAAATGACGCTTTATGGATTTGTTTATGGATAAGAGATGGGATATGGGAAGAAGAGATCGTTTATTGTATTTTAAGAGAAGGTGTCAAGTTACTAAAACTGTTTATGATTTACTTGTGATGAAACTTTACTTAAATTACTTGTGATGAAGGTGGGAAGTAATTTATTTACATATTTCTTTTCTTTTTCTTTACTATGTTCTTATTTTTTCTTTCTTTTGTATTTCTTTTTCTATTTTTCTATTTTTTCCTTTCTTTTCTGCACCTTCTACTCTTTCTTTTTATTCTTCATTTTTTTCAGTTTGTGTTAGTTTTTACTGTTGTAATTGTAAACTTTAATAAAATTACTATATATACATATAAAAGAAATTTACTGCATCTTTAAACTTTTTCATGTTCATATCAAGAGAGCCAAGCCACCCTGTTATTCCTTTGACAACAGCAGATTTTAATGCAGTTACTGAGGATGTTAATTGATCAAACTCTGCTGTTCTAGAATGCCTTAAATCGTGTGAAAGAGCTTTTAAAATTCCAAACGCTTCAAGCTGAGACACCTTCTCTGGAATCTCTCAAATTTCAGAAGCTTTAGTTCTTAGTATTACTTGCTGGAGTTCCTTAGAATCTGGAGGAAGAATTATTTCAGCTCCAACTGCTTCTGGTTCTTTTTTGCGAGCTGAAGAGAGGAGGGAGTAGAAGGTAATTTTTTCTCTACTGAAGAGATTTAGGACCCATTTTTCACTCAAAAGTAGCCACAGCTTAATGGTGAAGAAAAAGTAAGATTATCCACTTGCCAATTTAACTGCAAAGCAGTTCAACTTTAGGAGATAATCTCCATGTTGTTGGGCAAGCTGAAGTTGTAGCTCAGTGAACCATCATGGCAGAACCAAGTCAGTCAAGGACCTAATGGATGTATTTGATATGCCAAGCTTGGTTAGTGTTCACATTGGTTAGGGTTTTGGGGGACAGAAAGTTGGTTAGTGAACTCTGTTATGTGAATCTAGGTAATAGTTTAATTCATATTCCATGAATACAGCTAGCAATTAATTAGTTGCTATTATCATGGATTTTCCGCAGAATTTCTGCTGCCGTTAATGCCACTTCCATCTTCTGAAAATGTCTTCCAAGGGTGGGACCCTCTGGAATACTGCTGAGGTGATGCAGGAGGTTGTAGAGAGAGGAAGGTAAATAAATATTCTTCTTCCCCCCTTTTGTCAATGGAACCTACATTTGATCCAAAATTTGTAAGTAGGCTTGCTTGGGGTAAACATTATTTCTAATAATAAAGGTCACTAGGATTGAGACCCTCTGGAGTTTGTAGGGTAAGCTGTTCCACCAGGCAGATTCGTCAGATTTGTCCTGTGCCATGAAGGACTTTATAGGTATTAACCAGCACCCTGAATTGTACCCAGAAGTCTACTGGAAGTCAGTGCAGCTTGTGAAGGTGTGGAGTGATATGGGTGTCCCAAGGCAAGCCCATAACTACCCTTGTCACCCCATTTTAAATCAGTTGCAATTGGAGCAGGCCAAGTGGTGTGAAGGTACAAATTGCTACGTTTTTCTGCAGTCGATATCTCTTTGCTTCAATTTATAAGCAAATACATCTTTAAACATTCAGTCTATGTATACATTAAACAGTCTGGGAGGTGTGGGGAGAGAAGGCAGATTTGGGGGTACGTAGAGGACTGCGGATGAAAGCAAACTGGCTTTCCTTCCCTGTTAAACTATCAGAAACTCCACCGGAGGAAAAGTCCTTTGCTGCCTAAGGGTGCCCTTCCATGCCTGTATGTGGCATTTTTGTTGGCCCCAAGCAGATGTTGTAAAGGCTTTCTAAAACAAAATGGGACTTGGGTGATTCCACATCCTGGGCATCTACTGTTTCTCTCTGTATTAAGCACTGGGGTGAGCTTGTCACTTCCCTTCCTGTGGCTTTTCTTGACATTCTTAAAATCTGTAAACTAGATCCAGCTTGGTTTGAACTTTTGATTTTCTGGCTTTGGTCTTGACTATTTAGTAGTTGTCTTCTGTTGTTGTTTTTTCCCACCCTTAGCAAATGCCCAACCAGGATATTTGGTACCCCATCCTTTTCATTTTCAAACCATTAAGAATAATTAGCCAGAAATAGCAGCCTGAGAAATATTTATGTTTGTGACTGGACACTTTTCCTTCTTTGGACAATACAGTTTTCTACCAATCATCTTATGTGGTGCAGATCATCAGTTCCTTAGAAATAAGATAGATATTCCATTTACTGCTAGCAATGTAGGTGGTAAGTCAGTCCAGTAGAGGGCAAACTCTTTCCCTTTTGTGGTCTCTCTCTCTCTCTCTCTCTCTCACTCATTCACTCACACACTCACACACACACACACACAGAGTTCATTATGTTTGTGCAGTTTTGTGGAGCAGTCTCATGCAGATTTCCACAATTACCTGCAGGATTTTGATGACTGTAAATCACTCACCACAGGCTAGCAAATGGGTTTTTTAAAAAGGAAAAAAAAAAGCCACTCTCATTGTATAAAATAGCTTTGCATGTGGAAAATTACCTGAACATTCCATTTTTATTTCACATATGAAACTAAAGTCACCTTAAATAATCCTATTTCTCCCTATTGATCTCCATTTAGAGATTATTTCTTTGCTCATCTTATTTAAAGCTCTATTTCACACAAAGTAAGAATGCATCATCGCTGATTATATGCTTCAGCTATTGGGAAACGATTCAGAATTCCAAATTGCTGTTTCATTGTATCAAACTTTAAGACTGCTGTGTATATTCTGAAAGAAATATCCATATTTTTGCACCATGCTAGCTGTAAAATGCTGTTCTTGGCTTAAAACTAGGCCATCATGCTCAATGGGATTCCTGCCTTTGAAAAAAAAAATGGATGCACTATTCATTGTCAAAACTCTTATACTCCTTGGAATTATTCACTAATTGCTGTAATGCATAAAAACCTCCCCCAACCAACTATCATCCAGATGTGTGGGACTTCACATCTGGATAGTATCTCTTTGAGAAAGGCTGGGAAACAGAGGTGTCCACAGAGTGTGGTAAAAAAAGTCAAGATGGAGGTGATGACAGTGCAATCGAAGGTCTGTTCTTTTAGTGCATCACAAATAAAAAATGGGTGGAGCTTCAATTGTACTGTTATAGCCGCCATCTTGACTTTTTTTTAACCATACCCTGCAGACACTCCTGCTGGGAAAGTAAAGGGATAAAGTATCTATTATTTTGAGAGTATTTTACTATTATTTAGCTTAATTGGAGGGTGCTAGATTTTATCATAATCCTTGTATGGGATTTATCAGAGGATTTGAAAAAACTTCCTTGCTTCAATAGCTGTAACAGTTCTGATAATGGCTATTGCTATTGTCTTGAGGATCAATCCCAAACAATTTTTGAGCAGGTTTGATACAATCTTAGCCTTCCACACAAGTGGGCTACAGCAGCTCTGGATTTTTCTTTTACCCCAGACATAATGCCAGTTGATTAACACAATCCCCAAGCCAGGGCTAACCCAATGTTTAACGTTTCTTTGCTATGCTTATTCCTTCTTTTGAAAAAATAGCTTTTCCTCAAAAAGGGCAATGTATTTGAAGGAACTTTCAAAACTCCAAACCTCCTCAAATTCTTCTTCCTGAGAGATGGATGGACAGGCCATGTGAGGTCCACCTGTTTGTGTTTCTTTGACCCTCCAATCTTCTCCACAGTTCCTTGGCTTCATTGCTACGCTCCTCGGAATTAATTGACTGGACTATGCAGTAAGGCAATCCTTTGCTCTAGCAATCTTACCTGCATCTCCCCCACCTCTCCACTCTTTTCAAAAATTAGTTTAAAACTTTAAGACAAGTCCCAGAGACCCAGCTAAATTGGTATGATAGAGGGCTTGTGTTGTATTAATAGCAGACAAACAGATAAATTGTGGGAGTACAGGGGAAGGAAGTCACTAATTTTATTTTCATTCTGTGGACTTTCTTTGCAGGTATATAAAGAGATCATCCTGAAAGTGTTTGCTTTTTAACCCGAGAGAGAGAGAAGTAGCATCTAAAGGCCATGGATATCAGTAAAGAGAGTTTGTTTGTTTGTAGTTTGCTGGGGTCTTTTGATTGAGTAACATGAATATTGAAAAGAAACAGTTCTTACTAACTCACTTGTGGAGCCAAATATCCTACCCCAATTATGCAGGACTGTCTCTGCTCTTTCAAAGTGAGCAGGGAAAAATTTGCATCCATCAGCCGATCATTACTAGTGTTGCTATGTGGCTCTCATATATACGTAATTGTAGTTGTCTGAGTCATGCACAGACATACATACACACACACTTATTTGTATATTTTAAGAATGTATATGGCCATCCACTTTGAATAATATGACTCTGGGCAGCTTACAATAAAGAACAACCAAGATGAAAAACAACGATCACCAATAAATAGAAGAGAATATATATAGCTCAGGGCCGAACTGTGGAGTCCTTGGTGCTCTCTGAGCTTGGTTGTTTGCTTGCAAATATTTCATTACCCAACCAGGTAACATCATCAGTGCAAGTGTGGGGTTTGCTCCCTGTTTATATACAGTAGCTTGTCCTGCCAGTGTTCGTAGGGCTGTGGTTTTCTCCTTGGTAATGATAATAATGATAATGATAATAATAGGTGACCTGGCTCACATTCATACTCTCTCTTGAAGGAAACCTACTGATCTCAGCCCTAACACCAGAGGGAATCGCCAAGTTTCTTTCTAAAGGCCAGTCGGGTCAGGGCTAACCAAACATCAGGTGGGAGATCATTCCCACTACAGGGAAGACATGCTTTCTGGGTATATACCTTGTGCCCTGCATTTGTGTGAATGTATGAATGAAATTATATGAAGGATGAAGTATATGGGACCCACTCAAAGCAGGTCATAAAGGCAGAAGTGTTTGTCCTGGAAGATTTCAGCTTATGTGGAAAAATACCAGAATGGAAACCTCTACAAAGACATAAAAATTGAGAGTACTCAAAACATGAATTAGTTCTCAGAACAAGAGATGGCTCTGATGTGAACTGGATGACTCATTGACACTCAAGTGGAAAAGTATCAGACGGCATGAGAAGAATACCAAATGGTGCCATAGTACCTCAAAGTCATTCCATAGAATGAGATACAAGACAAAGTGGGCATCCCAGAACAGTTCTTCCAAAACTCAAACTTAGCCTGGCCTGCTAGACTTGGAATGGAGTAGTAAGTGTCTGTGAGAATGAGTATGTCTGTGGCAGTGAATGAATGAAGCTTTTCGTTCCAAAAGTGAACAATAGAAGTTGTAAACTTACATTGTTTTCTATGCGTCCTGTGTCTTTGGATAAATAAGAACAAGTAGCATTAAAGCTCTTTTTTAACCCTCTGTGTAACAGATAATGGAGGCTGAAGGAAACTTAAGTAACATGATCATGTAACATGAAATGGCAGAGAATTTTGTCCTCCCCACATTCTTAAATTTTAAAAATGTTTCCTGTTTTTGGCTGAGATGGAGCAAACTTCAAAGTAGCTCAGCAGCATTCCCATTTGCTTCAGAGTAGTCTCATGAAACAGTACCACATCATAACATTGGGTTGGGGCACTGATCTAACTTATTCATTTGTGATAACAATTTGCCTTGGAAAAATAGTTTCATCTGGTATAACTTGTGAATAAAAGGCAGCAGCTTGGATTTTGAGATGCTATGGGCAAACAGGACAAAGAGATTTTCCACAGGTTTTCTGCTGCCATCAGTGCCTCTTCTGTCTTCTCCAAATACGTTCAAAGGGTGGGACCTTCTGGAACACTGCTCAGGTGATGCAGGAGTCTGTAGAGAGTGAAGGGGACATAAATATTCTACCTCCCCCATTCTGGGTAAATAAGTATAAGAACATTTTCCCCCTTCTCCCTATAGTCTCCTGCATCACATCAGCAGTGTTCCAGAGAGTCCCACCCTCAGGATTTCTGAAATCTATTTGTCTGAAGAAGACAAAAACAAACCCTTCCAAAATGAGCAGTAGGAATGCCTGGGGGAACATAGCTACAGTATAGTGCAGGAACGGATGAACTCCATCCCATGGGCCACAAACTGGTCCTCATCCACTCTACCCCCACCTTATGTCACTGCATCAGTGCCATGCTCCCTATGGACCTTGGAGAGCCCTTGCCAAAAGCATCAGGAGAAAAAAAATGCTTCCCCAAGCTGCAAAATTGTTGTTTATTTTAAAATGTTCATTTTAATCTTAGGTGTAGTTTCTCCCCAAGTGGCTCTGCTGTGGCTCTGTCATGCACAGGATGAAAATTCACAGGATGAACAGTTGTAAGTTTGTTAGAATGCCCAGAAACAAATATGTTTACTGGACCACAAAGGTTTATATCTCATAGAGTGCCCTTGTAAGGTAATCAAAGTGGAAAAATCAAGAGAAGATCAGAGATTTGCCAGAATATATATTTCTGTTGAGGAACAGAAATGCAGATTACAGGTTATCTATTGAAGGCTGTTTCAGGATGACACTGGATGAGAAGTGAAAGAGTGATGAGCAAAAGGACACTGCACAAGAAACTTCAATCGATGGATCTAGTCTAATGATTTATAAGTACACCAAGGGAAGGATAATTGGTGTTCTTTGGGACAAGGGGTTGAGGAAGTGGTTGACTCTAGGTGGATGTCTTGTGTGACTAATTGGAAGTTCAAACCAGAACTTTGGGTTCACAGTAGCCAATTGATAAAGATATAGTGTTGTCTTGTTGAATTAAGAAGCAAAAAAGGAGATAAACCAAATGTTCACTAGATACAGAACATGCAACTAATTTATTTTTTCTTATTAACTTACTCAGCTGCTGGTGTGAGGGAGAATATGGAGCATTCTGTAAAGGGAAATCTCATATGAGTGGACCTCAAAATGTGGCAGCCTCTGAATGAAACGATGAAAAGTGTGAGAAAGAGAACATAAACTTCCTTGACTGCCTATGGGTCTAATAACTAAATAAAGAGAGAAATAAAATGATCTCAGTTTCTGATGTTGAGAGACCTGGACCGTTCTGAGCAGCCTTCAGACTCAAAAATCTGTTGGACCAACCTGTCATTGTTCCTAGCCAGAATGTACTTTCTGATGAAGAAGGCTCAAACCTTTCGGAAGGTACCAAACTGGGAAATGCAGGCAGAAATCTTTGATTAGCATGCTGGCCATTGTGCTTAGGGATTCTTCCATGATGCATTTCCACAGCTTTTTGGATATTTTAATACTCCTAAATAAAAACAGCCTTTAGTAATATACTGCCTGGATCACCTGCACATCTGGGTCTCGAGAACAGGGTCATTTGTCTCTTGTTTCCACCAGGCTACATCTGTGGCTGCATTTGCATATTTAGCTGATCATAAAGTTAAATAAAGTTGCCTTGTGACACTCACATTGTATCTATTACATATTTCACTTCAAAACCTCATCTTCCTTAAACCCTCTTCAGCATGCTTGAAGTAGGAAAGCAAAATGAAAGGAATTTTCTATTTAAGTCGAGCACTGACATTCTGTTACACAATTCAATCTTGTCTCTCTACCTGCTGTCAGAAAAATACAAGACATGAAAAAAAAGTGCTGAATGCATTGAGTCAGCAGTGGCATAGGTGTCTGAATGCATCTGTAGCTTCCCTCTCACTCATCAGTGTAATTGTTGTCATGTTATTCCCCTTTTTTTTTTTTTGATTAGTCTGGTCTCCCAATCTCCAAGCTTTTTCTGGCCAAACGTTCTTCTGCTAGTTGTCATGGTGACGGAATTGTTAGAGAGGAGAAAAGCCCTGTTGTCTCTCATTCTTCTGTTGTGGTTTAGGTAATGCAGGAGGCATCACGAGTGAAGTGGATGGACCTTTTTTGCTCGACATCATTTCAGAGTATTGAAAATCTCACATAAAAAAGGAGCAAATAGGCCCCAACGAAAGAAATAACTAAGTTCCCTTTTGAAAGAAAGTGCACATTATTGTACAAGGGGGTATAACAGCAGCAACTAGATAGCGGTAGAATACGGGAGCTCTATATTTATTATTGGAACAATTGCTACAATTTGAATGCAAGTATATAAATACCAGCCATTTTGCAATTCAGATTTAATCTTTTAGAAAATGCAGCTCCTTTACCGATTGTGTCTGTGTTCCTTTACTATTTTCCTCCTTGAAATGAAAACTCATGAAGTAAGACAAGAACAGATAGAGGGAGAGACAGATGGAAATACTGCTATAAAGGTTAGCTGTAATCGTTAAATGCTTCTTTTAGGCCACTTTGGGAATCAATTAAACCATCTTTTATGATAGGGGACTTCTATTCCATCTTCAAATTCTAGTTGTAAAACTTTAAACCCTGAGGCTTTCTTTTCTAATTCATTCCAGTCCCAGATCGCTGTTCAAAAGTTCTAAAGAAAGTAGAGGGCAACGTTGGGAGAAAATTCCTCCTCTTTCAATGGAGTTATAGCAATTTTACTACACTCTTCTCAAAGTGGTTTACTACAATGGCGAAGAAAAGTATTGAACAATATATACACTGTTGTTATAGAAATACTGCTTGTTCTCTGTGTTCTTTGAATTTTAATATATATGGAAGCACCTAAGAAGCACCTTTTAAAAACTGTGGGTTTAAAAGCAAGTGGGTCCTTTTCCACGAGGAGACAGTCAGAAGCAGCCAATCACACAACTGGGTGACCTGGGAAAAGATGCAGCTGCTTCAATGATACAAAAAGAGGTAATCAATACATGCTTCCAGGCATTCCAAAGCACTTCTTTCAAAGGATTTGAAAATGTATTTGTTTATTTTAATAATTTTTTACACTGCCTAACTCCCAGTGATTCTCCCTACTCTAGATCCCTAAACTATATCTACCTGAGTCCTTTCATGCTCTAAATTTGGTGTTCAGTTTAGAAAATATATGCTTTCTGTTTTATAGGCTGCTTTAGCCGTAATTTAGAACTTACGTTATTGTCTGCAGTTGAAATTAGCAAAATGAGAC
Source organism: Liasis olivaceus (assembly GCA_030867105.1). NCBI lineage: Eukaryota > Metazoa > Chordata > Lepidosauria > Squamata > Pythonidae > Liasis > Liasis olivaceus. Next base: position 50,366,598 of record CM061349.1, read on the forward strand.
CTTTCCCAGTAAACCTACATAAGATTATACTGTAAATCATGCTAAATAAATAAACATCCTGTTTTGCTCTTACATTTCTCCATGGTAGTAGAGAACATGTTAGAAATCAAAGAGATATACTTAATTAAGGAGTACTTTCAAAATAGTACTTCTTACCTTAGATCAATAATCTCAGGAATATGCAATTTTGTGACCTTGGCCACAACAGCCAGGAATGGATTATTTTCAAAATGTTACACTGTGGATCCACATCCCACTGAAAGTCAGTTGCTAAATTTCCAACCATGTTATACAAAGACGTTAAAGAATGCCCCCATCTGCCCAACTCTTTTTAATGGGAGACCAGTACTGTTACACTGACTCTGCACTAATTAGTTCATTTCTGTTCACACACATGGTCTTTTTCAAAGCCAATTAGTCCATTTTCCCCCCTGGCTTCCTCTCCAAAAGGGCTGAATCCTGGGAAGCTATCCTATACCGCAGGGGAAAGCAAAGGCCATGATGGACAAAGGACAAGAAGACAAAAGAGATGTTCTAGCCTTACATTTCTAGCCTGGTTGATTGAAGCAATTCGTTCCTGTGAAGAAACGTTTGAACTGGCTTCCTAGCACTGGAGCACCCTTGAAGGGGCGCTAGCTGGAATTATTTCAGCCCTCCTTTAGAACTGGACAGTTGCAAATTCTAACTGCATTAAAAAGAGAATATAGGTTCAGGGTATGTGAGTTCTTCGTGGCAATATTGTTGCTTGATATGCTTTATGTATAGACAACTTCCGTCAAATGGATTTCTTATACTTATTCACTGAGATATTAATTGCATGCAGGTACCCAGAGGAGGACAAGGGAGCCCTTCCATGTATTGCCACAGCTTAAATGCGTTTGTGAAGAAAATCTATCCATGGGGTTGCTAAGAGTTGACACTGACTTGATGGCACATAATCCATCAAAATGTATTTGAAATAGATTTTGTACCTCTTAGGGCAGAAGCTACCAGTGAATCTTAGATCATCCTTCTCCTCTCAGAAATGAAACTCAGGTCACCTACTTTTCTAACTTGAGTCTTTGATATTATAAACACTGTATTTATTTTTCCTTATTTGCTTCTCCAGGGCTTTAAAATCCCCAGAGAGGCCCTTCTGCCATTTCTGCCACCATCTGGCAGAAAGTAGTTCCTTCTGCCAGTGTAGTTCCTTCTCTTGTTTGTCTGCCCACAAGAGGCAAATGCATTCTAATGCAGGTAGGCTCTTGGTGAGGGCACTATACTGGCTGCTTTCTTGAATTTTAATTGGTTGGATGAGATCTGTTTTATTGAGTTGCATTTCTTTAAAATGGTGCTTTAAATTTATGTTTTTCACTGTGTTTTTAATTACTTTTTCTGCTTTTATAACTTATTCTTTATATTGTTAAATGCTTTGAACACTACTCTTTGATGGGAAAGCAGCATATAAATATATAAATTATAACATGGAATTTATTTTAGTCTGCGTTCCCATGGCATATTGTGCCACAAACTAGCCATATTTTTCCTTACTGTTGTGCAAACACAGCCTGGAAGGTTAATCTGCAGTTGGACATGCTGAGTGAATTCAGAAAATTGGACTAGTTGAATGGTACCTAAGCTAACTGCGGTGTTAGACTTAGCTGCCCCTTCTGTATTAACAGCACTTTCTATTTTTTTACTAGCCTATGGGATGGTCATAGGCTGTATATTTGGAGAAGAGTGAAGTCCTTGGTGGTGTCTGATCTTGTTGTTTGCTTGCAGATGTTTCATTACCCAACTAGGTAACATCATCAGTGCTAGTGAGTGTGGGATTTGCTCCCTTTTTATACAGTAGCTTGCCCTGCCAGTGTTGGTGGAGGTGTGGTTTTGGAGAACACTCCCCTACCCAGCCCATTCATCTGGTCTCTATACAATTTACTGTTAGTTTTCTTACTTTGGTTACATATCTCAGGCTGCTAACCGGGTTTTTCATTTCCTCTATTCTTCGTCCTATTATCTTTGCATCAGTTTCTTCCTGTGTTATTTTATACATATCTATTAATTTCATTTTTTACTTTTTTTTTTTTGCTCTTGACAAGTCAGACATCCCCATGGATACCTGCTCTTTCAGGATGTTTCAATATTTGGGGATGTTGATTTTGTCCTTTCGTTGCAAAACTGCTTTGGAACTGAACAAAAATCTAGATGGAGGTTATTCCATTATTCAATTCGGTATCAAAGTCTGGGGTAGGGATTGTTTCCCCTGGCTTGAGGACACTGCTTAGAGCCATCATCCCAATGTCTGTATGTCTTCTTTTGTGACTATTTCTAACAGGGGAACAGAAGTATCACCCTGCATAGCATATAAGAACTGTTAATAAATACAGCCTTAATCAAAGTATTGTAATTTATTTTGTCTGTCAGGGTCAATGTATCTTACAGGGCATACTAAAAGCCACACAACATACATAGCACTCACACCTCAATCCTGAAACTGGGTGTCATACAAACAGTCAGATGAACAATGCTGTTAAGTAACAAATGCACTGCAAGGAAGCTAAGCCTTAAGAAACTGCAAAAGTTCCTCTGCTGTAACTCTTTTTAATGTAAGTGAAGGCAGCATTCTTCATACTCCATTCCCAGTCTCTACCTGGTCTGTTGCCTCCCCTCCACACATCGATCAGCTCTTGTGCACAAAGTCCACTTCTTCATATACTGGGAAATGGAAGGTCCTGAATCATACATACAGGAATCAACTATGCTCAGCTATCTGTGCTGGTTCTGTAAAATATGATCCAATCTATAAGTGATTTTATTGTTCATGCCTGCTTTAGAATGGCTAGTGGGTGCCAGGTTTCTTGTAGCAGGGAATGTGAATGGTAATAAGAGTTTCTTACTCCAATTTGCCTGGAAGACGATTGCCTTTGCTGTATCACCTGTGAATGATACTTAATCCACATCAAAGCAGTTTGGGAAAGACTATTGGTGGCTCTAGGGATCATAGTCTGCCAGGCACCTCTGCTAAGCAAATCACTTTGACATGAACAGGACACTTGTATGTTTGAGAGACTGCAGAAATGGACAATGTAAACAGTATATTTCAAATATGGCAAGTCAGTGCATTATTTCCACTTTGATAGATTCACATTCCATAACACTACTTGCAAATTCTGTATTTCCAGTACAAACGGCATCATTTGTCTGTTCATGTATGCCATATCTTCATTTGAATGTAAACAGGCAATGTGCTGATCTTTACACACACTTTCAGCTTATATGAAGTTCATTTATATAGTTGCAAAACAGCAGGAAGTTTCTTTAGAGAAACTAAGTATGTAGGAATTTTGGTTTAGAAAACATTAATCTTATTTGAAATCTGCAATCCTGTGAATACTTATCTGAGAATATAATCCATTCAAAGGGATTTACTTCTGAATAGGTTGCAAGAATTCAGTGTAAATGTCTAAGATGTATGAAAATAGGAAATTAATGTAATCAGTGAAAACAAAAGAAATAGCATATCACTGATTCTCTACAAAACTAAAGATAAACATAGGCAAAATATTTTTTAAAAAATTCAGGGTTCTAATGTGATAAATCCCCACTATGGAATTCTTGGAAAGCAGACAAAAATAGAATACTGTAATAAAATAAAAATGAAATGGAGAGGGGAAGACATCAAGTTGTCTTCCTATATGACCTGCTGGGAAGGAATGGAGTTTCAAAGCAAAAGAATATATAATTATATATATATTATGAAATGTTGGTTTCTTTGTTTCTAGGCTCATTTAAGGGACTCATCAACCTTATAAAAGGAAGAGCTGTTAATCTGCTGTTTGTCTTGGTCCGTTTAAGCACGATAGAGAGAATGCAAACAAATCAGAATTAAGATCATTCCTTAAATCCTTCAGAAAGGAAGATAAGGACTAAATTATTGCTGAGAATTACATATAGGAAACCCTCAGGATAAGATAAGTCGTTGTTCCTTATTTGCGAAGGCTCACAGCAGTATTACATTTACATATTTGTGAAGGGATTAAATTAGATCTTCTAGCTATAAATTCAATAATGGCTGGCTTTTAAATTTTTCAAAGAAAATGCAGCCATTGCTTGCTTCTTCTCCTCCCCCCCCCCCCCCCCCCCCCCCCCATTTTGAGCTCCAGTGTGCTTTCATGCAATCTGCTTTTTTCAGCACTGGGCACAAACTAACCTAAGTAGTTCAGAAACTTCCATGACCTACCATCTTAAAGCTATAAGATATTGTAACTTAAGCTTCTATCATTAATGTACCAAATACTTTCCCCCCATCTCTCTCCCTCCTCCACTTTAACATAAAGCTTATGCACCCGTGTAATAAGTATCCTGGTCCTGAGCAAAATATTAAAGCACTGTTTTTATCAGTGTCTTAGAAAATTATTTGGCATATCCTCTAATAAATGGTCAATGGAAAAGTGGGCTCCAGTATTTTCTGCACCATAATGCAGAGTAATTCCACTTGCAATTCAGAATGCAAACAGAAATTTGGGCAGTTGGGCTCAATCCAATTTTTTAAAAGCCCCATTGAAAAAAAGAAATAGTAAATCTGTGAACAGAGGAAAAATATTCAGCCACAGCATGCAACCTTGTGCTTCAAGAAATAATGTTGTCTGCTTAGGTGATGCATAATTATTTCTCCCAAAGTATTTGAAGAAAAATATAAAAAATCAGATTGATAGAGAAGGAAGGAAGGAAGGAAGGAAGGAAGGAAGGAAGGAAGGAAGGAAGGAAGGAAGGAAGGAAGGAAGGAAGGAAGGAAGGAAGGAAGGAAGGAGGGAAGGAAGGAAGGAAGGGGGGAATTTTCTTCCTGGAACTGGAAAATATTCACTGGAGCTGTTCTATAAATAAAACATGGCAGCTTTTAGCCTAATTCTTAGTGTGAGAACATGCTACTTTTAGAGCCCACAGTAATGCCACTTCACAAAGGGGATGCTGCCTGAAGAGAGAATCTTGCCGTTCCTTCCCACTTTAAAATCAAGTGCCTTGGCTCCACGATATCCGCAGCCCCAGGAGCCTGATGACTACAGTGCAAGAGTTGGCCGCCAAGCTCCCATTTGACAGAGCTTGTTCTGTCACCACCATCACACCAGCTGAGGTCTCCAGCATGACCCTCTGTGCTGTGCCTTTTGAACCCCAGCAGCAATTTCCTGAAGGGAAAATATTATAATAAAAAAGCGGACAGTACACAAATCTTCATAACATTGTCATTTTTTTTTTAGGTATCAGGGTGACTATGAACTAGAATTTAAATGAAAATATATTTGCCAACAGCTGGCAAGACTGTGACCAGGTGACCTGTGTACCTTTTCAGTCTGCTGTCCAAATGCAAAGATCTGCGTGGCAGTTTTGTACCCTGCTTTCTTCCTGTAGTTCTTTTCCTTGTACTAGGTAGTCCTTCAAAGAGAGAGCTATCTTGGATACATGGATTCTTGTATACATAGTCATCCAGTAATGCTCAAAAAGAAAATAGGTCTAGGTCCTTTAACTGACTTCAAACTTTAAGTAATGAAATGCATGAATGCACAGACCCCCTAACTCTTGCATCACAGAACCTTACCTTCACATATTATTTCACAAGTAACTTAGCCACACTGGACAACATAGATGTTTTCCCTGTAGTTGTTACTAGTCATCAAGGCTTAAACTATATGTTATAATCAGTCACGGGATTGCCAACCTCATGCTTATTTGTACCAGAATAGAGGATGGGAATTTTTGTAATCTAGATTTTTTTTTTTTGTTAGATCTAGTACTGTATTGTCTTTATTCTAGATGAAGGCAAAGGGGGGAATTCTTACTCTGGAGATTTTTCTCTTTACTCCATAGCTGCATTCTGGCTAAAAATCAAATTACCCTCTGTGTTCTTCACCCCTACTTGAAATCTTAGGAAGATATTCAATCAATAGGATTTCTTTCTTTCATCTCCAAACTGTGTGCAAATGCTAGATGTTTCTTGAAATTTCTGGTTTTAACATGGCTGCACAGTGAAGAAATGGGTTTCCCCTCAAATTGTTCTGTGTTGCAAGTTAAAACCCATCCCCCATATGCATGTAGCTGTCATTAGGATGACCAAAATAAAACTAAAGACATAGCTGCACACTAAGTAAGAATAATGGGTAGTTTGACCTTTAGGAAACTGAGAAAATGAAAAGACATTTCCCCCCAAAATTACAACTTTCTTGAAAGGGATGTTTCTTCTGGGCTAAACTCAATAATGAGTCTAATATAAAGAAGGCATTCTCCACACATCATGTCAATATTTACTGACTCTATGGACAAGTGGCTTTCAGCAGCCTTCTTTTTCCAACCCGAGTCTGCACCAGATCGCTTTGTGTATCCTCCTGCCTCTTGTAGTGAGTCAACAACTGATAAGGTAGCAGATCAAAGCTCTGATAGAGAGATGCTGGGTGATTTGTGTATGAAAATGTGTGTTTAAAAAGTGATAAGAATACAAAAGGTGGCTTTGCATACTTTCTCCACAGTTTGAATGGTAACTAATGAATTGCTATGGCAGCAGATGCCCAAGTAGTTTCTGATGTCTTCAGTCTGCAGTGGAACATGAAACAATGGAGCTGAAGTTCATAGGCAAATGTAACAAATTATAAAATGGGTTTAAGTAGAATGTATGCTAATTTCTTCACTCTTTTCATATGTTTAGTAAACAAAAAATAGACTCATATTATTATTCAAAATTTGATTAGTACATTCAAGAGAGGTTTTTGCTCTGAATGAAGGAGTTGCCATAAAACTGCAAAAAGAAACAAAAGCATGCAACATTTCTTTGACATCATGCTTATTTAGCTACTACCTCATGGGATACATTTTAGGACATATATATATATATGAAACACAAAAACACTGGCTTGAAAAAGACTGAAAGAATGAATCCCATCATTAGACACAGTAAGACAGCCTTGGAACCTATAGTGCACCAGATGGTATTGATTTGAATTTCAGTAACCCACAGTTAACAAAGCCAATGAGATTTGGACTGCAAAAACATCTGGAAAGCCAGAGGTTCCCCATTCTTGATGTATAATGTTAAGGACATTTCTAGGTGAGATATTAGTGGTGTAATTTCATGGCATGTCTACAATGGCCTAATAAAGCATAGCAAGGTTAGAGACTGATTCACTGGAGCTGTATTTTCTCTCTTAGGAAATGCATGCAGTGCTTCAACACACTGAGCTACTGTATTCCTGACAGGAGAATATTTATCCTTATCCTTTGGGCTTTAGACAGCCAGGGTGCAGGAAATGTTCGAAGTGCTGTCATCATTCAGTGTCAATATTCTAGAAATTCTGGATAATGAAAGAGTTAGGGTAATTCTGAGATAATTTCCAAGGACTGGTTCATATATAAATCATAATGTGATTTGTTGTTTATTTTTGGCTTAGAGTGTTCTGTATATCCATCCATCGTGATTTGTAAACCATGATTTAGTAGCAACTTTCTTTAGCCTGGGTTTTTCCTTTCCTTTTTGGACTACAAGTCAACATATTATACAATCAGAATAATGTAGAGTTTGGCCCTTAGAAGTTTAACATGGCCAGCTACCACCAAAAATAAGATGGTCAGGGATGAAAATGTTCTAGTTCAATAAGCCTGAAAAGGCCCAGGTTAGAGGAGACTGAACTAGAGATATTGTTGGAAGTTCAGGTACAATGAAAGAATTTCAGAAAGACAAAGAAACAAACCATGTTAGATAGCTTTTCTAAGCCTTCCACTTGTATTAGAAAGCAACTTTTCAGCTAGTCTGGGATTTCAGTATAATAAAATGAAAAATAGCAGCCACAGCATAATAACTTCAACATGATGCAGTTACATGTTCTTGCCTAATATCATGCCAGTTTACTTCAATTGCCCTATTGTCCACTCTAGGAATAGGGACATGGTTCATCAAGTCCTTCCAATTTAGGCCTCCAAGGTCTGGAAGGAGACAATGCCCTGTCCTCAAAAGAGGCCCTCTCTCTCCCCCAGATCCAGTCTTTGGAAACAAATTGCTCTGTGCCAATAGAGAGGCATGGAATAGAGGAAGAGGCTCCACTTCTTCATTCCTCATGACATTAGTGTCCCTGATGTTAGACCTGCAGGAGCAGGGCAGAGCTTTGCCCATTGAGATCATCAGTTGGCACCCTTAGGAGTCTCAGACAAAGGCCTCTCATTCTACATTTTATCTGAGTTAATTGGAACTGCAAAGACTTCCATGTATGACACCAAAGCATACATATAGTGCTGATCCAAGAAATTTGCTTTTCTGAGGCAACATACCTTCTTCTCTTCAGTCAAGGAGCATAATACTTACAGTTGATTGAGTTATTTTTGCACCTAATCCAGAACACTTCATTCTCCCTTGCAATAAAAATACAAAGATAATAGATTAAAAACAACTAATCATTTGTTCCTTTTTTCCGATACCATACCCACCGTGTGTCTCCTGAGATGATTTCCTTTGCTGGCTAAAGTTTGGCTGGCCTTGAAAGCACATATTCTACCACTGAGCCAATCAGCTATGTTCCTACACAGTAACCTACATAAGCCGTGAATTTGAGTAAGAGAGAGAGAGAGAGAGAGGGAGGGAGGGAGGGAGGGAGGGAGGGAGAGAGAGAGGGAGAGAGGGAGAGCGCTTTCCAAGAGACAACAACTTATTCAGAGCTTCTTTCAACATCACTCACAGTAATGACTGGCCTACCATATAGCTTTACTCTCTGGGAAATGGTGTTCCCTTTACCCAGACACAAACACACACTTCCATGCAAAACCCTACACACACACACACACACACATACACATATCAATTTAATCAAAGGTCATTAGAAAATATGAAACAACATCAATCCTTTAATCACAAGCGTAGAAATGTGCAAATGCAATAAGTGTCATGTACATTTGGTATCTATAGCTGATTTTAAATTATTTTTTCCTCATATTTACACATCCAATCCAATCCTAGGTAACCAGTAAAACACAAATTCAGATTGCAATCCAGCTACAATGCATGCAAAGCACAAAAGCTTTCTAATGATCTTTGATTAGTTCTTTATTAAATTCATCAACGGAGCAAAGAAAATTTAATAAGCTTCACCATTTGTCATCTTTCTGATTAGAGTTTTGATTAGAACTTTAGGCTTTTATTTGCCTCCTTTCTATCCACTGCTATTATAATAGAGGGCAATGAAGAAGAACATATGTCTGATTTGGAATTCATTTAGAGATGCCCAAGTTAGACTAAAGCTAATAACAGTTTTGTGGCATACAAACAGCAGTTTATATGGGTAACCTGAATATAGTTCTACTACAAGCCCAGAGATTGCCCCAGATAGTTCATATGTGTTAGTTTCAAAACCAAGTATTAGTAATTTATTAAATTAATCATTTAAAGATCAGGGCAACACATAACATGTGACACCCTATTGTTCTTCAGATACGTTGGACTCCAGCTACAATGACCACAATTATCAGTGACCGTGCTGGCTAGGGCTGATTGGTTTTTGGAGGGTGGCAATTGCCCTGGATCCTACACATAGAAGAGATCCCATTCAAATTGTGTTTCAGTATTTGAAATGAGATAGATTAGTACTTCACAATGAGTGCAATAAAACTAATCAGTTAATGTATAATTCTGAAGCTAAGTTCAATATTTTGCATTACCAAACATACTTCCATTTATTAGACCACTGTCTTCAAATGACAAAAAAAAAAATGGAGAAGAAAATTATATTAATAAAGGATGCAATGAGAAGGAAGTATGTGTGGAGGTCTTAAATGAACAACCTTCTGCCCACAAATTTCTCAGAGCCATAAGCCTTGCTGGGGGTCAGCGGGCATCAGATTGCCTATGATTCTGTAGAGCTTGACCATGAACCCAACATACACAAACAGTCAGGATCAAAGTTTATATAGTATACCTTTTCTTACTGAACTAAAGTGGCCTTTCAACATATCAGTTGTGTCTCCAAAATTTAATATGAATAGAAGTTTGTACCAATTCTACAGCATTGTTGTCTAACAAGAGCTTTTGGACAACCCAAAGACATATAAAGACGTTGTTAAAGAAAAGATAGATGAGTGAGAATATTTTCATTAAGAACAAGATCTGATCATGTAATGGATTATTTGACCTGAATCCATTGGCAAAGATTCCAAATCTTATAAGCAGAATGAGAGCTTGATCTGTAAATCAGATGTACCTGGCTGCTTAGAAGGTAATTAGGCCAGAAAAACTTCACTAAAAAATGCAACTCTGTAACTCCCATCACCTCATTAATATTAAGACATCCCATCTATCTACATTAGCATTCCATTCTAGCTAATGAATAATTTCTTCTCTGGAATTTGAAAGTGTAAAGTGTTTCTCTACTAACAAATATTCACTACATTATATTGCTTTATAAAACACCTTTCCTTTTTTTCCTTATCTCCATCCTGATCACAACTATTAACAACAAGATGATAACTTGATATTAATTTGTTATTTATATGTATACATGTGTTGATATGAAATACAGTTTTATGGAACTGACATAAAGACTACAGTTCCCTTGATTCAGGCCAACATGTTAATCCAAGACAGCTTGAGAAAGACATATTAGATAGGGTTAATTCTCTCAATGGCACTGAACATTAAGCAGTAAAGGACAAGGATGAATTTGAATGAAACACTTTTCCCCCCGATAATCCAAAAGGAATTTACACAAAAAAGATGTGTAAAGTACACTGCTACCTGAATTGTATTCCTATCAAAGTTTCCCTTTAAATATTATGGAAAAGCACAAGTCATCCATGAATTAATCATTCTGTGCAAGCACTACAAAATTGGTTTTTTCAAGCAACATAACAGTTCTGATTCTGCCGTGTTCCTATAATCTAGGTACAGAGCAAATATCCATATATATAGCATAGGTGTCCATGTTACAGTACTTATGCTTGTACAGTTCCATATGATTGCATCATAACATAGGATTTGGTTCCTGTATAGATCTGTAGGTATAAAGATCTTTTTAGAACAGGAATTCACACAGTACATGCAGATGTCTGTCCTGAAACTATATCACAGGCATGACATCATTACAGAGGCTAGTTTCTGCTTCTTGTATATTGAGTACAACCAGTTTTGTAAAGCTGAGTAGAAGACAGTCCATTCTGTAACATCCAGAAACGCATTGGACCCAGAGGTGTGAAATTCCCTTTCTGTGGAGATTTAAGCCAAATACTCGCCAGAGAAGCTGTAACTGTCAGGCCTAGCCCGAGGAACTCCAGGAGACCATGCAAATTCTGTGCAGCAATGTTTATTAGCTACAACCTCTATCAAGAATCTTCTTAGACTGAAACTCTGTTCCCACAGTAGCTGTGAAAACCGAGTGAATTCCTCAGGGAGGTGCCAGCCTCATCCTCTTATCTCTTCCTCGCCCTTCAGGAGACAAAAGAGGATGTTTGCCTCCCTGAGTGTGGCCTTCATAATTCCATTCCATCACAGTAACCCCATTATAGTTGTCCTGTTGTAGAAGATCAAAGTTAAGCTTTCAGTATAAGATTGTGTCAGGTATTATTACTATTACTATTATGCCAGTAGATCTGGCATCCTTGGGCAATTCCTGGGGCTCTGCATTCAGGCAGGACAGCTGTTCATAATGTTAGTTATCCCCAATGTCCTGATACAGCAATTCTCTGGGGAAGTAAATTAATGGTATACCCTAGCAGCCATTGGAATGTATTTCAATACCTTAGAGTAAACTCTGTTGCAAGTAACTGGATGGCATGCATTTTGCAGATGGCATGTCCAGACTAACAGCAGGTAAATCCACTAGAAGATCCAGTTTGGCATGGTAGTTAAAGGCACCAAGCTAGAAACTGGAAGGCTGGAGTTCTAGACCTGCCTTAGGTGACTTTGGGCCAGTCACTCTTTCTCAGCTCTAGGAAGATGGCAATGGCAACCCACTTCTGAAAATATTGCCCAAAAAATTGCACGGACTTGTCTAGGCAGTCACCAGGAACCAAGAATAACTTAAAGGCAATAGAACAGAACTGAATAGAATAATAAAATAAAATAAAATAAAATAAAATAAAATAAAATAAAATAAAATAAAATAAAATAAAATAAAATAAAATAAAATAAATCTACTAGGGCATGCACTGATGAAAAGACTGACTTGAGAACCATATTAAATCTGGACTGGAGCTGGTCCTAAATAGTATAGTCATATGGTTGCATCTTGTAAAACTATTCATGTTATCTACATTTTAACAGGATGTTTTATGCATATTTTCAGAAGCAGTCTCACAGTCTAGGAAAAATCATTTAGAAACAAACAAACAAACAACAAACAAATATATATATATATATATGTGTATATATGTATATCTTGTGATCAGAGGGAAAGAGTACTGCAAATATCTTTTTAATCTTTGATTAAGAAGTCAAAGTTTTATTTCTGTATGCCGCACATTATAGAAAGTGCTTAGCTAAATGGAAAATAGACTTGTGAGAGGATAATAATGGGATTAATCATCTTGTTAGGAAGAAGAAATGTGCTGAAATAACTTCATGGTTGACATGGCCAGTTCTCAGATCAGGTCTCCTTTTTACAGACACTTGTTGTAACAGGCAGGGTGGTAACCTCTTCACCATGGAACTCCAACATCATTTTGTCTAGCTAAGCGGAAAGATTCATCATCTCCTTACCTATCCCCACCTAGAGTAAGGGGAATAGTGTTTAGACTAACCCCTTTTATCAGATAAATTTTGCCATTTTAAAACAACGATTTCTTTCTCTTTAATTCAGACCTAATTATTACAATTTCCTCCTAAATTGTTTCTCTTTGGGGAGGCCATTTAATCCCCAAGTCAAAATAAGACTTAATGCAGCTGGGCATTTCTTTGTGCACCTCTAATGAACTAAAACTCTTTTTCACACACAAGAGATATTTTGTCACAGACAAAAGCTAAAAATTTACAATTTTGTGTTCAATTTCAAGACAAACAAACCCATAAAATAGATTTATAGCATCCACATTTTTTTCATATAATTTCAGCAGTTTACAAAGCTGAGAAAAATCACAGTGCTGGATATGAAAACAGAAAAGTAAATTATAGTGTTGTTGGTATCCAACTGTTTAGTTTGAGTTATTACCCAAACCACCTTTCATTGTCACTTGAAGGAGGAGCAATATCTTTCTGCTCTCCACCATGAAGATTTTCACATAGGATGCAGGTTTCCTGATCCATTGCTTGGTAATGTGTTGGTTTTACATCAGAGGTTTTCAGCCCTTTGCTATATAAACACAAATGCTGGTTCAAGCAATGAATGAACTGCAGCAGGATCTCCAGTAAGATGGGTGTGGGTTGGTGGCTCAGGGAGAGGTTTAGTCCTAACCCTCTGCTTTGCAGAGATCCTCAGGGCTCTACTCCCTTCTCACTCCTCTTTAACATCTACAAAGCTGCTGGGTGAGATCATCTGTCCGCATGAAGTTACATCTGCAGCCTTGGCTGATCAAGTGATGCCATCAGGGTTCTTCCTCAATGTCTGGAGCTTTGGGGACTATATGGGGAGGAACAGGTTTATGTTCAGCCCTAGCAAAACCATGTAGCTGTTGGTTTCAGGCTCTTCCCTGCCCCACTCCCATATCTGGATGAAACTGATTCCAAGTTGGAAGTTCTTCTAGACTCTCAGCTCCTGCTCAAAGGCAAGGTGAAAGCTATGCCTAGGTAGGCTTTTGCAAAATATGTGTGCCAATTGCACCCATTCCTGCATCTTGCTCATGGTCACCCATCCCTTGGACCCCTCTTGTCTAGATGACTGCAGTGTTCTCTACATGGAATTGTCCTTGAGGTCTGCTTGGAAGCTGCAGCTGCTCCAGAATGTAGTGACACAGGTTTAACATCACTAACTCCCAGTAGGTTTTCCAGTACAACTGAAGGTGTTGGTTGTTACCTACAAATCTTTCATGGAAGAGGGCTGGGTTATTTGATGAATAAAACTGCCTGTCTCCAAAGATTTCTGCCTATCTGACAAGAATCAACAGGGTGACATGTTTCAGGTCCCTTCCATTAAGCAATGCCATTTGATGGGACACAGAAGGCATGCCTTCTCTGCTGCTCTGCATGCCTTGGGGAACAGCACGTCCTCTGAGATTCTGCCAGACTTTCATAAAGCACTGAAGACCTAGTTTTTCCCTCAGGCCAGGATATTAGGGAACCCATTTTTAAGAGGTTTATTTCTGTAGATATATGAATGGCCTAGGATATTATGTGTTTTTGTTGTTTTGGTGATTTTTTTGTTGCTTTTAATGGAAAGTTAGTTGCCTAGAGTCATACAGCAAGCGGACAGTTATATGAATGAAATTAATAAATAAAAATAAATACATAAATATTTAATTTCAGTTAAATTGAAATAGCATGCAAGCACAGGATCCACTGGAGGGAGTTTCCTTGCAATGGCAAATTCAGGAAATATGAATGTCTGATTCTGACTCTAGGAAGCGTATGAATACATTTCCCATGTGCCTCTGAGATGCCTCGGAGGCATTAAAAACATATTCAGGGTACTTTCTTTTGATTCAGCCTATAATCTTACTTAATTTGTCAGAGTTAGCAGTTTTAATAACGATAACAGAACTAAAATGTATAGGCTACAAATCTTTGTGTACTGTATCTCTCCATCTTAACCATTCCCGACAGCAGCAAAAACAGCAAGCTGTTTAAGAGAATCTTCACACTGATTCATGGACAGCTTGTCTAAAGATGCACTCTTTCTGTCAAGCGTATGTCATTAAAAAGTCTGCCTTCTTTTCAAGCTACTCAGGAGAACAGAACAGAATGCCCATTCTGCTGCATAAGTATTTCTTCCATTTACTGATTTAGTAACATGATTGTTACAACTTTCTCAAGTTTTAAAAACCACATATTTTATACTTTTACAATTTTTGTATGGAATAGTTGCCACCTGTCTATCTCTACAGAATTGTACCTGTAGCTAAGCATAGATTTCATAACTCACAGTACATCCTATTATACACCAACTTTATTAAGCTAGCTACTTCAGCCCCATGAGTGTCAAGAGAATAGAGTAGTTCCTGGGATTGCAGAATGTGACCAAAGGGACAAGTGTTTAGTACCTTCCCTTGCCTGTATATCTGAAAAGCAGTGTTTAATTGGACTAGATCACTGCTCTGGTAAGAAAGAATGCAATTTGAAATCATGTACGGTGCAGTGCTGCCCTAAGATGGCAGCAGGAGGAGCAAAAAGAAGAGCTGATGCTGCTAACCAAGGTTTTTTTTAGAAGGAGAAGGAGGAAGAGAAGGAGAAGGAGAAGGAGAAGGAGAAGGAGAAGGAGAGATGTATCAAACTCCATGGCATTGCAACCCGCACAGTTTTGTAACCAAAACATACAGCAGTTTCATGGAAAAAAATTGATTGGGAAAATTATTGTTCCCACAGATGATATTGAAGAAAAAAAGAAGAAGAAGTGGTGCTGTCTGTATCTCTGGGGGATGTTCTTCCAAAAGGTGGGGGCCATGACTGAGAAGGACAGCTTCCTATGTCCTACAAGATGACAGCATTTAATAAAAAAGTATTCTCTTTGTGTTATTGCATTATTTTACTTTCTGGTAGTATTTTTCATCTTTTTTGTTAAATTTTCAAATTTTCACTGAAGAAATAAAAGTTCTTTCAAACAAACTCTGTCTCCTGAACATTCTTTAGTGTGGGTATTGGGTAACTGCACACTGTAACCAGGAACAACAGAGATCATAAGACCCAATTATGTGCTACCTTACAAACTAAGGCATAACTTACAAAAGTTATGAGATACATGGAATATGAAGGATTCTAGATCTCAAGGAGTCAGATATAAAATCCATTAGATTCTAGGATCTGAAAACATAGGTGATAAGGTTGTAATTCCATGCTTACTTACTATTGAATAAGTCCTATTAAACTCAATGGACTTTCATAATAAATCTGTTAAAGTTATTTATCTGATTTCTAGGCCACATGTGAATGTTTAACCTTGTGTCATTTATAAATTTTCTAGCATTCTCTTTACATGTTATCATTTTCTTTTGAAAGCAATGTCATGATGAAAACAAAGTATAATATATAAAATAAAATAATTCATGGTTTGGATACAGTGAAAGATGCCCCAGTCCTGATTCTACTTGTAGTCTTTTTGTCATTTTAATTATAGTATTAATGAAGCTTAGTAGATTTCTAAAGTAAAATGTCTCCCACATTTTGGAATTTTTAGTGCAATTTTAATCAAACATCATCCCCCCAGAGATCAGATTGGCCCCAACCCTGTTGGCCTTCACAAGGTCCTGAAAATATGGTTTTGCCAACAGGCTTGGAGACCCAGGGTGCGGTAGGGCCAGCACAGTGGCTGTACTGAGTGTTTTGGTGGATGTGATTACCTCCCCTATGAGCTTTATGTATTTTATGATGTTTTACTATAAGTTTTTCTTGTTTTTAAACTGCTGTTTTTTTGTTTTTGTTTTTTGTTTTTGTTTCTGCTGTTTTATGTTTGTTTTATCTGCTTGTAAGCCACCTAGAGGCATATATATGAGATGGGTGGCTATATAAATTGGAATAATAAATAAATAGATTTTATACATGTCTGCTCAGAAATAAGCCATATTAAGCACAATTGGTCTTGATCCCAAATAGGCTTTTAATTGCTCAGTTGAGCCTTTGATTATCAGTTAACTATGTCTTAAATTAATCAGTGTGCCTAGGAAATTAATAGTAGTAGGGCTAAACAATACTGAAAAAAAATGATTGTATTAAATATGGAATGCAGCTACTCAGTAAAGCCTTCCAGTTGTGATCAGTCCTTTCTTCAGATTACAATTACTTCAAAGCTGTAGTAAATGTGTTTAATATTCCTCTGATACTATTATGGTGCAATTTTGTTCTAAAAGAAAAGTGCATCAGCAACAGACCATCTTTCCAGAACATGCATGATGAGATGCAGGAAATATCTATAAAACTATTTTTATTTGTTTTTTTTTTATAGAAATATCTACAATACTCTAAAATTTTCCCATAAAATAGTTAAATCAGTCATAAAAATTAAATATGCAATAACAGTATCACTTCAGTAAACAGCGGGTATGAAATAGTTTTTCAAAGAAGAGAAACAATAGCTACATATACTGTAAATAGCTACACAAAACATACAATTACATTTCAATATATCTACAATAATATCCAGACTTACACCAGAATCAATCCTCTGTACACAGCCAATATACTTTTTAGTAAACTTGCATAAGATTATTCTACATATCAATTAATCTGCAGGCCTTATTCATTGCAGAAGAAAGCATGTCTACCCAAGAAATGACATGAGAGTTGCTACAATATTCACTAATTTCTTTCTCATGGCTTGCGTAGGTCCGTGCCTCGTTTTATGTTTCCTTAGCCCTCCCTATTCATCCAGGCTTGGGAATGGCTTACAGAGGTATAATCTGAATCATTGCCAACTGGATTTGAATCCAGCAAAAATCCTAGCTATGGACAAAGCCCTTTGGTGAGATATTGTATCAAACCCCTCTGGCCCTGTAGTATCCACCGCAGCATATTGGTTGCGAAACCAAACTCAGCCAGTGATGTGCTAGGGGGATCAAGTTCAGGTTATTCACTATACCAACAGATTTCTAGTATAGCTATCTCAGCTCACCTGTTTTATAGTATATGGCATGGGGCTAGTTTTTAAAATTTTTCTTCTGCTTAGTGCCAAGACTATATCCTGTGTTTTGGGAAGGCTTAAGCCTCATGCTCTCCTTGATTCATTTTGTGTACAGCACACACACACACACACACACTCTCAAACAAGAGTTCTAGACAATACCCCACTCATTTATGAACTATGAGTTGGATTAATAAGGATACTTCCATAATACAAGATCTGAAATATTTGTTACAACCATAATTGCTCTCTGCAGGAAGATATTAAATACAACTACTCCTTCTTACAAAGTTAAACTCTTTCTTATTGTAATCCCCTTTTTTATATATTTCAGGCTTTGTTACAGAAATATTCAAAAACTACACTTAACTTATGCTTTATTTCTGTGATGGCTGAAGCAGCTATTAACTTCAGTAGTCATATTATTAGAAAAATGGGTTGCATTTCTTTGTAATTTTCTATATGCATCTACAAATTGTGTTACTTTAAAAGGTCAAGATAAGCCTTTTGTGCCATAATGAGAGTAAGCACAAATAATAGTACTTGTGCTCATAAATTAGACCTTGCCCATAAACATCCTTTTACACAGATAGTCAGTGGAAATCTATTAAATATTAGCAGTCATCTGGGGAACATGGAACAAAACAGCCTTAAGAAGGTAGATTAATTGTAGGACCATTTAGGTATCATAGTGTACTTAATGAATCATATTTTACTAACCCTTAGTTGTGGGGAGGTGGATAGTAAATCAGAATGTTACATAAAAAAGTGCTGTTGACATTAAATATGAAGTCTGATGTCCTAATGGTAAATTCATTCTCTATATGGAAAATAATCTCTATGGAAAGATCTTTACAATCTAGAAATTAACGAGTGAAGCTTGCAAAAGGGAGCAGCTCCTAACCCAAGTCTGCATGCTGTGAGAAAGCTGTTTGGTTAATTTCCATTAGAAGATTCAACCGTTGATCCAGTAATGTCACCTTGGCATTAGCTTGCTCCAAATCCAAAAGTAATTTCCTTCCATTTTAGTGGCACAGAAAGACCCTTTGTTCTTGCATTTATAAAGAAGCTGCTGAAACTAGCTTTACCATTTATGCTTACTATTAATGTACTCTTTTGGAGTTATCATATGGTTCATTTAATACCCCTATTTTTCTCTAATAACTCAGAGAAAATGTGAATATATGGTTCACAAACATTTTCCATAGTACTCTTTGGTGTCATGGGTCACTTGTAAAACTTTTCATTCTGAATACATGAATTTTGTAACATTGTTGGAAGCCACCTGAGAAAACAGAGGCATCAAGTTTTTCTCCTAGTTAGTCCCAGCTTTTTCACTCTCCCTACCTAACATGCAAAAGACCAAGGGTATAGGAAAAGATGGGATTTTATGATTCATTTGGCTTATACCCAGCATATACCAACCAGACAGGCTTCTTAGCCATGAAATATGACATCTCAGATGGAAGGCCTTTGGTAAGAGCCTCCAACCTTCTGTGATTCACGGGCATACTTCAAAATGTAGAATACATGGTGAGGACTCACACGATGCTCACACAAAATGGGTAAAATGGTTCGCCCATTCAGCAAATTGCTGCTATACAGGCAGTTCCTCTTACAAAATACTCATCTACCAAAACACAAGATGATGGGAATGCTCCTGCTGCCCCTGTAGTCTCCTTGGAAGATTGTGACAATTCCTACCTTATTTCTCTGGCTCTGAGGGGCAGGGGGCATACTAGGCTGGATCCATCCACCATTTTTATTTTCTTCCATTTCCTAGGAGCCCGTGACATATGTGAATATATTCTTGGGCATAAAGAAATGTGAGGTTAGCAAGTTGTTTTGGCATATGCCAGATGCCCATATTATTACAGTTAAAATCATAATCTAGCCACTTATTTTAGATGGAGCAGATAGCCTGGTAGGTACCAAGGCAGATAGGCTGAAGGACAACTTGTGTCATAGATGCCATGTTGAGTGCCCCAGACCTATGGCAATGATTCTCAGTTTTTCTGTCATGGCAAGCCCACACTCTAATTTTATGTTGGCAGTGTAGAAGCTCCTTTGGTATGGTTCTGTCTCATTCTACAGAGATCATACGAGAACTCCTAAATCACATAAAGGACACCACTTGGAGCACCTCTTTCCCATGCCAAAGTCATCCCTCCCAGAAACTGTGGAAACACAGGCTTAGAGAACTTCTGATGTAGTTTCAAGACATTGTAGGAAGAGAGCCATGCATTAGTCTACGGTAACCAAAAATCAGGAATCTGGTAGCACCTTTTTAGACTAATAGATTTTATTAAAAGGCATAGGCTTTCAGTTCATCAGATGTACCGAGTGATTAAACTGAAGTAGAATTATTATATCATTTGGAGTTTCTCATGTCACCCAGAAATACCAGGAAAAAAAAAGATTCTATAATAAAAATGGAGTGGCAGATTGGTAACATAAGACTTTGACATTTCCAGTCATTGAGGTATAAGTTATTTTAATCTATAGTTGTTGCTGTTTTGAAAATTGATGGATGCATATTTATGTATGTATGTTCAAGCTTAAAGCAGTTTGCAAAAATAAAAACTATAATACCACAAAATAAGGCAAACTCTATGAACAGTTTCAATGGTTTTTATAGTGCATTGGGTTATTGTTATGATTGACTGATTAAGCAACTCTAATTTGAGAAGAATATTTGAAACGAACAGCTAAAATAGCTGAACAAGATGAGCAACCTGCACATGCTGAAGAAAACAGAGGTACAGGTAGTCCTTGCTTAATGACTGCCCTGTTTAGCGACCATTCAAAGTTATGACAGCACTGAAAAAATAACTTTACAACTGGTCCTTGCACTTACAACCATCGCAACATCCCTGTGGTCACATGATTGAGATTCAGGCACTTTGCAACCAGCAGGTGTTTATGACTGTCACAGTGTCCCATGGTCATGTGATCACTATTTGCACACTTCACAGCCAGGTTCCAACAAGCAGAGCCAATGGAGAAGCCGGCAATAAAATTGCAAGTCACAGTCACGTGATGTTTAGTTTAACAGTGTTTTGTTTAACAACTGATGTGAGTTACCACCAGTAGCATCTACTCTCAAAGCAGAAACAATGACAACTTGCTCCACAGTTCTCAGTACCATCAGATACACCAACGTGTTCTTGTTTGTGGTGACAGCTATTATTCTATTTGCGTACAAAAGCCACTACAGTACTTAGATTAGTAACACAGTTGACATCTTGCAGGGTAGAGCTCCATGTATTGAGTTATTGTTACCATTGATTGATTCAGCCTGCCTATGATCTAGGATTGTTCCTTGATTACCTTGGGGTGCTTATATATGTTGTAATTCTTGCAGATTCGCAGGAGTTACTCTTTTGAGAAGTTTTAGTAAAGCAGGCAGCAGAAAAGCATATTCCTTCTCGTGTTCATTATCTGGTTAGCAAAAAAGCCACATCAGTGGTCTGACAGATGTTGATCTAGTAATGTTGAAAATCAGACAGGAGAAATGCCATACTTTTTAATGGTGTCCCATGGTCTCCAAGTCAGTATTGTAAAGATTCTGTTACTGTGTCAGAAATGTTTGGGAAAATGTGATGTTCATCTTTTAAAATATAACTTTGGGTTCAGAATACTGTACCATCTTTGAAAAACTTTGCGCTATAAATTAGCCAAATAAAATAGTATTTCGGTGTATTTTTTATTATGTTTTTCAGTGTCAGGTGAGTGGCATGTACTGCATCAGAACCATGCAGTTAATGGGTTGTCCGCCTCTGATGTGATATAACGTTGGTCCAAAGGAATCTCAACTTATTTGCATGTTTAAAACCATGGTGTAACAGAAACTTCTCAATATAGTTAGGTAGCAGTTATAGGTTTGAAAGACCTGGTGTCGGTGAGAAACTGGAAATACAGTGGCTGTTATAATTGTTACCTAGCTCCAATTGATTTCTGCTCAGTCCTGCAGGAGGTAAATTTGAAGAAGCAGCTCTGAAAATTACCTCTTGATTAAAAAAAAAAAATCTCCAGAAGGATAAGAGCTTCCTTTTGCTAACCTAACTATAAAAATATAGCATAAAGACGTAAAGTATATTTTAAAAATAATTAAATGGCTATTCCTTAGCTAAATCTGAAAAAGCCTAACTGAAGAGGACAGTCTTGACTTTTTCCCTAAAAACAGAAAGGAGTGCAAATTGCCATGGAGTGCATTCCTTAATTTGGGAGTTATGAAGGCTCCTTCTCAAACGCCCAGCAAGGAGACTTCAGAATAAGAGTTTGACAATCCCCGAACTTTGCCCAAGTTGGCTGACTCTGATGGAACTATAGCCTAAAATATCTCAAGGGCACTACTGTAGATATGAATGCTTGTGTGAAGGACAGCTTTATTAACTTTCTCCCCAACTTTTTGTACTTCATCATATGTCCTCCCAATGGTCTGGGTAGAGAGATTACCAGACTTAAGGCCTTTTGCACTTGCACTCAAAATGGCATTAACTCGCTCTGGTTACCTTTTTCTTCTGCTGAGTTCCATGACGTTGCCTTCATCTGTCTCTAACCCATAATGAGACAGGCTTAAGTGATCCTTTTCTGTACCAGTGGTACAGTGTACCTACTTCCAAAAGCAGCTTCCAAGTGCATGTATTCTGTAAGGCTTTATCCCCCACTAACTTGGAGGGAAATAAGTTTCCTGGCAATAAACTGGGAACAGAGGCAATAAAAGTAGCATTGGGATCAGCAATGGGAATAGCAAATTTCACTTTAGTATACTTTTCTGCTAACTCAAGGATGGGAAGATAGTGGGGAAAGACCCGTCGTTTTAATTGCCATTCAGCAGCTCTCTGCTGCTGTTTTTATGCCATATTGCATCTTGTATTAATCCTTCTGCCTAAGAGCTACATCATTCTCCTTCAGATTAGGGCCCTTGCCCCATTTGACATAATTTTCATTAAGACCTTATCAGTATCTTCATATTATTGTTTCTATTGTTGGGTCAGGAATTACCAGCATCCAAACCCAGTAGTGCTGTAAATCACAATCTTCAGGCTGGGGGATACCTCAAGAATATCCGCTCCTAACCCAGCTTCCTTTTTCTCCAAAGCAAATATCCTCCCTTGATTGACTTTAGCCATTCCCCTTAGACTAGACTGTGAACATGGTCTTGCTGATTCCCATAAATCTATGCTTGGCAAAAACATAGTTAGGGGCAGTGATAGCCAAGGAAGAAGCTGCAAATGTCAAGGAAAACAGAAACACTTAATGCCTCTAGCTTCTTCCTTCTGAATACATTCCTCACCAGCCACTGCCAGTTGTGAATTAACCTGGTTTCCATCTGTGGCAGCCAGCATCACACAAATGCTGCTTTAAACAATAGCTAATCTCAGCTCTTACAAATTTGTTTTTGTCTCCCTTTGCACTTTGATCCTATTTTATATCTCTTGTCCAGTGTAAGCCGAGTCACAATTAAGAAGCTAATATCATTGTAAAGACTCTCAAAAGCATAAAGAGAAGGAGGTACAAAATCTCTAGAATGGCACTGCAGTAGTAATCTGTAAGGGTTTGTTTTAGTAGTATAAAAATAATTATGGGATCAGGTAGAATACAATTCCCAAGTGGAGGGCAAGATAGCACCTCATAAATCACTGTCACGAAGCAAAGGCTAGCACATTTGCATGTGAAAAGACGGGGAAGCAGCATTTATGAAGAACTGTGAAATTACGCCTGTATTTATTATTATAATTTTGTGTCATCCCCATCTCATTTCAGCATGACCTGTAAGAATAGATTAAATTAGAGCCATTTTCTTCTCTTGTTAACATCTTTATCACAAGAGCAAGCTGTCAGGATTTTAGTGTCAAAAAATAGTCTGGGAATTACTGAAGGTAATTGTTAGACTGTTTCCATGGGGCTCACCTTGATTGGGTACCACCATCCAGTTTTCACTTCCTTCAAGATGTGCAGGTGCTACACGGAGTCACAATCAACCTAAAAACGCCTGACCCCGTTCTCCTCCCAAAAGAAAATGGGAAGAATCTGTAACCTAGGAATAAGAAAAAAGAAGGAAGCAAGAAAAGAGGCCCTACAAAGAGAGAGGAACACTAATCTTGTATGTATGTTATCGAAAACTGGTAACATATAAAGCTAAGCCATAGATAGGTTTGAGGGGATGTTAATGGAACATGTTAATTCAGCCATTGTAGTTTGTAAAAAAAGGATATGGCTTAATGTTGTGCATGATGCAGGTTATAATAGCTTGTTTGAGCATGGTTAAAACAAATCATGGCTTAGGATGACATATAAGCCATTGACTCAATAGCTGTGCTTGCACAGAATTAGGCAGAATTCTGGCTTATCCTAAGCACACTGCAGCCTATTTACTCCAGTTTTGCCTCTCCCAACGAGTGTGACGAATAAGCAATTCATGAAAGGTTGATTTCACTGAGTCATCAGAAACAGGAATTTGGGCTTCCTAGTCCAAAACAAATTAGGTCCATAAGTTTTGCTGTTTTGCTTACTTCTCATGCTAGCTGGGAGTAGAAAACAGGAGTGAATAGATTGTATGAAGTAATAACAGAGTTCATTAATTCTCATTCTATGTAAAAGTGCCCAGTATGTATTCCCAAAAATAAAATATTTTTCTAAAACTCCAGGTTTATGGAATTCAATATCATTTTTAAATATGATTGTTTCTTAAACAGAAAAAATAGTTTTGTGCAGAGAAATGTAGTATTGTAACGGATTAAATAGAATATTTATTATGAAATATTGAAAAATTGGCTGGAAACTATTTCCTCATGGTTTTCATTTCTTTTCCAGCCAAATGTTTTTGTTGAATTCTATAGCTAGTCTCCTCCTCCTCCTCCTCCTCCTCCTCCTCCTCTTCCTCTTCTTCCTCTTCTCCTCCTCCTCCTCCTTCCCCATTTTGTTCTTCCTTACCTTCATTGCTTCAGAGTTCTTTCTGTGTCCAGTGTAATATTTTGGAGGGGAGAGTAGCAGTGGGGAGGTGAGAAACTATGAAAGGGGAAAGAAAAGAGACAGAGGAAATAGAAAAGGAAATAATTTATAAATGCAGATCTTGTATTTTATTGTAGTGTTCTCTGGCCTAAAGGCTGTAATAAAAGTTTTGATTTGATTTGATCCTGGATAGTTCTCATGAAAAAGGATGTTATGAAATAAACATTACTTTTATAAAAGTGATATAAAAATCAAAATGCCCCCTCCCTGACACACACTTTTACTGCATTTTTTAAAGGAACTGTTGTCTAACATCAATCAAGAAAAGAATTCTTGGCCAAACTCACTATTATCAGGGGACTCTTTGCAAGTCTTTTTGATGTGCAAAAACAGGCTTCTAAGAGTGAACGTCCAAGGATTTCCTGTACATTGTCCTTCCTACAAAGCCTTCCTCATGCTATTTTAACCTCTTTCTTCCAATTCAGGGCAGAAGTGGCATGAAAGGAGAGAGGAGTAAGAAACATAAAGAGAAGTGTAAAGTGCTATTAGTCTTAGCTTCAGCTAAATTTAAACTGGAATCTTAAGGGAAAGATTACATTGATTTTTCTAGAATACTTACAGCCCTATCCTATGCAAGCCTATCCTGAAGCAAGTCCCATTAAATTCAGTGTTTTATTACTATGACTTTGTGTAAGGGTTGCAGATTTATTCCTATGAAGACACTGAAAGATCTCTTATATGCTCTTTCTCAGATTAGTCCCATGTCTTTGTATGAGGGATAGATGATCTCCAGCCTGAGGATATAATTTGGCCTTCTAGCCTTTCCTTCCTGTTGGTTTAATGTGCTACTTTTGTTAAACTCATCCTCATGGGTTGGCTGCCAATATTTTCAGGCCAGCAATTAGTCATTGTGGTATGATGAGCATATCCCAGTGACATTTTGTTTGTTTGTTTGTTCGTTGACCACCCCAGTCATGAGACAGGAGGGAAGGGGATGAAGCACTGTGGTTCCCTCATATCTTGTAGCTGTGGTGAGTTCTTGTCAGCTTAAACAGAAAAACTAGTTGTTTTCAGGATCAGAAAGGATCTACATAAAGGATCTGTTTAAATAATGGGTTGGGAACTAGTCCAGCATTGCTTGCTCAAGGGAGAACACTGGAGTCTGGAGCTGAGATACAACAGAAGTGAAGAAAGAGCAAAGCACTTTTCTTGAATCCTCCCTCCCAGTGTCCCATCTATGAGATTGCTTTATTTTCATGTTTTTGTCCTCAGGAAAAGCTCTGGGACACCAAGGCAAGGTACAGTTGCACTTGAGCACCCCCAAGGATAGCTCTCCTATTCTCCATGCCAGGGAATTATGGGCTACATGGACCACCTTCTTCTAATCAAGAGGGAATAGATATGTTACTCTCAGAGAACTCAGATAGGAAATTGATCTCCACTTGATATGGCACTAAGAACTGAATGATATTAAAGGGGTGAGGCCATTGCCCAGTGGGTGGAGGGTCTGGCTGCAAATAATTCATAAAGCTTGACAGTTATACATTGATGAACCAGCATCCATTTATAGAACTGTGTTTATTGAATTTCAAGGTCAAACTTAATGTTCCTTGATTGTACAGCATATATTAACTTAATGACCACTTCTCTTTTATGTTGCATCTTGGAAGAATGCAATTTGATGCAGAGAAACTGTGGGAGGGAAGGATTCATTTATTTTTCCTTCTTCAATCTCTTTTTTCACCCTGACTTTCCCCTCCACAAGCTATCCAGGTTTTCCTGCCCCCTTCCAAAAAATTGAAAAGAGAAAAAAGCTGTGGAAAATAGGGACACAATGAAGACTAAATGGTTCAATACATATCTCCTCAAAAGTAAGTTTTATAATGTTCAGTGGGGCTTACTCTCAGCTCAGTGTGGGAGCATTTCCTGCTCCCCCAGTAGCTTCTAATCTGAAAATTGCCAAGGCTGAAGTTGAGGATGCCTTTAAAGCAGTGGTTTTCAGACTTGGAAACTTTAAGATATGTGGACTTCCAGAATTCCCCAGCCAGCACTGGGAGTTGAAGTCCACACATCTTAAACTTGCCAAGTTTGAAAACACTGATTTAAAGGCAGAAAGAACAATCAGGCTAGTGTTGTATAAAACCACAATATAATTCAGGATTCTTCAATCTCACTTGGAACTTTGAGCACATTGCTGTGGGAGCTCTCCCAAAATGGCTACCATGGTGTGTTTGGCCATCCACAAAACAATCATTTACCAGAAGAGAAAAGTTAAGCATTTGTCATGCTTGAGAGGATCATGTTTTTAGAATGATGCAGGCAATGGCGTTTGCTGGAAGAAAATTAATGCATAGACAGCCATCTAACCTTCCATAAGCCTCCGGAACTTTCTTGGTGTGACTTTTGGCCTTGGCATTTTACTATTAACTTTGTTAGTTTAGTCCTTGCACTTCATCATCTCAGCTGAACAGTAGTTTCATAAAGCATGAAATCTTACTTCCCAAAGTAAAATAAAAAATAAGGATAACCTAAACAAAATAGATTTTACTTAAAATATATTTAAAAGGCTTTAAATTCCATCCCAAAAATATGCGTCCAGAGTTACAAGAAGATTTCAGGACGTATATGCTACCTTGTGGGACAGATCATTCAACATAATTAAAGATAAATCATGCCAGTGTTTCTACTGTGTATGGGTTTTTCCATTGGAATTTCATTTGTAGAACAATTAGTTCTGTTTTCTGTAAATGATGATTACTTCTTCAGTGAGAAGACTGCAACAGAACAGAATATTGCCATAGCATAATAGGCTCCTGCTGTTAGCTAAGTGGGATGGCATTTGTCAAAAAATATGGTCACTCACTTCTTGAACCAGCAGGTCCTATATTTTTCACCAAGATGACCCAGCCCAGTAATGCATTGGGGACAGCTTTAGAGCAACTTTTAAAGACATATATTAAGACTCTTTTAGCAAATTTGGAACAGAAAAATGAATTATTCTAATAAAAAATATGGATGCCATTTAGAACAGGGGTGAACAAACTGTAGCCTGTAAGCCTATAGTTACTGCAAACTCCATGACCCCCAGGGTTTTCCAAAATAAGACTGCTGAAATTATGGGGCACAATTTCCTGCAGATTTTAGGGTGGGAAAGAAAAAATGGGATTAAGTCTCAATCATCTGTTGGTGAAAATTAATCCCCCAGACTGATAATGAGGATGATGATACAGATACACCTGCCTCCTGCAGTCCCCCACCATAAAAAACTGCTCCCCCTGATTCAGAATAAGAAAAGATCTAGTCAATTTTAATCAAAGCTACAGTATAGCCTTTGTGGTGATTAGGCATTAGTCTGCTGTTAGTTGGATACTAGACTAATGCCTAATCCCCATAAAGGCTATACTGGATAGGTAGTGTGTCAATTAAGAAACCAGTGCCATGTAGGTCATTACTACCTTTATTTTAACAGCCACAGTAACAGAATCTTGCATTCCTTGACCCGGGGCCAGGCTCCTTTTCTCTCACCATAGCAACTCTTTCCTGTCCTTTGCTTCTGTCTAGTTAAGTGAGTCAGGTTAGGGTCTTCTTATTGATGGCACCCTGATTACATTTAATTCAGAGAAGCTTGCTTGCTTGCTTTCTGGGTGAAGAACATTTTATTGAACAAGCCAAAGACTCATGATAAAACTCCCCAAAATGGCCAAGCTAACTGTATCAAGCAATATGTGTAAAAAGAAGCATATCCATTCAGTCAAAAATGGGCAATGTCTGTTTTAGACCAATTCTGATTAATCCCATCCAAGAGCTTGTAGGAACAATAGTTTAAAATTTATTTATTTATTTATTTATTTATTTATTTATTTAATTTATTTATTTAGTGGACTTGTCCCTGCCCATCTCCCCACAATGGGGGACTCTGGGTGGTTTACATCAAATTAAAACCATAAATACATAATTAAAAGTTATAAAAAGTTATAAAAAGAGAACCACACTTACACAGATAGAAAAAAGATAAAAAAATCCAAGAGGCCAATAGAGGCCACCCCAGGCCACTAAGGGGCCAGCCAGCCCCATTTCTGACATCCTCCCTCCCCGCCCCAGGCCAGATGGCAGAGCCAAGTCTTCAAATCCCTCCGAAAGGCCTAGAGTGAGGGGGCCTGTCTCACCTCCAGGGGCAAGATGTTCCAAAGGGCGGGGGCTACAGCAGAGAAGGCCTGCCTTCTGGACCCCACTAATCAGAGTTCTTTTGCCGAGGGGGTCCGGAGCATGCCCTCTTTGTGAGATCAGGTAGGATGGGTTGAGATTGGGGCGAGGCGGTCCCTCAGGACTATATATGGAGAGTAATCCTATTAGATCAGTAAATGATGTGAGATCTTCTTGCTTTGATGGTCCTCAGCACCACTGGAAGAAGCTCTAGGCTCCAAAAGGACCTTGTGCACATTGAACAAAAATGGCTAGTTCATTCAGGGTAAACTAGCTCAGGGAGTTGGACCAGATGGTTCCTTCAACTTTATGATTGTATAATAAACCAAATCTGGGCTACTTTCACATCTTCAGTAGGAGGCATGGAGGATCCCTGCTGCTATGCTAAGGTCATCTGCGTACAGATATATGACTAGGTCTACCATTATGCAGCAAAACTATCGCACTTATTAATTTCCCTGTTGCTAGCGCCAATATTTGTTGTTAGCACCAAGCCTGCACAATAAGATGCTAGTAATGACAAAGACCACTTGCAGAGGGCTAGCATGACTTCAATGAAAAATCAGTGTCCAGATAATTTCATCTCTTTCTCTTCCATCTGCAAACAAAGTGAAAGTGTTTGGGCAATGCTGACAGGATCTCAGAAATCAAAGCATGAGATACACAGTTGGAAATCAGTGTAAATTTATGTCTAACAAACCACAATAACAAATTATCTGAGAAAAGTAGCTTGTTCAAATCTGCCTGTTTTATACATGTATGTATGCTCTATATGTATGGAGGACATAGAACTCAACTTTTTTCCTTCTCCTTTTTATATTGCCCTAATAGTACAGAAATCTCCAGAATTTTTCTACCTTTTAAATTTTAAAATTTAACTGAAGAAGGTAAATCTACTTCTTTTCAATTTAGCAGTTCTACTTCATGCTGTAATAGCTATCCTTAGGATTTCTGTTATTCATAAGGACCTGAATTAATATAGTTTAGTTTCCTTATAGAGATATAAATTGAGATAAAAGATTCCCCATGAAACAATTGATACTCCCATTATCAAGTACATCATACCAGTTCATTGTGCACATAAAATTAATGTATAAAAAAACCATCCCATTTTTCATCATTAAAAACAATTCCATAAGGCATGTACACAAACACCCACATTTATATAATTTTATTTATATTGATATGTCTCTTATACTACTTTTCATAAGGTCAGAACAAAAGTGAAATGATAGAGTATTAAAGTAAGTCCCAGCTAAATCAAGGGCTAGATATTATTTTCTTGAACGATAGCAGAAAATGCCCATAGAGACCAAAAGAAAAAGAAAAAAGAAAATGAAAGCTGATGCTGAAAATGTACTTTCCATTCTGGGAGTTGACTAAACTCCCTTTCTGAATCTATTTTTCCATTTTCATGCATTGTCATTTTCTGTGTATCCCCTACCCGCACCTCCACCCCCCGCAACTTTTCTTTTCTTTTTTTTTCCTTTTCTTTCTTTTCTTTTCTTTTCTTTTCTTTTCTTTTCTTTTCTTTTCTTTTCTTTTCTTTTCTTTTCTTTTCTTTTCTTCCCCCTTTTTTGTCAGTGACCTTTCTTCAGTCCAACTCAGCCATCTAATGGCCTGAAGAGGGCTTCTTCACATGACAGAAAGCTTTAGGTTTAAGATTTCACCCCCTCCTTCATTAGAGGGGAACGTGAACAGCCTCTATGTGCGGGGTGTTAATGAACATGAAGGAAGATTTTTTTTCTATGTGTTTTACACATTATGTTCTTGACTTCTGGAGGTGCTACAATAAATTGCTGCGCTTCATTTACAAGGAGTGATAACAGCAGCAAAATGAGGATCTGGTGGCAAATTACTTTTCTGTTCACCCTGGGTCAGGCTGTTGGGGCTAACAAGAAGAGGTTCTCTAATTTGAAATTCCTCCTCAACCAAGCTATTCTCGCATTAATGTTCACTGCCATAAATTGTAAAGTCAAATGAAGGAGCACTGTTGAAAATTAACCAGTATTTTTGTCCTTTAAGTACCAATAGAACATACTTTGGCTCCGGAGACTGGTAGTTATCAAAGGCAGCTCTGACAACAGCATCACAGGGTGCCCGGCAGAGCTCGCCTTACTCAGGACTGTAAGTAAAGCCCAGCCACCTAGGGGGAACCCCTCCCCAGCAGCAAGCCGAAATGGGGTTTGCCTGCAACGAGACTATAATTTTGCCTAGAAGAGGAGGGTGTTCAGAAACCAGCCGTATGATGGATCTATTTAAGTAGACACTGTACACAGGCATTAAAAGTCATGTGGTCTCCGACTACAGCTTCTGCATGTTTAATGAACTGCAATTGTGTGTGTCTCTGGAAGGAGCCCCCTCTGCCCCTTGAGGCTTCGGAGGACTTTTGTCAGTCTAAACGCAAAGCAGGATTGGAGTATCTAATGAGAAACAAAGGCAGCACCTGCTTCGTGGGTAACATCTTACGCTGGTCCCACATTTGCCATTTAACCAAATCAAATGCACTATAAATTGGGGGTAAGAGGGGAGGAGGGAGGGAAAGGCTGGACATCATATACACATTGACCATGACTTTCCTGGAATTTTGACGCTGAGATCTGGACAATGGAGAAGAGTGTCGTTCTTTGTTTATTAGCTGGCGTGGAACTTGCTTGGCAAAGGTCCCTCCCTAGTAGAATCTTTTATGGTACTGTAATGTAAAAAACACATTAACTCCACCATCCTACTCTAGTTATTGTAATCAGTTATGTTTTCATGTGTACATTACTGATATATAAGGTTGTTGTAGTTCTTGTGTGTGGCTTAATTGCTTGTTTTTGCATATCTTGTGTGATTGATGATGTTCTAGAAAATCTTTTTCCCCTAAAGGAGACTTTCTAAATTACTTTGTTTGGATGCTAATGATTGTGTTTCATTAGTGGCCCTCTCATCCAGAATCATCTTTAAATGAATGAATGTGCCATAATTAAAAATCTGAATTATGAATTACTTTGAATGGAGACAACATTGTCCCGATTTCCCACTGAGACTCCATGTTATTTCAATTATGTAAATATGTTTAATCATTCCCCTTTTGTTTTTCTAATTATTTAATATTAATGTTGCTTTACTCCTTTATTGCTACCAGAAGAGATATGGCATCTTAAATGAGAGTACTTAGACAAGTGATGCACAGATGACAAGATTAAAGTATCAGAATGCATAACCCATTTCAATGCATAACAAACATGCTATTAACGTTCATACTAATATGACAACACTAGCAGTAATTGCACTTCATGCATGTTTTGTCTGTGCAAACCTAATGCATTCACAATGAACAATTGCAAATCATTATCCTTTTTCTTAACATCAAAATCCATTTGAGAAAGTTGACAATTGGTAAGGATATCAAGCATTGGCAAAAATGAAAATTTCCTCTTTTCTCCCTCCTCTGTCAACCAGCAATCAGCACAGAGCATTACTAAAAAAAAAAGAAAAAAAAATTAGCAGCTGGACATAAACTAGTGCTTTTTCATTCATTCACCAATGCAATTTGGTTTGCAGGTTTTCCAATCTGTTTTTCAACCTGGTAAATGATGTTTACTTCATCTTTAACCAGAATGATCTTAGAAGAGCTCTCTGTTGAAAAATAGAGGCAAAAGATTATTACATGTACATAGTTGAGATCTGTATTTCTATAAATTAAAAGAGACCTAATTTAAAACAGAGGATAAAATAAATTTACACATCATATAGGGAGAAGCATGAAATGTTAGGGATATTTAATGAAGTACAAAACATCATTATATTAAACAAAGAAAGGTTTTCCTATAAATATTTAGTTACTAACTTAAAAAAATAATTTGGGTTCCAGTTGATATAATTTATATTCTCTATATCTTAATCACAAATATAAACTTTCAAAGCAAGTGCAAAACTATCAGTGAATTTCAATATTTTGCCTAGACTATAACACTGTTTGGATACCAGTGGGAGGTACTGGATAGTACATTTGGTAGGTATTCTAAAATACCCTAGATTATATAAAATTGTACTGTGATCTTTACTGATAAATGACCTACATGGTCTCTAAGTATACAATGGTGTTTGAGTCAACAAGCCATAAATGGGTTGGAAAGCTGTACTTCAAAATCTCAGCAAAAACAATAGGTGGATCAGCTGTTAGTGAGATTTTATACTGGTGGTCAGATAAATTGGAATCAAATATAAATGGGTTTTACAAGCACAGGATTAACATATTTTTTCATCTCATAATACAGTTTCTTTGATTTAGCAATTACTAGTCAGTCTAGTTAACTTCATTTTCATTCCTCAGAATGAATTATTTGACAGAATCCATAGTCATGCTGATAGAGAAACTTCATTTTTCAGAGATGATGCAATTAAACAAGTAATTGGGGAAAGGTTGTGTTTGTGTGTAAATGAGAAAGAGAGAGAGAGAGAAAGACTGCAGCAATACTTTTCTATAATAATGAGCCAAAAGATATACTATGATAAAGTCTGTTCAAAACTACAGAAGCACATTGGTCATAGAGGCTATAAGGAATTTCCACTGAGGTTGGGTCTGCTAAAAACCAGTTGCTAGACCACAAGCTTCTGGCCTTCCCAAATGCATCTGGTTGGCCATTGGAAGAAACAAGAACTAGATGGATGGAAATTTGGTGTGATTCATCAGTGGCCTTCTTATAGTTTAGTATTCCATTCCAAAAACTCATCAAGGAGAATGTTTAAACTATCTTTCTAGATTATAATGTTAATCACAAAACAACAAAATATTATTTTGACTCTCATTGGAAGAGATTCCACAAATGTGTTCTGTGCCGAGTAATATTATTTTCAGCCCAATTTGATTCAGTGGGGCTCACTCCTGTTAGTTACAATACAATTGCAATCTAAGAAATTATTTAAATCAAGGATTAGCAACCTTTTCAAGCAGTGAGAGCCATGACACCATAATGCAGGTGCCAAAAAAAAAAAATGTTGAATTTTCACAAGATCTCTAAATCTTGCAAAATGTTGATGTTCTTGTTTGAAATCTTGTGACATTATGTTATTCTTCAGAGCTCTTGCAAAAACACTGACATCCTGCAAATTTTTCATATGGGGAAGAGGTTGGATCAGGGGCCAGAAGACACAGGCCCCAAGACTCAACCTTAGCCACAGAATATCACAAGCTCTTTGCTGTGAGAAAAATTGAAGAAAAGAGTTTTAAGATGATTTTAGAATGTGTAATACAATTTTCATGTTCAACTTATAAGGACATCCATTAATTTTTATCCTCAGGATTGTCTTTCAGTACCTCACCAGTGTATCACCAGGGTAGTTTCTTCTGTAAAGTCAAATACATCGGAGGCTCTGTTGAGTTTTGCTATTTATATGTGTACATGTGGGTATTAAATTAAGTCTTCTGTCCTATGCACACCATCCAGAAAGAATTCCAGTGAACTCAAAAGTTCTTTTACAAATATACCTGCAGGGTTTTTACACTGAACCATCACGTTGTGTATAACGGAGTAGCATGAAATAAAACCTGTTTGTTTTTCAGTTATGAATCTTTTTCATTTGGCCTATTTTTCTGTTTGGCATGATAGATTCTTGACATAGAGTTTAGATAAGACAATTTAAAGGTGAGCCTTTATTCTTTCTTGGGCAGACTGGAAATACAATATTCAAGTTCCAGCCTGAACTTAAACGTAAACCTCAGAGGAGGTGATTTCATTCAAACAGTTTTGCT
Organism: Liasis olivaceus; assembly: GCA_030867105.1. Classification (NCBI taxonomy): domain Eukaryota; kingdom Metazoa; phylum Chordata; class Lepidosauria; order Squamata; family Pythonidae; genus Liasis; species Liasis olivaceus. Next base: position 50,401,197 of record CM061349.1, read on the forward strand.
ATTATAAGTACCCACCTGCCAAAGTAGGTTTGGACATTTCACTGGAGATACTATCTTCCCCAGAAGCCTTTTTACTAGAAAGTTATTAGCTTTTCCCCTTTTCCTAATATAACTGTAAACCATGATCTGAACAGCTAGAAAAAGACAGAGGGACAGAGAGAGAGCAAGCACTATTTTAATTCCACAGCCAAATTATATCTAAAACTGGCATCTTATTCAGTTGGACAAATTTATAGATAGAAGGCTGTAATCCTCCCAGTACATTTTTATTTTTCAGTTTTCAAAGACTTGTACAATCTTTTAATTGGAAAGCCATATCCAAGAAGATTATATTCCTGATTAAAAAATATTTTTAATTGGAGAAGTTTCTATTCAAACACACTTGCATTCTCCCTTACTTTGTTACATTTAATAGTTTGGGTTTAAGAAGCACATTCTATAAAAAGTCAGCAACTCTTGTTTTGCAATTTCAGATCGTGTGGGTAGGTGAGTAGAAAAAATCCTGTGACATTTTATAGCACCGTTTGGAGTAATATTGAGAATTGCCACCTCCAGGAATCTGTACCCCCTTTTCTTTTGCAGAGGAGAAAGCTACAAAGTAGTTTTCTCTTCTTTTGGATTCTAAGATATGCAAATAGTTTTCCCACTTCAGATCCCTCCATAGACTTGAATAGCACAAATTACTACAGCATTCTATGTGCCACGAGAAAGAGAGAGAGAGAGAGAGAGAGAGACAATGAGGCAGCTAAAACAGATGAAAGAGTTTCTTGCACTGTTTGAAGGTATGTACAAGAACCTTTACTTTATATAAAACTCTATTCTGTGCACTGCACACAACCAGTTGAATTTTTATTTCATATTCTTTATTTATCTTTAAAGGTTTGATTGTCCAATGACCATTAAAAATTGTTAGCAATTTCACATGAATTTTCAATTACATTGAAAATGGCTGCTGCAGTAAACATATACCTATTGATTTGAATGTATAATGATGAAAGAATCTTACCTATATATAATGCTCAGATATAGTCTGTAACAAAGCTAAAACCTGGAAAGGGTAAGTTTTCATGTCTCATAGTCCAGTTAAGCAGGTTTTCCCATCTTCAGTTCTCTCAATAAATTTTCTTGGTGGCATTTCATTTGCAAAATCTGTGCAATGAAATCCCATGTCTGCTTATAGAAATAAATTCAAATGTGACTTACTAGTGTGCATGATCACACTGGAAGCAATTACTTCTTTATGACAACAAGGATTAAAACCAATATTGTATGTATATTCTTAAAATTACACATTTTAAACATAATAAGTAATTAATAGCTCAGCAAACATTCCTTCAGTTACAGAAGCTGAACTAAAATTTGAAACTAAAAAAATCATTTTGTACAAGAACTATATTTTTGTACTTTTAACTTTGTTCTTAAATTTTATTTTTGTCAGAGTACTTTTTATTCTTAGTTACTCAGTATTGTTAATTGCAATGAAGTGCTGCGATGTACTTAAACATTGCTATAAGACACAAAAAAATATAGTTTTAATTAAGACATGTAGATGAGGTGGAAAAATTGTTGTTCAATAGACAATGGGCAGTTTTACTAAATGTTTCTGTTCAAAGAAAAAGTAAGCTTCCTAACCTTTTTTCCACTGCTAATGTTTTTATGTAAGTTCAATAATTAATAAAACCAGCCTATAGGAATTAATTTTATTAAGATGATCAAGAAAATCTTATGAAAAAACATATTGTGACTCTTAACTGACTTTTTAAATTTCTTTGTGGGATATTCTGAAGAAATGCAATAATGAATTTTTTAGCACACATACATTTAAAACAGATGAAAGGCATAATAGATGTTGAGGTTATATTTGCCATTTTAAAAAATACAGGAAATATGTATTTCATTATGGTGAAAAGTCTTTTAGGAGGTACTTATTTTGCTCCATAGTTCTGGCATACATTTTATTATAATATACTTTACCATGTGCTTCTGGAACATGATAATGTAGCTATAATTATGGAGTTATTTTGCACCTAATGAGCAGAAGCTATTCATCTATGATCATTTATCAGTTAGCAAAATACCTTCTGAAATTCTAGTATAATTTTTTTTAAGTAGTTGTACGAAACGTCTGTGTACTTGCTGACAACAACAATGTTAACTACTGATTGGGCAAGTGGAAAGGGGAAGGAGGAGGGAAGATGTGCATCACTACTGATGTTGAAGTGTTTCATAACAGTTCTAAGGGAGCAGAGCGTCACGGAGCATCCATACTTTGGGAGAATGGTGTTCCTCTTCCATGTCTTTCTGACTGAACAAATGCATTCCTTTTAAAGGAACGAATGCCTGAAAGGGAAATAAAAGATGGTCTGATGAATGATGGGAATACATTTGCCATAATGAAATGTGAATATTGCACATTAAAATGTTTATCTGGAAGAACCGAAGATTTATTGGGGGACTAATGACTGGTGAAATCAGCACTGTCCCCTAAAACATATGCCAGGATAAATCTTTAAGGTGGACAAGTTTCTTTGTTTGATCACAACAAAATGACACAACTGCTTCTCTGGTAATTATTAAATATGTGTTTCAGATTCTTATTCCTATGCCAATCTACTTATGTTTTGCTATCAAACTGTCCTAAACGAGAGACAGTCCTTAACCTGTTCAATAGCTTACATTCAACTTCTTATCACTCAATTAAACAATGTAAGATATTGATCAGCTTGAACTCTTATCATAATTGTTATGCCAAATGCCCTATCAACATTATTGCTTATAAAAATGAATGTTAATGAGGAACAAGTTTTTTTTAATAATTATCTAATTATTAAAATTAGACATTGCATATATTTTATGTGTTAACAATTTTATAACTTTTTGGTTAAAATCTTTCTAGTTCACCAATAAATTATACTACTGTAGTACGATGTCTATAACTCTTAGCTGATATTTTTAGCCTCTAATCATCTTAACGTTATATTTAAACTGAACGTGTTGATCCCAGTCTTTACCTCTGCAAATGTTCAGATGCCCATGTGTTTTGCATATTGCTAACAAGCTAGCTAGTTAGACACAGAGAGCGAAAGAGAGAGAAATCCCATTTAATCACACACAATGGTAGCCATCACACTCAATTTTTATCTATGCAAAAAAGATAATAGGAAATAACTCTTGAGAAAAAGTCTATTGTGTATAATATAAAGACTTCCACATTTCTTTCAGGAAAAGAAGTATATGGTTTGTACACTATTGCTTTTTTAAGCAAATTGAGGCCAATTTCCATGCAGCTAACATAAATAAACTGGCCATCAAGATAAGATCATCTTTCTCTACAGTAGAACCCTAACACCAAAGAGGCTGCTCTAAAATAAGGAAGGTTAGATCAGCATATGAGATCCTTAGGCAATGCTAAATAGTGAGCAGATCAAGAATTAATACCCTATCCAGCCCACCAATGGTCCTGGATGGGACAGACAGTCACAGCTTTCTACAGGTCCTCCTGGCTCAAAAAGAACCCCAGGCTTTATCCCATTTGGCCACGGCACTGAGACACCAGGAGGAAACCGGCTCCTCGTTCAATCTATAAAACCTAGTTGGCACATAAAGCCATGAAAGCAGAATTACTTTCTCGTTTTTTTTTTTTAACCATTTTCAATAAACAGTAGGGTTTGTTTTTTTTTACTGTTCCTTATTGTGGGGTCTTCATTTGGACTTAGGGAAGTGGCAAAGTTTGCATTAGTCACAGTTATTAATGGGTTATTCTGTTCATCCATTTAGGCTTGGAAGAGAGAATGCATGATGCTGGAGTGGGGGTGGGAAGAGCACAAATAAATAAGTACAAATTTAATTAAATTATGTCCTTATTTCTTCTTTGGACATATTCAGCAAGTATAGATGATATTCCAACTGCCTGTTAGGCTGCAACAGACATGAAGTTGCACAATACCCAAGCAATATGGCAGCATTAGCAAGACATAATGGTTGATCCTGTCTTGGGATTGTTATTTATTTTATTATATTTATAAAACTCTTTTTTTCCTCCAAAGACTCTGCATGTGGGTTTTCTCTTCCCATTCTCTTTTTCTTCCAACAACCCAGTGGTTTAGTGACTAGGCTAATTTGTATTGGGAGTTTTAAAATATGACAGTGCAAATCCCAGTTCAAATCTTATCCTTAAAATTATTGGTTGGCCATATTTATTTCTAAAATGTATATATGCCATCTTTCAACATTACATTTGTTTTGAGATCAAAACACTTGGACACCACTTCTTGTCACTCTCAGACCCACATCTCTAAAATGGGAATGACATCAGCAATGACAATAAGTATAACAACCACAATGAAGACACAGCTTACCCAATTGTCATAAGGATTACTAAGATTAAATATGTAAAGCACAATAGCAATAAGAATGATTATTTTTAGTGATTGCTACTGAAACTTAATGACCACTTGCTGTTCCGAGGCTAATTCAGTACAAATATTTATATCCCACTGTATTAGTTTGAAGACTTTGAGAACAACTCCCAGTAGCAGTTATTCTAAAAATGGAAAGTAAAGTAACAAAAATAGACAATCTCAAAATAAGGAAGGAAGCAGCTCCAGATGAAAGCCAGAAGACAGTAACAATATCACAGGTGTATAAAAAGGTCTTTGCTTGAGGCTGGAAAGGGCCCAGGCAGCCACCTAATTTTGTAGCTGAGGTGGAGAAGGAAATGTTGCCTCTCCCAGGAGTAGAATTACACCATGTGTCTAATGAAGGAGAACAGTGCCCCTTCATCCACACCCTGACAGGTTACAAGGTAGGTCAGCAGAAGGGAAATTTAAACACTTCTGCCTCACCACCCTTTCGAAGTCTCTAAAACTACAAAATACTTAGCTGCCCTTAAATGAGGGCTGTTCCAGCTCCTTCAACTCACATCTCCTTAGGCACAATAGTTAAAGGTGCAATGTTTCTGAGCAGTCTAGGCACAACCCCTTAAAGTTGTAGCCTGCCAGTTCAATTATAAGTAAAGCTGTTTTGAAGAAAGAATATAAAAAGGGTAGAAAGTGGTGAGGTGCGCCCTTATAACAGTAAGTAAAATCCTATCCCAGTAAGTTAATTAGACCTGTATTCTAAGGTGGACTCATCTTGCTATGTACACTGACTCCAGGTTGTTAATTCAAAGCCTCTAATGTATTGGCTTTGATTGATTCTGTGAGATAGCCTTGGCCTCCAAAAACAAGAACAAATGGCTTCTCATCGTTTCATACTATTGAAGCGTCTCAGCCTGAGTGCGGTGCCTCTTTTAGCCAGTGGGTAACAAGACATGAAGGCAAAAGAATAGGCATCAGTGGGGCTGCTGTTCTCAAAATGTATCTTAGGAGGTGAGACTGAGTGACAAAGTGTCAGTGTTCCTGTCTAGCGTATCACCAAAGGGATGCTGACTGGATACGGCTGCTGGGAGTAGGAAATGGTGCAGGCTTTGTTGTTGCTCCAATTAACAGTTAATATTCCAAAATCTGCAGCCTGCAGAAGCTGCTTCATACTACCAAAATAACTTAATGTCAGGCCTATACCTGCATATCCCCCATACATGCACAGATACACAGATAGGCAAAGGAACTAAGGATCTTTTCCCAATAGAATGGTATGCATACAACCGGTAGTAGATTTATGGACTGTGCCTACTACATAATAACAGAGTAAATAAATGGCAACTTCTAGGAATGATACTTAGCCAATCACTAAAAACTTCCATTTTACGTAAGCACTAACACACAAATTAAAATAAGAAAAGCATGTGGATGTGAATCAAAAACCTACAACAACTGTAACCTAGATGGGAGAAGTTTGTGTTTGCCAAATAAGAAGAGGAGAAAAGTGCTAAAGAAATGGCAGGGCAGGAGCTTCTATATGCCAGGAAAACTCAAGTGCTGATGAAAATGATGGGTTGTTGGGGTTAAATGGATAGCTTTACCGAAGGGAAGGAGAAAAAGTAGAGCAGAAGCAGTTATAATTGCCCCTTACTTTCCTTCGAAGTAAGTGGAACAAAAAATACTTCATTTCTTGATTGGTTCCAGATAGCTACTCCCCAGCCTCCCAGCTTTTGGTTATGAAAAAAACCTTCCAGGCAGCCTGGAGAACACTATTGTCCAGAAACAACCAGGAATGATGGGAAGACTGAATGAAGATTTAGCCATTGTCATTAATCCCAGAGACAAAACAGTCTGGAACACAAATGGGTCTTAAAAGATGGCTGCTAGATAGCTGTGTTTGACTTAGGACTGTTGGAACCAGATTTTTCAAATACTCTCCTCCAAGGCACAAATGTGAAAGTAGGGGACTGGCAGGTTCAGTATGCTACACATAGAACCAGGCCCTTTTCCCACAGGATAAGGTGAAGGGGTCTCTCTAGATACAGATGGTGGCAGAAGAAAAGAAACATAATAATCAAGTCCCTCAAAATAATAATGTGGCTTTCCAGACCTACCACCAAGTCTTAACACTCCATGATTAAACAAATCCCACAGATTTCCAAGTTATCTTTGCTTTTCTCACATTTGTGCTGATAATCATAGCACTATAATTTCAGGGTACCAATATCATCTTATAGATAATGCCAGATAGTCTGAGCTGTCTCCAGACTGGACAATAGCTGAGTATGTTCAGAGCCCACCCCCCTGACCAAACCCCCGGTGCATCTGTTTGTAATCTTTTTTTTTTTCCTCTTTTCTTTTAAATTACTTAATTTCCTTTCCACAATGCATCATTATTCCTCCTTCAATCCATTTGTTGTCTACATGTTTTTGTATTAGTTGGAAAAACTCCTTTCTGAGAGGCTGAGAGATGATAGCAAGGGAAGATCAGCTGTAAAAAAATATACACTTTTTTTTTCCTGCTCAGGTTCTAGATTGATCAATTTAGTAAGTCCTTCATGGGTTAGTTGGCCTTATCCTTCAGATATATTAAGTTTTGATTAATTTCTCAGTATGATTTATTTTAGCATATTCATGAAATTCACATTTTAACTTTGACCTCTCTGCAGTCTCAAGATGAACAATTTTGATTGCTGGCTGGGTTCTGTAATGCTCATTCTTTGGATTTCCCAGGAACAACATAGATTCTTGAGTCATGGCATCAGGAAAAGTCAACAGAAAAACAAAAGACATAGTTATACATGAGAGCCAGCCAGCATGCCTAAACCCTTCTTTAAAAATCCTTCTCCACCCTACATGCAGACACAATACAGCATACCACAACTGGTGTAACACAGGTTCATTCTCCAATTACCATGAAATTGATCACCAGTGATGCTGCAATCATTTCTTTCTCTGAAATTATACAGGCTATACAGGCTCCAAAAATAAACCACAAAAATTCCAGTTGTATTAGCACAGCTTTAGTGTGTAAAATGGAAAATCCAAGGGGTCCTGCTCAGCTTGTGTTTTAGATCCCTTCTCTTCATTATTAGAAATAAAGTAGAAGGTTACCTGGGAGAGGATTTTTTCAGATGCAGAATAAGACATAGTAGAAACTCAGTCCATGTTCCTTTTCTGCTGACGTTTGCTCACTACTGAAGACACTTTCCATCTATGCTTATGCTACAGTTTAGACCTTATACTGATTTTGTTAACCCTGCAGTTAAGGGACACAAACCCTAAAAAGAACAACTGATGTTGTTAGCTGTTAGGAGAGGTCGAAAGGATAGGGATATATGTTATTTATAAAGAAAAAAAGAAATTGTGTACATGAATTTACTGTTTTATATTATAATGCAGTAGAGATAATGTGGAACACTCCTCCTTCTGAGAATGAGCTTTGAGAAATTTTGGAGAAGAATCTGAACCCCAAAGAAATATTTTTTTCTGAACAAGAATAGAGATTTAACTGATAAAGATGCCAAAAATCATCACAAACAGGGATAGACAAAGCATATACAGTATTTCCCCATGCTCTTGCTTGTTTTAACAGATCAGCTTCTGGTCAATCTATTGTATGTGCTCAGTTTTTCATGTGCTGACATCTTTCAGATCAGATATTGTGATATACTAAATATATTATAAGCACCTGTGATAAGTCAGCTGCACTGGCTTTCATTCTCCTTCTTACGCAGCTCACAATGTTGGTTCAAATTTATTAAAGCCTTTCCTAGTTTAAAGTTAGTAAGCTTGAAGGACTAGCTGTCTTACATATACTTCACATACATCCAGCTCTTCATCAGCACATTTCCCAACAACATAAAGTGAATGGGATGCTTCTTTTATGCTGTTGTTGTCTTGTGGCATCTTGGTTTTCTTTTGTTTTGTTATTTCTATATTTCTATATTTCTGTTCTTATATCTATACATATATGACAGAATAAACTTGACCCAAAATGTTATGGTGTCAAAAGTATTTGGAATCTGTACATCTCCATAACTGGACCAACTGCATTTTTCTAATACCTCTGTAGCTGCAAATCTAGTCTATGAAATCCAGCAAAAATCAGCTTAAACAAATTTAAAAAAAAACAAGTTTACTAACTGTAGTTTGCATTTTACCTTCATGAATTTTAGACTACATTCATTTTTTTGTACAGTAAAATGAAACCAGTAATCATTTGAGCCATTTCTTCTCATCTTCCATTTTCAGGAATCTTCCCCATACAACAACAAAACAAATCATCAAAAGTAATCCAACTTGTATCTCAGATATGATTGCTGTCTGCATGTTTGTATATCTTTAACTATATTTAAATCATTTTAACAGCATCATCTGTTGCATTTAGCTAGAATTTCAGTATAACATTGCACTTAGCTCATTCTAGAATTCGATTAAACACATACACACACAGGGAGGCTTCATTATGCCAGAAACAAATAAACCCATTCATTTGAGCACCTGTGCAACCTCATCTTTGGGAGCCAATCATTTTGAGATGTATGAAGAGCTTTCATAATGGTGGTGATTATGATGAGGGGCAGACTAGGTAAGGACCAAGGCACAATGGCCTTCAAGCAAAGAAAGAGTGTCATAGCAGAGAGCCTTTTAATGTAGGGGGGAAGTACTGTGGGGCGTATATTACCTGTAAGTGATAGTATTACGTCTCTGCTTTCAACAGACACTGACCAGAACCCAAATGGTTTGTTCCATCACTAGGCTGCTTTTTATAAGAATCCTGGAGAAACCAGAGAAATTCCGCAGGGTATCATACATTCCTCAAACAAGGTGTTTAGATATTTAGTTTAGATTAATGCTGATGGAAACAAAGATAAGAGGGGCTATTGCTTGATTAGAAATGCAGAAATTCCGCTAACTAATTGATTATGCTGGTATAATTTTGCATCGAGAGCCAGATCAGTGTAGTGGCTAAAGGTACCCAGCTAGAAAGCAGGTGACCCTGAAGTCTAGTCCTATTCTTCTCAAAGGCATGAACCAGCTAAGTGACTTTGGGCCAGTCTGTCTGTCTCAGCCGTAGTACAGGAATTGATTTTCTGTTGAAAGAAATCTGTTTACTTTCTGAATATATAAATGCACTTGCCAACTTTTGTAAATCTACTGCTAGCACCTAAAATGCAAATCAAGCACCACAAATACATGTTGCCCCATTCCTTCAGCAGGGTCAGTTCCCAATATTAGGCAGCCTGAAGCAACTGCTTCCAGTGAGGAGTGGGGACTTGTATGCTGCAGGGCCTGCCCTCTGCCCTCTATGTTCTCCTGCCACCCTCAAGGGTGGTGAAGGACAGTTTCTCTTCAACAGTGTTGAAACAAGATGCAGTTGTCAGTCCAATTAGTTTCTTAGGTAAAGTGGACAGGGGCATTATTTTTCCTTCCTTAGGCAACTTCAAAGCAGTGTTTTTCAAACTTGACAACTGTAAAATGTGTGGACTTCAACTCTCAGAATTTCCCCAGCCATGATGCTGGCTGGGGGATTCTGGGAATTGAAATTCACACATCTTAAAGCTGCCAAGTTTGAAAAACACTGTTCCAAAAGTAGTGGCTAAAATTCAAAAGAAAATTAAGACACAAAGATCTTTGGGAGAGGCATTTTCTCTTTAAAAAATGAAGCCCCATTCTCACTGAGGTGGCAATCTTGTTGTCTAGGCAGAAGCACTTTAGTCAGGGCTTGTGTGATTGAATTTTCCTCCACATAAAACATTTACAGCACTTAGACAAGTACTGTAGGTAGGAGGGAGAAGGCTAGCACAATATGCATCTCCCTGAAATATGGTGTTCTATGTGGAGAGCTTTTTTCTGTTTGCAGAGATGTGGCTCAAAATTTTCCATGGCAAACTTTCCCCTGCAGGCAAGTTCAGCAGTTTCTAAATTATATGGTTGCTTTTCAGGTGATTGTTGTAAAAAATTAAAATGCAGGGATGTCATGGGTTTCCCTCTCAATGTAGCCCAAATTTTTGTGCAGATTATGGATGTTGAGATGAATATGCTAACTGGAATTATATTCATTTGCCTAGCAAAATTTTCTGGAAAATTTTCTAATTCAACATTTTCCAGAAAAGGCAAATAATTGATTGTGGATAAACGTTCTCATATTTGGGCCAGTCTGGATGTAGAATTCTGCCTATATCAAGCCTAGAATACTGGGGTATTGTGCTCCAGTCACTGTGACAATTAGCACCCAGGACACGTTGTTTGAATTCCACGTTGGTTTCACATTGGACTGAAAGACCATGGTCTCTAAGGTCAAATTTGATATCTTTTTTCCACAATAATTGGAAATTATTCAAAATAGTTAAGACAGAAAAAAGAAACCCTTGTTGGTGAATAATTTTGCCCAAATTTTAAGGTAACAAAGCTTCATATTAGACTTTACAAAAGCAAGTCTTGGTTCCAATTGTAACACAGAATTAGATGCACTACAAGGAATTCAAAGCACAAATTTTAAATTTTTAGACTGGATTGCTTCAATGGGTTTTTGATGTTTAAAGCCAAAGTTTAGTCCTTTTGGCTTTAAAGATGTTTATGGCAATGGGCAGATAGTTATGTCCTTTGCTGTCTGTAAAATGCAGAATGGCATTAGCCCGCTTGGAGATGGCTTTTAATCGTTCCTTTTAGCTAGGATTACCAGGTATCAGAACAGGAAAAGGAGGGCATGGACAATTGGAAAGGAGGACAAGTGGGGGGGAAAGGAAAGGAGGACATAGCATCCGTGACAAACATTACAGTGAAAAATGGCAAAAAACCACTCCATATACTTAGGTTTAGGTGTATATGAAGTTACTTTTTCCAGCATCAGAAAGACTGGTTTTTCAATCACAGGAATTGATTAAAGTCTTGCCAATTTCAAGCAGCAGGGCAAACTGGCAGGAGGGTACTAATCAACTAATTAAGATCACAGAGCTGAGCTTGTTAACTTATTAGGGAAGTGCTGCACCATGGAGAAAAGCTGCTTGGGAATAGATACTCAAAAAGCTGGACAGTATTTGATTTTAAAGTTAGGCCTGCTGGACAGAGGACATGAGGACAAAAAGGAGGACATGTCCTCCTTTTGCCAGATGTCTGGTAACCCTACTCTTAGCAATAATAGGACGATTGCTGTGTTAGTCTATGGTGGCAAAAAAATAAAAATAAAAATAAGGAGGACTCTGGTAGCACCTTTTCCAACTAACAAATTTTATTAAAATATGGAAGCTTCAGGAACCTTATGCCTTTTAATAAAATTTGCTAGTTGGTAAAGGTGCTACTAGACTCCTTCTGATTATTTGCCTCTTAGCCATAGCATTTGAAAAGTAATTCCCAGATATTTAAAAGCTTTGGTTTATTGCATAGCTGATTTGCATGGAGATGATAGATAGACAGACAGACAGACAGACAGACAGACGACATGTGCAGAAGCACGCACGCATATATGGACACAGATCCATACATCTTGCTGGATTGGAGTGATTGTCTTCAGATTTTACATGAAATACATAATGCAAATAGCTAGGGAAAAGATATGTACTCTGTTGATATTAAAAGATTTGCATAGTTCCTAATAATAATGAAAAACTAAGAAAAGCTTCAGAGATTCTTTCACCTGTGAGGGACAAAGTGAAAAAATTATAGTCTGTGGATGCATATAAATCTGAGAGCTCCTACTTCAAGACAAAGGACACAGACTGGCCAAAACTAAACACTCCCACGCTCATTGATTCCCTGAAGACAGACTGAACATCTCTCCCAGTGAAATCAATAGGAGTTAAAAATGTTCTTTTTTTGGCTCAGTCAAGTCCAAGCTACATCATTAGAATGACTGATATAAGAAGAAAAGCACATCTTTGCTTGAAGAAAATGTCTTTAAAAAATACCTTTTCTATGAAATGCTATATTTTAATTCAAAGGAAGACAATCCTAAATTAAAATTACCTCCTAGATAGAAGAACTCTTACCATATTTTCAGCAAATCTCAGACTCTTCCATGTCAAAGATAAATTATTTGAAGAAACCTCATCTTCCTTTCAGATAAACCCTTTCAGATATCCTTTCATAAAGTAGATTTTATTGATTTGATACTTGGAATTTGAATCCCAAAAATGAGCACAGCCAATCTGACAAGTGGGAACTCCACTTACCATATTTTTGTCTGAAATGCTTTATCGATTTCTGAATTTTTACAAACAGATTGGTTGCACTGGGTTAGCTCAATTAATGCCAGCCATTTCTCCAACACTTGTTGCAATTGCAGAGCAATTCCTCGTACCTCTCCTGTTACTTCCTAGGTAACAAAGCACACAATGGCAGGTCTGGAATGTAAAAAGGAAGGAAAGAACCCAAACTGGATGCCTTTCTGTTTGCTTCTCATTTAAAGTTATACCTATTCTAGAGATTTATTAAAAAATAAAAATGAAAACGCACACACACACACACACACAATACCAGAGAAGGAGAAATGGCAATGATGTCACCAAAGAAGAATGAAGCACTTGTAAGGCCTGTGAATTTAAAACTCCTAATTTTAACTATTTCATTGCATAAAATTCAGCATTACAGTAATAAATGTACTGCCTACTTTGGACAGCAGAATCCATCAGCAAGGTTGCTAACAACTCAGAACTTCAAAAATTACCTTAATAATTTTTTGTTGTCATTCCTTTATATACCCCAATGGTGTATTATATGAACAACAGTGAAAATCACATGTTTCATTAAGATCCAATTTTGAATTCAGCTAGCAGGTGCTCAGTCTAGAGGAGAGATTTGGGGGGGGGGGGGGGAGTTTGTATCATGGCACCCTGGCTGGGGGCAGGGGAAGGACTGCAGACGAGAGAATAGCAGGAAAAAGACCGTCTGCAGTAGCAACTTTGAATCCAAAGCGTTGTGGATCAGGAGTGTTGTAAAGCCAGTCTCCCCTTCCCTGAATGTTACATGGCATGCCGCACATCACATTAAATGATAATGCATTTTTTTTTACAAGGTTTGACTTATGAGTGTGATATCTGAATGAAATTAGTGAATAATAAAATACAGCTTATTTTAAAGCAGTAAAGTGTACTTGACTCAGTGGTGTTTTAGGCATTTGGTTGTACCTGTAACTTAGTGACATGTGCTAACTAGATCCAGAGTTTATTTGTGATTTCCTTGTTCTTTCTTTATTTGTTCCTGTGCCCTATCAAGTCTGTAATCCATAATTATAAAAATAACAGCAGCCAGGAAAAAAGGGGAGACAAAATATGAGTCAAACATTATTACTTCATTCGTCTATGAGGCTGAATCAGATTTGTTTCTGGATTGCTTACGATTAAATCAAACCAGGACTCAGTGTGATGTGTGAGTGTAGCCAATGTATTTGCCATAGTTACAGTATTGCTGTGACAAATTTAAAGTCAGATATGATTTTATCTGATCAATTCGATGGGTAGGGATTGTATTTGCTTACAGTTTAAAACAATCCTTTTAAACCAGGAAAAAAGTTTCTAGAGATATGCTGTGAGAGGAAGCATCTGGATATTAGTCAGTAAACACAGAAATGGAGGTTCAGCGACCAACTGTGACAAAGGCAAAGCAATCTTAACCAAGTAAAAACTCCCACCCTTTATACCCCCTGATCGACAGAGTGGAAGGGAGGAAGAAGCATGTCTGATGCCACTACTAGTACTAGTACTAGTACTACTACTTATTATTATTCTTATTATTACTATTTTTGCAGTGCTAAGGAATAAATTTAGATCAATTCAAAATTCTAAATCAGCAGTTCTCAAAGTGTGGTCTGGAAAAGTCAAAGAAATATTTTAAAATTTCTCAGTTTTAATTTCTAATAGAGTAAGTATTAATAAATATAGCCCACATAAACCAAAGCTATTCGGGGTCCTCAATGATTTTTAAGAATATAAGGGGTTCCTGAGACATGTCATTATTGTGTCTTTGGGTGGGCAAGGTAGATATGGTGTATTTCAGCACACATTTCTGTCACAAATGTTTTGACTGCATCGCCTCCCATCCCCATGTCCCACTTGAAACTTTCATGGCCCTGGAGTTTCCAACATTGAAAAATGTTCTCAGAAAATGCAGGAAGCTCAGAGGAATTCTTTATGGATCAGATTTTGCCCTCTGATAGCCTTGCTCTCCTGCCTCAGAAGCAGAATCCAGTCATCCTCTAGAGCAGTGTTGTCCAAACTTGGCCACTTTAAGATGAGTGGACTTCAACTCCCAGAATTCCCCAGCCAGCCATGCTGGCTGGGGAATTCTGGGAGTTGAAGTCCACTCATCTTAAAGTGGCCAGGTTTGGACAACACTGCTCTAGAGCTTGGATCTTAGTCTGTTGTTACGGCCACGTTGTGGAGACACACTTGCCAAAACTGTAGATTTCCCATCAGGGCATCAGGGTTGTGCTCGGGGTGCGGTTAAAAAAAAGTCAAGATGGTGGCCATGATGGTGTGATTGAAGCTCTGCATCATTGTAGCTGCCATCCTGACTTTTTTGACCATACCCTGTGGACATTCCTGGTTAGCGAGAACTGAGAGCTTTACATGACATTGCTTTAAACAGCTTTTCCTTCCTCTCCTTCTGTACCTGATAAAATATTTCCGGGTGATCCATCAATTTAATGTGAGTTAATCTCACCAGAACTTATTGATTATAGAGATAAATATGACTTTATCTGAGCTTATCTATCTGCTAAAAAAAAAAAAAAATCTGCTTAATGTTCCAATCTTTCTTTATAATATCCGTCATCTTTTGAAACCAACTAGAATAACCGTACGGGTGGATAGACCAGGAAATTCTAGCAATTTCAAAAAGGAAAAAAAAGTGAGAGAACTCAATATGAATTTTTGCAGAATTGATTTCAATGTTACTATGCATAAATATTTCACAGTCCATGATAATTTGATCTTTTTTGGAGAGCTTCTTCAGTCTGTATGTACTTCAGTTTGCCTTCCAGCCCAGATTCCTGTCTGCCTCTTATAATCCTCATTTTTATTCCTGCATGTTGGTTATCTGATCTCTTTGATCCCCGGAAGCCTTGGAGTCTCATTTGATTCAGATTGGAATCAGTTGTCAAGAAGTGGCCTTTCCTTTCCTCCCTAGTTTTCTAATCTTCAACACACTGATCTTGAGTGTTTTGTTTTCTTTTGTTCCTCAGGTTTTGATAGCTTTAATTATATTTTCTATAGACTCTGTTTCTAGGTGTATAGGAAACCTATCCAGCACAATATTCATAGCAAAATGTATAGTTGCTATAGATTTTTTTCAAAATATTTGTCTTAAAAAAAAGATTTCTCCCACTGGGAAGCTTGAGATGTATTACACTACAGCTCCCTTAATTCTTAATAAGAATAACTATTGCTTGGCTGGGTGAGAATATTGAGAGTGGAAGGCACCTAGGTAGGAAAGGCTACCTTTCCACTACCAAAGATAGTGATTCATAAACAAATGGCAGTGTTGAGAATTCTGAGGTAGCAGCCAGTTAATGTTAGAGAAATTCAAGAATAATGGTTGCCCTTCCAAAATCCTCAACATCAGTTTTCTTAATATAAATTTATTAAGAGAAAAGAAAAGTTGCTACTGCTATCACTGCTGTTCCTTCAGAGCACCACCTTAACATATCTGATGAAAAAAAAAGTCTTAGGTCAGTTCATCATTGCAAGTTTGGTGTCACTGAAGTGTCCCTACTCTAACTCTTCACTCCACAAGTCAAGGTTCACTTTATCCCTGAATCTCCTAAGAAACAAGGTCATATGTCTCTCTGACACCTAATTTTCTAGGAACAAGGATTTCATTTTATATAGTGGATCATTCAGTTCTATGAGCTTCAACCAACCCAACAGCAGATTGATTCTTTTTGCTAGGAAGGACTTCTATAAGTATTTGCCAAGGCCTTCCAGAAAAATTTTGTGCTTCTTTTTCTATTGTATTTTAAGAAATGTCATCAGAATTTTCTGTATTTTGCTATTCTAGATGAAGCTACAAATCTACATCTCATAACACTTAAAAAGAGATATTTAAATTCAAAGTGAGAACAATTTGAAGATCAGATTCATTTTCAGGACATAATTCTTTTCATTTGTTCTGAATGCTAAAAATCCAGATTCCTTCCTTATTCCATACATATGATGGAACACCTTCTCTTAAAGTTCCTTCCTGCAGAATATTTAACTGATGTATTTCATACTTGTTCCCTTGCTTTTCCATTTTATCCTAGCAAGGGGGAATTGTGAAAACATGATTTCTTTTTCAAACTCATTGCAAGTTAAATATGAAGTCCCTGCTTTTTAGATGTGCTTTTGGGAACATCTACACTGTAAAAATAGTACTTGAAATTGTTTTGCTAAGAAAATGTTCTAATAACTTAATGAAGAGGTAAAAGTGTATTACTCTCCTCCTGGCAGCAGTAGCCAAGATTCCAGTAAAACCAGGAAAGGAAAGATCGGTATACCCATCCAATGGCACCGGAGGGCAACCCAGGTCCTAGCATTTGGCCCAGGGCCAAACCTATAAGATCGAAGGCCTTTGAGTCTAAAGGGAGGGGGAGAGAGAGAGAGACAGAGAGAAAGAGAGAGATTAGGAATTCAAAAATCCAAGCCCATGACACTCTATGAAAAACTCCTTAAGGACCTGGGCAATTTCATTCTAAGAATCCCTGTCAATATGCCCAAAATAAATTATATTAGTGGGGAAGAGTTTCAATCCAGATTCCAGACCTTCTGAGCCTTCTTTCATCAAGCAGGGAAACAAAACTAGAAGAATCATCTTCTTCCTCATTTACTGACAAGACCCCTCTTCCCCCTCCCCCCCCCCCCTGCACACTACTATGGTCTTATTTTTTGTTCTTTTTTTCTCCTTGATCCTCCTTGTACATCTGGTTTTTAGAAGCCTTATTTTTCTGTCATCAGGATTCAAATTTCAAATTACAAGAGCTAGAAAAGAAATTAAGTGTTCATATAATGGATCACAAGAACCACACCATACCATACCACACCTGTTACCAATGCTAACTCTAAGGCCTCAAGCATCCCCGAAAAATATTTTGATCCTGCTGTTTTCTCCTCTTCTCTCCCTACTGCTGCTCCTTCTTACCCCAATATTAATGTCAACTCTCTATCCTTGTTTATCTGTTCCCAGCCTGGTTCTGGCCCCCTTAAGGGAGCACTGGATTGGAAATACAAGATGGGAGATTTGCATCCCTGGGATATGGCAGACCTGGCCATCTTTGCCAAACAAATGCCAGACCCAGGGGCCTACAAAATGAGGATTATATTTAATACCTGCTTCCCCAATTAATTTAACTCAGCTTTTAAATGCCGTCCTTATGCCATTTAAGTGGGATACATTGAGGGCAATTGGAATAATGCACCCCATGTTGATAATAATTAAATTAAATTATTAAACCACATGGTGATAACCCTAAGCCTGTCTTTGACACCCTGTCAAAGGCTGTGTATGAATGTTTTTCACTCAATCCTGAGTGGAACAACGTTATGTTTTGTCAGAAAAAGAAGGCAAGAGCCCTACTGAGTATAATGTCTCCTGGAACTTGTCTATCATCACTCAGCAATTAAACAGCCTCCCAAAATTGCCTTGGAAGTATTCACCCTCTTCCTCTTTTTCCTCTTATTTCCCTTGGTAAGAATAATCAGCTTGTGTGTAATATTGGCAACCAACGTTCCCTTTTTATTGGACATCAGGGTATCCAAATCTGCTCTCTCCTCCACTTGGTTTCTAAGGTATCTTCTACTTCACCAACTGCAGTGATAAACAGAATGGAGAATCATGCTTCTCCCTGAAACAGTTTCTGTTAAAATTGGCCCTCTCTTCTCCTGTGACTGTTCCTTTTTACTAGGAACTGATTTGCTTGTTGATTTGTTGGGTCAGGACCTTTCATTTAAACTAGATCGTACCATTTACTGTGCTTCTGAGTTTGTTTCTTGATGTCCCAACTCAAAATCTGAATTCTGCCCATGCCCTACTAACCCTGAAGTCCACTTCTACTTCTCTAGGACCCATGATTCTGAACTCAAGACATTTTGGTCCCTGCCTCTAACCCATATAACACACCTGTCTTGGCTGTTTCCAAACCTGCTAAACCAGGAGAAGTTTCTAGGTGGTATCTTGTCTATGACTTGCCATCGACCAGATAGTTTGGCCTATTTATCCTCTAGAATGAAACTTGGCCACTATCTTTTCTGAGGTACCACCACAGCTACTCACTTTACTGTCATTTATCTTTGCTGTGCCTTTTGCTCTATACCTGTGTATTCCAATTCCTAATATATGTTCACATTTATTTTTTAATACATAATTTTATTAAAGAAATTTTTAAAATAAAAACAATACAACTTTTGAAAAAAGAGTAAAGAAAGTAAAGAAAAGTAATAAGTAGGTGAAAAAGATATTATCTGGTCACAGGCTGAAATAATATCACAATCGCTTGGATTTTATTATATTTAATAATTGTATTTTATACTGTATTATTTATGTTTTTATTGATTTTAAATTGTTTTGTTGTGAACCACCCAGAGTCCCTCCTTGTGGGGGAGTTGGGCAGTGATATAAATTTGATATATAAATTTGATATATAAAAAAGGTACAAAGAAAGAAATAGAAAAGAAAGAAAAGAAAAAGTTATAAAGGAGTGGCTTCCAATCTTCTTAACAGCTACAAGTACATTCATATTTTACCCTCTCTCTCTAAGGTTACAACATAATTTCCTTCTTTCCATAATCTACCCTTTCTAATCATCAAACCCATAAATTATAGGTTCATTTTTTTTCTTCTTTTATCAAAAAGTCACTAATAAATGTGGTTTATTAAAATAAAAAGGGTTTCCAGTCACTAATAAACGTGGTTATTGTCCTTTCTCTGATCATCAGACAAGTCAGTTTTGCTATCTCTGCTGTCATCTTCACCAGCCATTCCTCCATTGTGGGTGTTTCAGAGTCTTTCCATTTTTGTGCATATAATAGTCTCACCGCAGTTATATTCAAAAACAGTCTTCCATAACTCTTTTCTAATTGTCTATCCATTAGTTCCAGCAAGAAAAGTTCTGGTTTCAATTGAATATTAATCTTTAAAATTCTTTGTATCACTGTGGGTATTTGGACACAAAATTTTCTGGATTTTTTACAAGTCTACCAGGCATGATAAAATCACCTTCACTTTTGATGGGGAATAATTGGCATGTGCTCAGACTCCTCAAGGACACTACAGAAGTCTAGCACTGTATGCCACTGCTTTTATGATCTCCAAGATTTAATCCTTGCAAGAGTCTCAATTCTAATCCAATGTGTTGATGATCTTCTTCTTGTCTCCATTTCAGGAGAAGCTTGTAGATCAAATTCTCTGAGTCTCTTGCACTCTCAGGCAACACACAGACATGTGGTTTCTAAATAAAAGCTTCAGTGATGTTAAGCCTCATCAGACATATACTTACAAAGGGAGAAAAGAAGCCCCCGTCCCCTCAACGTGTTCTTTCTCTGCAACTGCCTGTCACTGAAAAAGAATTAGGGCCTTGGGGGACTTGTGGGATTCTGTCATCCCTGGATTCCTAATTTTAAACATTTGGAACAACTGCTTTATCCTCTTCTTGAACACAACAACCCTTGGACTACCCTAAACAGACCACAAGGTTCTGACTGTCTAAAGGCTTTCTGTGTCTCAGCTCCTACCCTTGCACTACTGAATCATGATTTGCCCTTTACTGTTTTCTATCACAAATACAAAGTAGGACCTTGGAGAATATACTACCCACTTGGGTAAACAGGAAACCATATATTAGCTTCAGAGTGTTAATCCCCTACTGAAAATAAATGTTTTGGGGGCACTATTTTTCCTCCTGCAGGAATTGCAGTTATAGGGAGGACAGTTGTGTGCCTACAAACTCTCACTGAGATGTTTGCTAATGACACCTCTGACTCACTCCTCATTCCTCACTTTGGCTAAAGGACAATGACAAATCTGTTGTATAGTGTTCAAAACCAGTTAGCCTTGGACTACTTTTTAGTTGCTCAAGAGGCGTGTCTGTGCGTTCATTAATGGTACCTGTTGCATGTACATCACTGATGGTTATGAACACATAGTACAGTATAGCCGACTAACTGTGGGAGTGTGGAGCAGAGGTGTGAAACATGGACTCTCATCCCCAGAGGAGCGGACAAGAGATAAGAGAATGAGACTGGCCCCTCCCTGAGGAATGCTAAGGATGTTTGTAGTCTGACCCTGGGAATTGCTCTCAGTCTGAGAAGATTCTGTAACGGGAGTGAAGCCAATAAACCTTGCTGGATTGAATCTGTATTGTCTCCTGGAGTTTCCTGGGCTAAACCTGACACTAACCTTATGTGTAAAATTAACAAAGCGGAGCTAAGATGGGATAATCTGATGGGAAACCAAGCATCTTTGGACAGTACTTCAATATGTTTTGCTTGGCTTTCTTTTTAGAATTGGCATTTCTTGCTGTATGTGACCTTAAGTAAATCTCTAGTTAAAAAGCTTCCTCACCTTTTTGTCCTTCAAGAAATAATGCCTCTTCCTCTCTTAGACAGTAGAATGATTAGAGACCCAGAACCTTCCCTTAAGGAGATGCAATCCATCTGAGAATGGATGAGAGTGGAAGATGGGTATGCCACTAGAGAGGAAATAAAAGATACATATGAATATCTCCCTTACTGCCTAAGAGGCAGGAAAAGGGAAAAAGTGAAGACCAAATTAAGACTTAGAGGTGAACTCATACTGTAACTTTTTATGAATGTCATGCTTAGCATCTGAACCAGAGCAATGCCATATTAAATAACCTACTTAGATAACCTACTTAGACATGACCTATCTTGGACCTGTTGCTTCAATCAAGCATCATTAACCACAAGAATGTCTCAATCAGTTCTAGACAGGTTTGAAGGAAGTAAGCTAATATGTATGCCCAACAGAATTTTCCAAATGTATATCTGACATATAACCCACCCATCTCTATGATCTAATGGTACAGTGATGCCCACTCATGCCCAGGAATGTTATAATCAAGCTGATAAATGAAGTGTAAAGCTAAAGCTATCTGTAAAGCTGAGTCGGGCTCTCAGAGCTTTGCTGCTGAAGTTTGTAATAGGGTGTTGCTCCTTTCGTGTGAAGTAAAAGAAGTGACACTTGAACAACTTTCTCTGGTTGACTTATTTTGCCATCGTGGAAAGAAAATCCATGACATAGGGGTCTGTTCCTAACCACAGCAATGCCAACATGATGAAATTTTAATAATGATTGTTTTATATTTTTATAACGATTGTTTTTATATATTTATTGTTCTACTTGATTGTTGTACACCACCCAGAGTCACTTCTTGTGAGATGAGCAGCTATATAAATTTGATAAATAAATAAATAAAATGACATCATGATGCAAACAATGCCCTTTGATACTTGCATCATGACTTTACACACAGGTACCTAAGGGGCAGTGTTTATGGCACAACATTGGCCCCTTCCCCTGCCCCTGCCTCCGAGACCTGATGCAGGAGCTGAGAAGGTGAGGTGATTTGCTTGACCCAGGCTTTCCCCCTGTGAATCAACACCCAAAGGACCAGAGGAATGGCTTAGAAGGTGATATGTAAAATAGTAAGTTAAACAATATTCTTTGCATAAAATGCCTACTTTATCAGTGACCATATTATCTAGTAATGTATACATTTACATTCTCCAGATATTAGGATGTTCCCTCCCCCCCCCCCCCCAAATACTGGCTGCCATAATGCATACTTGGTCTTGGGATATCTATCTATCTATCTATCTATCTATCTATCTATCTATCTATCTATCTATCAAATTCCCTCTCACCCCTCTGGGTGGTATGTGTCTTCCTCAATCTCAGGTCCTCTACCAGAGGGAGTTTGAAGGTTCTGTGCAGTTTCTTCGCTGTTCCTGGCACTGCACTCTTCTGGACAGAGACCTCTGATGTTCCTGAGATCTGTTGGAGCCACTCTCCCAGTTTAAGAGTCACAGCCCCGAGTGCTCCTAGCACCACTGGGATTACTTTGGCCTGTACTCTCCACATCCTCTCTAGTTCCTCCTTCAGGCCCTGGTACTTCTCCAGCTTCTCATACTCCTTCTTCCTGATGTTGGTGCCATCTGGCACCATTACATCTATCACCACCACTGTCTTGTGGTCCTTGTCTACTACCAGGCAGGTTGTCTGATTGATTGGCCAGTACCTGCTGTCCATCTGGATCTGGAAGTCCCACAGAATCTTAGCCCTGTTATTCTCCATGACCTTCTATGGAATCTCCCATCTGGACTTGGGAGGATCTAGCCCATACACTGTGCAGATGTTCCTGCATACAATGCCAGCTACTTGGTTGTGTTGTGCAGTATTGTCAGGCCAAGCCCAAGAACAATGATGAAACAGTCCAGCTGAGTTAAGTTCCTTTATTTGCTTATACCATATAGACAGAATCTTACAACAGTAAGTCTATACTACTGCAACTAGTGGATATACCCTGGGAGATTCTAGGGAGTGGCTATCCTGAACCTCTTATGTTTCCCACGCTCCCCTTGTGGACTGTGTTGTCTTTTGTCTCCTTTCCCTTCCTGGAATGCACCCCCTCCTTCCTGATAGCCTTGCTCTCTGTTGCTATCCATCACAAGTACATGCTCTTCCTGCCTGCATCTTATACCCTGCCATTATGTGTTGGACTGTCTCTGAGCCCTCTCTGCACAATCTGCACCTTGGTCCTGTTTAGTGTGGTGGATTCCTGTTTCTATGGTTCTGGTGCTTAGTGCCTGTTCTTGTGCTGCTATGACCAGAGACTCAGTGCAGTCTTTTAGCCAGCCTTTTCCAGCCACTGATAGGATTTCCCAATGTCAGCCACCTCAGCTATGTGTCAATGGTACATCCCATGCAGAGTTTTGTCTTGCCATGGCACTTTCTCTGCTTGAACTTCCTTCCATGTCTGCTGCTGCCTCAGGCATTCTCTCAGCAGCTCATCTTTGGGTGCCATCTTACTGATGTACTCCTGGACATTCTGGGTTTCATCCATGAAAGTGGCTTTGACATTCACCAGACTCCACCTGCCCTCTTTCTGGCTGATGTACACTCTCTGGGTGTTGGACTTGGGGTGGAAACCTCCATACGTTGTGAGGAGCTTCCGGGTCTTCACAGTGGCAGCCTCCATATCCTCCTTTGACCACCTACTATACCTGCAGGGTATCTAATAGCTGGCAGGGTGTATGTGTTGATGGCATGGATCTTATTCTTCCCATTGAACTGGCTCTTCAGAACCTGTCTTATGCTTTGGTGGTACTTGGATGTTGCTGTCTTCCTTGCTTCCTCACTGTGGTTCCCATGTGACTGTGGGATACCAAGGTACTTGTAGCTGGTCTCTATGTCTGCTATGTGACCCACTGGTAGTTCCACCCCATCAGTCTTAACTACCTTCCCTCTCTTTACTACCATCCGACCACACTTCTCCAGTCCGAATAACGTTCCAATGTCCTCACTGTAAATCCGTGCCAGGTGGATCAGCAAGTCGATGTCTTATTCACTCTTAGCATACAGCTTGATGTCATCCATGTAGAGGAGGTGGCTGATGGTAGTTCCATTCCTGAACTTGTATCCATATCCATAGCTCAGCTAGGAACAGCTGAGATACTGTGCAGAACCCTCAAACTCCCAGGCCTCTGGCAGAATACCCAGGACTGAGGAAGACATGTACCACGCATAGGGGTGAGAGGGGATGGATGGATGGATGGATGGATGGATGGATGGATGGATGGATGGATAGATAGATAGATAGATAGATAGATAGATAGATAGATAGATAGATATTGTGTGTGTGTGTATATATATATATAGTGTGTGTGTACAGTGTGTATATTGTGTCTATATATATAGTGTGTATATATGTGTATAGATATGTAGTGTGTATGTGTGTGTATGTATATATATTGTGTATATACACATACACATACACATACACACATACACACGCACATGCATACATGAATTAAAGCGAATATATATATATATATATATATATATATATATATATATATATATATAGGAATTTTCCATCAAATGTAATCAAGATGCCACCCCTGTTTTTTTAAACCTTCAAGGTAATACTGACACAAGCAGTGGGGACCTACTCCTTCTTCATAGCTGAGCAAATACAAAGGGTGTATTGCGTAGTAAAGCTTTTCCACAGAGAGAGATGGACAGTGTTCGAACTTCTGATATATTGATGATCTTTTCTGAAGATAAGAGATACTTCTTCAGGCACACTCTCTTTCACTAAATCTGATCCTCACAATTTATTAACAGGAGTACATGTTCTTGTACACAGTCCTCCACCTTTATTGGAAGAGCTTGGGAGACATTGAAGTTTGTAATAATAAGTACGGAGCTCCTTTCTGAAAGCAGCCCGGAACAAAGTCAATTATGCAAGTGTGCCATCTGCTGGTCAGAAGTATGTATTGCCATACACGCTTTTGGTGGGGGAGGAATGGCTAAATAACATAACCCTTCAAGGATTCTCTCTGGAGTTTGTTTTTTTTTGCAATGAAACTATATGTATAAATATTATATATAGTAAAAGGTCAGCTATCTTTTTTATATTACAAAAATCAAGGCAAGAAGTAACTAAAGTTCTCCAACAGCATTAAGCTGAATTAATGTTTTCTTAGCATGAGCAAAAGTGGCATGTGCCTGTGTGATTACAAAATTTTACAGATAGTTTCCAAACAACAAACTTAGCAACCATTCCAGAAACATCTGGCAACCAGTCAGCAAATAAAAAGCAAGTATTTCTTCAGGCCTATCACGAAACTTGGATACAAAGTTATGAAAACTGAGTGCCTATCTTCATAATATGATTGATTGATTGATTACATGCTATCAAGTTGCTGTTGATTCTTAGCAACCACATAGATAGATTTTCTCCATGATGTTCGGTCCCTAACCTGGTCCTTTAGTTCTTCCAATGATGCACTCATTGCTACTGTAATTGAGTCTACCTTGCTGCTAAGTCTACTTTACTACCACCTTGCTGCTGGTCATCCTCTTCTTCCCTTTTCTTGCACTTCATGATGTGGGCAGCACAATATTATCTGTGTGGTTGATTCAGTTTCTTCCAACAGATAAAGCCATAAATGGTCTTGCATTAGGATATTATTATATTCCCTTCAGTTATCATGAGTGGCAGAACATTACATTTGCCCAGGGAAAGGATACTTTGGTGCAATATGTAGAAGATGTGAAATAGATAATTGGCTGGGATGAACCATGATGGGATGGAGGTGTGTTATGTTCTGACCTTTCTGGAGGCCAATACTGAAAATATGAAGCTTCACTTCTACTTCAGTGACACCATATCCTGGGCTGATAAGCTATAATGCTTTACCTTCAATTCAGTCCTCTTCTTCTAGGTGGTTGACAAACTATCTCCAAGAATCAAGGAGGCCAAAGACCCACCATTAAAAATCAGTTTTAGTCAGGATTTAAAGCATCTAATTTAAAAAAAACTGTTCCAAAGATGATAGGAAATTAGAAGTACATGGATGGTTTCAGAAGACAGCTCTTAAAAATTTGGATTTGATCATTTCCAGAGGAGTTAGGTTTTTATACAGCAGTTGCAGAGCTGTAAACCAGGTAGCACAAGGCTTATCACATTGTTTTTAAGCTGTTAATAGCAGCAGGTGGGTAGTTAACACCTCTGCTACAAGCAAAACAACAAATTGAATTGGTGGTCTGTTCAGTAGCAACTTTTCTTTGTATCTCCTTATCATAGAATATTAAAACATTATTCCCAGATATTTAAAGGCCTTTATTTACACTATAGGGGTGCCATCTATCTCCCAACAGTCGCTATAATTAGCAAGACTTTTGGAAAGGACCATTAGCCATTTATTTTGTTGTAATTCATGACAAGTCTTTCTTCTTCACAATATAAGGGAAGACCTTTAGTCTCTTATCATGGAGTTATGAAACTTTTATGGGAAAGGAGAATCTCTGAAGTGGCAGGAAGTCTCCTGACAAACACATTCACCTCATTCTTTTGCTAAAACACTTGACAAAAAAGTAGGAGGGATTAGAACTTTTTCTAAAGCCTTTGGGGAAAATAGTTAAAAATGGTTTCTTTCCAATAGCAATAAAACCTCATATAAATTTGGTTTATGGATTGGGGATTATGAAGATTTGTTTATTCATGTATTTTTGTATCACTTACTCCATAGATTCTAGGCAACTTACAATCATAAAACAAAAGCATAGAAAACAGCATAAAAACACAAACAACCTCATATTGGCAACTAAAGTCCAATGTGTTGAAGTCTAAGAAAAAGACACCTGGAAGAGCCCAACTCAGAGATGGCTGCTCAAAGGGAACTGACTGAATCCACGAAAGAAGAGGACGCACACTGTGGGTATAATCTGAATGCTTGAAAGCGACAACAGTTCCCTCATGAAAATCAGGTCCATATCAATTCAAAATGGCAACAGCACAACCCTTTGATTAGGAATAGGTGGTCCTCTAAATGTAAACTGACTGCAAGTTGTATCATCCCAGGCCATTTGTTGGTTGCAGTGAGTAGAATTGGAGTTCAACAACATCCAGAGGACCAAGGGTTTTGCACTTGCTTCTACGTGGGCCACCAGTACCCCTCCAGAATTTTAGACAGGATATCATCATTCCAAGGCTATCTAAAGATTGGCCCTGAATTTGGCCCCTCCTCTCTGTGAAGTAGCTTTTCTACCCCTCATTTACCACTCCTTTCCTTTCCAAGGGATTGCTGGGACATGGAGAGGAATTTTCTTTCAAGAGGTACCACTCTGAGCTAGATTTTTTTTTTTTAACTTGCGTATGTGCATCCAAAAAATTTGTTAAAGTGAGAGGGCCTTAAAGAGATGGTGTGAATTTATGAAGCAACTTCTACTACACTCCCATTTCAGCACTCCCATAGTAGATGCAGTCTAGAAACAAGGTTTTAAGGTCAATCATATTAAAAGACACGTTTAAAAAATAATAATTAAGTATAGGAAAAGTTGATGTATATTTTCCAAGGAGTGCATTCTTCCCAGGGATATTTTATACACTTTATGCTCTAGACTTGTGGAGGAAGCTGTGATTATGCTTCCGTGTTACTGTGACACTGAGTCAACACCATTATCTATATTTCAATTGTAAAGTAATTTAATGGAGTCAAGGCTATGAAGTAGATAAAATGTGTTATGAAAATGTACTGAGCACACATTAAGTATCTCATACTATGTCTTTTAGCTCAAAACAGTAATGATATAAATCGGTTCCTCTAACTAGGAAGGTCTTTGACTTACTCTTTTTGACATGATTGCGTTTTTCAAAGGATCATGGTTTGAGAATGTTCCTAGATTCAGTTTGCCACTAGAAGTCAGGAAATCCTCAGAGCAGCTTTTACTAGTTTCTGTTGGTGTACCAGCTACAGTCCCTCTTGACCGACATTTATCTACACATCATTATTAGACACTAATAATTCCTGAATTAGATTCTTACAGCTTTTAGACTGTTTGATTTCTAGGTTAGAAATCTAATCTATAATGGATGCAGATTGTCTGGAATTTCAATTTGTTCAAATCATATGTTCTAGAATGGTTTTTAAGCCAGATGCATTCATGGGAATATATGTCATAACTGCTTAAAAATCATCAATGGTTACTGGTTTCTGAACATAAAACATAAAATTTTTGAATGCAGATCTAATTCTGGTATTCACTTTTAAAAGCCTATATGACATTTGCACACATATTGCCTCTCTCTCTGTGTCTCTGACTTTCTCTCTCTCACACACACACACGTATGCCATCGGCCAGGCAGCTACCTTTAATTCCCAGGCCCAATATACAACATGGAAGCATAGTTAATGATGTCTTCCTCCACGGACTGCTCCTGCACATAGAATTGGGCACAGATTATCCTTCTGTGAGCTGTTAAGCCTGATTATCTCCACCCCTCCTGCTTTGCTATGATCTCCTACTCATCCAGTATCATTGGCAGACATTCCTTTCACCTGCTCAGTGGATCAGTTGGACAAGACCTGAGGTGAGGTTGGCAGGCTAGATGAAGAGGCCACATGGTCTGAATCCAGCCTGCAGACCAGAAATTGTAGGGCTTTTCACAAACCATTCGCTAAATATGAACCAACGGTGCAGCGCAATAACTTTTAAAAAACCAATTAACCTGTAGACTGCATTAATGTATTTGCAGTGTCCAGGCTGAGAAAAATAATGCTCTTTCGCTCTGGTCACATATCACATAGAATAGTGTGCCTAATATAAGATACTGCATTTTAAGGATATTAAGGAATAGTAACATGCTCAAAGGAAGGCAGCCAAGTTAATTTGAATCCCAAAGGCCAAATCCTTTGAAGAGTTGGATAAGTTTAGCATTTTTTATTATTATTATTATTATTATTATTATTATTATTATTATTACTAGTAATAGTAGTATTTAATTTACTGTTCCAATCTATAGGTTATAATATCACATACAGTTATCAGGTAAACAATAATTAATAGGCAAAATTTAAAATTATTTAAAATCTGTAAATGGACATTACAAAGAAAAAGAAAAAAATGTTACAAGAATGGAATCATTTTCATTTGATGATGCTACAAAGGAAGTGTTTGCAACGTTCAGCTGCACTTGAGCAAAACCTGACATTCTCCACAGAATAGCCACCTTCCGTGTTTTCAGTAAGAATTTGATTTTATGGGAATCTGACAAGAATATTTGCCCTTTCAGAAGAGATTCTAACACTGACATGCTTTACCCATTTTTCTGTTTTTTCCCCCCTTTTTACAAAACAAACCAATTGTACAATGATGTTATAATCCAAAGACCCATCCCTTGGCCACTTCACTCCATCCTCCAAAGGATAATATGGCCAGGCACTAATACATAAAAATTTCATTTTACTTTTTGTCAGGGGATCTCCACCAGACAAATTTCAATGCTTCAGGATGCATCCTAACTGGGAACATTCTTTAGATCTTGGTTTGCCCTCCACCGATATTTGGGTTGCCTTTTATTATGTTTGCTCCCTTGGGCAATTCAAACCAGGTTTCCCAACCGGTGCCTCACAGATGAATGTGTACTGGTCTTGGTGCCCACTTCCAAATCCAAGTGCGACTGCAGATGTCCCCTTGCACTGCCTTGGTCTCATGTCAAACCTAAAAGGACTTATATTCCAAAAAACCAAAAGGGGAAAAACCAAAGGAAACAATACTCCCAAACCAAAAGGAGGCAATACTTACATTGACCAAGATCAAGTGAACATTCCCTGACCGTGACAATCTCTATGTTGTTGGCATTGCACCTTTGAGTTTCAGAGACCCTCCTTGCCAAGGCTCCGGCTCTGGCCAAAAGCCTCTGGTGTGTGCTGTTGTCACCACTGGTGGTCAGCTGGAAGGAGCCTCCGTAGAACTGGGCAAGACCTTCATGCAGTCCCATCTAGGTTGCCAAAATTGTTGTCCCTGAAATAAGCTGATTGGTCTGGCGTGGGAATAGCCAATCAACATACACTGAGAGTAGAGATTTCAAAAGTTTATTTTGCGCAGAAGAAAGGTGCAAGTGGGATATCTCCCAAAAGCAAGCACAAGCACTCAGTGGGATAGGGATGCATACATACAATTTTGCATACAGTTTCAACAATAATCACAAGATTGCAGAAGTTACAAATCACTCATACATCAATAGACTTCAGGCTTCAGCGCAAGATATGCCTCTCATGGTATCTTACAGAAACCACCAGTTGAGGACGTTCTCTCCCTGCATGCACACATGTTGTTTTTCAGACTGTTCTTTCTAACGAAGAGGGGAAGATCCTTGGCAGGGCAAGATGGAGTAATCTGAGGCTGGAATCTCAAAGTCAGGAAATTCCTCTTTACGTCAGATGTAGCCCATATCCCACTAGAACGCCTTTTTGTAGATTTATTTATATTTGTTTGTCATACTTATATAGCTGCCCATCTCACAAAGCGTGACTCTGGGTGGCATACAATAAAAAGCAAATCATAAAAGCCAACAATTAAAGAACATTCTGCAATTAAAAACACCAATCAGTATTAGTAATGTCAGAGTAGCAGAGAGAATTATTGTTATAGGCAATGCAGCCATCTCACTAATTCACCACTTCCTTCCTTAGAGGTAATGTAGACCATGGTCCAGGAATTCAAAGTTCCCTTGGTGACACCATCTTATGAGCAGCAGTTCACCTCCAGAATCTTCTGTTCCTTCCTCCAAGTCCTTTTGCTTTCCTGCCCAGCTCCTCACAGTCTCTTGATATTCTTTCCAAGCTTTTTCTGGAAGTGTCATTTGTTCTAACATGAAATAGAAAAAAGAGATACTCTCTCAGCTTCATCAGTTGAGTCAGCCTCTCAGCTGAGTCAACCTCTCAGTCACATCCTGGAGTTCGCACCTGGAGACAACACACTTCCCTTATTTTCATATCTGCTCTGCCAATTTCTGACTCTGTAACTGTCAGTAGTGAGTCACCCATCAGCACCACAGGTCTTTTCCTCTTTGGAACACTCCTTCCTGTTCCTGGAACACCAGGCAAAAACCTTTCTCCAGAAATCTGCAATAAACTAAACCCAAGCTAGAATTACAACAAATCAGAGACCTTGCTTTTGTCGTGCTAACTTAGGTTGCTGTCTTATGGCCTCTGAAAAACAGACTTGGAGAAAAAAAGCAACACCAGAGCTATTCGTTCCCCCCTACATGCCTCCTTGCCAGCTTCCCTGGCTGGCTTTCCTTGAGCCAGTAAAGCTCAGTAAACCATCCTTGTCAAACTCTTACATGCTGTCTTTTGAAGTACAGCTTTGGAACCCTGTTCAAGTACATCTGCAGGCTGATTTTGCAGGTCTTCATCCATAAACGTCCTCACTGCCAATTCCACGTCAATCTGCATTATTTAAGGGGGGGAAAAACCAAGAAGGAAATTTGTTCTAATTGTTGTGCTTATTGTTTTGTTTTGTTTCCTCAAAGTATATAGTTCTAAAGGGATACAGCTATAAGTGCATTCTATTCTAAAACATGCATTTCATCTCTATTTTGGTTATATTTTGGAATTGAGAATCATATTCTAAAATTCAGAGAAATGTTTTAGTTGATATGTGGCTAAAGCTGCTTGTTCTTAGTAAGAACATGTCTAAAGATATTTTCAGAGAGGGCTGGGAGACAACTTTAAAAACTCTGGAGAAGAGTTGCTGATCAATATAGAGATGGACTTGTGGCTTTCTTTGGTATACAGCAACTTCCTAAGCTTTTGGATTCATTCTATTTAAAGCATGTGTGCCCTCTTTCTTTGCAGGAACCAAAGTGAAGAAATATATAAGAAGAATAGTACAAAATTAAACATACGAATCTAATCATAGGTTATCAACCACAGTTATCAAAGCAAACTTTCTACTTTAGCAGAGATGAATAATCTGAGGGCCCTTTGGCTCCAAAGCAACATGTGTGGCCCTCAGATACTCTCCAAAAATTCCTGCCAGTTAAACTGATAAAAGGGGAACATTATTAAATGTATCATATTAGCTACAATTGTTTTAATGTAATTTTAATTCATTTTAAAACTGAGCTAAATTAAGTCAAATTTAATTTTTCACCCAGCCTCATCCTGTTGTGTTGTTGTTGTTGTTGCCCTAACTGCTTTTTGGAGTATGGCCTTTGGTGCATCACATGTGTCTCTTGGCCTGAAAAAAGTTGTGTAACCCTGCTTACATGAATTCTTAGGCAATTCCATAAGGATTTCAATGTGAAGTTGAACTACCTTCCTAAAACATAGAATTTGTCATCTCATGAAGAACTTTGGTTCTATTAAGCCTGGGGTACAGCAAAAAAGATAATTCTACATAATTGGAAAGAAAGTCTCTTGATTTTAAAGACTGGATCCAGCATATTAGTTTGTTATCTACTTTTGAAAAGTCTTTATACTTGAAAAATGAAAAGATATTCTTCTATGGTCTAGATTTAATGATAAGCTTAATGACCGAATTAATTCTATGTAAGTATTTGTACTTATTATATAGATCTTGCTTTCTCTCAATGATCTTTTTGTTGTTGCTATATTTAGTTCATTTTAATTACTATAACATATTTAGAGTTTTTCCTTTTTCCTTCACAGTATAATCACTATTTAATGTGGGCTATTTGCATGTATTTTACAATTTTAACAAATGACCTGACATGACATGGAATTCTTAGCCAATTCCTCAGTTTCTTCATTAGTTTTTATAATATCTGGAAATCCTATGTTACTGGGTGTGGGTGAAAAACATTCAACAACTGGTTTCTTCCATACCAGTGATCCTCATGATAGTACTATTCTCTTCCTTTCTCTTTTGTAATATTTATGTTTTACTACTTTGGACATTTTGTCAGAACGTCACAGACCAGACCATGCTTTTCTAGAATGTGACACTGAGTACATAACCCCTTCCCTACGATGCAAGTATTCTTTCAAAGGACCAAAAGATCAAGATAAATCTTGCATTACATTATCTAGGACCTTCCTATATTTGGATGTGTGTGTGTGTGTGTCTGATTCCGTGGTCTGTGTGATGATGTAGGTACAACTCTTTCTCCCTACTTTACACCTTCCTTGGTTTTCAGCTCTTGTATATTCTTAATATTGCATTTGCGAAAAATGCTGTTATTGCATAGCAGTGGCATAGAGACTATCTTGAAGAATGATTGAAGAGTAACCTGTTAAGGGAAAATATTTGTGGTGCACTTTGGTTGTAAAGTACAAGTCTTTTAAAGGTTCCTATTAAGTACTAGGGTGGATCTATTTAAAGGCAGCACAAAGCCTCTGAGCCAGCACTTGCGTACTTTATGAGGCAGGGCTGCTGTTGTAAGCACTTGTTTCCCCTTGAATGCTCTTGTGGTTTCATGAAATCCCATGTAAGTGGTCAGAGGATAAGTAGGAGCAATCGGTAGGTAGCCTTACCCTATTCATGCATTCCTTTCCTACTTTTAAAAACACTGTTTTTGGCTAACACTTGATACTTGAAATACAAAATCCATGGCTCACCCACTGGGATGTCCTCAGTGTGTGGCTTATTGAGTTTAGCTAAATTGTAAGTCCTCCATCAGTCAGTCTTCCTAGTGCATAAACTTGTAATAACTTCACATATTGCAAACAAAAGTAGGTATGATTTTTCAAGATTTTTGAAGCATTTTCAGCCCCAGGGATTTTAATTGTTTTTAAAAAATATATTATTATTCCCTGATTTGCTTCCAAGAAGTCAATCAATCCAGAAATCAGAATAATATTCTACAAGAAAGGACAGAAATTAGTTGTCATTTCAGAACATATGAGATGGATTATTCTTTTATTTAATTAATATGTAATCTTAAAGAGGTTACGAAGAGCAAGGTCTAATCTAATGAAATTTACTTCTGAGTAAGCCTGAGTAAGTTTTTATTCATGCTGAGGCTATTTAATTACAGATAACATGAATCCTGCTTAATCAAGATGGGGTACATAGAGACATAGGGGCAATGTATCTGGCCTAGTATCATTTTACTTAGGAGTAAGTGCTCAGTGCAGGTTGAACACTTGAAAATACTAAAGTGCATCTCATCCTCTTCTGCAATCCATTTGAGTTTGAAAAAGCACAATTTCAGTTCAAGCAGTCAAACCTACAATCACTATTTTTATGGTAGCCAATAAAACCAGCTTTAAAAAAAGCAAACGTAAATGCAGACTATGAATGAAAATTGGGGAACTATGTAACTTCTTTGGTCTTAGCCATTGCTAATACAACAGGTTGTCCTAATATTTCTATTGAATACAAAATTCTATTGAATACTTGTTTTTGTTATCTGTTCATCATGGTAGAAATTCTGTTTATTATCACCCTCAGCAATTGTCAAGGGTGTTTGATTTAATAATATCCAGCACAATAACATTTCAAGATGTCCATTAGTTTGACTGAATGTTGTATCTATATCGTGGAGTCCTTGGGCTTCTCTGAGCTTGGTTATTTTCTTGCAAACGTTTCGTTACCCAGCTAGGTAACATCTTCAGTGCGAGAATGGAGTGGAGTTTGCTCTCTGTTCATGTACAGTGGCTTGCTCTGCCTGTATTGTTTTTCGTTTTTTTCTTTCCTTGATTAGTTGCAATGCAATGCCTAGAAACTATAGCACTTCCACACATACAACCTAAAGTATGGATCCGGTATGTAGATGACACCTTTGTTATAATAAAAAAGGAACAACTAGAGAAGACACATGAAACCATCAACAACATCGTCAAAGGAATCAAATTCACAAGGGAAGAAGAAAACAACAGTACGCTACCCTTCCTGGATATCCTCATCAGCAGAGGAAACAAGAGCAAATTAGAAACTCAAGTCTATCAGAAAACAACCCACACTAACCAAGTGTTCCATTACCAAAGTAACAACCCAACCTCCCACAAGAGGAGCTGTGTAAGAACATTATTCAGACAAGCACAAATGCATGGCAGCAACCCAGAACACCAGAAAAAGGAAACAGACCACCTATACAACATCTTCCAACAAAATGGATATCCACACAACTTTATCAAAAAGTGCCTGACCACTCAACCCACTACAGTACAACCAACACAAGCTATGAAAAGGATAACACTGCCATATATCAGAAACATCTCAGAAACAACCAACAGACTATTATAACCACATGGCCTCTCCGTAGCACACAAACCAACTAAAGCCCTCCGAAACATCTAAAGCAAACCAAAAGACTCAGTAGCCCAATAAGAAAAAACAGGAGTCATCTACAACATACAGCGTAAGGATTATAACAATCACTATGTAGGACAGACAGGCAGAAGGCTAGCAGAGTGCATCCATGAACACCAACTAGTAGTCAGAAGACACAATGAAAACTCCTTCATCTCACAACACATGGGCAGACATAACCATAGTTTCATCTGGGAAACTGTCAGCATCTGAGAACAAGCTAAATCCAAAAATTCTAGGGAATTCCTGGAAGCTTGGCATTCAGACAAGATAGCTAACAACAGGCACACAGAGATAAACAACATCTACACACTACTCAAAAGAGACAATAAAAAGGAAACAAAAGACCAGAATACCTCCTCACCATCAATCATCACGCAGATAAGCAGAGATTAACACCAAGATTATCACCAGACATACAATCAAGCAATAACATTAGCCTAATCAAGGAAGTTCCAGAGGGAAGGAAAAAAACAACACCACCAACACAGGCAGGGAGAACCCCATGGACTCCACAGTTCAACCCTGAGCTACACATATTCTCTTCTATTGTATCTATATTAAGTAAACCATGCATTAGTCCTTTATTCAGAAAGGAAAGAAATAAAATATATTAATATTCCATTTGTCCATGAATATCAATTGAAATTCTATTGGAAATGCTTTCAAATATTGGTCAAAACAACCATTTGCTGGCTAGGGATGATGGGATTTATACTCCAACACATCAGGAGAGCACTTCATCAGGAAAGACTGGTGAATGCTACTTCCTAAAACAGAGTTGGATGTAACAGGAAAACAAATCGATTAGTTAGATCATTTAACATAGTAAAACAATTATGACATAATTATAAAGAATATAATTATATGCTCTCAGTGCCTTTAATTGTATCATCCTCTCCAATCAGCATTAAAAACTCAATCAAAACAAATTAAGCTTTAAAAGTTTAAAAGCAGAAGTTAATGATAAAGATTACTCTTCAGAAAGAAAGATTATAATTATAATTATGAGTTTTACCTGTTAACAGACAAACTGTTAGCTTGTTCTCCTTTTCAATTGCTTTCTGAGAGTCTCATATTGATATTTCAGCAAAAAGCTATCACTTCATAATTGCCAGCAATATCACTGACTGTGTTCTAGTGGACGCCTATACTTTGATGAAAGACAATTTTCCTTTGTGAAAATTGGCAAACCCTGACAAATTCTATGAATATCCAAAAATTCAGATACCCATTTAAAGGCAGTTACTGACCTTGATCATTATAATATACCATAAAGCCATTAGATTTTAGCTGCGAAAATCCAGATGATCACTAGACAGCAGCAAAGAATGAGAGTTTTCTATGCCCACCATCCAGATTTTTGAAGCCTAGATTCGATAGCCTTAATATATTCCATTATTTCCCAAAATGAGAAATGATTACTCTTTTCCAGCCATTCACAATATTCATTTGGAACCATCAACATTCCTATATGAGCTTCAATATTCTTCAGAATGTGAACATTTTAATGGGAGAGAGAAATGGAATCTGCAGTATTCGTGGCTACATCTGGATAGCAACTCAATCCATCCATATTCTTTTTAGACATACATTAATTAATTTGTGCATTGACAAGGTGAAATCTGTTCTATTCAGAAACTTAAGCATATTTGTGTGTATGAATACTGTTCACAGTTACTGAGTGCCTGAAATATAAATTGACTCTGTCATATGACCCTATATCATGCATAGAAATGGCAGTCTTGCTCAACTTCTCACTATGGAATTGGGAGGCCTTATAAATTAATTAATTAAATACATAAATAAATAAATAAATATTTTCAGAGGCCACCTCTGTTCCAGATATTATATAATTAACTTCCTCAATTAAAAGCATAATTGATTGTTTTAGTTGCCTATCACTATCCATTCATCTCAGTGCCCATATGCAATGATATAACAGAATACAGAATACTTTAATGGCCAAGTATAAAATATATACAAGGAATTTATCTTTGGTGAAAAAACAAACAGCAAGAGCAACAGTGTGTTTGGATAACAGCAGAAAGAAGGAATGATAATAAGCAGTAACGCTACACAGTAGAATAACACTACCACCATGGACCAACACCTGTTCATTTTCAAAAGGAGAAGCCACTGTCCAGCACATATCTTATAATGTAGTGTTTAGCAGAGCAATGGCATGAGGGAAAAAACTGTTCCGGTGTCTAGATGTTCTAACATACGGTGCTCTATAGCGCCATCCTGAAGGAAGAAGTTGAAACAGTTTATACCCAGGATGTGAAGAGTCTGCAGATATTTTCTCCGCCCTCCTTTTGACCCTCACAGTATACAGTTCGTCTATAGAAGGCAGGTGGGTAGCAATTATCCTTTCTGCAGACTTAACTATCCGTTGGAGTCTGAGTCTCTCCTGTTTGGTTGCGGAATCAAACCAGACAGTTATAGAGGAACAGATAATAGACTCAATGATTCTCCTGTAAAACTATACCAAGAGCTCCTGAGATAATTTAAACTTCCTAAGTTGACGCAGGAAGAACATCCTTTATTGTTGTGATGGAATGGAATTATGAAGGCCAGACTCAGGGAGGGAAGCATCCTCTTTCGTCTCCTGAGGGGCAAGGAAGTGATAAGAGGATGAGGCTGGCACCTCCCTGAGGAATTCACTCTGCATTGACTGGCTGACCTTGGGAACTGAGTTTCAGTCTGGGAAGATTCTTGCTAGAGGTTGTAGCTAATAAACATTGCTCAACTGAATCTGCATGGTCTTCTGGAGTTCCTTGGGCTAGGCCTGACAGTTGTGCCTTTTTAATGACAGCTGTAATGTTAAGCATCCATTTCAGGTCTTGGGAAATTATAGAACCCAGGAACTTGAAGGACTCTACCACTGATACTGGGCTGTCGAGTATGGTAAGGAGCGGGGTATTAGAAGGGTTCTTCCTAAAATCCCCAATCATCTCCACAGTTTTAACAATATATAAGGAAAGCTTCTTAATAACTCCTTGAACCAATGAATCTTGAACATTCATATAAAGAACTATTTCTTTAAGTGGAGTCTCACCTATCAGAATTTGCCCATACTAACTGAAATAGGATCTTCTATAACTCAACCTTTAGTTGATCAATCTGCCATTTAGAATCATTAACAGCATAACTGTACATGTGCAGCCACAGATAAAGCTAACAGGCTTACTTTTTTTTCTTACAATCTGAGTGGCAATTTGGGGAGTTGTAATCCCAGCATTTCTTGAGGAAATTCTTGAGGAAGATGTTGAAACAAATATGTAAGATGATTAATAGTTTTGATCCCAACATACATGCCTGTGTTCAGGTATTGTACTAAAACCTGCATTTTGTGAACAATGTGTTATTGTCTTGTGAGTTAGATTGAGAGGAAAAAATGATGAGTGGATTTATTAAAATTACTATATTAATATATTCACAAACAACAAAGAGAGAACATCTGAACTGCCCTTTGGAAAACAATGCCTAATTTTTTTTCCTTGCTTACTAAAAAAAAAAGCAATTTCATTCCAATTGTACAAACAGAAATCCTATTTTGTTGCTGAAGTCAATAATCAGTCCAAGTGTAGGATGAATTAGAGGGGGCAGGTGGTTAAATATATAAATATATACACAAATGTTCTTTTAGTGTGAAAGGCATGATTGCAATGGGGGCTGGGCAAATGATGGCACAAAGCTTGTACTGGCAATTGTGAGGAATTAACTGTGGTGTTTTGGTAGCACTCTTCGGAAAAGGAACAACTTAGGGAATAATTTATTATAATGATTATGTTCTGTCATGTTGATGTCAACTCTTTGTAACCACATAGATGGATTTTATCTATAACAATTTGTCCCTAAACTGGTCCTTCAGGTCTTTCAACAGTGCATCCTTCACCACTATAACTGAGTGGATGCACCTTGCTGCTGATCCTAAAAGGCAGAAGCCATTTTGGTATCTCTGATATCTTTATTGCCAGTTCTAAGGCTGGCTGTTGTACCTGCTGTCATTAGTTTCATCTTCTTTATATTTATACTGCCCAGAAAAGTCTGGTTATCAGAGGAACACTTTATTTGATTTCCTCTCCCTTCCACCTCCAAAAAGTACAAACTGCAGAGGCATCACATACATTCATAACTTATTAACTGCCTGGGAAATAGGCAGAGCAAGTCAGCA
This sequence comes from Liasis olivaceus, assembly GCA_030867105.1. Classification (NCBI taxonomy): domain Eukaryota; kingdom Metazoa; phylum Chordata; class Lepidosauria; order Squamata; family Pythonidae; genus Liasis; species Liasis olivaceus. The sequence continues at coordinate 50,440,518 of CM061349.1, forward strand.
GATTATGAAGAAATGGTGAAAGGAATCAGAAACCTCGTCAATGGGAGAAACAGACTTCTGCTGACACTTTTAAGGTTAAAACAATGGAATTGCTGTTGCCAACTTCTTTTACAGTAACAGTGTTTAAAAATGGATTCGGATGGATGAGCTACTCAGGTAAGTACTCACTGTTTGCTTTAGGAAGCTATGATATTGATCAAAGAAATATTCTCCATTTCACTCACAAGAAGAAAAGGGCAGATTTGAAAATAATTTGGAATCCTACAAGTGACTCCTGCAACTCCTTGTACAAAGCTTTAAAAATTATTAAATTAGATGGTTAAATTCAGACAAAAAAAATCTTATGTAGAATTCTTCTCAGAATGCTATTTTCCAGCATTCACAGGTAAATGTGAAGATTAAAAGGTAAAGCAAAGCAAATCTGATGCAATGGGCTGTATCTTATGTAATTTGTTGTTGAATTAGTCATAGTGATAGAAGGTTTTAAATACACCAACATCATTAGGCAGACAAACTCTGACAAATATTGTCCTTACAAGAAATTCCTGATTAGTTTTGTGACAACTTGGTGGAGAAAGGCAGAAGAACATCATGGTTGTTCACTTGATGCTAATCAGTATGGAAAATTTAGTTGAGGTAGTAGCAGGAACACTGGGAAAAATGACTGGGCAATGCTGGAATTCTAGTTTTTAAGCAATTTAAGCTAAATGTAATCAAGCATATAACTTGGATCCAAAAAAGCAGATCTTAATAACTCAACGATTATAAATTGGATCCCATGGCAGGAGAAGATGGGTGGGAGTTCTTTAAATAGCACTACTGTAAACAATTCCAGTGAGGACAACAAAAGACACCCATGGAGATACACAGACCAAAAACAACAAAAAAAGTGAAAATCTGGGGGGGAAAAAAGACATATCAGACATGGAAAGAGGGCCAGATTACAAAGGAAGGGTACAGACTGGAACTGTTGAGCTGATCCCAGGAAAGAAAAGCTCAAATGAATTGTGGTTAGTAAAGGATGCTAAGAACAGCAACAACAGTAGCAGCAGCATGTTGGATATATTCAAAATAAAAGGAAGAAAAAAGAACTGCAATAGCTACTCAGTGAATAGAGCAAAATGCTAATAGGCATTTAGTATTTTGGGTCCATCACTCTGACGGAGTGTGCTAGCTTGTTGATGAAGGGACCCTTTGACCTAGAGAGGAGAGGGCGAGGGTTGGGGGCGATGGCTTCTGTAAGCAGGTGTAGTACAAGCCTTTAATGGTGGTGACAGGCATGGGGAAATATGGTAGGACGTAGGTGGTGGCCCACTCTTGGGTCAGGTGGCCTCAGTGTTTGGTACTGATGCTACATTCCAGGTCCCTGTACTCAGTCCCAATGCCTGGTCATCAGAATTTTGGTGTGCCCAGCTTCTGGCTCCTGCTACTGAATACAAGGCCAATCTATAATAAGGTTTGCTTCACCCATGATTTAATGAGAGGTTACCTGGTATGCATGATCAAAACCTGGCTGGACATGAAAGAGAGGGTTCCCCTCTTGGAAATATGCCCACCTGGGTTTTAGGTATAGCATCAGCTGTGACCCTAGGACAGGGGCAGGGTGTGGCCATTGTCATCCGAGAGGCCCTGGTGGCTTCATGGGTACTGCTTCACACTGGATGTATGGTTGGGCCTTAGGGATCTGCCGTAGTTGATGCTAGTTTAGCAGCCTGCCAGCTGTGTAGCTGCTTCCCTACTTGAGCAGTTAGATGCTGCAGCCAAGTTAGTAATGGAGTTCCCCTGACTTATGGTTCTGGAGGACTTCAGTGTGCTTTCTATAGGCCTGAATTTTGAGCTGGCTTGGGAGACCATGGCCACCATATGCACCTGATCCAAGTTGTTAATAGCTGATTATTACACTTTAGATCACTTGTTTTGAAGCAGTGTCACATGATCTGTAGTTGGGGGATGTAGTCATCAGTTGCTTGTTGTGGATAGATCACTCTCTGTTAGCCTTGGAGGTTTCTGAGGCTACCCCCCCCCCCCCCAGTGCAGGGAGGAAGCATCAATCTGATTAGTCCACCCTGAGCACCTGATAAATCTGATGGGATTTCAGAAGGAACTTGGAGTAGTTCCTGAAACTCTGCTGCATGACTGCTCTGAATCTTTAGTTGCTGCTTGGAACGAGCAGACAATAGCAACCATGGATTGAATCCTGTGAACTCTCTTACAGAGAGTTGGAGGCCCAGAGTTTACAGAGGAACTCTGGGAGATAAAACAGCACAAGTGACACATGGAACATCACTGGAGGTGGTGATGACAAGCAGTGAATCGAACCAAGGTAAGAACCTTGATTAGGAATTATCTTGTGCCAGTAAGAACAATGAAATGTACTTATTTCTTCACTCTTACCATGTCCTCAAATAACTAGTCAGTGGCCCTGTTTCAGGTGACTTGGTCCCTCCCTCTGCAGAGCTATTATGAGGATTATTCTTAGCACCTGACAGATAAAGTTGCTTGGATTCACTGCTTGCATTCTGGCTGTGCAAGTCCTATGGAATTGATTGAGTCATGGGTCTTGTTCGAATATTTGGGAGATTTTGAGACACTGGGTTCTGAGAAAGTGAATAGGGTCCTTGAGGTTTTGAGGTTTCCCACCTGTGCTCTAGATCCATGTCCCCCCCTTCTCCTATGAGAAGTAGGAATAACCTTGGGGCACAAGAGGAAGAGATGCAACCAAGGCAATGGTCAAATAAAGAAATCTGAGTCCGAAGCAGAAACATAATTTGAGTAAGCAACTCAGACATGACCTTTTCTATTTCTCATGAAGATAAAGCGGGGGAGGGGAGAAAGCACATTCAGACTTGTGAGAATCTGTTACTATAACCTTATAATGAAGTGGTATTAACATTCATAACTCTGGCATCCTGGTCTGGTTTACTGTGAAGGGCTGACAGTCTCCAGTGTTTTCTCCATGTTCCACCATAGGCCAGGTCTCTTCTGGAAAAAATGACAACCTATGGGAACTAGGAGGCATGTCTTCTCTGTCACAGCACATGCCCAGAGAAGCTATGGTTTTTCCAGTAGTAATGTATGGCTGTGAGAGCTGGACCATAAAGAAGGCTGAATGCCGAATAATTGATGCCTTTGAACTGTGGTGCTGGAGAAGACTCTTAAGAGTCCCCTGGACGGCTAGGAGGTCAAACCAGTCAATCTTAAAGGAAATCAACTCTGATTGCTCATTGGAAGGATTGATAATGAAGCTCAAGCTCAGATACTTTGGTCACCTAATGCGAAGAGAGGACTCTTTGGAAAAGACCCTGATGCTGGGAAAGATGGAAGGCAAAAGGCGAAGAGGACGGCAGAGGATGAGATGGCTAGATAGCATCACTGAAGCAATGAGCATGAAATTGAGCAAACTCAGGGAGGCAGTGAAAGATAGGAAGGCCTGGCACAATATGGTTCATGGGGTCACGAAGAGTCGGACACGACTTAACGACTGAACAACAACAAAAATCATCTGCTTACTTTGATCTTCACTGGAGGCAGGAGATACTTTAGGGGTAATTGGGTCATTCCATCATTTCTGAAGCAGAGATGCAGCAAGCATACTTATCTTCACAGTAAGTTGTCTACTGGATCTCTGTGGATGCAGTGACAGCTCGATGGAAGACAATATGGTTTGCATTCTTGAATATCAAGACTTGTCAAATCAAAAAGCTCCCAAATCACTGGGCTGGAAAATGTGTTTGCCTGAGACCTGTCAAATGGGGTAGTCTAGCACTAGGCTGACTGGGCAAATAGGCAGGCAGCTTCATAAATTTATGTCAGGAGGCCCTCCAATGACCAAAAGCCAAACCAGATGAGCTATCAAACGCATAACAATTATGAGGAACACAGTGATTGTGAAGGGATTAATTATTTCCTCTATTGCTATAGTCCTGAGCTTCAGCTTTCAGGAATGATATTTTTAATGGATTATAGCAAGGAAAGAAATAATTAAATTATTATTAGGGTTGACTGTAGCTAGTTTATTCATGATCTTATGCCTCATATCAGCTGCTGTCCTCTGTAATAGAGGGAGTAGCAGTGACATTCCAGCTTCAGGTGTTGGCTGCACATTTAGTTGTTCTTCTGGGTCTTCTTGAGTCCGGGATGTAATGAATAGTTGGTCTATCTCAAGTTGTGAGAGTAGCTTCCTCTTCACTATGTTGAAGCATTGGGCAACTAGCTGTTTCTCAGTTAGTGTGGATGTAGGTCTTCTGCCCATTCATAGTTCCTTCATACGTTTCATATATCCCCTCTCATTAAGTCTACTGTTGTAGTAGCACTCCATCAATTCCAGGTTCTCTTGTCTCATCCATGTATGGTTTGTTCCAGTAGTCCACTTATTGTCAGATTGTCCTGGTTCCCCAACATCTATATATATTCACCATTAAAAGTCCAGCATAGAGTAAAATAAAAAGGGTTATTTTATATTTAACACTTCCTATCAGGAACAATATTTTTATTACGGTTTCTTAAGATACCAAATTCATGTTTACTTACATACATTATAGCCCAATATGGCAAAATATATGCTGATAGTTTGTTTTAAAAATCTGATATAGACATTCCTGTCAAAACATGCTTTAATTAAAATACAAAGAGAGCATTTAAACATTTAGTTCACCTTGCAAACTATGGCTTTTTTGGTGTTTTAAAATGCTACATTAAATTCAAGTTTGTAAAACTTTTTAAAATTTCATCTTATCGGGAGGAAGGGAGGGTATTACATAATATATAAAGTCATTCAACTGTTTTTAAACACATCACTGAACTTTGACTTCACTGAGTAACATTAACCAGCCTTTCCATTACACTGATAAACAACCAGTTCCTAAACAGGAAGTGAATACATATCAATCCAAGATTGTAAACCTGAGGCTACATTGTCTTTCCAATGTTGAGAGTAATCTTTTTTAATCCATAGTTCTTCAAAAAGTGGCAAGTCCTATAAAATTCAGAGGTACATATCTGAATTGTATTGATCTTCATAATAGCATGCTAACAAACTCACAGATATTCAACCAAAAGGAGGCAATACTAGGATAAGTCTATAGCATGTGAGTAAAATATCTCCTTTATTACATTTTAAACTTCCAGTATAATAAAGTTGACAGCCACCCTTTTTAAAACATTCGTTGAAGTATCCAGTAAATATGAAAGGAAAATCTTTTACTGAATTAAATTCTTGTTACTGACATAAAAACACACATGATATTCTTTAAGACCCTTAGCCATTGATTTTTAATACTGGATATTCCAACTCTTTATTCTAGAGTTCTTGCAAATAATCTTATTAATACTCTTTAATTGTTTATCAAAAAAAAATACTTTAGACTAAAAATACTTTGGAATACAAGTAGTCCCCAGGTTAAGAACACCTGGGTTACAGATGACCTATAGTTAAGAATAGAGCCTATCGTAGCAGATTCAAGTTAAATACACAATGGTTCGAGTTCATTATACAGTACTATTTACAATATACAGTATTATACAATAACACTGTTCTGGCTTACATACAAATTCGACTAAGGATGGATCTTGGAAACGAAACTCATTCTTAAACTGGGGACTACCTGTAATCTTAAACAAATTCCAATAATTTGGGAGTTTAAACACAGTTTGCTAAACCCAAATTGTGAAATCAAGATATGTTTTATTTGAATATACTGTCATTTGGCAATCTAAATTCCACTTTGCATAACTCAGATGGTTAAGGACTTGATTGGCAATAAGCTGATCTAAAATATTAATACTCTTATTTGTCCATGACATTTTAAAATGAAGATTTAGTTGCCGTTTTCAAACTGGGATTGTGCCAAAGTGAAAGTATATCATGTGAGTTAAGGTCATAAATATTATTTCTATTCCACTATCTTCCAAATATGCTTTGCAGCTTTTAATGCAGAAAATAGTAGAACTGTTGTTTAAAGTAGAGCCCTGCTATGATATCCAAGGAGTCATATAATAACTTTCTAAATTAGCAATACTTTCTATGTATATGAATTAGATTTAGGTGGAGTAATATTGCAATCAGATGAAGACTCTAAAACTTGATTGAAATCTTCAGCCATAATTATCTGATCCACAGTGAAAGTAAAGAAATGTTCAAAACATCTATTTAATATATCTTTAGAAGGACCATAATAATTGATAAATGCAGTATTTTGATTAAAACTGTCACCCGTATTATAAAAATATCCTTCTGGATCACTTATTTCTTGTTCTACCATAATTGTTGAGTGCTTTTTAATTATAACTTTATTAAATCTACCTTTAGTAGATTTTGAATTTCCAATAATATATACATGACCAACCCAGACCCTAGATAAAACCTTTTTCTTTTGTGGAAGAATACGTATTTCTTGTTCAAAATCAATTTTATGTTCTAGGTTATCCAATTTGATATGTATCTACCTCCTCTTAGAGAAACATTTATGACTTTTTATATTCCATGAAAACCACAGAGATGTCTTAAATATAGATAGAGACTACGTTTTCCATTGGCTGACATAAATTTTGAAAAACAAAAACCCATCAAAAAGGAACATAGGAACAAAGAAAAATCAAAAACAGAAAACAGACAAAATCCAAAAAAGAAATTTAAAACAAAAGCTAAGAAAGAAACTAAAAATCTACTGCTGGGACTTATGGATGGGACAGGAATCCTCATCCAAGCCAAGTCAACTTATCCTTTCCTTTAAAAATGGACTATTTACAAAACATTTAAAATACCACTATTTCTTTAGCTTAGGTGAATTCACAACAATACATTTCTCAGCAACTGCTGAATCAAAACCTTTTTTCACACTGGTACTGAGAAAAACAAAAACAAAAAATGATTTGATCCTTTTATTTAGCTGTCACACAAACTTTACAGAATTGCTTAACCCTCTGAACTATATGTGGAGGAAAATCTGGAAAAACCATTGTCCTCTTTGTTTCCATTAAGGGTTCCTATTTTCAATGAGAAAGTCAGAATATGATCCCTTGCAGTAAAAATCTCAAAACAATGGGATTTGTTTTTATGCTGGATAAAAACAGAAACTCTCATGATAAGCGGCTTCAATTTCAAGCTTATACTACAGCAGCAGTGATAATATCTCCTGTGTCATTTTTTTCATGAACACTGCTATAGGTTGGTCATGCTCGGCATTATAGGAAGTGTTTAGAAAATGTGGACTATTTTTGCAATACAGGCACTGTAACCAAGTCCCTTCAGCCTGAAGATCTTTGCTTTCTTCCAAAACTTTTACCACGTTTATTGAAAGTTGTTTATCAGCATCTTTAAGCTGAATAATTGCCACAGACCTCTTAGCTCTACTATTTTTCAATCTAAGGCATCCAATTTCTGATTCAAATCCTGATATTTCTCATTCAATTTCTTCACTAAGCCTTCTTTATCATTTACATTTATATCACGGGAGATAAATTTTAAGGCAGTGAGGAGCTCAGTTTTGTTTCCAGGCTAAATTCAGCTGAAGCCTTCATTTGGGCTGCTGCCAGCTGAACAAGCTCTTCTTGAGTACAGGTAGTCCTCAAGTTACGACGACTCATTCAACAACCATTCAAACTTACAGTGGTGCTGAACAAGAAGAACTTATGACCAGTCCAAAAAGTTGCAGCTGTCTCAGCGTCCCTGCAGTCATGTGATCATGATCTAAGTGCCTGGCTTGTGATTACATCGCAGCAAGCTGCAGTCACGTGATCAGGATTTCTGACATTCCCTGCTGGCTTCCCACAAGCAAAGTTGATGAGGAAGCCAGCAGGAAATTGGAAGTCATTCCCATTCATACCACTTTTTCTCCTGCCCGCGCTCCATAGTGCCTGCCCACAGCACCCCCCACCCCCAGTGGTACCTGTGTACCTGTCTGCACTACCTAGCACCTGCCTGTGGTGCCTGCCCACCCCCCATGGCTATCGTGCACCCACCTGTACTCCCTAGCACCTGCCCACAGTACCCTGCCCCCAAATGGCACCCACGTGTTCACCCACACTCCAGAGCACCTGCCCTTAGCACCTTCCTGCAGAACCCTTCCACAAGACCTGCATACCCCTGCTTGCCTGGGACTCCCATCTCTTCCCGCTTAATGACCTGCACAGTCCTGGGGTTATAACTGCAAGCAGGACTGTGGGATTGCCATTGCTAAGCAATGCGGTCAGATCACGTGATGTCACACTTTATGACCACATCACTTAGCAATGGAAATTTCAGTCCCAATTGCCATCATAACCCAAGGACTACCTGTAGGGGATACTTTCATTTCCTTTGTCTTCTCACTTTCTACCCCATAATAAATTAAGTAAAAAAGAGCGGGAGCAGGATTCTAGACATACACCTATAGATTTCTCTTTGTGGATTTACCAAAGTTATAGACATTGATGTTGGGCTGATGAAGTGGAGCCAGCAAGTATGATCCATTTCTCTTCTACATATATAGAATAAAGAGCTTGTACATCACCTAAAATCATATATGAATCTTTTTCACTGATATTAGGTCTGTGTGAATCATGGTTGCTTCACCTCAGTGAGGCTTTGTTTTAATGTAGTGAAGCATCTCACAGAGACCAGGCCTCCGGTTTCAGCAAAGTATTGAAGTGAGGTTGACATGACTTGAAAAGCCATTGCATAGGACAGGGTTTGCATGTGCTAAAGCCACTTTGGCCAAACAACCATAGCCACTCTGCTATACCAGTGCTTCATATTCCGTGCCTTTGTCAAAGTGTCCTTCCCAAGATTTCATTGATAAGATTTGCTCACATACTTAAGAAATAAAGTAGTTGAAAAAATAATTCCTTGGATCAGTCTTACGGATACAGAATGGACTGGTACAATTTTTAGAGCCAGAAGCATGTGAATCCTTCCTACTTTTCTCTGTCTAGCTCAGGGCTGTGCAACTTGTTTTACATTTGGTCTTTGAGCAGCATGTTGGAGACCCACTCCAAAAAATAGGGGTCATCAGGGGGAAAAAATGAGCAGGGCCAGGAAAAAAATAATTCTGATTTAATTTAATTTCCTTTTTAAATTAAATTAAACTTAATTTAACATAAGGGAATATGGGTAATAAAATTATTTCCCATGTATATGGCAAATTTGGTGACAATATTTTATGGAACTCTGGAGCCCACATCCAAGATGATGGGGACTCACAGCCCTTGGGTTTTAGATTCTGCATCCCTATGCTAGTTTTTTTTTTGGGGGGGGGGGGGAATGTTACATTTTTCTCCCAGCTGAGTTTACTTCTAGTAGTGGAGCCCAGCTAAGCAGAAAGGGAAATCAAGAGGAGAGCTGCAGCACAATAAGCCTTGGTGGAGCACAGTTGTTGGCATCATTAACCAAGTGTACACTTGACTGCCCTTTTGATGTCAAAAAGGAGTAAACACTTACTATCACATCTAATTTGTCATATGTTGGTTATTTTTTGCTTGTTTCCACATTCTGATTCTATACTAGGAAAATATAATTCTCTGAAAATTATTCTTCACTTTAAAATGATTTTCAGAATAATATTGGCAGCAAATTCTGCTTTGCAGCTTGATTGTACTATTTTTGTGAAGACACTGTGCTAGAAGCAATTGAGTCTGAAATTTGCAAGCATACTCAAAATCAAATTCGTTCCCATAACTACTTTCCTTGTCCTTTCATCACAAAATGTTGGTGAAGTTTTTCCGTTATAATGATGAGCAATGAAGCAGCAAGTATTTAGTACAAAATATAATAGGGTCACCTTATATAGTTGCAGAAAATAATGAAGAAAAAAGACATTTTTTATGAGCAACAGAAGCCAATCCCAATTCTCTTTGATCAGAGTATCAGCAACATATTCAATGCCACTGTCAAATAAGACTAATTTATAGAGATAAATTTTAGAATCCATGGATATCAGCAGGATGCAAGTTTAATTAAATAGCCCTGATTAAATCTAGCCTATTAGAATTATAGAGTACTGTTTTAGCTGTTGGCTCACCACTGATTTGCTATCCAGCTTTCTAGTTAATAGTACAGGATGATTCATTGTTGCTCCATCAGTGGGAACTAATGATTCAAATATATTTTCCTGAACACAGAATCTCTCTTTGAATGATGTACTATCTGACAAAAGAGACAGCATGAGCAAAACCAACAATCTGGGAGATAAAATCCGCAGAAGGAAACAGATGAGAGTTCTAGCTAGAGTTGGCTAAAATGGGGAAGAGGATATAATCTGGATGGATTTCCTAAATTGCTCTATTGTAGATCTTCTGCTTTAATACAGGAGGTTAAATGATAAAAACATGTTTTGTGAACTCCCTTTTCCCCCATGAAGAAATTTAATTATTTCACTGGTGTTAGAATTGAACAAGTAATAAATATGCCACTTACTTTTAACATTTAGTTTTTAATCTATACATCAAATAAAACATCGCTAGAACCTTCCAATTTTATAAAATAAAATATTTTCATTGGAAATAATAAAACAATTAAATTTAAACCTTTATTTTTAATGAGAACAATAAACTTGTTCAGTTTTGCATAATTCCTGAAATACAGATTTTTATTTCTGAGATAGCCACTCTTTTTCACCATTCAGTATTTATTTTGGAGTGATGCTTGCTATTTATAGTAGCAACTGTAGAAAATCCTGACTCTGCAGCCAGTTTGCCCAGGCAAAAATGGGAGTTCTTACAGTAAACATTTGCTTTGTGTGAGTTCCTTTGAATTTGTTTGTGATCCCCTGGGAGCTGGTAATCCACATTTTGGATTCCTGCTTTAGGACAATATATTCATTTATCTGGAAATAAAGCAACCAAACAAATATTACATATACCAATATATCTTTAGAGCTTTCTCACCCAAAGAAAATAAGAGGCAAAATAGATATGAACTCTAACACAAAGACAACTCTCCTTTTAATGGAAATAATTTCATCTGGAACCAACTAATAATTAATGGGATTGCCTTCAGCAATCCGAAAGAAAATCTCCTTCTAAAGAAGTTCAGACCTGTTTAGAATGGAAGGTGAGATCCTACATTGAGGCCAAGTGCTCCCCCTGTGTAAATAAGGAGAAATGCCACAGAGTCCTTGGTGCTCTCTGAGCTTAGTTGTTTGCTTGCAGACATTTCATTACCCAACTAGGTAACATTATCAGTGCAAGTGTATTCCCTGTACACAGTAGCTTGCCTTGCCCGTTTTGGTGGGGGTGTGGCTTTCTCTTTGGCAGTTCCTCATCTTCAAAGGAATCAAATTCACAAGGGAAGAAGAAAACAACAACACACTACCCTTCCTGGATATCCTCATCAGCAGGGGAAACAACAGCAAATTAGAAATGCAAGTCTATCAAAAAACAACCCACACTAACCAAGTGTTCCATTACCAAAGTAACAATCCAACTTCCCACAAGGGGAGCTGTGTAAGAACATTATTCAGATGAGTACAAACACACTGCAGCAATCCAGAACACCAGAAAAAGGAAACAGACCACCTATACAACATCTTCCAACAAAATGGATATCCACGTAACTTTATCAAAAAGTGCCTGACCACTCAACCCACTACAGCACAACCAATGTAAGCTATGAAAAGGATAACACTGCCATACATCAAAAACATCTCAGAAACAACCAACAAGCTATTACAACCACATGGCATTACCATAGCACACAAACCAATTAAAGCCCTCCAAAACATCTTAAATAAACCAAAAGACCCAGTAGCCCAAGAAGAAAAAACAGGAGTCATCTACAACATACAGCGTAAGGACGGTAACAACCACTATGTAGGACAGACAGGCAGAAGACTAGCAGAGCGCATCCATGAACACCAACTGGTAGTCAGAAGACATGATGAAAACTCCTTAATCTCACAACACATGGACAGACTCAACCATAGTTTCAATTGGGAAACTGAGCATCCTAGATCAAGCTAAATCCAAAAATGCTAAGGAATTCCTGGATGTTTGGCATTCAGACAAATCAGCCATCAATAGACACATAGAGATAAACCATATTTACGTACCATTCAAAAGAGATAATAAAAAAGCTAAGAAGGAAACAAAAAGATCAGAACACATCCTCTCCAGCAGCCAATGCCTAGATAAACAGGGATTAACACTAGACAAACAATCAAGCACAAAACTATACCCTAATCAAGGAACTACCAAGGAAAAAAACCATACACCCACCAACACTGGCAGGGCAAGCTACAGTATATAAACAGGGAGCAAACCCCACACTCACTAGCACTGATGATGTTGCCTAGATGGGTAATAAAATGTCTGCAAGCAAACAACCAAGCTCAGAGAGCACCAAGGACTCCATAGTTCAACCTTGAGCTGCATATATTTTCTTCTATTGGAAGGAGAAATACTCTTAAAGCAAAGTAACTTCAGAATTTCCTTCAGGACCACAACAAAGAAAGAATTAAATGTCTGCCCCCTGCCTCCTCCAGCCATGAAATATCAGCCCCCCAGTTGAAACCATTTGCATTGTTTAAAAAAATCCTTCTAATTATTAAGATGCCTGCTTTGGTTCTAATTCTTGTAGTGCTGCCCTGGCAATGAAATGCCTATATAACAGAATTCTAGACAGAACTCAATTGAGAGGCATCAAGATATATGTGTGTGTGTGTGTGTGTGTGTGTGTGCACGCATGTATGAAAAGAGTCAAGATGGCGGCTGCAACTGCTTTTTTATCTGTGATGCATGTGGGACTTTGTAGTCACTATCCTGACTTTTTTTTTTTTTTAACTCCCTTTTGAGGACATCCTTGGCTCAATTTCTGAAGTGAACAATGGTGAGAATTCATTCTGCTCTATAAAGCCTTCTTCCAAGTCTGAGATATTTCATCCACTAGAGTTAATCAATGCTCAGAAATCCAGGTGGAAAACCACATTTTGAATGCTCTTGCATTTGAAAAAGTTCACACAAGCTAACATGAAAGGAAAATATTCTCCTTAGATAATCCTTTTACATTGCTTTTCTGAAATTAACTTCTATATTTTATTGCACAGTTAAAAGCTGCAAGTGGCTTCAAGAGATTTGCTGGTTTCTCTTCACATCACATAAATCTTTTGCCTTTTACTAAAAGATTTGTTGATGGATGAAGCAGTACCTTTAGGAAGCTGCAACATGGGTCAAGCATCAGGTAACTGGGCAGATATTTCTATTTTCAAATAAGTCATGAAAGATAATTTGTCTGTCTGATATTTGGGAGGATTCTAGAAGCACACACCTTCAAAATAATGTAGTGATTATTAATAGTAATGCTATTTAGTATTGACTGCTGGATTTATCAAAAACAAGACTTATCAAACATTTTTCCTAATTGGTTACTTTTTAAATAATATGGAAATGGGTATAGATAGAATATATCTTGACTTCAACAAAGCATTGATAAAATTCTGTGTGACATTCGAATTAGCAAGCTACTTAAATATGGGCTGGATGTCATGTCTCTTAAATTAATGCACAACTGGCTCAAAAGCCATACAGTTAGCCCTCATTTAGCAACCATTTGTTTAGTGACTGTTCAAAGTTACAACAGTGCTGAACAAAGGGACTTACAACTGGTCTTTGCACTTATAACCATTGCAGCACCCCTGCAGTTACGTGGTTGCAATCTGGGCACTTGGCAACCAGCTCACACTTACAATGGTTGTAGCATCCTGGGGTCACATGATCACCATTTGTGACCTTCCCAGCCAGCTTCTGGCAAGCAAAATCAATGGGGAACCATATGACTCACTTAACAACCGCATGATTCGCTTAACAGCCACAGTGATTTGCTTAATGACCACTGCAAAAAAGGTCATAAAATCAGGCGTGACTCACTTAACAACCACCCCGCTTCACAATGAATCTTCTGGTCCCTATTGTGGTCGTTAAGCAAGGATTACCTGTACTAAAAAACCGTACTTAGATGGCACACCTGACAAGTCAGCTACTACCCCAGAATGTTATCTTCAATATGAAGACTCTTCCCAGCTGCCACAAAGTTGGCTGGGAGACTACATTATCCCTTCCATCTTTCCTTCCTTCTTTCCACCAGATTTTGCTTTAACTGATTGGGTTAAGTGTCAGCTTACTCACATTCCACCCATCTCTTTCCCTGAATGATCACAGGGAAGTAAAAAGTAAAAACAAGCGAGCGAGCGAGCGAGCGGGCAAGAAAATGGTCAGGTTCAGCCCAAAGAACTCCACAAGACAGTACAGGTCTAGTTCAATAGCTTTTATTAGCTTTCACCCACAAGACAGAATCTTGATGGACTGAATCTAAATTTCCCAAGCCAGCAAGCAAACAGTACGAATTCCTTAGGGTGGTGCCAGTCTCATCCTCTTAACCTTCCCATGCTCCTGCTGGGGGCTAAGGAAATGCTTATCTCCCCGAGCGCGGCCTTCACCAAACCATTCTATCACACTAGTCTGGACTTGGGAGGTAAACTGTTCAAAAGAAGAGGGGCTGCAACCAAGAAGGCTTGACTCTGTGTAGATGACAGTCCCTAAGAAGGATTGAGAACAAACCTGCTATTCTTAGTCTTCTTGAAACCAGTGGAAGTAGGCAGTCCCATTAGATATCAAGCAGTCCCTGAACCATGTACGACTTTAAGGTTAAAACCAGCACTCAGAAGCTGACCAGCAGCCTGTGCACCTCTTGAAGTAGGGGGTTTATATAGGAGAACTTCAGTACTCCCATCACTATTTATACTGCTGCATTCTGGACCTGTTGAAGCCATGTCAAAAGGCCAATATAGGTGGTTCTTGCCTAACAGTCCTAATTGGGACTGGAATTTTTGTTGCTAAGTGAAGCGGTCATTAGGCAAACATCACGTGACTGCACCACTTAGTGATGGCAGTTCTGGTAGTCCCTGTTGCAGTTGTTAGGCCAGGACTTCACGCTTATCCTGCTGTCATTAAGCCAGGACTGTGCCTGGCTAAGGCAGCTGCTAGCCCTTCATGTGCAGCTTCATGTGGTCTCCCCGAAGCCTTGAGCTTCGGAGAGGCCATGTGAGGGCCTTGCAAAGGGCTAGCAACTGCCTTGGTGGGGCACGCCTCGTCAGCAGCAGGCAGAAGAAGACAGCAAAGGTCAGCTGGGGTGGCAGAGGATGGCAAGGGTAGGTGGCAGTGGCCGAGTGCAGGGTGGCCAAAAGGACAGAGATAAAGGGGAGATAGGTGGAGGGGGAGTTGAAGTGCATGCTGCATCCGTAAAGGAAGGCAGGCTGCCAAGCGCCTGAATTTTGATCATTTTGACCACAGGGGCACTGCAACAGCCGAAACGTCAAGGGCCAGTCGTAACTACCATTTGTTCAGTGCCATTGAATGGTCACTGAGCAAATAGTCATTAAGTGAGGACTACCTGTATCCTGCACAGTGGAGGAATCCAAATTTATGAGCTCTTCTTTACTAAATGTATTCAAGCAGACACTAGACAGCATCTCCCTGGAATGCTTTAATTTGGATTCCTCCATTGAGCAGGGGATTGGACTTGATACCCTAAATGGCCCTTCAAACTCTATGAGTCTACAATCTGCAACAAAAACAAATCTGAAATGCCAGTTTTCTCCTCCCAGAATTTCAATTACATAACTGTATTGTATTGTATTGTATTTGGAATCAGGCTTTAATTTGATACAGGAATTAATTCTCATAAATTTTTCACTTTTACTTATTTGGAATATCTGTATATTCCCCAGGATATGCTTCTGACTTCTAAATTGTTAACAACTGGTTAAAAAAAAAAGCTAAGAAGTAGCTGTATACATTTTTTGCACAAAACAAACCAGCACCTCATAAATAGTGCAGAGAAATTATGAACTAATATTTGCTTGAACAGTTGCATTATATCTGATCTTCCTGGGCTTTGTAGTAAAACAAAGCATTTCCATGCCTAATTTTCTCTAGTTATATCCTAACAAGAAATGAAATCTATACTTAGATCACATTTGTTATGTGCATTTATAAGTAAACCAGATGCTTAGTTTAGTTTAGTTTGGTTTAAGCAAAAAAAGGTTGCATTCATTAGAGTAGATATCTTATGTCTTTCCTTTTGGTCAAGCCCAAAGAACATAACTCATCATTCTATACGTGCATAGTCATATATAACTGCCCAGAGTCATTGGCAGTTGGCAGTATATAAATTTAATAAATAAAATACAATATGAACTTCACATGTTATCCTTTCCAATGGGCATAATTTGGAGGGGGGGAAAAGCACCCTAGACAAATGTCTGCTCTATGGTTTACTAGAGTACAGGTAGTCCTCGTTTAGCAACTGGCTCATTTAGCAACCATTCACAGTTACAACGGTGGTGAGAAAGTCACTTTGCAACCAATCTTTACATTTACAACCTCTACAGGTCCGTAAAGCAAAGGAAAGCTGAAGTAACATCATAAGCACAGTCGCAATTTCACTTAGTAACCACTTTGTCTAATGACCTAGTCGCCGGTCCCAATTGTGGTCATTAAACGAGGACTATCTATATATGAAACAATCCACAGTTAGCTCCTGAAAACTGGGAAATGGATAAAGGGGCCCAAGCCTGAGGAATATTTATTAAAAGTTATAAACAAGTAACGTATATATATATTTTTTTTTAACCTGTTTTGTGCTGTGAAAAGCAAGAGTGCTTCTTATAATGCAGATTCAGAGATTATCAGGATTCAATAAAGGTTAGTGACATTTTCAGTCTGTGTTTGTTTTCCTTTGTCTAATCATACATCCTATAACTGCTGCATATCTAACTGGGCTTAATTCATAACATTTTGCAAGTATAATATTAACTTGCAGCAGGTCATTATCTTTTTAGACTAATTTTAGCAAAACTCTTCACAAACAGAATTACAGTGTACATGATATACAATACAGTATATTGCAGTTTCTAGAATACTTTAAACCATCAACACTAAATATATGCCTATAACTCTGTAGATGAGCTAAGTACAGCTACTGATTTATATTACAAAAATCTAGCTAAAACAAAGGGGGCTGAATGTACCAAAGGGGGCTGAGTGAAAATTAATGCCTCTGTCTCAGTAACTTTAGATTAAATCATGCTATTTTAAATAAATAAAGCCAGAAAATGATCCTTGAAATAAGCTCTTTTGTTACCTATATTTACTTATCTACATAATCGGCACAGTTTGCTACACAATTCTGCCAATGATGGACAAGATTCTTAAAGCCATTTTGAAAAAACTCCACATTTTGTATCTTCAACAGGTCCTGTTAAGTCTTTTCCATCTCTTCATTTGACTCAAACAGAGGCCCATGAAGTTATTCCTTCAATTTTGGAAAAGGTAGAAGTGTCATGGTACTAAGTCTGCACTGTATGGCAGATGAGATAAGACAGTGAGATCCAACTTCACAATTGCCTCTTGGGTGAGCTCATAAGGTGAGAGGCCTAGCAATGTCATGTTGCAGCAAAATTTTCTTCTTGTGCTTCTGAACTCTGCTTAAATATTGTTTCAAAGTTTTGAGTGTTGCCGTGTAACACTCTGAACTGATAGCAGTGCCAGGTCACAGAAATCCATGTGAATAATACCACCTGCATTCCAAAAAAAAAAAAAAAGTGGAATTATGATTTTCCTGATGAACCCTTGGTTTTGTTGTTTTTTCACAGGTGAAGCTCTGTAATGATATTCCATGGACTGACACTTCATTTTTGGGTTATAATAAGAAGCCTAGTTTCATTGGTTGTCACAATGTTGTGAAGAAATTCTTCATTCTTGTAGCAGGTCAACAATTTGTTATACACCACCCAGAGTCACCTGTGGTGAGATGGATGGCTATATAAATTGATTTAATTAATTAATTAATTGCTGGCAAATTTCAATTCCTGAAATTTTCATCTCTGCCACAGCATGTGAGGAACCCATCTTGCACAGACCTTCCAATATTGAAGAACATCAATAATATAATATGACCCACACATTCCTATGAATGCCAAGCTTGACAGCAATTTTCTTTTAGTGATCCCCAATTGTCCTTAATCAATTCATCAGCCTTTCTCATGTGGAACCCATCAGCTTCTCTCACAGATCATCTATTTTGTTTTTGATCATGCAAATCAGCTCTTCCCATTTCACCATCTTTACTTTTTTTGGGGGGGGGGGTGTCCAGCAATGCACAGTGCTCATGCCAACAGAGTCATCATCATAAAAAAAACTGCATTTGGTGGTGAATTTCAATTGGAAAGACTCCTTCAGCAGTCAAAAATTCAATCACAGCACATTGCTTAAAGCACACTGATGAGTACTCACTGGAGGCTTCCATTTCATGAACAATAGCAACACAACCTTTCCTCAGGGCATCTTTCTGCCAATTAAAAAATGTGTCAGAGCTTCCAATACAACTTTGCAATCTCATACAGATGAATTGCTCTCTCCCCCTGGACATTCCCCAATTACTTCAATAAGATTCTGTACGCACCACATAGAAAGCTCTTCTCCCTAGCTTGTATAGATGCTCTCCCTACTAGGATGACAGCTGGTTGATATACCAACCTTCCATATGAAGACTGAGTATACATTTACTTGAATATAGAGGTTGAGTCTGTTTTACACATTCTTTTAAAGTGCCCACTGTACCCACACTGGCAATCAGAACTAATACACCCACTCTCTAGTCTCATAAACTCCACTCTTGATGAGGAAATTGAGGTATTCTTATTAAATGATCAATACCCAGGTGTTTTGAAGGCAATAGCAAAATTTTTATTTATGCCCCTAGTTTATAGAAACCATTTGGTCCCTTCTATGCAACTTTATAGGGTTTCTCCCTTTTAAATAAGTATGTACTACATATAGTTACTTATACATGTATTAATAGTGTGTTATGTTTTTTAAATTCTGTGACTTGGACTGTAAATAAATAATTTAAATAACACATCAGTACTGCCATCTGTTGGCAACTTAACAGACACATACGTACCTTTTTTAAGCTGGAAGAACTGTTTTCCATCACAACCACTGAGTCCTTTTTCTTTAACTGGAAAGGTCAGGGATTAAGTCATGCAATTCATGTCCATTGCTTGATATTCAGATATGCTATACTGGTTTGATTATGAGAATTACTGTTCAAATATTCAGCAGGACCCAGAAAAAGTGACTTGCATCATCAATACAATGCAATTTCTCATCATCACCGAAGTTTGACACAAGTGTCAGTGATGTGATCTGGGATGAAGGGATCTCATACAGCCCCAAAACAATGGATTGCCAATCCCTCCTTCATGGAATATAACATTACTAGGTCAGTATTGCACCCATACTTTAAGTCCTAAATTTCTAAAAGTTGCTGAGCAACATTCAATATGTAATATCTTGACATCATAAATGTCTGAATTCCTTGGATCAGAATTTTCTTCCTACATACTTTGTCATGCACCATGATATTCACCAATCCTTCCTTTCAAACTATCCCACTAGACATGCAATCCACGACAAGACTTTCTCACTTATCAACCCCTAGTTACAAAGTTAGCCAACGGTAGATGAATACAAATAGTCACTGTGATGATATTCCTCACATACATTATTTTTAACTGACATTTAATTAATGGGTAGCTATTCCGATACATACTATGAAAAGTCAAAGATTTCAAAACCCAGAATTCTTGAGAAACTCTATTCGCTATTCTGAGTGACAGAATCTTTTAGGAAAATACCACAATTAAACAATAGAATTGTATTTAATGTAACAGGTTTGATTTAATATTGTCATCTCCAAATAAGGGTAAATAAGGGTAAATATCCTCTTGGAAAACAACGGTAACTTAGTATATGCAATCCTGAGGTACCATTGGCCTGGACTAAGGTACATCCTAAAGATACCCATTATATTATATTACCCATAATAAATGTGCTTACATATACAGGTAGTCCTCACCTAACAACTACAATTGGGACTGGAATCTCGATTGTTGATTAAGTGATCTCACAGGCAGCCTGAGTAAAAGAGCTGTCTGCTGAAAGATTTCAGCTCTGCGCAGAGCTGAAATCCTCCTGGCAGGCCGCTCTTTGAAAGCAAAAGGGCTGTCTGCCGGACAGTTTCAGCTTCTTCAGGATTTGAGTTCCATTCCTGCACAATGCTGATAGATTTCCCTCCATCCCCTCCACTCCATTTGAATGGAACTCCATCTGAGTTCCATTCCTGCACAATGCTGATAGATTTCCCTCCATCCCCTCCACCTGCAACCTTCCCTGCACTAACTTTCTGGGGAAGCCAGCAGAGAAGGTTGCAAATGGCGATCACGGGGTGCTTGGCAACCGGTTATAAATGCGAGCTGGTTGCCAAGCCCCTGAAATGCAGCCACATGACTGCAGGGGAGGCAGCGCGACATTTTACGATGGCAGGAAGTGCTTTATGGGCTATAAAGCCCCTTTCCGAGTCCATCTTATCTTCGAACCATCGTTAAACAAACAGTCATTAACCAGGACTACCTGTAAAACAATATTCACTGGTAACCCTTTATGTGGGCCACTATATCATCATCACTAATTTTTGAAGACTACAACATTAGCCAAGGGTTTTGCCTACTTACAGGCATCTTGACATATGTGACCATCTCATATGATGTCATAGATTCTCATGCATACATACATCATATATAGTTATCAGGATAAACAAAGTTACAAAAAGTAAATAATAAATAATAATAGCACCAATATTTGCCTATAATAAATAATAAATCATGAGTTTAAAAAGAAAAAGAAATATATATCAGATACCTAGTATATATCATAATCATTTGTTTTAGCTCTCCATACCTTTCTATTCCTACAAACTATTCTTGATTCACCACATCCATACACCACTTCATAGGTTGCCTTTTGTTACCTAGTGGAGCCCCAAATTAAATAAAATTAGTTCAATCTTAAAATATTAAATGGCCAAAATTTAAATGTGATCACTAAATCTCACAAGATTGTGATGACTCCACCTGAAAACAGGAAATTTGGGACAACCTGTCAAAATCTCATGGCATTTCAAGTGAGGATACCAAAATGTATTGTTGGTCACTCAGTCAACCAGATGTTTAGACTGGATTTGGCATTTTTATCCACTTATTAAGTCCTTCCCAAGGACCTGGGATAGACAGATGTTGTTATTTCACAGTGTTAAAGGTATCGTCACAGGATGTAAGCTGTTTCAAGTAAAGCTGCCTTTTGAGGTTGACTGATGGTGATTTTATCAATGCCGATGGTCTTCAAGTGGTGCTCCAGATGTCTTGGGATTTCACCCAAGGCACCTATTACTATTAATATTATCTTTGCTTTCTTTTGCCACAGTTGGTCTATTTCTATTTGCAGGTCTTTGTATTTTGTGATTTTCTCCAGTTCCTTCTCTTCTGCTGTCTCCAGGTATTGCAATGTCCACTATCCAGACTTTTTTGTCTTTCTTATCAACAGTTGTTAAGTCTGGGGTGTTATGTGGCAGGTGTTTGTCTGTTTGAATTGTAAAGTCCCAGAGCACTTTAGCTTCTTTATTTCCTATTATTTTGTCTGTTTTATGGTCCCACCAGTTCTTGCTTACAGGCAAATGGTATTTCTTGCAGATATTCCAATACACCATTGTTGCTACTTTGTCATGCCATTGTTTGTAGTCAGTTTGTATGATCTTCTTGCAGCAGCTAACTAGGTGGTCCACTGTTTCTTCAGTGGGGGGTGGGGGGGCATTTGCTGTCTGTTGCTAGCTTCTCAATTCTGGCTTTGTATGCTATTGTTCTTAAGGCTTGGCTTTGTGCAGCCAGAATTAGCCCCTCTGTCTCTTTCTTCAACTTTCCTGCTCTTAGCCATTGCCAGGTCTTGCTATTATCTGCTTTGCCTGCTAGTTTTTTTGTCTACTAGCCATGTAATACTGTGCCTCGCCATGTCTCTTTGCTATTCTTTATTTGGTCTTTCTTGTATGCTAGTTTGGTTTCTTCAGTATTCAGTAAGCCTTCATGGTGTACTAGCTTCAGTGCATCTTCTTCACTGTCCTTCAGATATTCTTCTAATGCCCTTTTTATTTCTTCAATTGTCTTGTGTACTTGCAACATTCCACACCCACCTTTGCTCCTTGGTAAGTAGAGTCTGTCAACGTCACTGTGTGGATGAAAGACATAATTCATTGTCATTATTTTTCTGGTCTTCCTATCCAGGCCTTCTAGTTCTGCTTGAGTCCAGCTGTGTATCTAATGACTGGAATTGCCCAAGTGTTAATTGCCTTGATGGTATTTCCTCCACTGAGTTTGGACTTTAAGATCTTCTTCACTCTCATGATGTATTCACTACTAAACTTCTTCTTGATTTCAGTGTGCTTGATGTTGTCAGCCTGAAGGATGCCCAGGTATTTGTAGTGATCTTCTTCATCCAGACTCTTGATGTTATTTCCATAGGGCATCTTGATTCCTTCAGTTTTCACTATTTTTCCCCTGTTGATGATCAGGATGGCATATTTGTCCAGTCCAAATTCCATTGCAATATCTTGGCTGTACATTCAGACAATGTTGAGCAATTATTCTATTTCAGATGGTGTTTTTCCATACAGCTTCCAATTGTCCATGTGAAGGAGGTGGGATAGCCTGGCAGATGTTTTTGATGTTTGATAGTCATGGCCTGACTTGTTCAATATTGTTGACAGAGGAATCAATGCAATGACAAACAGTAGTGGTGATAGTAAGTCTCCTTGAAAGATTCCTCTCTTGATATTAACCTCTCCTAGTCTATCACCATTGACCAGCAACTGTATCTTCCATTGTGCCATTGATCTTTACACAAAGCTTCTGATGTTTCTACTGACTCCTGTTATTTCTAGGCACTTGATTATCCAATCATGTAGCAAGGAGTCGAATGCCTTTTTGTAATCAATCCAACCTACATTCAAGTTGGTCTTCCTTCTCTTGTAGCTTTCCAAAATAATTTTGTCAGTTAGGAGCTGATCTTTTGTTCCTCTACTGTTTGGGTGGTTTCCTTTCTGCTCAGATGGAAAGAACTTGTTTTCAACTGGATGCTGTTGAACTGCATCAGCTACAACACCAGTTAGCAATTTGAAAGTTGTTGGTAAGTAGGTAATTGGCCTGTAGCTGCCTGGTACTGCCCCCTTTTGTTAGATCTTTCGTTATCAGGTAGGTTTTGCCAGATGATAACCAATCTTCAATTTCACCCCCTTGCAGTATGTTGTTAAACTGCTTGGCAATGAGTGGGTGCAGACCAGTCAGATGCTTCAACCAAAAACCATGCAGTTTATCTTCACTTGGTGCTGACCAATTCTTAATCTTCCTTGTCCTTTTCTCCACCATTTCTGCTATTATTACAAGTTTTTCATTCCAGCTTCTTTTTTATTTTTATCCACCTCCTTTATCCAAGCTGCATTCTTGTTGTATTTCTTTGGGTTGGCCCATAGCTGTGCCTAGAACTGCACTGTTTCTTCTCTGTCAGGTGTTGACTGGTTCATTGCAGTCTCTCCATTGATGGATTGGTAGAAATGTTTCTGATTCAACTGAAATTGGAGATTTTGCCTTTAGTATGCAGTTCAAGCTTTGTATCTGCTGATCTTTTTGGCTATGACTGTTACTTGCTGCTTTATTATTTCCAGGGCTTCTTTGATCTTCCTTGTTTCTAGGTGATATTTCTTGATCAGGTATTCTTTGATCTTCTTGTGCTTCAGCTTCTTTTCTTTTATCTGTTCTGGCTTGCTTGCATCTGATCTTAGCATGCTGATCTTATTTTCCAACCTGATCTTCCATTTTGGTGGTGCACTGTTTGCCTTTTTTTCTTGTTTGTTGATTTTGCATCCAAGGTATTCAGTTATAACTGCAGCCATGCTGTACATTAGTTGGTTTGTTTCTTGCAGTGAGCTGGTGCTCATATTTGATATTACAGTATTGGCATCTTTTAATACTTGTGCTAGCTGTTTCTTTGTAACAAGCTTCAATGGAGGCAATCTTATTCTATTGTTTTTGTGCTGTTCTAGATGCTCAGTTATTCTTTGTTTCCCCTTGTTTTTAGTTAGAGGGCTTTGTTCTTTCTAAGAAGAAGACAGAGGAGAGGGTGCCTGGTTTGGGATTGAAAACAATTCAATAGCTATGCTGGCTTCCTCTATTGCCAACTCCCCCTGGTTTGCCTCTACAGTCTGAGTTACTTCTGTGAAGGCTTTGATTTCTTTGCCCTGGATAGACCTTTACAGTTCTTCCAATTCTGTTTCTGTGAATACTTTATTTCACATTATAAATCACCATTGATCTGCTAGGCTCTGTTCTGTTTCTGATTCTGAATGTTGTTCTTTCCAGAACTGGTGCATTCTTTTCAGATATCTTCTTCTCATTGGACTTGATTTGTAATAGCAGATCATTATTTCTTTGTTTTCAGTCTTTGTATATTTGTGACAGGTAAAAACTTTTCTTCAGTAGTCCTGCATTTGCTAGCCCTGGTTGCTGAGACAACAGTCCTGAGTCCTATAGCCCACTTGTCACCAGATATCCAGGAACTAGAACACCCAGCACAGTCCTTTTTGACCCAGGTGGCCACCGATACAGTATAGGTTTCTGTAAACTATGTCTCACCATATTGTTTATGGGAGAGACATTCTTTGTCTGGCTTCTCTGATGATACCTGTCCAGTATGGTTGAACCTCTGGCATAGCTCTCATCCTCCTTGGAGCACACAAGCCCGACAACCATGTCAAGGTAGTGCTTCACTGGATTCAAATTATTATTATTATTATTATTATTATTATTATTATTATTATTATTATTTCAGGACTCACACTAGGGATGACCTACCGTACCTTCACAAGTCATAAGGAACCACTGGTTTAAAACATTATAACAAGATTAAGGGAGCAGGTGTTCCCCAGACTTTAAAATCCAATCAAAAGTGTCATGTTAGTTGCTCTGTCATCCTGGTGCTGGCACATCATTCATTTCATTATGGGATCTAATTTGGTTGATATCACAACACTATTACATTGAACACTGTTTCAGCTCAGACTAATTTAATTGATAGAATTCTGTGTCCTTTCTATTATAAGAGACAATTAGCTCTCATTAGTTTACATTTCACTCATTTTCTACTGACTGATTGCACTACATACTGATACTTGCTAATATCAATATGTAATGCAATCAGTCTGAGGGAAATGTTGGTACAGTGTCTCTACAAACTATCACGCTTGTTCTGATTGTCTTCAAAGTACCAATATTTGCCTACAATTTAATAGTTTCATAATGTAATATTTTGTATTAATAGTTATCATTTGAAGGTCACATCCTTCATCATAATTGCTCAGAGCAAAAACTAATGAAGATTGCAACAAACTAATACGTTGTATTTCCAAGATGACCTTCAAATAAGAGGAAGTGTTTAACAGAAAGACTTTTTGCTTCTCTCTTCCTCTTTCTCCCATTTTCTTTCTGGACTCTAATAATCTTTCCCCCCCTCTCCTTTGTTAAGGTCCTACAGCAACCCAAATGGAGAGCTTTAGCTAAACTGGAATAAGCAGCTGATGCTTTGTAGTAGAGGTGAAGAGGTTACTCGAATTGTACTACTGTTAATTTGCCCTCTAAGCCGTTCCAGCGGGGAGTCTATAATGGCAAGAAGCAGAGCAAGGAGATTTGCCTATCAGATTATTATATCAGAAATGCTAAAGATTCAAAGGAAAGAAAGGGCAAGTAGGTTTTGTAACTGGTTTAGCATAATCCACTGAGCAGTCAAGGACACCTCTTTGTAAATACCCTGTAACTTTAGTCCAATAACATGTATTCTGTGTCCATGTTTCCTAATGTTATGTTTACGAGATAGATGTATTCCTGTGTAACACCAAGATGCACTGGTTCTTTTCTCTCTCTCTCTCTCTCTCTGGGTGTGTGTGTGGTGTTGTGTTTGCATGTAGCTGAAAGCTTCTCACACTGTATTAGAGATTATTTTGAGAATAATAACAGGAAAATATACCTTTCTTTAATAAGCCATTTCTTGATGGCAAATATATTTCACTCAATCTTCACAGTTGGTTTCGTGCAGGTTTATAGAAGTGAAATACTTATTCCTGAAGAAACCAGAAAGCATAAAATAAACAGCTTTGGGTTGGAGATCTAAATACATGGTTTCAAACAAACATTTTTCCCCCTTAAGAGCAAGCACAAATCAGGATGTTTGAATGCCACAGTTGCTAAAATAATCTATGAATCAGGGCTTCCCTCAACTGGGCTAAGCCTTTAGGCAGAAACTAATTGCTGCAAACACTAATTTTCAACTCCCTTTTGTCTCCTATAGTAGGCACCTCTGGATGCAGAAGGTACCCAATTAGCAGAATTCATGGGCCTGATTGTGTATTGTGGGGCAAGTGTGTGAATAGTATAAACACTGCTGATTACTATTCCACTGTAACACTGTAATGGCTGATTTTTTTGTTGATTGCTTAATAAGGCCATCTATTCTACATCAGGCTCTGGCAAAGCTGCTGGGAAATCAGTTAGGTCACTTTTTCTGGTCATACTAGCAGAAGAAGCCTTGTGATGCTAACAGATGACTAAAGGCATAATTACAGGCTATTTAATCACATCTGTTTCCCCACTTAACATTGTTTGCTCAAGTTAGATGTAGTTTTAAAAAAAATCAAAAGGACAATAATGGCATACAGACTAAAAAAATTACCATTGCATGGTTAAAACTCTAGGGCTTGTTATAATTACAGAAAACAGAGTTTACTGTGATTTTAAAAGGCATTAATTTATATTAGTGTGTTTCTATACACATACTGAGGATGACTGGTTGTTTGGAGAGGAGGGAGAGGAGGAGTGTATTTCACTTGTACACACACTCTTGTGGGTGAAATGAAATTTTTAACAATATTATTTAAATGGGTGTGCTGCAGAATACATTTCATTTGGAAAGTGAAATTAAATTCAAGTTCAAGATGACAGGTTTTTCTTTAAGCATTCCAAGAAAAAGTATTCCTTTTTATATCACATCTAAAAAGATAGAGTACAGCCATACATTATTACAGTATAAGGAGGCTCACCCATTAGTGATGGGAGCCTTCTCCACTGAAAGAGCTGTGCCTTTCGTTTTGTCTAGATCGGAGCAGCATACAAGCCCCAGTCAGTAGGTAAGTATGTAAGTAGTATATAAATCCATTAAATTCTCATTTTCTCTCTGTCTGTCTCTTGGAAATTTATCATCCCAGGATGTTAGCCACAGACCCTTTGCAGAAAGCTACATGGAAGTGATCTAGAGCAGTGTTTCTCAACCTCAGTAATTTTAAGATGGGTGGACTTCAACTCCCAGAATTCCCCAGCCAGCATGCTGGGAGTTGAAGTCCGCCCATCTTAAAGTTGCTGAGATTGAGAAACACTGAGCTAAACTACATATAAAAAGGAGGGAGGGAAGGAGGGACAGAAATAACTCATTCAATTAAATATTAGTTGCTGGTGTGTTCTGCCTGCTGCCACAGAGAATTTATCTACAACAAATATTATTTTAGAATAATAGTAACAGGCATTACTAGGTCTCTGTAGCAAATGCACTATAATAAAACATGGACCAGTGATTCAGGTACTCCATAACCACAAGGACATAATCTTACGGCAGCAGAACTCTTCTTAAAACTGTCCTTGATAACTGCTGAGGGAGATGATTAACAGATAAGCAGATGGACAGACAGACAAATACACAGATAGATAGAAAGATAGCCTTCAAGTCAATTTCAAGTTAAACATATCTGCTCCATACTGTCCAGATGCCCCATCACCAGACTGGGAGGACATCTGTTTCTGGAAGGTAGAAATGGATGGTGTCACCCTCCATTAACCCCCACCCCCACTTATCCCAAAGTGACCTCAGGGCGCATTCTATGATTTACTTCCAAAGTACACTTTTCCCTGCAATGTTGCCTCAAACGCTCCTGTGTATTTGGGACAAAATATCTCAGTTAGCTGCAGTCTAACCCCAGTAGTTGATTGGCTGCTTTACAGAGGAAGGATGACCCTTTCAACTGAGTCTATGCTTACCATGCATTATAATAGGTTCTATATCTCCCTTCACCAGCATTGTTGAAATAGCCCAGTGATTAAGATATTTGCTTAGCATAGAGAAGGTTGCCAGTTCAAAACCCAGCAGAAACATTTTGCAGATTTTAGGTACATTTTGGGTTTTTTAAAACTACAATTTTAATTACATTTTTTTTCTTATCCTGAGGAGTGAAACCTTTCTGTCTGCTGGAAAAACAGCAAAATAGTGCAACCCCAGAGGAGAAACTTGGTATTCAGGAAGAGAATTTCTGGCTAACTGTGCTGGAATTCCTAAGGGATCTCCCATCCAAATATTAGCCAGGGATGACCCTGCTCAGGTTCTGAGATTAGCCAAGTTTGGCTATGTATTGCCAGTACTACCATACTCTGTGATGTGTAGACACTTAAGGTGATCATATTACTTAAATGATATGAGCTTATTCAGTTAGTTCTTTAACATGATTTTTTAAAAAATATTCTGTTGTATTCAGACTCAGATTCTGTATCCAGGAGTTTTTATCTGACCAGCCTACCCATAGTTCAAGCTCATCAAGAGAGAATCTACAACACAAAACTATCCTCAATTCCCCATGTACTTGAGCTTTTATAGTTGCTGATGAAGTTAGAGTTACACTTCTTTCAAAAAAATTAATACATAGGCTTAGTTGGATCCTATATAGGAGATGTACCAGCACCTAGCCCTCAAATAGCTTTTATCACAGTTGAAATATATTTCTCTCTTCTAGTGATATTCACTCATTTCAGTGTTCTGTAAATCGTAAGTAAACTATAATTATTTTGCATCTTCTTGTTAAATTTTATCTTTGTTCATCTTCGAGCACTGTTCAAGCTTGTCTAGACCTTTTTCTCCAACCCATAAGCTTCTCAGTCTGAGTTTTGTTCTCTTAGAATATGCCCATCAAGTGTTGACACCACCTTCAGACTGACTGAGTACCCATAGGATCCCATGCCATTGTCTCTCTTTGGAAGCTGATCTGATTTACTTGCACATTAGCTGTTGCACAAGAACTGCTCCGAAGCTGGTTTTCAGCAGAAAATTCTGGATCTCTGTGGAGATTGATGGAAGGCTGTTTCTTCATTGTAGGGAACTCTTGCACCACCACCACCACCCAATTCCTGATCTTTATCTACACTAGCAGGTACTATAAGGAAAATGATAGTTTGACAGTTTTGTATTTTCTTCTCAGTAGTCTGAAAGCTGATTAGAAAAAAGGAGTGGAAGGAAAGTTTAAATCTTTTCCTACTGCCATTTGTTAATTAAATATCACCTGGTTTTGTCACTAAAGGAGGAAAGGTGATAGCTAGCTAGCTTATGGTGATCTTTATAGACAAATAGCTTTGAATTCAATCTCCAGAAGGCACTGTATAGAGGAGCATAAACATAGCACCTTAAAGCAGCTGCATCTTTTCCCAGAATCATGCAGCAACAGTTGAGTTCAACTCCTGGTAACTAAAGGGACTCATCCATGCGGTTTTCTTGGCAAAATTAGGGAAGTGGTTTGCTATTGTCTTCTTCAGGAACGTACTTTCAACTTGACAGTCCAGTTTACAGTCCTGGATTTCCCTATTAGCTTCCCATCCCAGTACCAATCAGGCTTAGCTTCCTGGTCCAGACAAGTACCATCACCTGCTATGTACTTATTCAATTTAGATGGGCCTAAATCAGTCAAAATTTCATTTGGTTCATTTTTCTTATAACCTTACCAACATTCTCCATACAAATGATAGAAAGAATTGAGTTTTTTTATAACTATGCATAACAATGGCATAATTGTACCATGGTGCACCCATGACTATCTGCAGCACTATATTCAGGATCATAGCTTCCAGATGGTCTTCAAGGGACAGCTTCATGTACAGTGTGTTGCAGTAATCTAAATGAGAGGTAACCAAGACATGAGTGATTGTGAGTAGGGCCTCCCTGTTCAGGAACAAGCATAATTTGCACACAATATAGATTTGTGCAAAGGCCCTTCTTGCTACAGCTGCCATCTGTTCTTCAAGGAGAGACTGAGAGTCCAAGAGACCCTCAAA
Organism: Liasis olivaceus; assembly: GCA_030867105.1. NCBI lineage: Eukaryota > Metazoa > Chordata > Lepidosauria > Squamata > Pythonidae > Liasis > Liasis olivaceus. The sequence goes on from CM061349.1 coordinate 50,470,562, forward strand.
TTGCATGCTAGTTCTGTCTGGGGAAGTGCTACTTCATCCAGAACCAAAGATGGAAGGTCCTCAGACTTGGGGGACCCTAACACTCACAGGCACTTGGTTTTGCTAGAGTGGAGCCTAAGGCTGTTCTTCCCCATCCAGACCCCCCACATACTCCAGATATTGGGAAAGAACCTTGACAGCATTGCTTGGTTGGCCCAGGATAGAGAAGTATAGCTGAGTATCATCAGCTATAATCCTGTACCAAGAGATGACTTCACTCAGCAGCTTTATGCTGATGTTAAATAGAAGTGGAGAAAGTGGAGAACCCTAACAATTGTCACACAGAAGGGGTCTAGGGCTCTAGGGCTAGACCTCTTTCCCCCACCCACAGCAACTGGAATCAGGCCTGGAGGAAGGAAGAGTACTACTGTAACCCTGTGCCTCCCTCTCCCAACTCCTGAAGCTGACCAGAAGGATATGGTGATTGATGGTATTGAAGGCTGCTGAGATATCAAGGAGGGTCAGGATGGATGCATCCCCCTCATCCTAGACACACCAGAGATCATCAAGTACATTCATTACACTTGTTTAGTAAATTTCTAAATGTTTTCCTCAGCTTTGCAAAAATGACATAAAGCATTTTAAAGAGTAATTATGCAACTGTAGCCTACATATGGGAAAAAGTTGAATCTATTATTCATGCAGATCTGTTTTAAATTTCCTTTTTCCAGAGGTGTGACTCATGATTCTTCAGTTCTGCCTGCTTTTCACTAAAGCTTGCCCATGCTAAGTGGCAGAATTGCCAATAGAGCATACTTATTTGGCAATAAGAATGTTTCCCTTCATCCTGTTGACTACAACAAAGATCTATAAACCAAGTTAGTTCCCATTTAAAATTTATTTTTATTCTTTTTGTTTTTCTTATTTTTGTTTTATTTTATCTTTGTTATATTATGCACTGGTTTTGTGATTTTATGATCTAGTTATTCAAATGCTCTTTTAAATGTACTGTGGATGTTTTCATAATTTTTCTTGCATCCTGTAAGCTGCCATGAATTGTTAAAAGGAGGCAAGATAAAAATGTAATACACAAATATTACTTGCCTTACATTTATTGTACTTTTAGTTTTAAGCAGGCCAGTCTCAGAGTACATCCGCACAGTAATACAACTGTGATTTTTTTTACCATCCTTGAGATGGGAAGAAAGGATCTCAGTATAAGAAAGGATGTCAGTATAAGAAAGTAAGCCTAGCCTTACCACTCTTTGAGGTCAGCCCCTGTTGCAACCCACACAGAGCAATTCCCTCTACATTTCAGCCTATTCAGTTGCACCCTCTCCTCTCTGTTTATACTCTTCCAGGTAACAGAGGAAGGTATTCCATTTTGCCCAGTTGATTTCACCTTCTTGGCTGAGTTCTAACACAGCTGCAGCTGTTTACCAGAGGGAATATTGACCTTGTGAAAGACCCACCTTTGGTCTTCTAAAAAGTTGATATTCCTCTGTCAAAAGAAAATTACTGGGAAAAGTTCTGTTGTCTCCAGCAGCCAAAATATGATGGCCATGGAGGCAGAGAGACCAGTGCCTGGATGGGAGAGGATGTTGCCCTGCAGCAGGGCAATTGGAGCCATCATGTTGCCAACTTCTGAAGATGATTCTTCATGTGACCTAGAATGTCTGAGTGGAATGTTTTCTTTCATTTTCCCAGGAAAAATGCTACTTTCAAGCCAGAATGTCTTGGACCATTTGTTTGTTTGTCTGTTTGTTTATATTACAAATGCCCTTTCCCATAGACTTCCATAGACCAGTTCAAGCAGTTTAAAAAATACATACAGCCTTCAGCTTGACTCAGCAGCAGGCTGTCTATGAGATGAAGGCTCTGTTGCCAGGACATGTCCTCAACAAAAGGTAAGGAGAGCGGATCAGGACAAGGAAACTATGAAAATCATGAAAGAAGTGGATGAGGACATTTGATGAAAAACTGAAATGTTTGATTACTGCAAGGTATGCTTTCAGATCCATTTCCATGGAGAAGGAAATTTAGTCAAGAAAATAATCAGTTCTCTAGAAATAAGAAGGCAGAACCAGAACTAATTTAAACATGATTATACAGCATCTAATCTGTCACTGCTGGGTTACTATCAGTGTCATTTTGGAAATCCAATGGTCAGGTATAGGATAGGAAATAGTATATGTGAAAGAATTCATAGAATTGTAGTGGATATTAGTTAACAGTGTGGCCTGGCTGCAAAAAAAGGCAAACACAAGTTTAGGCTACATCAATAGAACTATAAGTTCCAACTCCCAGGACATAATAATTCCACTTCCATCTCTAGTACTATCTTGTTAAGAAAGAATCTGATAAATGGTGTAATCAGTTATCCAGACAGGCAGTGAATTTCCATTCATCCGATTTGTTCAAGCAAGGGCTGGACAGTTATCTAGAGAGATGATTTAATTTGTATTTCTGCACTGAATGGAGAGTTGGACTCAGAAACTCTATGTTTCTTGGCGCTATACAAAAAGGAAAGATGATCACAAAAGTCCAAGGCTATTGAGTATAGAAAAACTGAAATGTATTTGGCACCCGTGCAATCTGCAGAATGAAATCGCCACACATGAGGAAGGCAATATAATGTAATGAATCTCTCATACCTCAGAAGCCAGAAGACCAATCCCTGTCCTCCAACAACCCTATCTGCTACATTTACAAAATACAACATAAGCAGAGTTGCACTTAGGAGGAAATGTTAAAGAAGGAAGGCCTAATATAAGGGGATAGAAGAGACGGATCTTTAATGAACGAAGTGAAGAAAAGACAGGGATCTATGAAATCAGATTTGGAAAAGAAGAGAGGATCCAAGTTTAAAGCACAAAAGCACCCACAGCCTACTTTACGATACTAATAATACATTCATATCTGTAATATCGTTTTAGATGAACAAAAGATGAATAGAGTAAAATAATGGGTTATCACACAGTGCGATTAATAAATAAATTAGATTTGCCCCAATAGTTTCAGCAAACATGCTCAGCATTCACTGAACACAGTGCTATACCATGCTCAGAGCATTCTACAGCACTAAAGAAAACAGGAATTAACATGCATGCAAAAAGCTCCTCCACACACGATGGTTGCCCAGATTTCTGCGCTGAGGCTTTCTAGAATTACAGAGGAAAGGAGCAGACCGTTCTGCGGGACCACTGGTTTTCCAAACCAATAACAGTTTCTTGTAAGGGCTTGATTTTCAAACACTATAATTTTCAAGGCCCTTTGAACTCCTAAAATACAATATAATGCTTACACAACATGCAAACAGGAGGATAAATCACTTTTTTAATACTTAAAAAAATTCTATAGAAAGCTATAGAGCACCTGCAGAAGCAAACCACAGCCGTACTTCCTAAATCTATAACATGAGAATAGGGCTGTGGAAGAGAAGACGCCTTGGAAGCATAGAGTTTAAGAGTTGTACCTAAATCAGTTTTACATAATTACTGTTGAACAGAATAACTATATAGGTGGCATATGACACCTACACAGTTCTAAGCAAAGAATGAATAGTTTCTTTCATACTGAAAAAAAGAGGAAAGAAAGAGGAAAAACACTACTCTATCAATGTATCAATGAATTAAGAAAATATAAAATCCATTAAAAGCATTCAAGTAGAAATTCACAACATGCTTCTATTTAGCTGTTACTAGCTAAATAGCTTTCAAATCATATAGGACCCAAATTATAGATGAGAAAACTTAAAATATTGACCCTGTTGAAATTTATTTTATTTCACAAGTTTATCTTGAAAGTCTGTAGCAGGAAAATCCAAAATGTGGGCCATTCCTTTGACTAGATATGAATAGAATCTTGGCCCTCTATCAAGACCAACTAATTTACCTGCACGGTATTGCCAGCAGAGACTAAAAGTCAGAGATGATTAAGGGGGTAGAGATGATTAAAAGCCACACCAAGACCAGCATAAAATTGAAAGACTGAGAGAGGATCCAAAGCAGGAACATAAGCTACCAATAAAGATAAAACTAAGAATCAACAAGGAAAAAAAAAAGATTGAACTAGGATACATAATTGAAGAAAGACTATGTAATAAGCAAGACAAGAAATGAAAGAAGAGTCAGAGGAATCCAACATCACATATATGGAGTTCCATCTTTAATCCTTTTCTGCAGTTTCCTTTTCATCTTTATCTTGTATTTATACTGTATTTCATAACCGTTGTCAGCCACTCAGAGTCACATTTGTAAGATGGACAGCCATATACGTGGATATAAATAAATAAATAAATATACTCCAGAGGGTCCCATGAACCCTCAGAGAAGATTGTGAGGACATAAAGGGAGAATTATGCTAATTAGCTACAACTCTCAAAGCATATAAACAAAGTCAAAATGAATGAATAAATAAAGGATGTAGTGCAAAATCTTTAGAAACGGACAGGTGTTTTGAACCAAAGGCCACAATTCATTTGTGGTGTGCTACAGGATTCCAAGTTGTACATCTCTGCTCTGTGTGTTGCCCCATTAGGCAGGTTTTTAAGCAAAAGCAGTTGCAAAGATTCCCTCGTTGACACCCATTTTCTTCCATCCAATTGTATCCATTGATATTATTACGTTATTATCCTGCTTTCTCCCTCTTCTGCATAATTAATGACAAGGGATCTCCTCCCTCTCCCATCATGCAAATTGTTAAAACAGGGGCCGGAAACAAGCCATAGTCGGTGCTTGTTAGGGGGTCAAGCTATAGTGCTAAGTGGGTGCAGAAGTGGGGAAAAGGTGAATTGAGGCAGTGGGGCTAAAAACTGTGGTGAGCAGTGCTGCTGACTGTGTGAGGCAGTGAGGACACAAACAAGGGAGGATCAGAAATTGACTACTTTCTCTAAGAAGTTGTGGAGTTCCCCCCACTTATGTAATGTATTAGCGTAAGAGTCTTCACTGTGGACCCTCATGGGTGATTTTCTAGTTGACATTTAATAAGCTGCCACAATTTAGCTCAGCTACTTTAACAAAAATAATATTTACGAATTGTTGTCAGAGAAACTATTATCCAATTTCCACTGAATTGGTCTGTCTCGTCCCTCTTACATCCCCAGTAGTCGCTCCACGGTTTTATTTCAGATGCCCTCCTCTCTCCTTTCAGTCTTCTTCATATTCCTACAACTAGAAGACAAAACGGAGCATGTTATTGAGACATAACATGCGCTTGTTTTATAAGCAGATAACAGCAGAGGCAGAAGATAATAGACGCCTCGTTTATTCAGGCTTTCAATAAACATATTTAAATCCGAGTGACAGCTGTCTTCACCACATTAGCATTGCAAATCATGCCTATTTTGTAATGGCCTTCTACTGAACATGATTCAATTATGTGTGATCCATAGCAAGGCAGGATATGGTCTTAATATCTACGGCTGTGTTTCCCCAAGCTGCTGCTCTTTACACTGCTTGCATTTAAGCTGTCTGTTTACAGCACTGCTTTCCTTGAACTAACTGAACTCGCTGAACTTTCCAGCTGTCAGAAAACACGCTGACAAGGTTCAATTGCAATAAGCAAGCAGAAGGTTTATTGTCACGTTTGCAAAGGCGGGTGCCACCTGGCAAGGTAGAACCCCAATCCACATTCATCAATTCCTTTTATACCCTCTCTGTCCTCCCCCTTAACGGGCTTGGCTCACATTCTTCCTTCCAAAACTTTTTGAATACACAACACCCTCACTCACATGACATGTCAAGCCTACGTGCTGCCTGTGCCTAGTGATTGAGTTATCCACTCATTGTTCTGGCGCCCCCCCCCCCCCCAGCACAATGACTTTGGTACACACTCTTCTTCCTATCTCCCTAATCTCTCTACCTCCTTATCTATAAATTCCAGATAATCCCCCTTCGGGCAGTTAGTCACTTCCTTAGTCCCTTTGCACTCTCTCACAATCCCCCCTTTTTCTCTTCTTCCTTGGTGTGCCTCAAAGTCACACAAGAGTCGCATTTCCAGAGGGTCTCTTTGAACCCAACCTTTGCAACACTCTCCAAACACAGGGCTTAAATGTATTACACAGCAAATCAAAATTAAAATTCCTACAAATGCTATGACCAGTATACATAGTCCTCGTATCCAGCCCCACCCAGGAAGCCAACTAGTCAACCATGACCAATCGTCTAGTCCATCTTCGGTCCCCATCTCATGATGTTCTTGGATTCCTCTTTCCATTGCTTTAATCGTGTGTGTAATATTAACCTGCTGGTCTGAAATGTACACACAACAATACTCATGTAGCAGGGCACAAACTCCCCCTGTAGCGGCCAACATCTGATCCAACACTTGTCTGTTCTGTAAGACCACATGTCTCATTTCTCCAACTTCCTGATTCAAATCCTTCATGTTCTTTATAGACAAATTGAACATGTATTCTGTCCAATTACTTAAGATATGTATGTCTTTATAATTAAGAAAAACCCCTATGGCAGGGATGATGCTCCTTCCAATAGCTGTTCCGGTGGAGGCCATCAACCCTGAGGCTTCTCGTCTGTTTCGGGCTCGGGCTTGCAATGGGACATTCTGCAGAATCCTAAGGGCAGGAGCAACTCTACCAATGGTGCAAGTTCCATGCCACTTAGGTGGTAATCCTTTATATGCTCAGTCCCCACAGAGGAACCAAAGCCCTTGTGGCAGATAAACATATCCCTGATTCACCTTCCCTTCAGCCTCCACCCCTTGGTATTGAATAGTTGCCATAACGCCCAGGGTCTTACACATCGGGCTTTCTCTCAAGGTGTTATTATATGTTCCAAATTTCTTTCTGCATTGCCACTCTTCCCAAGTATCTTCCCCTGTAGGATTCACCTGCCAAGTCAGATTGCACTTGGGATACTCTCCCATATTCAAACTGGCCATCTCGTTCGTCTTATTCCCTTTCAGGCACAAGACTGCCGAGGCTACCTCTCAGGTCCCTACCAGGGTAACAGTGTTCTTTTGATTTTCATAATATAGTTGGATGGTGTTTTTAGGTTCCACTCGGGTCCACTCAGTTTCATTCACCGGCCATGCTTCCCAAGGGACCCCTTTATTAGTGGGTGCTATCTTACCACAAATCCAGCAGTCACTCAAATTCAGCTGCCTGCTATGGCCCTCAATCATCTTGATCCATTCATTTTGTTTCCAAGCTAGATAGGACCACGTCAGAGGCACAATTATCAGAATGATTGTTACCAGGTTCTTCATCTTGAGTCTTCAAGCACCGGTGAATTACCCACAACAGCAATAACCCTAATACCAGCAAACCTACTCCCCCCCCCCCCCCCCCCCGTTATACACAAAAGCAAAGCATGTTTAACTATGAGTCCTTTCCAGCCTTTCGCGAGGTCAGCTTCAGGTTCCCTGGGTGTTGCGTACACGTCCACTCTGGCTCTGGAGCTCGTTTCACTCGATAGTGGGTCCATCCACCCTCTCGGGTTCGCACAGCAGACTCAGTGGTTAGCAGCACCTGATATGGGCCAGTCCAGTGAGGTTTCAATTTGTCCTCCTTCCAACTCTTGATTAAGACCCAATCACCTGGTTTATGGGGGTGTTGCTCCTCTCCCAAGGGAGGTCTCTGCGCCAACAGTCCTTGTTTCCTTAAAGACATAAGAGATTGGGACAGCGACAGCAAATATTTTCTCAAAAAGGCATCTTTAAGTTCCGGGATTGGCATCCCCAGATTGGCTACATAAGGTTGCCCCATTAGCATTTCAAAAGGAGACACTCCCACATCTTTCCTTGGACACGTTCGCATCCTAAGAAGTGCTAAAGGTAAGTTCTTAGTCCAGGGTAACCCCATCTCCATTCCCAGCTTAGTCAAGTGTTTCTTCAATTCCCCATTTGCTCTCTCCACTTTTCCACTTGACTCTGGGTGCCAGGGGGTGTGTAGCTCCCATTTCACCCCCAAAGTTTTCATCACTTCCTGTAAAACCTTATGGCTGAAGTGCGCCCCTCTGTCAGAATCCAAACTTTCCATAATCCCATATCTGGGGATTATTTGTTCCAAAATTATTTTACTGACCACCTGGGCAGTCACCCACCGACATGGTATTGCCTCCACCCATCCAGTCAAATGGTCTTTCAATACCAACAAATACCTCCAACCTCCCACCATCGGAACTTCAGTGAAATCTGCCTGCATTCTTTGAAACGGCCAGACTGCCAACAGGCGCCCCCCCAAGGCTTTTTTTCTCATCGCCCGTTTGTTGGTCTTTTGACAAATTAGACACTTCCAGCACACAGCCTGAGCTTCAGTCCACATCCCCAGGCTCCAATACAAAGTCTTGACTGTGTCTACCAAAGCTTGCACTCCCCAATGAGATCCCTCATGTAATTTTTCCAAGATTCCCCGCATAGCAGCCCTGGCAATCACTCTCACTCCTTCTTGAGTTTCCCAAATTCCTTTCTAATTTGGTACACACCCTTCTCGTTCCAGCAGTATTCGCTCTAACTCTCCTGGAGCCCACAGGGGTGGATCCTCTATCATTGGAATTGACAGATAAACAGTCAGGGGGTGCCCTTTTGCTGCCTGTTTGGCTTTCACATCTGCCCACCGATTGCCTCGGGCTTCCAAACTGTCCCCTTTTTGATGTCCTTTTACATGTACCACTGCAATCTTCGCCTGTCCAAGGAGAGCTTCCAACACTTCTAACACCAGCTTGTGAGTTTTAACCTCTTTTCCTCCTGAGGTCAACAATCCCCGTTCCTTCCAAATCTTCCCAAAGGAGTGAACCACCCCCCAAGCATATCGGGAGTCCAGAAATAAAGTCACAGCGAGCCCCTTGCCTAACTCCAACCCCCTCTTCAAAGCGTACAATTCACAAGTCTGGGCTGACCAATCTCTAGGCAAAGCTCCACTCTCAATCACCTCCCCTTCAGCGGTTACAATAGCAAAGCCAGACAATCATTCTCCCTCTTCCACTTGACTTGACCCATCCAAAAACCATTGTTCCCCCTCGTCCAATGGGAGTTCATTCAGATCCGGACGCACCTTGGTTTGTAGTTCTAAAATGGTGCTACAGTCATGCGAACATTCCCGATCACATTCCTTCCTCTCCCCTACCAGAAATTCTGCTGGATTAAGATTATGATCTACCCCAATAATCACATCAGTTTGCACCCTCAATACGGTCTCATATTTTAACATTTGTCCCTCTGTCATCCAAGTGGCTGCCTGCTGGCTGAGTACACTCAAAATCTGATGAGGGCTGCTAATGACTATTGGACTCCCAAACGTCAATCTTTTGCTCTCAGTCAGCAAAACAGCAGCCGCTGCTACTGCTTGCACACATCGGGGCCATCCTCTCACTACTGGTTCTAATATCTTACTCAAAAACGCCACCGGTTGGTATTTCCCAGCTCTCTTTTGGGCCAATACTCCTGTTGCCACCCCATCCGCCACAGTCACATACAAGTGGAAGGGCAACTTCAGATTGGGCAAAGCCAACACTGGCGCAGTTATTAAACTATTTCTCAATTCCTCCCATTTCCTCTGATCCTCGCTGTCCCACTCCACGGGTTCACCCTTCTCCAAAGGCAACTTATCATACAAAAACTTTACCTTCTCCATGTATCCATCTATCCACAACCTACAATATCCCACTAATCCCAAAAACTTCCACACCTCTGTCTTCATTCTTGGAGGCGTAAGGGTTAAGATTCCATTTATTCTTCCTGGATGATTGCCTTTCTCCCTTGACTCAGCATGTGTCCCAAATACTTCACCTCTGATTGCACAAACTGAAGCTTTTCCTTTGACATCTTTAACCCTTCTTCTGCCAGCCAGTTTAACAGGGCAATGGTATCTTCTTTTACATTCTGCTCTTTTTCTCCCGTTAATAGCAAATCATCTACATATTGGAGGACTTGGGATCCTTTAGGAGCCTGAAACTCCTGAAGTCTTTCTTCCAGGGCCTGACCAAACAGCAAGGGGCTTTCTGTGTACCCTAGAGGCACCACAGTCCACTGCAATTGCCTTTTTTGTCCCGTCACTGGATCTTCCCACTCAAAAGCAAACAAGCTCCTACTCCCCTCTGCTAACGGACACGACCAGAATGCGTCTTTCAAATCTATTACCATGAACCACTTATGCTCTGCTGGCACACGTCCCAACAAAGTATAAGAGTCCGGTACTACTGGACACCTGGGCTGTACAATCTTATTAATTTCCCTCATATCTTGCACCAAACGGAAAGTTCCGTCCTTCTTGGGGATGGCCAGAATCGGAGTGTTAAATGGGGACATGGTGGGTTCCAGAAGTCCCGTTGTTAAAAGTCTATCTATCACGGGCTTCAACCCCTCCCTCCCCTTTTTGCTCAAGGGATATTGCCGAACCAGCTTCTCGGTCACCCCTGGTTTTACTTGTATTTAAATGGGGGGGATCCGAAACCTTCCCACACCTTCCGCGGTGGCCCACACTTCAGGGTTGATGTTCTTCTCCGCCCACTCTGTCAGGACTAACATCCTTTCCCCTGTTTCCACGTTCAACAGCCCATATCCAAACTGAGTCATCAAGTCTCTTCCAAGCAAATTCATCCCTGCTTCCGGAATATATAGCACCGGAGCTAGGAGGGTCACTTCTCCTTTTCGCAACTGTAAGTTATCCATCTCGGATACTTGCTTTGCTACACCCCCTACCCCAACAACCTTCACTTTACGTTTTTCTATCATCCCCTCCACACGTGCACACACCGAGGTGCGGGCAGCCCCCGTGTCTACAAGGAACACCAACTCCTCTCGGTGGGGACCCACCAACAAGTTAACCAGCAGCTCTCCGTGAGTCCCAAGTCAGGAGCCTAGGCAGCCCTAATCTAACAGCGTGTACGCTTCCTCCGCCAAGACCTCCCCTCGCTGTGGTCCCTTCTGATCTTTACAATCTCGAGCGTAATGTCCCAGCTTTCCACAAAAGAAACAAGTAACCCCCGCCTTTCCTCCTCTCACCACACCAGTCACTCATCTCGGTCTCTGCCACTCCTGGTACACTTTCCTGGTCTCATTCTTAGCAGCTGCTTGGACAGCCGCCATCATCATCTGTGTTTTCTGCTTTCCTTTGGCTTCTTCCCTATTCACATACACTTGCTGCGCCACTCACAATAGCTCTCCTATTCCTAAGTCTGTCCACCCATCATTTTTTTGTATCTTTTTCTGTATATCCGGCCAGGCTTTGGTTACGAATTGCATTTTTAACACTGTCTCAAAAGCCGGAGTGTCAGGGGTCACTCCTGAATACTTCACCAACCCTCTTCTTACCCTTTCACAAAACTCTCCGGGGGATTCATCTTTGGTCTGGTTTATTTCAAAAGCCTTAGTTGGGTTACGTCCTTGGGGAACTGCCTTCCGGATCCCTGCTAAAATCAGGCTTTTCATGTCTCTCATATTTTCTCTATGGGCAGCATTGTTTATGTCCCACCCAGGATCGGCAAGGGGGTATTTAGTATCTGCAGCAACCGGATTTGCAGCTCCCTGTTGCCGCTCATCCCAAACCGTCATTGCAGCCCTCCAAATCAGCACTCTTTCTTCTGGGGTATATACATGTGCCATGATGTATCCCAACTCCCCCCCAGGTATAGTCCAACGGTCCCAAAAACAACTCCAACTGCTCTGCTGCTCCCACCCGGTCTTCTTGGAGTCGGGGCAAATTGCTCTTAAGCTCCTTCAACTCACTGGGTCGCATGGGGATTGTGACATAGCTAGTTACCGGGATTCCGCCAGCAGTTAGTCCATTAGGTACCTCCCTGACAGGATACGCCGGTACTGTTTTACTTTCCCCTTCCCTCTTTCCTAAAGGTAAACTCCTGATGTCCTGCTTTAATTGCTCCAGCTCCCTCCTCAGCCCCGAGTATGGGCCAGTGGGATTATAGGGAGGGGGAACCTCTTCCAGAGGGGCCAGGGCTATTGGTCCCCTGGTCCCTGGTCCTGTCCCTCGAACCCCAATCTCCATTTCTTCCTCCTGTTTTTCCCTCTCCTTCTCTTTTTGCACATATTGTCACACTGGTCTCCCCTCCAGGGGGGGCACGAGTCCTTCCCACCTTACATGATACCAAACATTAATATACAGAATCTGTGGAGCTAACCCATGCTGTTCCAAAAACTCCTTCTCTTTGGTAATCCAATAAGGATCTACCTCCCCTTCTGGATTCCAGAAATACGGATATTCTGGGTCTACCAGAGGGTTATGTGGCCACTCTTTCACACAGAAACGCACCATGCGTTCCTTCTTCAACTCATGAGTATAGGGGGATAACCAACTTGTTCCCCACTGCTGCAGCAACTGCCCAAATGGAGAGTCCGGAGGGATCCGCGGACGGGATAGAGCCTTGACTCGCTCTCCCGCATCCCTTTTGGACTGTCCCTTGCCCATAGTACCACCAGCACCGTATCCCACCCAGTTAGACCTCTGCGCCTAACTCCTTCCGACGTCCAACGTCAAAGTTCCCCTCATTACTACGGCGCGGGACCACTCACCTCCACGGGGCTCGCCCAGCTGATCCTCGCCGACCAGCCGCTTCTTCCTTCTGCGAGCTCAGCGTCTTGGTTGGAGCCCTCATCCCCGATGCCGAGAAGACCAAGCGATGGCAGCCCACCCTCTTCTTCCCAAACGGAAGGCGGCCACATGAGCACGGGTCGACACCGCAAAGCCCTGCCGGCAACGAAGAGGGGCTCCTGGCTGGCTCGCCAAATTTGTCAGAAAACACACCGACAAGGTTCAATTGCAATAAGCAAGCAGAAGGTTTATTGTCACGTTTGCAAAGGCGGGTTCCACCCGGCAAGGTAGAACCCCAATCCACATTCATCAATTCCTTTTATACCCTCTCTGTCCTCCCCCTTAACGGGCTTGGCTCACATTCTTCCTTCCAAAACTTTTTGAATACACAACACCCTCACTCACATGACATGTCAAGCCTACGTGCTGCCTGTGCCTAGTGATTGAGTTATCCACTCATTGTTCTGGCGCCCCCCCCCCCCCAGCACAATGACTTTGGTACACACTCTTCTTCCTATCTCCCTAATCTCTCTACCTCCTTATCTATAAATTCCAGATAATCCCCCTTCGGGCAGTTAGTCACTTCCTTAGTCCCTTCCCACTCTCTCACACAGCTAAATAAAGGAAAATTAATATAATTTGTAAAGCAATTATATGTGTAGACATTGTATGCCTGACATTCTTTGCATATCCATTCAGACAGAAAACACTTGTTAAACCAATTGACTGTTTCTAAACTAAAAACATTCACCGTGTGAAGCTGCTGAAGGGCTTTCCAGATGATTGAAAGACCTGCATTTTATTCTCTTTGCCCTGATCCAGAGTCCCTACACTGATATCACACCCAGTTGTACAGTCAGTGCCCCTGCCTCTTTGTGGGTGCGTGAGTGTGCATGTGTGTGAGAGAGAGAAACACAGAGAAAACTCCAAAGCCAGAAGGTGGGAACAAAAGGGAAAAGAGATTTGCTGAAATTAAATATATTTTGCTTGCTGTTTAAAAAAAAAAATATATCGAGTGCTGAATCAAACTTTTTTATCTGTTTTGCTTTGCTGATAAAAAAAGGCAAGGGAAGGAAAACTATTGTGGAACTGAAATGTGGAGGACCCAGTATTTTCATAGATGAAACAAATATCTTCCCATGTTTTTCTTTATCTTAACAAGAGCTCCAACCTCTTATCCTTTCAGGACACTATGCCTCCTCCCAGTGGCTTTGAAATGACATTTAATTATTTCAGAGGCATTGCAGGTTTAAAATAAATTGCAGTTTGCATAAAATAAGATCATGATAGGCCATCTTTTTTACAAGTAGATCACCATTTCCCCCCACAATACGTCTGAAGTGCCACTACATCCAGAAGTATTATTTCTAAGGCATTGGGAGAGAAAATGGCCACGTACGTTACTTTGTAGCTCCTTTGCCTGAAAGGAAAATGGATTAATTTATTACAGAAAGTCCACACAGAAAAACTGTTCCGCAGCCTCTTGAGGTACTGCAAGCCTCTCCTGAGGGAGGGTGCAAAATAATTCAGTATTTATTTTGATCACAGAGAACTGTGAAAATAATGTAGCCTCAGTTTCACAGTTAGGGAATGGACCTGAGGGGCAGTGGCATCTCTAAGGAGAAACAGATCTGAACCCAAACTTCAGAAATCCAGTTTAAAAAATATAATCTGTTATGGTAATATACAGCAAGGGGGGAAAAAAAGCTCAAAATATAAATGTGCCCATAACTCATACCATCACCAATTAATAAAATTTGTTTTCATTTATTATAATTAACTTAAAATTATCTAAATGTTGGGCTGAGTAATTAAATCTATTCAAATTTTGATTTCAACTGCCAGGCACATCTCTCAATTTGCAACAAAACATGGAAATTTCAAAAGAACATTAACAGCTTCTTCTATTTTTTTTAATGTTTCTGCTCAATTGTTAACATTAGCCTCAGATTTGGTAGCCGAATTCCATAACTTCCATTCTCATACACAGGGCACAACTGTGACCTTCATGCCGGAAGCTGCTTCAGTAATTTGAATGTGGGTTTTCATGCAGTGGGTTTAACCAAGACATGACATTTTAGGTCCAAATTAAAATTAAACTCATCAGATTTCAAATTAGACAAGTACAGCTAGTGTTAACATGTATGATTGATGAATATTAAAATATTGAATAATTAAAGGGAGTATTTGATTCCATGCATATGAACACAATCCACACAATTGCTTAAAGCAATTTTTCAATCAGATAAAGGGGTGGGGTTAAGCATCCCACCAGGACAGAAAAGAGTGGACTTTTTTAAATACACTCCTACCTCAAATCCATTAAGCCAAACATAATTAATTCACCAAAAAACCATTAACTGATAGAATCCAATTGAGCTTTTCTAAATCTTTTTTTCAAATAACTTGGTGTTTCCAGCTGAGAAGGGATGTTAATTCAAACCTCACTGGCAGACCCCTTCTTCCAAGGGTTTCTCAGTAAAAGGTAATTATAATAGTCTGAACCTCCTGACACACTCTAGTCAGTCTAGCTGGGAAATGCTTTCCTAGCTGCAAGAAAAATAGAGAGGGAGGTGCAAATCTTGTGCCAGATCAGAAATGCAACAGTTAGTTATGCAGTTGCACACTCTTGCATGGTAAGATGATTTGAAAGAAAAAAATCCCTTTTTAAATCAATGAAGCCAAATCTCTAGGTATAAAAAAGAATTTATTGGGAAAGGGGGAATACAGGAAAAATAAGAAAAGGTGATAACCACACATATAGAATTCTAGATAAAAACCAGTAAGTCAGCCTTAAAGAAAAATAATCACGTATTACCTGCTTTGGGGTTTCAGTACCTGATAGAGTTCATCGCAAAGAATGGCTGGGGAAAAGCCATCCAGGGCTCCTACTTGAATATTGTGAGGTCTCCTTCTCCTTCTGCTTCCTTCCTTGCAAATCAGAAAATGATCCGGTGGCTAAACCATCTTCCTAGCAACCCTATGGTTGAATGGTAAAAGGGGCGAATTGGGCAAAAGGTGAAAACAAAAGGAGGAAAATAGAACAGCTTAAAAGCACAGTTAGCTTATCATATGTATGGCAATTCAGTGCAACCATTATATATTAACTATGGCTTTGTGTTAAGGTAGAACAGGCCTTAAAATAGCAATGAGGAATCTCTTCTTTCATACACATTTGCCATCAATTCATACATGAAAAAAATAATAATAATTTGCAATTACTATTGACATATTAGAATCTGAAAACACTACATTTTAGAAGAGTTGGTTTTGCAAATGTTCAGAGCACATTAATATGCTATATGAAGAATAGGTAGAAAAAGAAAATATATTTCCAAGATAGAATAGCTGCATTTCCATTTTTTTATTAAGAACATTTCTGTTTATTAAAAACAAATTCTTAGTATGTTTACATGTACATATACGTATGCCTCTAGTAAGATATAGGAAAGGTGCCTTACCAATGTACTTTAACTATTTAAAATATGACCCAGAGATGTTTTGAAATAAATAAACTATGCCTGCTCATGGTTTAAGGCATTGTGAAGGGGAACACATAAATACAACGCAAATTGGGGGGGGGGGGGGGGTATTGTATTTTTATTGTATCTTTATACTATTTTACTGTATTTTAATTAATATTTATTTTTTGTTTTTACTGTAAACCGCCCAGAGTCACTCCCTAGTGAGATGGGCGGTGACCCAATTTGAAATATAAATAAAATAAATAAATACAATTGTAATTTACCACTACAGGCACAAGCAGAAAAGTGTGATGCCATGAACAATTATTGCATTCATCATCTGCCATCTTCTCCACATTGTCACTGGATCCAGCAGAGACCCTGGAACTGTAGTAGTTCTTCTGCAATGCTCTAACCTTCAGTGAATTTTTTTGCCGTCCTCTGGGTTCTCTGTGATAGACCAGAGGGGGCTGGAAGTATAATTTTGCCAAAACCTGAAACACAGCATGCTAGTTCCTGCTCATCTGCCCTGTCTCTCAATCAGCTTCTTGATTCAATGCATCATGTTGATATTTGAAGCCCTAAATAAGTTTGGTGAATTGGGGAGCAGCGTTGCTTCGTTGCTTTGAGCAAATTGATATTAAAGAGAGAGAATAATAATAAAAAACAAATCCCTCCCCACACAAAGTCTGGGATTTGTTAGCATTGCGTACTTCTCAGAAAGAGAGAAACAGACAGGTGGTATGTTGTTAATCACAGAAACCTGTCAGAATATTTACTGAAGAATAATAACAATCATGATAATGCTCATTGTTTTGTTTTAACAAGATGCTGCTACATAAATTATTGAGTAATGGTACATTTGGTATTCAACATAATTAATTGATATAGTGATTCTATTAATGGTTTTAATATTTATTCTTACAATTTATTATGTATAAAGTCTGCTGTTTTTTAATACTTGTAAGGTGACTTTGTATATTTGCAATATGGTAAATTATATTGATTTAAATTTTTCCAAAGATTTAAGAAAGAGAGATTTTGTCTAAAGCTCCTGCATTATCAGGCTATTTTGTTGCCAAAACACAAGTGTTTACTTGTTCTTTAATTTAAATAGTTCTGTTTACAGTTTGTCCATTGTTAGCAGAATTATAAATAGTGTCTAGCTAGCCTTGGAAAGATGTGCTTCAGTTGCATCTTTCCTTACTTTTAGACTATTATTCAGAGAGTCCCGAGATCGTGGTGATAAAGTCACTATAATTGGGAACCTGTATTAGTCTAATTCCAAAGTGACATTGAAGTAAAATCCAGAAGTTTATTCATAAGCTTGCTTCTAGCATTCTAAATAATAATTGGAACTATAAAGGTGATAAAGGGATTCACTCCTGAATTTAAGAGACATTAACATGCTTATGTCAAAGAATTATTTCAGAATTTATAAACACCATATGTGCAAGCTTTAGAGGAAAACACTTGGATTTGAATTTGACTTGGAATTTTTATTTATATTTCTCCACTACATTATCTTTGGGGATTGGGAAAGGTGATTCAGAATGGGGGAAAGTTTACTGTTGGATTCAAGCAAGAAAATGAAGGTTCAAATCCCAACTCAACCCTGAAATTCAAAGGCTGACCTTCGCTCAGTCACACTTGTTCAGCTTAGCCTACAGTACATGGCTACTGAGAGGATTAAAAAAAAATAACTGGGATGGAAAGAATCTTATACATTATCTTATACTAAGGATATAATCCAAGAAAAGAAGGACCCTAAAGAAATACAGGTAAGTCATATATAGGTGACCTTATCGGCATATCTGGTTATGATCTGATCTAGCATGACCAGAGTTAATGGTAGCAGGGAAGAATATGAAAAGAAGGAGCACTGTGGACTAGCATTTTGAACATGCAGAGGTGGATTCATAGTTTTCTTCCAGCAACAGGATCACTCCCTTAGCAGATTATCCACTAAAATGGCAAGCAAAGAAGTCTGGGAAAACAAATGTTCACTTAGTCTCTTTCCCTTTGTCTACTTCACTTGATCTGGAGACCTTTCAACTTTCAAACACAGATTTGAGGTGGGCACATAGAAAGCTGCAAGGGAGAGAATGTGCAAAAATGGCTTACCCATCATTCTATGAGCAGAAATCCTTCTCTGATAGGTCAAATATTTCCTACAGGCAGACCAAGCAATCCTTTCTGTTCCTAGAAAGCAATGTTTTGAATCTCTTTTGTAGATGATTGCTCCAACACTTCCAGTTTGGAATTAAAGAGCAAAATAACAGACAGCCTTGGTCTTCAGTTAAGATGGTAAAAGTAAGGAAATGCAAATATTCGAAAGAGTAAAGGTGAAATTTAATTACCTGCTTTGTCAGTAGAACTGGAAGATGGCAGTTTCCCCTGTCCCTTTTCTGAATGCCCTCAATTGAAAAGCAGAAGAATGGCAATAAAATGAAATGGTGAATTGTGTGAGAGAGGTGGAGTTTACCCCAACCATCCAAGGCTAAGAAAGGAGAAAAGATTCATCATGGTGGCTTGAAATAAATGTGTTTTTATTGAATTAGAAGAGAATACGATTTGTAAGAGGAAAATATTATAAGAAATAAATCAAATAAATAAGGGCAAAGAAGTAAAAGGGAAATAATTTCAACCAGTAATTACGACTATTGTCTAATTAAATAAAACCTAAGCAATAACTGTATCAGTTTTATAGCCCAGTCATATTAATTCCTTACATACAAGGGGATTATCATGCAAATAAATCTGTATTGCACTGTTGAAACCTGTAATATAAAACTTTTAAAGAAAAACACACTTTAATTGATTAATCTAATCTGTTAATTAGATATTACAACCTTATTAAGTAACAACAGTTTCACTCAGTCATAACAGAGAAATGGAAGTCAAATAGTGAGATCAGTGTAGAATTATACATTCAGAAAAATGGGAGAAGGTTCCTGCTGGATTAGACCAAAAGCCTATTTAATGCAAAAGTGGCTAATCAGATGCCTATAAGAAGCCAAAAAGAAGATTATGCATTCAATAGTTTTCTCACACTTGCCTTCACCAGAAATTAGTTCTAATGGATAAACTGTCTCTGAAGTTGAAGATAATGTACAAATATATCAATCAAATACATATATTTATATTCAGACAGGGCTGTCATTAAAAAAAAAAAATCAGTGCAGAATTACCAAGTGAACTATCAAATGGAGGGTCATAAAGTGAGTCCTTTAAAGTCCTTTAGAGCATCACCAATATGACTTCTTGTACTTATTTAGCCAGACATGTAGAAACAGCTGCATGTTTATAACTTGCATGGTTCATTTTCTTAACTGAAAGGTTCATTCATTCAGTCACATCTATCCTACCCAACACAAAATTCCAGAAGAACCAAGGTAAAAAACATCACATCTGTGTGATGGCTAAGAAGTACTACAGTTCCCATATACTTTCATAATTTCCAACTAAGTTTGCCAAAATTTTAGTTCTCTTCTCACACTTCATGGTAATTTTCAACATGCTGCATGAATTGAAATCCTGCAGCCTGTACGTATTCAAAAATACAAGAATACAAGACAAAGGGAAAAAAAGACTTTAAAGCCCTTCTGCCAGTCAGAAGATGATAGTGGGTGGGCCACTTCAAAGCCAGCAAACATGAAGCACCCTTCCAGTTAGATCTGCATCTAAGTCCCATCCCATAGGGGCTTTTGACTAGCCTATATAGGCTCTGAACCACCATTACTTACACCTGTTTCCAGTGGTCTTATCTCACTGGAGTTTGCCAAGGGCAAGTTTATCTCATCTTCTGCTTGGAATGCTTTGCCTAGTCCTGTCAAGAATGAGACCATCATGGTTAAGGAGTATTTGTTTCCCAAGGTTTGTATATTGACAATGAGAAAGATTGTCCCACTCTCCACAGGTGTCCCACCCAGGACAGGGCAAAACAAAGTGTAACCCCTTAGTGATTAAAATAAATGCTTGCTTAATTCTGTATTACATATTCAAACATTATATGGGAATATAAAGTTCTATGTCTCATGCACCTAACAGAAAGAGGTACACACCACTATCCAATTGCTCCTCCCCAATCTTGCAGTAAAAACATGAAAGACCAAGTTAGAAACAGGTCGTCATGGAGAAAACCAGTGACCATATGTGGTCACTGGGAGTAAAAAACTACTTGATGGCACATAATCAATCAATCAATCAATCAATCAATCAAAAATCTTCCAGTAAAACCCCCAGCATTACCCAGACCAAATCCTTCTCCCTCTATGGCCTGCTTGGAGTGGGTCTCATATACTCTATCTTTCACTTATGTCCATTCACCCTGTCCCACAAATTCATGGCACAAGTAACGATGTAGTGTAACAATACAGTCAGGGTCTGTTTCCTTCCATTTCTATATCATTTCTATATCATTCAATTACCTAGAGAGGGGATAGGCTGTGGGTTAAGAGGACAGACAGATCTTCTCTTAATTGGTTAAAGGACAGAAAACAGAAGTTAGAAATAAATGGACAGTAAGATATTACTTCTAGAAGTAGAACTCTCACAGCAATGTTTTGTTTGGTTGGTTTTTTTAATTTTCTATTTTCTGTATCACTGGAATGGAGGCTATTACCACAGCAGTTTTGTACAAATGCAGAGAATAGAAAGCAAGGAGAATAGCAGTAAATAACAGCAGTTTTACCTTCTCTTCCAAGGGAAGTATGTCTCCCTTGCCAAAGGAATAAATTTATATTTTCCATCCAATGTTTCTTCTATGCGCATCTTTGCATTGTGTGGTTATTCCGTTTTGAATACATACTTTTAACATCTTGTTTGCAGGAATCCTTCTGTGTGTTAATCTAGTGATGTGTGTATGGGAGAGGAGCTCCAAATCTGGTACTGCGCTGGGTCCTCAAATTCCTTAAGGTGGCTTTGGCTGTGTCCATCAAGTTACCTGAGGTCAAACACACATACATACATACATATATATTCTACTGACTATCTGCAGATATTACTAAATAATAATAATAATAATAATAATAATAATAATAATAATACTTAAAGTATGACTGAAGTAAATACATAGAGGAAAACTTAGCTTTCATACTCATAAGAGATGTCAAGATTTTAAGAAGCTTTGTCATTTTTAATATACTAGTTTATTTTATTTTGTGTAATTTTCCTTGAGGTGAATTCCTGGTCACACATGCATTATATAGCTTGGACATTTGGTTAACAACTGCAAATCAAGAAAGGAGAAGAGGACAGAAGCTGTCCTTTTGCCCCTCTGCAGAATTCCCTAATAAAATGGTTTGGTTTCTGTTTTAATTTAAACAAGCTAATAGCAGTGATGGAGACCTTGGCACAGGAGATGAGGTGCCAGATGGTGAGAAAAGAGCAGGAGAGTCATGAAAAGTGGGTTGGGAGCAACCATAGCATGTAGTTATGACTATCCCTCAATTCTATTCATCAGTTTCAGTTGCTCCACTGACATGCCATTAGCTCATACATTTGATCTAAGATCTTTAACTCGTCTTCTGTGAAAATATGTACCTTTTATAACACATCCATTCAAAGAATAGGAC
The DNA here is from genome assembly GCA_030867105.1 of Liasis olivaceus. Classification (NCBI taxonomy): domain Eukaryota; kingdom Metazoa; phylum Chordata; class Lepidosauria; order Squamata; family Pythonidae; genus Liasis; species Liasis olivaceus. The sequence goes on from CM061349.1 coordinate 50,492,086, forward strand.
CTTAAATCATATTTGCCATTAGATGATTGATGATGATGATGATGATGATGATGATGATGATGATTTCCTTTTCTCTAGGAGCCTATGGTAATTTGAGCTCCACCTTCATTGTATTCCACATCAATAACCCTGTGAGATAGGTTGGGCTGAGAGAAATGATCGACTGAAACTACCCAGTAAGCTTCCACAGTTGAAGGCGGACTTAAACCTGGGTTTCCCCAGTCCTAGTTGAACACCTTAACTGCTATACCATACTGGCTCTTCACACTACATTTGTGAAATGTGAAGATCAGGGGTGTTACTCACTGTTCCTGATCGTTTCAAAAAAGAAATTGTGGTTTTCACGTATGCCTTTCAATCAGCACCAATACGTGAGAAAAAAAATCCCAGTTTAGGCACTGCTTTTTCATTTATCATTAATTTAAACTTTCATATTCACTTTTCTTTTCCTAGAAGCCCAAAGCAGCTAAATATGACCAGCAACAAGAAATGCAGTCCATGTAATATAAATAATGACAATAAAAATAGAGAAAGATGACATAACATTCAGTGGCTCAGTCCAGATCCAAGGACAACACTAAGAAAATAAATGTCCAAGACGCTAGAGCTCTTACTTCCTGGCTCACTTCACTGGCATTGCAAGCCGGTACTGTGGGCTTTGGAGTCTCTTAGTTTCTTCACTGTTGCTATGGGGTGTCAATTCGCCAAGAGACAGAGATATGAGCTTTATGAGACTTTTCAGCAACCAAGGATGGTAAAGGCATCTTTGCAGGAGGTTATGTTGATAAACAGGATAAACAGGAGATTGTGTCGATAAACATTGTCTGAAAGCAAGTCTTGGGGAAAAGCAATGTAGAACTTATACAGTGCTAAAAGTGTGATATGAATCTATATTCATAGAAGATGTTCTCAAAGGAAAGGCTAATTCCACCTCCCATTTTTGGTATTCTGTGTCTCAATACCTACCTGTCATTATACAGTATGCCCGTTGTGATGCCATTCAGAGTGATCATATAACTTCAGTCAGCATTCAAATATACCAAAGGATAGAGCTGACTGAAAAAAGCAAGAATGACCTGAGACAAATCATTAAATTGTGCTGTTCCAAACAGGTAAGTCAAAGAGCTTGGTATCCAGAGCCATTCTGATTTTTTTTTCTTTTGCTTATGAGATAGAAAACCTCACAAGTGTGTATGTGTGTGAGTGTGTGCATGTATGTGCATATTTAGGTAGGTTGGCATTGTTAGACAAATTAAATAACTAGCAATATACTGCTCATGTTGCACTGCTGGAGTTCTCTGAGCTTGGTTATAGGTTTGGAGATGTTTCAGTACCCTGCTAGATAACATCATCAATGCAAGTGAGTTTGGAGAAATAAGGTCGGTTGGCTTATTCAAGGTTATATTTTCATCTGTCTTGCCTCCTTTGCTTGTGCTTGGAGGGGATGGTCCTATGGGTAGATCTTGTTTGACAAGTGACTGATGTCTTGTGGTTGGTAGATTATTTATCTGGCTAAAGAAGGGCTTCTATTTTTTCTCTGTGTTGATTGCTTCCTGTGTGATTGGTAGTGTCAATAGCTACATGATGGGAAAACTTTTTGGGAGGGTGATGTTCTTTTCCTGTGACTGTTGAATTGTATTTGAGTTTTAATTATTAGGTTTGGTAAGAAGAAGGCTCTAGCTGATCCAAGTGTAGGTTGATTGCTGTGCGATGAGAAAAAATATTGTGTCTTTGGTTATGTCTTTGACAGGTTCGCAAATAGAGTTTATATGTCTGTTGATCACTGAGCAGAGAGCCAGGCTTCAAGAATTCTCTTGCATTTTTTGATCCAGCTCATTTTAAATTTTCCCTAGTTGAAGTTACGCCAGGAGTTATCTGTGTGAAGCAATATAGTAAAGTCCTGTTGTTCTTCTTGAGAGGTAGCTGGTGTTCATGGATATCTTCTACTAGCCTTCTGCCTGCTTGTCCTATGCAGTGATGTTTGCTGTCCTTGCATTTTATTTTGTAAATGATTTCTATTTTGTCTTCCTTTGGTACTGGGTCTTTGGGTTTGCTTAGAATGTTTTGTAAACATTTTTTTTTAGATTTTTTTTTATCCTGCCTCTCTTATTTTTATAAATAACTCAAGGCGGTGAGCATACCTAATACTCCTTCCTCCTCCTCTTCTCCCCACAACAACAACCCTGTAAGGTGAATTGGGCTGAGAGAGAACGACTGACCCGAGGTCACCCAACCGACTTTCATGCCTAAGGGAGGACTAGAACTCACCATCTCCTGCTTTCTGGCCTGGTGCCTTAACCACTAGACCAAACTGGCTCTGTGTTTTTGTTTGTGTGCCACGAAGTAAACATCTTGAAAACTCTTGCAGTGCTCTGAAATAATCTCCATGTCTCTGTGTTACCATGCAAATTTCTGCAGATCTTTGCAGTTGTTTTTGCACACCTAACATGCAGGTGGAGCAGAGGTGAAATTAACAAGAGTCTGTATCTCCCTTCTCTTCACCAGGAGTCACCATATTACTTGGGTGTTTTCCCAGTGACTGCTTTGTGAAAGGGAACAGGGTCCTGCTCCTGGTGCCTTTTAATAGGCATTGTTTAGAATGCATCTTTCTCTCTCCTCCCCTACAGCTGCCACAGCAACATGCAACCATGGTTACAGTTACTGGGAAAAATGCTTTTTTTGCAAAATTGCCAGAATGCTCTCTTTTCACAATCACAACTAGCAAAAGTCTTTTAAATGCAACAGATGAATTATGATCTGGTGGCTTCACAACCATCCCTTTAAACCAACTGCTCAGATATGATGGCAGTGATGATTACGATGATAATGATGCACCCAACCAGTTAAGTATATACAGTATGTTCTGGAAACATAGATGTGGAAGAAGGAATTAGCTATTGATTTCATTGACTGTGTGCATGAATTGGATAGGGAGTGTGTCTGCAGTAATTTGGGGCAGAGCATTCATTGAATAACTTGGGGTGGAACAGCACTGATTGTTTTTTCTGACCTATTCTCTGCATTTCAGAATTCACAGAAGTGTAGACAATCCATCATCAGCTTCAAGCTGGCCAGTGAAGGATAGGGGAATGAAGACTGTGTGGTGCCAGAGTTCCCTAAGTGACAGGGTAAACCTTTGCACATCTACTCAAAAGCAAGTTTTATTAAGTTCCATAAGACCTCCAGGTTAAGGTTATATATGTTTGTTTTCTAAATCACTATGAACTCAATTATTTCCACACTGTGATATCTTGGCCTTTCTGTGCCCCTAATTCTGCTCAGAAATTGAGTCTTCTCTTTGTGTGTGTCACTCTTTTACTGATGGGTGTCAGTAAGTTTCAACCTTCTCATGTGAGCTAGGGGACCCCTGTTATAGGAGATGATCTCGTGAAATGTAAAAACTACCTTAGGTATCATCTAGCCCAATTCCCTTGTTCAGTGCAGGGTTTTGCTATGTAAGCACCAGTGATGGGGAAAGCTCACGTTCCAAGTCTGTTCCACCTCCCATATGGCAGCCTTTGGTTATTATCTCTCTCTCTCTCTCTCTTTTCTTTAACCTAGACTAAACATTCCCAGACCTTTCATCATCATCATTACCTTCTTACTAGCATATTGCAGCTGTGAGAGCCTCTGGGTCCTCTTGCCAATTCAAGATAAACCATCAAGGCACTGGCCAAGATGAGGAAGTGCTGATGTTCATATAGGATAGCACCATGTATTACAGCATCCCAAGAACAAGTTGAATAAGACCTTTGCCAAACTAAGCAAAATTCTTAGGTACGTTCTAATTGAAATGTTCCCTTGACAAAAAACAGGGAAATGTTCTTTCAGAAATGTCATCACTCTGAATACATTTAAGAAATAACTCTCAGTTATTTCAATAAAATCTGAATAGTTGGGCTGGATTTCTTCCATGTTTACAATTTTGTAACTCATTTCTATTTTTTTCCCCTAAAACTTAATTGTCACACTAAACTGTGAAACATGGAATGGGATTGTCATTCCAAGAACAAAAATATTTGCATCCACAACATGAGTATTGTGCTCATGAAAAAGGTATCCCATAATGCACATCTTTTTCCATTAATAGAAAAATGTGCATTCACACAATCATGACATTTGATGCCATCATGGCATTTTGTGCTGCCTTCAACAGATCTGGCAATTTCAAATGATTGCTACAGCTTCAATGCCCTTCAGCAACACACTGCTGATGAACTAGGCTTCTTTTTTTTTTCCTGGATAGTACCAAGTAACTAAAACATTGCTCTAGAGCATGACATAAAATTAAAACAATAGGTAGGTCTAGTCATTGTTAGTCATTGCTATCCACTTATGATAAGTAAGCCTATCAGGCATCCCATTGACCATGACCTTATGCTAGACTTCAGTATGATGAGCGATATTACATCTTGACACCCAACAAGCTTGAATACAGTCCATCTGCATTGATCAGGCTTCCCCTCCATCAGTATAATTTAGTCATACCCAACCATGTGCCCTCCAGATATAGTGAACTACAACTTCCATCAGCCTTCACCCTTCTGCCAGTATATACTCCAGAATATACTGAGGGCAGCAGGTTGATGAAGGCTTGTATATATTTTGAACTACCTGAAGTTGATATCCCACTTGATTTGGGAGCAAGACCAAAGTGTGTACTACAGCTCGAGATCCGTGTTTGGCTTCTCTTTATCTCTTCTTTTTAACAACAAAAGAAAGATAGGAAGGAGAGACCATTCTTTCCAGCTGAATTTTTCTAGTCTAATCTATTCTTTCTTCAGGAACCCATTTACAAACCTAGGTTTCCATACAATTCCTACCAGCCTATGCTGGTGGCAGATATTCAAATGTCCCATTAGAATAACCTGATGAGTAGAATGAGCTGCATTGTGCTCTTTCTAACACATTTTTCTCTCTGCATTATTTGTGCATTGGGGAAGCTGTCCTAATTATAAGGTTCTGTACCTTACTGCCTGACATGAATATGTTGATCACATTTCAAGAGCTGACATAGATCAATTTTTCTTCCACTGCAGAAAAAAATGGCTGTGGAGAAGAGACAAGAAAACACAACAGGTCTTCTTTGCCAGAATGAGTTCAGAAAAGTTTGGATATGGTAATTCATTTCTCTTTGGACCTACACAACAGGACAAGTAGACTTACTCTTGAAAAACATCACAGGTCAATCCTTTGAAATTAATGGAAAGTCCGTCATATGGAATAAAGGATCACATTTGTCTGAATTGCTGTTCTATGGCTACTTTTTCTGGGGACAACTAGACCACTGCAGATACAATGGTATTTATAAATACAGTGTGCCAGAAATATATAATGGCTTGCTTCACAAATTAACAAACAAAAAGAAGCATGCCCAACAAAATTCACCACCATTCAAAGATTAGCCTATAGCCATATATATCCAGTTGATTTTAAAAGGTCCATAGAACTTAATGGAGGGGCGAGTTGATACTTTACACAGCAGATGCATCTACACAAATATCTATGTATTAACATCATTAGGTATGAAGGGGAGCTATTGGGGTTCAATGAGTATCTAGACTAGAGGAAATGCAAAATGGGGGAGGGGAGAGAAATGAAAAACATAGAAAAGAAAAAGGAAATAAAGCAGTAAAAGTTTACCTGTTCCAGAGAAAGATCAACACTAAAGGATTCTCTTCTGACATATATGGCAAACAGGTTAAATATGTAAAGGAAATTCAGATGGATTCCTTTTTGTGCAAAAGGAGACCGTCTGCAAACATGGCACCAATGCCAAGACTGGGCAGGATCTGCTAGTGTCCATATGTCTCTGCTCAAAAATGTACAAAACAAGCCTCATTCATTTGTAAAAGATGTGGCCAAAAAGAACATGTGTTGGACAGTTGCATAAAAGACCTAAAAACAAAGAACTCACAGCAGGCACATTTGCATAACAAAGAGCTATTGCCATCTCAATTAGTGTAAAGAAAGCTGCCTCTGTGGAAATTACCCTAAAAGCTATATAAATAAGGGGAAGTTGAATAAAAAGGCACCATAGAGGTAGGAAGACTTGCAAATGGAAATGGTTGCACATTTTCCCAAGATTTTTTTGAACCAATAAAACATTGTTGGACCAAAACACTGTCTTCTTAATGCAAATAGTAAAACAGGGCAGGTTTTGTTTGTTTTTTTTACTGATCTGCACATCCCTGATAAAGGTTACTGTCTAAAGCAGTGTTGTCCAAGCTTGGCCACTTTAAGATGAGTGGACTTCAACTCCCAGAATTCCCCAGCCAGCCATGCTGGCTGGGGAATTCTGGGAGTTGAAGTCCACTCATCTTAAAGTGGCCAAGTTTGGACAACACTGGTCTAAAGACTAAGATTGGGGGACCAAAATAAAACTAGGTCAAACTTTTGGGCACCAGGTTTGTACAGAAAGGTCAACTAATGAGTTCCTGAAACAATGCATTTCAGCAACGCAAATGGAAAGGTCACACAATGTCTATGCCGTTATTATGAATCCCAGGGCCAAAAGAGTTTGATTTAAAAAGAATGAAAAACAGCAAATAATAGTTGCTTCAAGATTTTAACTAGAAATATCTCAGCCAGAAACTTACATTAAAGGCAGGCTTTCTGACAGATGTCAAAAGGGTTACTAAAAACAATAGCAAAACAAGCTGGCAATGACAGTCACCCCATGAGGTAGGCCTTGGGCCTGGCAGGTGCTTTAATCCAGGAGAAAGTGTTTTAAAGCAAAAGGATTTCTTTTGACTAAAACATGGGTTAAAGAACGAGACAATCCAGTGCCTGGATTCAAAAGCAGTTTAATACTTTCATGCAACCCTAACAATGGGCTTACATCTTCTAGGGTTGTACTTAGGATGACTCAGAAGAAAGGAAACAATTGATGCCTCCAAACTGGGAAAAGAATCCTTCCTGAAGTTCTGTGCTACTTGCTTGTTTTCACATGCTTAATAAAGGGCAAGCATCCATTCAGGCACCTCTTGTATTACTGTAAATATTTAATGTATTGTTTACAGGAGGATGAGAACACACTGGGTTGTCGTTTTTTCTCCCCTCCCCACAGCCCCCAATTCATTGCTCTAGATCTAGAAATTCCCCTTATGGTGTTAGCATCTACATAATGGCTTCAATTAAAGAGGAAATGTCAAATTTTCATATCTTTGGGGCCACATGAATACTACTTATTATCCCTCTAATTTCTGCTGTTAGACCAGCTCCTTCTCAGTCAGGCTACTAAAAGATGGAGATTTAAAGCCCCAGTTAAAGTAACTGAAAAAAAGTCAGCATGTCTGAACTCTGTAGCGTGAATTAAGAAGTAGTTCTGGTCTATTCCATACCCCATTCAAATGTTCCACCTTGGGAAAGTTTTGCATTGGGAACAAGTTAGCCTATGGGAATAAATAACTATTATCAAAATCATTTCTAAAAGAGAAAAGGGTAGAGATAGGAGGGAGAAGGAAGACAGCTTTGGTATTCATATATGCAGAAATGTCTTGAAAAAATATTCTAGTTCCAAACACAGCAATTTGGAAAGTTAGTAGTAATCTCATAGGAATTATTTCAATCTATCAGCAATTTGTATTTGTGTATTCTATGGGATAATCTAGTCCATTTTTGTTATATATATATATATATATATATATATATATATATATATATATATTGCATCTTCCTTTCTGGAAGGTTGTTCAGAAGACAAAATAACCTAAAAGAAATTACTAGACTAATTTATCCCCCAAACATTCCGGTAATTGTCACATTGTACCGACCACAATTAGGCTGAATGACAGTCTTTTCTCTGTTGATCATAGGAATTTCTTATATACACAAACTGCAGCACACTATCAATCTCCTTCGGATGGTTTTTCAACCAACAACTGTGGCTGATTGCAAGTCATTTGAAAACACTGAGCTATGCATGAACATGACAAAAGTCAATTTAGATGGATTTGCAGGAGTACAAAGACCTACAGATGTAACACAATTCAAAACGCTGCATTTTGGCAGCGTATGTTTCAATCCATAACTCCTGCTATTTCACTAAATGATGTAAGAAGGTCAAAAGTTTAATAAACTTCAATTTTATGTGCATAGTGAGTAATGTTTGATATCTCATTCAAAATTAGTGGAGGTTACAGTGACAACAATCAAGGTCAGCAGAGCAGTTTAGGAGGCCAGCCTTCAGTTCTGCAGAAACAAAATTAATCACTTGAGTTTGGATCATATCTTAGGACTATTAGATAACTCTGAGGATAGAAATATTTTTTTTTAATTAAAAAAAAAACTACTCCCATCTCACTGAGAACTGGGAATTTACTTCTCAGACAGCCATTAATGCTTACATCTTGCTATACATCTCACTTTATGTTTGAAGTACCATTCTTTATAGACCTTTCCAAAACACTTCAGAAAGAGTGTCTGCCAAAGGCTAAAAGAAAAGGGAATGTTTTGAGGTCATATTTAAACAGAGTAGTGGTAAAAGGGGAAGAGGAAAAGAAGTTCTTAATGGAGGAGGCCATTCAGCTAAGATATTAAACCATCAGTAATGGAAAGTGACATTGGATGGGGGTAAAGTTGATAAACAGCTATGAATTGCTTTGATTAGAGCAAAAGTCCACCGATTACAGTATCTGTTCCTCTAAACTGTTCTTTTCCATGAAAAGCTGATATGCTGAAGATGGGAAACTGCTACGGGGGGACTGTAGTTGGTTGCATTGGAAGCTCTCGGGTTCATCCTCTGGCAAATGAGTTGAAAGGATCAAGTACTGAATTATTCTCAGCCTGTGGCTAAGAATTTGGAAAGCTGCTGCTAGTCAGTGTAAACACTACTAAGCTAGATAGCTAACCTGGCATAAAACAATGTTATATATTCCTATTATTTCTGCCCTGTATTGGATAATTCAGAGTATTCTAGCTCTAATAATCTTAATTGTTATGGTTTATGGTCTAATCATTTTTATTTCATTTTATCATGGCTTGAAAATAGTGCTGGACCTATTCTCCAGCAAGAACTTCTCTGATTTACCTGGGTGGCTCTTTTTGTGCGGATAGACAAGAACCTTGAGGGATTGATGCAAGAAATGCAGAGTCCCTAAGGATTCCACTACCTTTCACAAAACTCTCTTTGTAAATCAAGGCTCTAGCCCATATGACTAAGTACTTAAGTATCTTATCTCAGGGCACTTGCAAACCTGACATTTGCATCAGTCTTGGACTAGCTGTATGCCCTTGTGTTCCTACATAATATCTGGGTTGGACAGCTGAGTTTGTTTTGTTTGTTGTTGTTTAGTCGTTAAGTCGTGTCCGACTCTTCGTGACCCCATGAACCATATTGCGCCAGGCCTTCCTATCTTTCACTGCCTCCCTCAGTTTGCTCAATTTCATGCTCATTGCTTCAGTGATGCTATCTAGCCATCTCATCCTCTGCCGTCCTCTTCTCCTTTTGCCTTCCATCTTTCCCAGCATCAGGGTCTTTTCCAAAGAGTCCTCTCTTCGCATTAGGTGACCAAAGTATCTGAGCTTGAGCTTCATTATCAATCCTTCCAATGAGCAATCAGAGTTGATTTCCTTTAAGATTGACTGGTTTGACCTCCTAGTCAGACAGCTGAGTTTGTTTACTGCAGACCTAACTGTAATACATCAGAAATCACAGTGAGTATGATTCTCCACATGAAAGCACTGGAGGTCTGCAAGGCTTCAAAGTGGGTCATTTTCCCATTGGGAAGAAACCCTATCTCCTGGGTCCTGGTTTGTCCCCTCTCCTCACACTGCTATGCTGCCATAGCTTCATGGCAACATTCATTAGTCTTTTAAGTTCATAGCCTTTTGAACTAGGAGGAGACAGGAAGGTGCCATAGTAACCGTGCTGATTTCTTACTAATCAGCAAGTTAATAGGGCTGAAGCATATCGGTACACCCAATGCCCCCATTCTTGAAGCATTAAAGCAGCCATATCCCCCAGAAGATTTAGCATGGCTGCTTTGAAGCCTTTTTCAGGTCATCTCCACAAGTGCTTGCCAGGCTTTGAAGCAACCACACTGAGCCTTCTGGCAGATGCAGCGTTCTCAATGTTTCAAAAGTTACACTTTGCTCATGCAAGCAGGCTTTGTGAATGCTTCGCATAGCCTTACAAAAGTAACATATTTTGGAGTGGGGAGCAGAATGCTGGTTGGACGCTTTCTTTGTGTGCCCTCAAACTAGTCAGCTGGAGGGAGCATTATTGGCGTGCGTGTGATTCTCAGAGTTTTAAGATGGGCTGCAGTGAGAACAAAGATGGACTAGCTTTGCATTGTGCCTGGAGGTTTGGGGAATAAAGATAAAGTACCATGTGGAAGGGGCCTAAGAAACTATACAGATAGCTAATTAAAATTTGCAGTGATTGAGTAAAGGAACTCACGTCCTGTACTATGTCTCAGATTTGGCTGAAACCCAGATCCTGACACACCTGGACGTGCTGTTGGTGTGTGCTTACCACCCTCAAATGGTACATTTTGGATCTGGAGCTTCAGATGGATCAGTCAGTCCTACCCAAAACTGACTTTTTAAGCAAAGACAACTCAACCATTCCAGCACAATATTTCAATTGAATAGCAGTCCCTAAATTTAGGAGGGCTTTTTCTTTGGCTAGATCTAATACCCTTCCAACAGCCATAACTGAGGGGACACACCAGGACATTCTATTTGATCAAAAGTTATGTGGCCCAGAAGCTGGTTACTTTTAAAAAAAAAGTATTTTATTTTACTTTAATTAGTTATTCACATTTAGGTTTCACAGTTCTGTACTATTGTTTATTTTCACCACTCACTATTTGGGAATTGTATGTTTTATTTTTGAATTTATTTTGAGCTGGTCTATGATTGCAATAAACTGAATCGAACTGAACTGAACTGCCTTTCACCAATTTTGGTGTTCCACAGAATGTTCTCCTCCACTGAAAAGTGTATACTCTTTTTTTTTCTGACTATGTTCATTTGGTGTGATGTGAAAGAAATTGCTTTACATTTTTCCTGAAAAAGAATATTTCAGGCAAATGTCAATGATAAGATACCGATTCTTGCGATTGCCTTTCTTTTTTGTAAAGGCTAAGAAAGAAATGTATGAAATGTCCATCTCTCATTGTGCAATTATCTCCCCATTGATCTCTGACTTCCTTGCCTTGTCATGCTTTGATTAAATTTGATGAGAAGACAACATGAAATAAGTTATTTTTTTAAGTCAGAAAGCAAGGGAAGCCATGGAGGCTACAGAACTATGGAGGGGTGTGTTATAGGAAAGATAATCATTATAATAACAACAACCCCCAAAGAAATCTAAAGAAATTATTCAACAACCTCTCCTACACATGGAAACAAAAACTTCTGAAATATTTTTCTGGAAGGTATATTTCATTGATTTTTATGCATAACATGGTGCCTTAGAGTACTACAGATGACAGATGGCTTGGTCCTTGTTCTGTGTTTTCTCCTCCACTTGTGAAGACATGACTCATATAGGGCTATGGTAGCACTGGCCCCAGCCATTGTGTCTGCCAAGTAAACAAATGCAACCAGCCCTTCTTCAAGTCTTGCTGGGTTGAGTAGCAAGATCTGAACTACAATTCCCAGATTCATCCCCTTTATCTGAGTCTCACTGATGGTTCAGCCTTCAACATTTCAGTGGCAACTCACAGCTGCAACACGCTTAGAAACTATTATATCTTATCGGTGACCTGCTTCCCCTTTTAAACTGGGAGATAAATGTCATACTGCCAATTTCTTTTATAGAAAGATACACAATGTTCTAGTTTTGCAGACAATTTCTTCTCTTTTGTTTGGTTCCTTCATTCTTTACTACTAAGGAAAGTAAAACTGCCTTTGATAAAGATGTTCACTGGACCAGAAAGTCCTACATTTATGAACTGATTGTCACAATCCCACAATAACTATTGTATGGACTATTTACTGCAGAGGAGAAAACGATCAATTTTAAATGTCAAAGGCTTAACAATAGCACATAATACAGTTTAGTTGAAGGGACAGACATCCCAAAATACCAAGAAACCTCTGTGGGGAGTGCAGAAGGGAGGAGCAAAAGAGCTGCCTGCTAACTAGATGGGTGTTTGCACTGGGTCCTCAATGATATACAGGCAATAACAATAAAAAATAAAATGCTTCATTTTTCAGAGTAACAATATTTAATAAAATGCATATAGTAGGCTTGATTAAAATGAATCCCAGAAGAGCAGATGTTGGCATGCATTACTGATATTGAAATGTCATCATATTTTACTAGTATTTTACACTCCTATAGTTGCCCACTCTTTGCATATCAAAGTAAAGTAAATTCTACATTTTTCAACTGCAGTCTAAACAGTTATTTGTTTGTGTATGTGTGTGTGTGTGTGTGTGTGTTATATCTACTTCTCATAATGGAAAGTTCTCATCCAAAAGCTGACCAAATCCAAGCCTGCTTATTTTAAATAGATTCACACATTGCATGAAGCCATGATGTGATTTATTTGAACATAAGAACATAAGCAGTGCCCTGCTGGATTAGGCCCTGGCCCATCTAGTCCAGCAGTCTGTTCTCAAGGTTTGCTTTTGGCTTGGTGCAATGTGTGTCATTGTGATTTACATTATGTGTAAGCCAATCCACTATGGTTTATTTAACAAGCCATGATTTAAACAGCCTGGCTGAGAACAATGTGCTAACTCAACCAATAACTCTTCTGACTTGTGATTTATTTGTAACATAATTAATTTGCAACGTGATTTTACTCAGAAATAAGCTTCACTCACATGGATGAGACCTACTGAAAAGTAATAAGATTGCTGCTTTCTTGTCCTTTTTCATAGGACAGCTGTACAAAGTGTGTATTCCCTGGTAAAAATTAGAGATTAGTTCTAATTTCTAATCATGGTATGTTTTCTCCCAAGATTTTGTATTTCTCCATGTAATAAAATAACTGCAAATGTCAGGTATTACAAAGGTTGAAACTCCTTTTTCTATCTGGTTGTCTTCAGACCCCCATCTTTTATTCATAACCTCTTTGGTGGTGTTGGAAGACAGACTGTGTTGCTATAGCAATGCCCTGCATATCCTTACGGTTTCACTTTTTTAAAAAAAAATCAACAAAGAGCCATTGATAACACATGTTGCCAAAGGTTACATAAGTTGAATGCTAAAATGGAAATATTTCTCTTTTACAGCATTGCCCTATAGATGTGTCCTGCAAATTCAAAGAAACAGGTAAGGGTATGACCTCTTTGTGAAGGACGATGAATAGTTTGGTTTCATGACATTATTCAGAATTAAATGCAATCTTGGTTTTTTACCATTTCAATGAGCTGTATTCAATTTCTCAGAATGTCAAAATACTGAAGTATTTTTAAAGGAATGGTGGTAAACTACTGCTGCATATTTTCAGTCTTCCAAATAATAAAATGTTATTTCAGGATCTAAGTAGGATCTAATGAGAAATACACTTAGGTCAGGAACAGACACTTAAGAAATCTCTAGTCATCCAGAAAAAAAATTAAACATGTCTGAAGTGTGTCTCTTAGGGTCTCTAAAGCATTTTTGCCATCCTAAATTGGTTTCTATTCCTTTGTGCTTGGTTACCAGAAACCAGAGGATGGTCTGATCTAGCTAACAATCCTGTCTGCAAGGGGGACATCTTAATTATGGACATGAAGGGAGGTGTGTGGCGTTACAGAAATGTGAAATTTATACCATACGCAAAACTCTAGCTTCATATATTTCATCAACTAGGAACCAGAAATGAGCAAATTAAGACTTAGAAGTGGTTGTTTTTCTTCCTTCACCCATGATCCTCGCAGCTAGAAAGAGCTCCTCTACTGATCAACTCCCTGCTTTTGTGAGTATGCTGTTACCAGGAGCATTCTCTCCAGTGAGCTTTTCTTCACTGCCCACTTGTTGCAGCACACGATGTATGAAGATCTCACAGCAGGGTTCACTATAATAGTTCTTCTATAATCTATCATTCTTCTGTAATCTGAGGAACTCTGTCTTTAAGTAATTGGACATAGTTGGGGTAAGAAATATCAAATACAGAGGCATCAAAGTTGGGGTTAAGACTACTAATTTAAAAATCCCTGCAAATGATCATAGGCAAAAAACTGTTTGTCATGGGGGGTTGAGATGAAAGGCAAACATGTGTTTTAGGAGGGGATACATTCCAAAGAGTTAACATTTAAATGGTCTTTCAAGATAAATTATTCTCTTCCAGGTAAAATCTCTCCACCCAAGATGGGTAAGCAGGAAGAACAAGCTGAAAGTCCTTGCCTAAGTGGGAAATGCATTGGAAGAGGGCTTGGGAGGCAACTGGAACAGCTTGCCCCTGAAGGTAAGTTTGGTTCTGTCATTAATGATATTCAAGAAGGTTGTTAAGACCTGGTGGAAAGGAATACAGAGATGAGCTTGGAGAAGATGTGCAGAGACTGTTGGCAAAACATGAACTCATTCTGGGAAAACAAGACAGCATCAGAAAGAAACTTAAAGGTGTCCCATCTTGACTGTCTTTGGTTTAAGAGGGAAGGAATAGAAAAGGCTTTTAAGGTTCTATTATTGTAGTCTTAATCATAAAGTAGAGTTCTAGTATTTCTTGTAATGTCTGTCTCCTGATCTGTCCTACCTTGAAGGGCTGACACCTGGGTTCTTCATAGAGCCTTTAGGAACTGAAGGAAGATACTGTACTACATGTGAACTTTTATCCTGGGTGTTAAGAGAGGGCACTGGGGTCACAAGATGTATTACACATTATAGATTGTGTATTATTTCATTCTGGCTGTATTATTGACCTTTTTTTTTTTTTTATCTGCACTCAGTCGTTACCGACTCCGCAGTGACTGCTTGGACGAGTCCTTGCAGTTTTCAAGGCAATGTGTTTCGGAAGTGGTTTGCCAGAGCCTCCTTCCTAGAGCACAGCCCAGCTGGCGAGTGCAGGAGGAGGGGTTTCTGTTGCTTCGTGCCCTTTTCGGGCGAGCGCGGTTTCGCGCTTACCGGCAACTGCTCCAGACTCCTTTTGCAAGGCGCCGCCAGCATTTTTCCTCCCACCAGAGTGAGAGTACCCATTTACCTACTCACGTGAGTTTCCAAACTGTTGGGATGACAGGAGCTGGGGAGGAAACAGGAGCTCACCCTGTTAACGCGAAGGCTGGACTCGAACCGCTGAAGCGTCAACCATTTCTGGCCGGCAACTTTCAGCGTCATTAAGCTGCTGTGCCACTGTGTCCCCTATTATTGACCTTATGGGTCATTAATGTAAGCCATTTGGAGTCATTAAGTCATAAGCCATTTGGAGGTGGTTAGATTGAAGCAGCATAGAAGTCCTCATATACAGTACATGCACACATAAATCTACAAATTTATCTTCTTGAGGTTCTTCTAAGAGTCAATAAACTATATAATAAGATTATTCCAAAGCAACATTGGAATGCTAGGAGGTTTTTTTAGGAGAAAAAATAGACATCAGCAAGTAAATTTAAAATAGTGAGTTTCCTTTGCAGCTGGAGAATATTGATGGCTTTTTATTTCTAGTTGTCAATCAGTAGGAATACAAGAAAGAAATAGCTTAAGGATCAACATTTTGGCTGGGGACCATGTGATTAGTGTCAATAAAGGCTCAGTTCATAAGCAGATAGAGAATATGCCATCACCTCAGTACTTTAAATCTGGGGTGTCACTGACTTTCTATCATAAAAAAGTAATATTTTTGGTTATACCAGATGCTCAAGACATGCATACTTCTTCACATATTAATATTCAAAATTACATCGACATTTTTAAATCATATCATTCTTCTCCAAATCATATTAAAAATCTTACAGATGTTAAACCAAAGTGAAACAACGGTGGAGCAATCCAATATCATATATGTAAGTGCCCCCTATATCAATTTACAGTTCCAGCATAGTGAGGTTTGAGACTCAACCCCTTCTAAACATTCCCTGGTGTGTCTAAAACACATGGAGTAATATTTTATTCAATGAGTTGCATCTTAAGATCATAAGAAAACATGCCTCATATTATACAGGTGTAGGCTTTCATGACCATGGTCTAGTGTGATGGAATGGAATTATGAAGGCCAGGCTCAGGGAGATAAACATTTTCTTAGCTCGCCAGAACAGCATGGGACAAACAAGAGGATGAGACTGGCACCTCCCTGAGGAATTCACACTGTTGTGGCTGGATGACTTTGGGACCTGGGGTTTTAGTCTGGGAAGATTCTTGCTAGAGGTTGTAGCTAATAAACATAGCTGGACTGAATTGGCATTGTCTCTTGGAGTTCCTTGGGCTAGGCCTGACATCAATCTTCCCAGACTAAAACCCTATCTCCCAAAGTAATCCAGCCACAACAGTGTGAATTCCTCAGGGAGGTGCCAGTCTCATCCTCTTGTTCCTCCCACGCTGTTCTGGCGAGCTAAGAAAATGTTTATCTCCCTGAGCCTGGCCTTCATAATTCCATTCCATCACATCTAGAGAACAGATTCCCTGACATTTCACTGGCAACTGTGGCATCTCCAGAGGCAAAGTGGTCTGCAGGGTCAACTGTGCAGGTTCTGACTGGGCTCCTGTCTTTATAGCCACTAAGCCCTGAAGCCCAACACTGCCCGACATGCTTCATATTATTTAAATATGATTTATTAATGTAGGGTATTCTAATTCCTCATTCCAAAGTTCTTGAAATAACTGATACCCACCTAAGCCATACTCTTTAGCTGTCTGGGGGGGAAATACTTCTTATTATATGTGGGAGTAATAATTGATAATAATAATTTGGGATAATAATTTGGGAATTTTACATTGCTAATGCATGTAGACCAAACAGTGAAATTAAAAAAAAATGAATTGGATAAATTTCCACTCTGTATTTTTAGACAATCCAAATTGCTCTTGCAGTGTTAACTTATATAACAACATGTTCACCATATATTAATGCCAATATATTAATGCCAATATATGGTCACTAGCATACAATGTCAATCATTCTATGTGTAAATGAACATGTATGAAAGACAGAGGATATAAGATAGGGTAAGAGCAGGCCCAAAAGGCAGAAAGCATTGTTAAGAAACATTTCAGGTAATGCCGAATCTGAGGAATAACTTTGAAGAAGACATAACAAGATACAGGAATATTCAGTTTTCACAGCACAAGATGGCTCCCAAAATAATAGATGATTCCTTTATGAACTGGATAAGGCAATAACATTCCATGGAAAGGTACCAGAAGGGATAGAATAGGACCAGCCAGACTTTGACAGATTGGGCAAACCTTGTCAGAAGATTTTAAAATGTATGGAAACTGAGGTCCTTTGCAGCCATCACATATAACATGGTAATGTGAAAATTGGGCAACAAAATGAAAACTCAAAAATTTATTTATAAAAACAGATATCATGTCCTTAGAGTTCACAAGATGTTGCTGGTCCACAAAAATTAGTGATCTGGGGAGGGGAGAGAGAGAAGAAGAAATTTATGTCAGCTCCTACTAAATTAATAAAATGAAAAGTACGGTAATTCTTGAACTAAATCTAGAATTATTCATACAGGTAGTCCTTGTTTAGCGACTGCCTTGCACAGTGACCATTCACAATTAAGATGTGATGAAAAAGTAATTTTGTGACCAATCTTCACATTTATGATCTTTGCATGTTTAAAAGCAAAGGAAAGCTAAAGTAAGATCATAAGCACAGTTGTGTTTTCACTTAGTGACCGCTTCACTTAATGACTGAGTTGCCAGTCCCAGTTGTGGTCGCTACACAAGGACTACCTGTATGCAGAGATACAGGAAGAGAATAAGGCTCCTAAGACAGAAATTCAAAACACAACATCTAACTAGAATGTTTATTCCTTAGAAATAACATGAATCCCAAAACAAAGTCCTCTGTTTCTTTGTCCCTGGACTTCCCCCAGCTTCTTCAGGTAATTCCAGCCATTTATCAGCACTGCTAGGGAGATGGTACACCCCAGCTCAGACACAGCAATTTCTTCCTCCATTCTCTTTCTATTTTTCAGAAGAATAAAGCCTCACTCCTGGAGTGGGAGAGGGTGGGGCAAATTTGCCAAAGAGAGCATCTCTCTCACATAAAGATGAGGATTCAAAGTCCATTAATATCTGAGCTTGTGTCACATGAGAAGCTTGGAGGGGGTTATAAGTTCAGTGTGGGGAATGCAGATTTTCATAAGATACACAAGTCACCATACCCACCAAATTAAACCCCAGCATATAAGCTGGAGCATTTTCCTTGTACAAGAATTAAATTTAGCTGGAGTAGTATTACAATGGGGGATGTGGTGGTGCAGCGGCTTAATGATGCTGAAAGTTGCCGGCCAGAAATGGTCGACACTTCAGCGGTTCGAGCCCAGCTCCACGCAGCAGAGCGAGCTCCTGCTTCCTCCCCAGCTCCTGTCAACCCAGCAGCTCGAAAACTTATGTGAGTAGATAAATGGGTACTCTCACCCTGGTGGGAGGAAAAATGCTGGCGGCGCCTTGCAAAAGGAGTCTGGAGCAGTTGCCAGTAGCGCAGAAACCACAGACGCCCGAAAAAGGCGCGAAGCAACGGAAACCCCCCCTCCTGCGCTTGCCAGCTGGGCTCTGCTCTAGGAAGGAGGCACTGGCAAACCACTTCCGAAACACCTTGCCTTGGAAACTGCAGGGACTCGTCCAGGCAGTCGCCGCAGAGTCGGTCACGATTGAGTGCAGATTAAAAAAAAAAAGTATTACAATCTAACAAAAAATCTATAACTTGATTAAAATCTCCAGCTATAATTAAAATGTATTCAAAACACCCATCTATGTAAAATTGCTGCCTACAGCAACACTCCCCAATACATAAACAACAACGATCACTGGGCAGCAGAAGAATTTGCAGAGTTTGAATTCCCACAATACATGCTTGAAGCTTGAATAACTCATTTAAAAGTTTAGATTTAAGTTGAACTTCCACTCAAGAAAAACACGTGAGAAAACTATTGTCATCACTATCTTCCTTGCTACCCCAGATCAAGAGATCTTCCAGAAACAGCACTGCTGGGTTTCATTTCCTTTTCAGCAAAAGAGTATTTAAAGTGTTTTGTAATACTTTGTTCATTTACCAATATGTAAGCAGAACATATGTGCAAGCAGTCCCAAACTACTGCAAATCTTTCCTGCATTACATCCACAGGCAGACAAGTGGGTTAGTTTAGAATGTTTTCGAACCAATTCTCACAGAATTAGTAGTGAATTCAGACAAACCTTTTATTCTATACAGTGTACATGTGTGCATTCCTGACAAACTA
Organism: Liasis olivaceus; assembly: GCA_030867105.1. Lineage (NCBI taxonomy): Eukaryota > Metazoa > Chordata > Lepidosauria > Squamata > Pythonidae > Liasis > Liasis olivaceus. The sequence goes on from CM061349.1 coordinate 50,511,376, forward strand.
TTAAACCACATCTTCCTGCCAATTGATAAGAAGAGCATATGATTGGTATGGGACAATCTAGGTAAATGCAGGGATAATAATTACATCCTGCTGCTCCTATTAGTCTATTTGACTAGAAATAGCTACACAAACACCGCAGCTTTTTGCAATGTGACTGTATAGTTAACAGATCATTGGCAGTCCAGCCCCCAGCAATTTGTCCATGATACAAAGTCAACAATTCTTTTAAAAAATAGAGATGTAGACATAATTGTATCCATGCAGGCCTGTTCCAACAAACATGTACAGTGGTACCTCGGTTCACGAACGCTTCTGTTCACAAACAATTCGGTTCACGAACAGCTCCGGTCGCAAAATTTTGCCTCCGTTCGCGAACTCCGCATCGGGTTACGAACAGGATCCGTGGCCATTTTCCCTCCCGTGACAAGTGGTCGCGGTTTCCTGTAGGGAGGAGGACTCTCCCTCCAAGCAGTAACCGCCTCCCCACCCGCCTTCCTGTCCTCCACGCCAGAAGTCGCGTCGAGCAAGTTTAGCTTTCTCTCTCTTCGTACTGTACTTTGTGTCATATTTTTGCGGTTTAAAAAAAAAACACATATGGTTCAGAACGGATTAACCGTAATTACATTGAACCTTATAGGGAAATTTGATTCGGGACACGATCAAAAATTGGTTGGCGACCAAATTCGTAGGGGTCAGAATGGATTAACCGTATTTACATTGAACCTTATGGGAAAATTTGATTCGGTTCAGGACCAATTCAGTTCGCGACCAGAGTCGCAGAACGAATTAAGTTCATGAACCGAGGTACCACTGTATTTAGAAGTAAATTTTAAACATTCTGGGTATTATGTGGATCTCTTCCATTTCATATAGCAAAGCCATTTGTGCAAGTTGTTTCCCATGTTTGATTCTTCTTATTCCAGTACAGATCTTTGCCTGTTTCTAATAGGCTTCCCTACAGTGCAATTCCAGACAGCTGCATCTGCCTCTGCTTTCCATTCTTTCCTCTTTTTTCAATTTACTTTTATTTGAATTTAGTTTTCTTCAATTTAGTCTTCAACATTCTATGACAACTCAAATAAAAACCCAGTATTTTATTCATCTGCACAAACACGCACACATCACATTGTAAAAAAGAAGAACAAACTGCATAATGTAATTTAAGGCACAACAAAAATAAACCCTGGTAGCCTGGGTTTGAAACTGGGTTGGGCTGGGTTGGGGTTTTGGTGCTAAATGCATTTGCTGATGTTTCACTGAATTTTCCACGTAAAAGCTTTACTGTTACATCAAATTACATTTATTTGCTGCTTCTTTTTAAAAAATGGATTATACTCTGCTTCTTGCAAATCCCACCCTTGCAGACGCATGGGGAAGTGTGGGTTGGAAGGCAGGGAGGCAGGATGAAGAACAGGGGTAGTTTTTGTAAGAGAAATGCTTCTTTGGGCTTCAATCCTGCACCCACATATTGAGGAGTAAATCTCACTGACTATAAGTGAGACCTACTTCAAAACAAACATAAATAGGATGGCACAGTTTTTGCAGGTCCATTTGAAAATATAGAAAAGAGAGCAGTCTCAAGCATTATCAGCAAAAAACTTAGAGCAAGCAGTGCCAACTGAGAGTGACAAAGGATATCCAAATACTACTAAACAGAAGTGCAATTGAATGGTGGCGAATGGTGCATGAATAAGTTATTTATTTAGGAAAAGGGAGAAGTGATGGAGTTGACATTTACCAAAAGCTGAATCTACTCATCGGGAGTAATAGTATGATCCTTGCAATACATTAAATTCCTTTTTTTTTTCCAAGTCACAGTTGAGCCCAAGGTGTTCTTTATAGACACACATAGTTTACCTTTTATGTTATTACCTCCTCATAAACAACATACCTTGTGCTCTTTCCCAGTTTCCCACTTAAATAGGTGGCTCACTATGATTCCACACCTATTGTAAATGAAGAATTAAGTTCAGAATGGAGGAGCTAGCTACTTGCCAGAGAATGCGAAGCAGGATCCTGGAATCCAGGCCGGTTCCAATGTCTACCTTCAGACTATGCAAGTATAGCTCCCAGACTCTCTTGTCATCTGTCACTGAATTCAGTAATGCTTATCCTCAAAGCACCTTTCACTGGGCAGATTCAACAGATTTGCTGCATTTCCATTTTCAGTGTCCAAAAATAATTGATTCTTCCACAATAACATTGCTTATTCATGGCTTCCTCTTCTCTAAGGAAAACAGCCAAAGACAACAGAAATACAGCAATCTGCTTGGCCTTTGTTGAAAGCTTATGGACATGCATATATTGTGTATACATATGTGGCAGTGTGGGAGATGAATGTATAGTCAAGGAAGTATGTCTGCAAGAGAGTTGCAGATTGATACTGAGGTGTGGCTTACACAACTACATGGTCTGGCTCTCAGAATGCAAAAGCTTGCCCATTCCTATTGTAATTCGTTTTGATCAAATGGGTGTTGGGTTGCAGTGGAAGTTTGTTCACTGTTCTTGCTGCACTATTTTCCTGAAACCTCAGTATTCAATAACCCCATCCCCAAGAATAGGGTTCTCAGCTACTGGGGCAAAGTGTGGGCTGGAATAATGGCTTAAGTGCATAGAGCAAATGGAGAGAAGGGGAAAGTGGCAGTTTTCAGAAATAATTAAGTGTGAAGTTGACCAAAGGTTCATAGCAACAATTATAATTAGTGACTACAGGGAATGGCACACACCTCACTATAGGCTGAACAGTGATTATCAAAGACCTTATGAGTACAGCAGAAATAAAATTGAGAAAATATCTCCCCCTATAGTTTTCAAGCCTGGCAAAGTACTTCTTTCCCCAAGATTATGCCTGAACTGCAGTTGATTTACTGTATATTTATATGTGTCATTTGTATTGCTCTCAGAGTAAAGTGCACTTGATGTTCATAATTTTGGTCCCAAGTAGTTTTATTGATTGGCTTTGCCAACTGAGCTAGACTTTGAGAAGCTGGAGAAGAACCAGGGCCTGAAGGAGGAATGAGAGACGATGTGGAAAGTAAAGGCCAAAGTGGTCCCAGTGGTGGTAGGAGCACTCGGGGCTGTGACTCCTAAGCTGGGAGAGTGGCTCCAACAGATCCCAGGAACAACATCAGAGCTCTCTGTCCAGAAGAGTGCAGCGCTAGGAACAGCTGAGATACTGTGCAGAACCCTCTAACTCCCAGACCTCTGGTAGAGGACCCAAGATTGAGGAAGACACATACCACCCATAGGGATTGATTGATTGATTGATTGATTGATTGATCTATCTATCTATCTATCTATCTATCTATCTCAAAGTGCAAGATTAGATTTTGAGTACAAAGGTTGCAAGGGAGATAAAGTCTTTTTGTTTTGATCTTGTTTGCTGGCCCATAGTATCAAGTGTAAAATATGGCAAAAGAATCAAGAGAGGAAAGAGGTTAAAGGGGAAAAGATATGAGCCAAAGAATAAAAGACAGGAGACTTCACTGGCATTTGTGTTTTCCCATTGAGGGGTAAGGGGTTGTTTGTTAGTCGATGCTATTTCATCCACAATGCCAGGTACAATCTTGCAGTACTTATTATTCATTAGCATCAGTTTCTTGCAGACTGAATGCTTTCAAATGAAAATCTCATGTCCCAACACCTGGCTTAGTTTTTAGATATTTCTATTTTTTCCTGATCCCTTGCCTGAAATAAAGTTCTGGATGAATCAGAAGCTTGCAGATTCTTCTCTGCCTTTCTGGTTGCTCTGAATAAGGGCAACAATAATAGTATGAAATGTGCTTCTTTTTCTTTTCGTGGACCCACATAGCTCTTCTTCATTTTTAAAACTTAACTAGTTATTCTAATTTTAATATTGTAGTGTTGGCATTCCCAGTTATGGAATGCCATTTTCAGAGAGATTCATTGGCATTATTTTTTTTTAATATTTATTTATGCATATATAAAATTATACATATACATTATGGTGTGGAGGCTTTTTGGCACCTTATAAAGCTGCTCTCTTAAACTGCATAATCCTTTGGTTTAAAAACATTTTTGTGCAATAACTTTTAAAGAGTCTTTAGGAAGTTACATTATTTTTGCCCAGATATGTAACAGAAGACACTGTACTTTCACAACTCTCTTCATTTTGAGGGGGCTTGAGGCCACCCCATAGCTTGGGGGGCAGGGAAGCCCATGCCCCCAAATTTTCCCTATCCAGCCTATAATCTTTAAAAGACTAAATAATTTTCTCCCTATTTTTGTGATTCCCCTAGCCCCAAAACCATCCATCTATCCATTTATCCACCTACCCATCTATCTATCATGTTTATATAGCCGCCCATCTTAAAAATAACTTTCTGGCTGAGAACTCAATATTTTTGGCCCCAAATTAGAAACCACTGTTTGGAACTCAGCACTGTCCACCCTGAGAACAGTCCATATTCAAAAAGATTCAGATAAAGATACATTCAGACTAGTCCTATTGGACTATGCCTCACTGAGTTCAGCATGGCTTACTTGTTACTGGATAATTTACTGTTTCCTTGCACCCAGCACACACTCAAACAATCCTGATACCCACATCAGGACAAGCATACATGCCATTTAGTTCAGCCAGCAAAAATATAGCTCGGTCTTTATTAAACATCAGCAAACATTTAAAAAAACAGTCAACTGGCAAAATGGGATGAAAAAGCAGGCAAAAGCAGGTAGACAGAGAAACATGAACAACAGGCAAAAATTTACATTACCTCTATCAACCTATTGATCAACACAGAACTTTCCAGAGCCATTACATATAATACTCGGGATGATTACATGGACAGTCCCAAAGAGAATTGCCTTTGGTAATTCCAGCTTTAACCCTTTTATGTACATAGCAGCAGTGGAATACAGAAGGAAAGTAAGACAACAGGTGATCCTTTATTCTGCACCATTAAAGAAACAATTTGGTGAATGGAGATGATGTATCCAATAGTTAGTAGATATGCATATGAAATCATTTACATCCCACTATTGTAACCACTGCAAATGAACCTCACTGGCTCAAGTGAACAAGCGCACAAAAAACCAAGATTCAACAAGTTTATTCAGTTGCATCACACTTCTAGGAAAAGAAGAAGGCAAGGGCCGCAAAGCCAACATCCATTCTGTGCTCTTTGCAAGTTAAAAGCCAACATGGCATATCATTACCACCAGTCTCCCTAGAGAATATCCTCTATACATATGTGCCTATTTGGGGTGGGATTTGAATTCCTATAAGTCTGAAATGTATCTTTTAGACCATTTGTATTTTGCTTTTCTTGAAACCTCAGATAACTATATTAATATACATGTATATAAAAGGTGGACAAATAGAGAGGGAGGGAGAGAGGGAGGGAGGGAGGGAGATTTCTTCTCTTAAGAGCATAAAGGGGAGCTGTTCTCTATGATGGGTGCTTCTGTTGGGAGGTCCCTGAATAAGGGAGGGCTGCTGGGAAAGAGCAAGTGATTGGAGATTTTGTGATGGGGTAGGATCTTTCTCTTTGTAGCACCAGAAAAGAGGCAGAAAAGAGCTGTCGTGCTGAAGGCAAAGCTGCCAATATGGGATTTGTGAAATATATAATTTCTCTTATGTTCTCTTTTCTAAAAAAAAAAAAAAAGTGGTTTCTCAAAGAACAATCCCTGTGTTTGATGTCTGTTATGGCAAATAAAAGCCATTTCTTTTTTAAAAAATTAAAAAATCCTGGCCTTCATTTACAAGAGCATAAGAGCTTTTCAAAAAGATATGTGAGTTTTACTGGAGAGATTGTTATCCTATTGGGGTCATAAAGGGGCTTTAACCAATGCAGTCAGTCCAGATAGAGAGTAGAATCATGTGGAAGAAGGTAGAACAGACTGTACACTTGTTTTAGGTATGGTTGCCAGAGGTCTGGCAAAAGGAGGACATGTCATCCTTTTTGTCCTCATGTCCTCCATCAGGTAGGCGTAGCCTTAAAATCAAATATTGTCCAGCTTTTTGAGTGTCTTGAGTTGTTTTTTTTGGGGGGGGGGACTGTTTTCACAACAGTAATCATTTAACATTTCACGTATTGTGATCTTGTAAATTGTCGGCTTCTTTCTTTCCCTTGTCTGTTGACAAACTTGACAGCCTAGATTTACATTATTTAATTTAATTCCTGATTCCAACAATTGGCTTCAATCCAGCCCCTTCAAATCTATGAGCATTGTAGTCTGTAGATCACAAGACTCATCATATGTTTCTATGTTGAAATTTGAAAAGCTCATCAATGTCAATTCTATATTTTCACTAGCATATGTTCTTGAAAACAAAGATTTGTCGGAAAAATATTACAATTGAAAAGCCAGTCTATCTGATGCTGGAAAAAGTAATTTCATATACATGTATGCCTAAGTACATTTTTGTGCAGTTTTTGCTGTAATTTTTGTCACAGCTGGCAAGAAAGTACAGTTCCCTACTTGCAAACTTTCATGTTGTGAACTTTCACTGACGCAAACAAGATGGACCCGGAAGTCAGGCCAGAAGTTGGAATTGGAAGTCGGGAGAAGGCAGGAAAGGTTTAGTTGCAGTGCACCACAAACAAACCCTTTTCTGACTTCTCCCGCATTCTGTTTGCATTTGAGGTTTGCACTGGATTTGGAGTTCCCAGGAATGGCATGCTCTGTTGCCGGGTAGGCAGGAGAGGGGACGGTGGCAGAAGACAGGGGAGAGGGGGCGGAGGTCTCCTGCCTCGCCTGGCAATGGAGCACGCCACGCTCCATCAGCTCGTCCTTCATTCCCCTCTCCTGCCTCACTTGGTGATGCATTGGCAGCAGAAGATAGGGCTCCTCTGCCCACACCTCTGCCCTGCCTCCTGCCTCCTCCTCTTTTTTTTAACTTTTTACTTGGTTGGACTTGCAAACAAAATGGACTTACAAACAGCCTCTTGGAACGTAACCTGTTCGTAAGGAGGGGACTGTCTGTAAAACAGGTAGTGTGTCCTCCTTTTCCCCCACCTGTCCTTCTTTCCAATTGTCTGTGTCCTCCTTTACTTGTTCAGATATCTGGTAACCTTAGTTTTAGGTCATCCTTCTTCAATCTGATTAACCTTCAGAAATAAAGACTTTGTTTTCTAGAATTGCCTAGCCAGCATGGCCATGAGTTAAGCTCACTCAGATCTGGGAAGAATGGTTTTAGATAGTATTAGTCATAAATTCATCTTCACTATAATAGAAGCTAATAGAAAGAAGCTACAAGAGAGCGAGAAAGAGGGAGACAGACAGAGAGAGAGAGAGGTTCCAGATTTGGGGATGGAATTCAAGATGTTGCACAAATCATTAATTTCTGGCAACCCAATTTACATTTGCTTTGTTCCATATGCAGTTCATCACATATGGCTTTTCTCAGAAATCAGAGGCAGTTGCAGATGGACCTTGGATACAAGGGAATCAGGGATCTTATGCTGCACTACTGCTCTACCACATAGCATACTATGAGCCTGGGCAAAGAGTGGTGATCCTTTGTCCACCTGTAGGCCTTGTAGGAGGTATTCTTTCCCTCCCTGAAACTGCATCCCCAGGGTCAGAAGAGATTCTTGCTTCTCTATGCACAGGCATTGAAAGATTTGGCCCTAAGGAATGAAATTTTGGAAAGGAGGAAAGGCCTTCTCTGAGCATCAGTGTGCCAAATGTGGAGGCATCACAAGCCAAAGGCTCCTTATCTATTTTTTCAGTTTTCATTTATGCCATGTATTTTCACTGATTATACCATTATGTGAAACAAAATATTAGACACATTCTGGAGGACAACTTTATCTTAGATAGCAACAATGAACGTTCTCTTCGAGTGGCCTTTCGTAGGTAGCCGAAATAGCATTAGCATCCATCAACAAGCTTGAGAAGCAGAAAAACATGGGAGGGAAAATAAAACTGAATATTCTAGAGGAGGCATGGCTAGGTGGCTGGCTGGAAGAAGGACACTCCACACTGCAACCTATTGTTGTAGATCCCACTTTTCAATAGCTGTTAATCATAAGAGCCAAACAAAATCTTGTTCTGAAGTAGTTTAGCTCTGAATACCTAAGGCTGGGAGCAAACAATAAAGCAAGTCTTCTTGTCCCACAGTCTTGCTGGCTAGTTTGAATTTTTAGTCTGACCTAGTAAGGATCTTCCTGTTTTCTTATAGTGCAAGGTAGGGTTCCCCAAGCTGTACTAGGACTGTACACAACAACGTGCCAGCTAGCATGGCTAGGGGGAGTTTTGAAAGCTGCAGTCCCAGCACATCTAGAGGTCACCAGGCTGGAAGACCACCCTAGGTTTATAATCACTTATACAGCTAAATGTACTCAGGACCCGAGCAAATTTAAATTTGTGATTATATTTTGCACATGTTTCTCTTTTGCTTTTTACTTTTAATTTATTAAGCCATTGTTTTAGGAAATTATGCTGGGACAAACATATGGAAGACAGAATGCATCTTTTTCAATGAAATTCATAGGATGTTTATTCAGCTAATTGCAATAAATCTTTGAACTAGATTTTGGTTTAATCCCAAAGGATTCTCTGATAACAGAGGGATTTCTAAGCCTGCAGGTAATGCTGCTGCATAATGGGCATAGCTTTTAAATAATTTCCACAGCAGCAACCCCATATTCCTAGATATCCTGCTTTGCATTTGGTAATCAAACAGCTCTGGCTGGTCACAGTCTGCCTTTGTCCAATTGTGACCTGTATGTTCCTGTGAGGGACATCTTTGTCTCACTTTTCTTTGGTCACCGAGTTCATGTACATCAATAGGCTGAGACTCACAGTCCATTAACAAGAGTTTTCAGCTCAACCCTAGGCCACCCAGAAGCCCTGGTGCATGTTCTCACTGAATGGCTTCTCTGGTGGCCCATTCAAATGTGCTAATGTCCAGGAAAAAAGGCTTGAATGGGGGAGCCAATGTACACCATTGCTCAGGCAAAGTGACTGCCGCTTCCAACAAAGGCTCCCCTGTGGCGACGTTAAGCAGAGTTATCAATGGTGCTGAGGCCAAGCAAGAACTAATGCTCCAATCATGCCATCAACAGGTGGCCCAGATGCAGCCACTTCAGTGCAGAAACCACAGGGCAACATTTACGGGTAATTCTTTTCTCTTTCGCCTTCTAGTGAGCCTGCCTGGCTCTCTCGATCTCCCTGAAGACTATTTGTTTCTCTTGCTGTTCGCACAGCCTGCAGGGAAACACTCATCTGGGATCAGGCTGGAAAAGCTCATGTTTAAAAAAATAGCCGAAGAAAACACCACTACTCAGAATAGGAGATGCCACGTTATGTGCTCTCTTGGCAGAGTTAAAATGAACATCTGGAGAAAGGACAGATCACATGACCTTTTCCCTCACACAGTTTTCTTCCTCCCCCCCACCCCCCGTACTTTTTTTTCTCTTAACAGGGCATGTCCTTGCAACAAATTTGTAATAGATCATAGGAGGAATTTATAACCAGCTTGAGGTATGTATCACTCCAATCACAGCATCCCCATCTCTTGATTATGCCTGTTTTTTACCCTTCGCATGTTATCTTCCTTGTGTTGCTTTCTAAATTGTCATTTCATTTTTTTTTAAAAGGACCTGCTATTTAATTATAGTTAAATTAATAATAATGAATATCAACAGCAGAGCCAGATCACCTGCAGTTAACACCACGACCTCCTTCAAACAATGCCTCCTTGGGATATTTAGGGTTTTTGCTCCAGTCTCCATTGCAGTGAGAATGGCTGCTAAACGAAATAGCTAGCATTCGTTTTTGCAAACAGGTTCCATTTGTTGGTTGATTTGTTTATTGCACACATTATTTTCTGCCCTTCTGTCTAAATAAGGAAAGCCTACCTCAGCCTAATAAGATGCCTGTGAGATAGGTTAAATGAGGAACAAAGATCCAATAACTAATTTCACCAGAGTTGCTGAATAAAACACAGTTTTCTGGGTTTATATGTAGCACTACCCATTAGCCAAAATGTTTGCATTCACACAATGTATTAAGCCAAAGTTACATTTGGGCTTAGCACAGGTTGTGACCCCAATCAAGGTTTGCCCAAGGCGGTTCAGTGAATGCTTCTTCAGTTTAGATAATGTTGAGCCATTCTGAGCCACGCCTTTTAATTTTAAGCATATTTAAAATTTATTTTTTTCAAATCAAATTTTAGATTGGCTTTAAGTTTGTGTTTGTTTTGAAAGAGTCTTGCTCTTAACCAGCCTACCTTATTCCAGTCTTGCTCTTAACCGGCCTCCCTTATTCCAAAGCAAAAAGATTGGCTTTGCTTTCGAAAAACAACATGAGTTCATAAAAATAGTAGTGTGGAGATTATTCAGATTGCCTTCTTTTTACAATGCAATTTGCAACTTAAAATATAGGGACAAATATGTAATTAGGTAAATGTACATAAAACACACATTAGTGAGCAAAAGGTATAGAAATACATTAGGAGAAATTAATAGCAAAAATGTATGTATTGGGGAAGTACAAACAAAAATGTGCTATTTAGGCTTTTGTGTACAAAAACACTTGTGTTAATAGAAATGCACATTAATGCATGTTTTAAATGCAAATACATGAGACCATTAAAAAATGAAATCTGACCAGAGTTGGACGTAAGAGATTTCTCTATCCCTCCTTGGTGATAGATGTGTGGGGTAGTTAAGAAAAAGCCAAAGGTCCACTGTATGGAGAACATAGAAGGAAAATGATTGGAGAAAATGAAGCAGGTAAGGAGAAGACTTGGGAGGGAGAAATGAGAACAGTCTTAGATACAATAAGTTTGGGATCATCATGAAAAGTACTGAAGTTGCAATTCCAGATGGACAGCTGGAGACATGGGACCAAGGGAAAGAAGACAGCCCTGTTTTAAAGGTAAAGCTGTATGTGAAAGCCACAGGATTTCATGGAGTCATCCACAGCCACTGCATAGTGGGAAGTCACATAGCCTCCAAGCTCATCTTTTGCAGATCTGATCACAATTGACAGGAGCTACACAAACACTGGATGTACAAGCTGGGTTTCAAAGAGGCAGAGGAACTAGAGATCAAATTGCCAACATTCGCTGGATCATGGAGAAAGCACGAGAATTCCAGAAAAACATCTACTTCTGCTTCATTGACTATGCAAAAGCCTTCAATTGTGTGGATCACAACAAACTGTGGCAAATTCTTAAAGAGATGGGGGTACCAGACCACCTTACCTGTCTCCTAAGAAATCTGTATGCAGGCCAAAAAGCAACAGTTAGAACCAGTCATGGAACAACCAATTGGTTCAAAATAGGGAAAGGAGTATGACAAGGCTGTATACTGTCACCCTGCTTATTTAACTTATATGCAGAGTACATCATGAGAAATGCCAGGCTGGAAGAATCACAAGCCGGAATTAAGATTGCAGGGAGAAACATCAACAACCTCAGATATGCAGACGATACCACCCAAATGGAAGAAAGTGAAGAAGAACTAAAGAGCCTCTTGATGAGAGTGAAAGAGGAGAGTGCAAAAGCTGGCTTGAAACTCAACATTAAAAAAACTAAGATCTTGACCCATCAATTCCTGGCAAATAGAAGGGGTAGAAATGGAAGCAGTAACAGACTTTATTTATTTGGGCTCCAGCATCACCTCAGACGGAGACTGCAGCCATGAAATTAAAAGACGCTTGCTCCTTGGGAGGAAAGCTATGGCAAACCTAGACAGCATATTAAAAAGCAGAGACATCACTTTGCCGACAAAGATCCACATAATCAAAGCTATGGTTTTTCCAGTAGTAATGTATGGCTGTGGGAGCTGGACCATAAAGAAGGCTGAGCATCGAAGAATTGATGCCTTTGAACTGTGGTGCTGGAGAAGACTCTTAAGAGTCCCCTGGACTGCTAGGAGGTCAAACCAGTCAGTCTTAAAGGAAATCAACCCTGACTGCTCATTGGAAGGATTGATAATGAAGCTCAAGCTCAGATACTTTGGTCACCTAATGCAAAGAGAGGACTCTTTGGAAAAGACCCTGATGCTGGGAAAGATTGAAGGCAAAAGGAGAAGGGGCCGGCAAAGGATGAGATGGCTAGATAGCATTACTGAAGCAATGAGCATGAAACTGAGCAAACTCAGGGAGGCAGTGAAGGACAGGAAGGCCTGGCATAATATGGTTCGTGGGGTCACAAAGAGTCAGACACAACTTAACAACTGAACAACAACACAAACATTGGGCTGAAGTCCTAAAGTAGGCTTCCCTTAGTTGGAAAGCATGAAAAAATATACCCACCCACCATCTCAGCCTGCTTATTTTGCACATCATGTCACCTACTGTTCCTCATAGTCCACCTACACCCCCCACGTGTAAGCACAACCCCAACCCTCAAAAGATTGACCAAACCTTGTGTAAGAGAACAGTGTAGGGTTAGGAACAAATTCCCAAGCTACCTCACTAGAGGGATTCCTACAGGTGGTGGTGAATAGAATGGTACAGTTGTAAGCCAGTGTGATGAGACAAGGGAAGGAGTTGATGCCGAAATTTAAATCTGCATATTGCCTTCTCTTCATCAGGTGTAATAATTTACCCGTGCTGAAAGTAATATACAATGCAAAGAATTTCTTCATTTTGAGTTTCCATTTCAAAAAGGCTGAGTCTTTAGAAAGCTACTCATTATGCCTAAGGCCCATTGAAATTGCATTTGTGACTTCAAAATGGATTTTTTTAAAAGTAGCACAGTGGATTGACAAGAAAGCAGCTGCACTGCAACAAATGAGAGTGAAAATTAATAAGAGACCAAGGCAAAAGAAAGACTATTGGTTTTGCACAACCACAGCAAATTGGCTGGATTTAGAAGAGCACACTTTGATCTTTCCTAGACTAATTACTGCTCCATGTTTGAAGGCTTTGTGCATTCATTGCCCTTCATAGAAAAATGAAACTACTCTAAAGCATGGCTGCAATAGAAATGAAAGGGTGACATCCAGCAAATAAAATGTGGCAGAGGTCACCCAGCACAATAACTGTATAATGCAATTTTAAAATACCCATTATATGCAAACAATGACATATTTACAGCACTTTTCAATAGTGAATTGCTGTTAAATGGTATGAGAGTGTTCCAAAGTAATCAAAAAGAAATTTCAGGTAAGACTACTGAAGAAAGAATTACAAGCCAAATATTGAGAAGATAATATTCATAAGACGATTTGTTAATAGTATCATGTTGACCCAGTTCTTGTGTGATTTTTGTAATGTGAAATGCTTTTATTCAAAAACTAAGAAAAACAGTTTCCCATTTCAGCACTGAGCAGACTCAGACCTATTTTGCTGCAGCAAGTTTACAGAGTAGATACTTGACATACAGAAGGACCCTCTCCTCTACCCATTCACCGGTTTCACTGATTGCTTGAGATTTGCATCCCGGCACATGTGTTCATAAAATACGGAACATATCAAGGTGCTTTTTACTAGCTATTCATTGGGCCACTGCTATTTCTCATTCACCATACTTTAATGTCAAAAGAAATCTCAGGTAATTTTTTGGCTTGTTATATCTACCTTTTCAAGACAAACACAACACCTTAAACAGAAATCCCACTTTTCAACAAACTTAAAAACTAATCAGTTATCATATCCATGCATAGCGCATAACATCCAACATATATATGTCATGCTTCTTTTACTGGACATACTCCAGTAAAAACCTATTTCCAATTTTTGCAATGAAATTCATTTGAAACTGTCTGAGTTTACTGATGAATGCCAAGATTGATCAAATTTTAGTCAATTGTTGCAACACATATAGAGTATGAAATAGCCTGATACATTTGGTCCCCAAAAATAAGAGAGAAATAACAGATAAATGTATGTATTTGTATTGAATAAAAATTAAGATGTGAAAAAGAGTAATAATTATAATTATTGCAGAGAAATATGAATTGATGGGACTGAATATTAACAGCCTACTTACAGATTTTTGAGGCTAATTGTGCTATATTATTCTGAGAGGGGAAAATAATATTAGAGGTAGCCCTTCAATTTTATCTTGTCCATAAAACTTTAAATGGTCCTTTTTTTGTTCTGTACTTTTGAATATTTATATCACGGGTTAGATTATATCTAAATTACATTATGTTTGATCAACTCATTAAAAAAAACTTACCTGTTAAAAGAATTGATAGCTACAACTGCAATCCTTTAGTGCAGTGTTTCTCAAACTTGGCAACTTTAAGACATGTGGACTTCAATTCCATGGCTGGCTGGGGAATTCTGGGAGTTGAAGTCCACACATTTTAACGTTGCCAAGTTTGAGGAACACTGCTTTAGTGCATCCTCCAAATTCCCAAACTCTTGAAATCTCATAATTCAGGCACAGTGATTTTAAATATTTCTCATCCAGAAGATTATGCTTTAGAAATTCCCTGATGCAATATTTGGGGTTGATCTGCCAAGAGTTTGCAGTAGTTCTGCGCATTTCATTGATGTGTGGTACTCATAAAGCTTTCACAGTTTGTGTGCAAAAACTTGCCACAATTTTTTGGAAGAGTGATAGGACTTTAAAAATATGGGGAAATGATGGGGACACTACTTCTTGATTTTCTGTTGTCTCATCATTTATGAAGATGCAGGAACCTTTCCAAGAAAAAAGTTGTGTTGAAAGGACTGCTGCATGTCAGGGGAGAGGCCAAATCTTCATGGTAGACTACATTCTTTCAAGAAGGGGATTTGAAAAATAAATGAAATAAATGAAGTGAAAGGCTTCAGTTCAAGGACCTGGAAGGTCTGTTGTCAGAGCAGATTAAAATAAACTAAATAGAGCCAGTTTGGCATAGTGGTTAAGGCATCAGGTTAGAAACTGGGAGACCATGAGTTCTAGTCCCGACTTAGGTACAAAGCCAGCTGGGTGACCTTGGGCCAGTCACTCTCTCTCAGCCCTAGGAAGGAGGCAATGGCGAACCACTGCTGAAAAACCTTGCCAAGAAAACTCCAGGGACTTGCATTTAATCAGGCTTATATTGCAATTTACCAAAACCAGGTAAAGATCATACTCAGTGTGCTAATTATCATCCAATCTCACTGATTAGTGTTGATACAAAGATCTTAACAGCAGTGCGAGCAAATAGATTATAGCAAGTGATATCGTTCGTTATTAAGAATGATCAAGCAGCCAAACTAGGCAGGCAGCAAACAATATTAGGTTAGTTGTAGATTTAATAGACTTGAATAAAAATGAAGACCAGTTTGTAATTTTATTGTTAGATGCTGAAAAAGATTTTGACAAAATATATAGACAGTACATGTTTGCTGCACTAAACAGGTTTGGATTTCCTTTGAAATTCATAAAATGGATCAAGATATCACCCACATCTAAAGTAAAGGTTAATGGTATGTTTTCTGCTCCTTTCCCATTATTTGGGAAATAATGGGAAAGGAGGAACTAGACAAGGATGTCCACTTTCACCCTTGCTTTTTGATATTTGTGTGGAACCCTTGGCTTGTGCTATTAGACAACTTAAGGAGAGTTATGGAGTAGTATATAATTCAACTGAACATAAACTGGTTTTGTTTGCAAATGACATTCTTTTGTTTATTTCTAACCCTCACATTACTATTCCAGTGTTGATGCAAGTGATAGATGCCGTTAGTAAAATAGCAGGATATTCTATTAACTGGTCCATATTGGAGTGGATGCCAGTATGTGAAAATTTGGTTACCACCTATTTAAGGAATATCAATTCTGTATTTGTACTGAATCCATTAAATATTTAGGTAAGTACATACCAAAAGATATAACTCAGTAACATGTAATATAAATAAAATATATAAAGAGGTTTCTTCAGATATGGATAGATGGGAGTCATTAAACCTCACCCTTTGGGGAAAGATGAATGCTTTCAAAATGAATATTATTCCCAGATTAATTTATATTCTAAGAGGAATTCCTGTTCAAATATCTGGAAAATATTTTCAGAAAATAAACTCTTTGTTTAGAAAAAATTTATGGGGTTCTTTGATTCTGAGAATATCTTCATAGAAAATGCAATTATCAATTAATGAGGGAGGATTCAGTTTTCTAAATCTGGAGCTATATCATCAAGCTTACCTATTGTCAAGTATTAAATACTGGAAGCCTACAATTGTTAAATTTCTGATTTGGGCAACTTTGGAATATATATAGCACCTTTGATTGGATGGACAGTATTAAGATCTAAATACAATACAGGTAGTCCTCACTTAATGACCATTTGTTCAGCAACCATTTGAATTTATGAGAGTGCTGAATAAAGGGACTTACGACCCATGCCTGAAGTTACAGCCATTGCAGCATTCCCACAGTCATGTGATCATAATCTGGGCCCTTGGCAATCAGTTTGCACTTACAACTGGTTGCCAAGCACCCCACGATCATGTGATCACCATTTGCAATCTTCCCTGCTGGCTTCCCCAGAAAGCCAATGAGGAAGCTGGCAAGGAAGGTCGCAAGCCACAGCCACCTGCCAAGAGGACTGCCTCTCATCTCTGGGGGCTGGCTGAAAGAGTTCTGTGCCAAAAACCAAGCAGGATTTTGACATGGGGTGAAAGCCCCCAGAGATTTTGGTATGGTGCTTTTTCAGCCAGCCCCCAGAGATGAGAGAGAGTCCTCTTGACTCTGGGGACTGGCTGAAAACACCCTGTGCCAAAATCCAAGCAGGATTTTCAGTCACAGAGGATTTTCAGCTCCAGAGTGGAAAGGCTTCAGAAGCCTCTCAACTCTGGGGCTGAAAATCCAAGCAGTTCTGAGGCCCTCATGCACCCAACCCACACTACACCCCTGCGCATCTTTCCCCATCTGGCAGCACCTGGGGCTTGCAACTTCCTGCCGGCTTCCCCACTGACTTGATTGTGGGAAGCCAGCAGGAACTTGCCTCGCCTAACAACCCACAATTCTCACTTAACAATGGCAGCCAGGAGTGCTGGGATTGCGGTCGCTAAGTGAGGTGGTCATGGGATGATTTGCCTAACAATCGCATTGCTTAGTGACCTAAATTCTGGTCCCAATTGTGGTTGTTAAGCGAGGACCACCTGTAGAACTCTAGTATCTCTGGAAACAATTATGTCAGTCAGAAAGCTATGGAATGGAATGTCTGATAAAAAAAGATTTGATCCTTTTTCACATGCTAAATTAACTTTATGGGGAAACCCAACATTAGAAATTGGGGAAAAGATGGTGATATGAAAAAAATTGGATGGAAGCAGGAATACTGACTTTGGACCAATTGACAGATGATAAAGATGAATTTTTAACATATGTAGTGTTAAGAGATAAATATTATCTATCAGATATAACCCAATGGCTATATTTGCAGCTATAGCATTTGTTAACAACATTGTTTGGACCAGCAGCATTTTCAGGTTCTGAGACACCTGAGAAACTAGAACAACTTATTAAATCCTTTAAAACTAAAAAAAAAAAAAAAAAAACCCTACTATTCGTTTTTATAGATATTTGTTATCAATAAATCATTTTGATATGCAGATGCTAAGAGATGAGTGAAATAAAGAATTAGAGGTTCCTATATTGTCTAGACAGTGGGAGAGTGTCTTAACTTCTATAGCAAGAGTGTCAATGGACCTTATGGATGACTTAGACAACACAAAATAATATTTAGAATTTATTGGACTCCATTACATTTGTATAAAAAAGGATTATCTAAGACAGCATTTTGTTGGAGCTGCAATAAGGACAATTCTTCTTTAAAACACATGTTTTTACAATATCCTATACTTACTAAGTGTTGGGAAAAAGTAGTGGACTATATAAATGTGACTGTGCAACAAAAGCTAAAATTTTCAGAGGATAATATTCTCTTGAATTACATACCTAGTACATGGAATTTGACAATTGGACAACGTAAATAGATTCTCTGTGCCTTTATTATGGCTAAAAGACTGATATTGCAGCATTGGAAAGATAAATGTATGGCCCCATTTACTCAATGGATTGAAGACCTGAACACTTGCCACCTATGAGCAGATTGCCTATAGATGTAGACTTTGTATGGACAAGTATAATGAAATATGGAACTCATTTATACAAAACACAATAGGTTAAAAAAAAAGCATGACAGTTATACAGGTAGTCCTCGACTTACAACATTCATTTAATGACCATTCAAAGTTACAACAGTGCCGGAAAAAGTGACTTACAACCGGTCCTTGCACTTATGACCATCGCAGCATCCTCATGGTCACATGATCAAAATTTGGGCGCCTCATAACTGGCATGTATTTACAACAGTTGCAGCATCCCATTGTTACGGGTGGGAGCAATGCAACATTTATAGATGACGAGACTCTCACTGGGTCATTCAGAGAGGAGCTTTATTTGGGCAAAGGTTCAGTTAGGACTCACAGGTCCCTGCAAAGAACTGAACCCCGAAAAGGAGTTCAGCAAGCCTTTTTATCATTACAAGAGCCGTTTCTCCCCAATCCCCCCCTCAGTGCCCTCCCCATGCCTTCCGTACTCCAAATTTGGTCAATTGCTGGTAGCTAAACCACAAGTCCTTGTCTTCACCGGTCGTACCTTGTTTTGGGTACATTTCGGCCTTGCTGTCTAAAGCATTGCTATCTGAGGAGGGAGGGAGATAAGAGCACTCAGCATCAGCAGAAAGGAAAGTTACAGAGAGTTACATTTAAAATGTAAAACTTCACAAAATACCAGTTTCATACAAAATATAGGATATAACAAAAGACTTCTTCTCATATTTGCTTCCGAGACTTATCACTGCAAAGCCTCTAGCTAAAAAAACACTTCCAGAGAAGAGGTTCACTACTTGGTTACTAGTGAGGACTACATAACCCAAAAATGTAGGATAGGACTACATAACCCAAAAATGTAGGATAAAGATCAGAATGAAGTTACAAATAATTTTCCATTTGTATCCTGCCACCTCATTATGGTCATGTGATCACCATTTGTGACCTTCCCAGGGGGCTTCCAACAAGCAAAGTCAATGGGGGAAGCCAGATTCTTTAATGACTACGTGATTTGCTTAATGATTGCAATGATTCGCTTCATGACCACGGCAAAAAAATTGTAAAATTGGGCGCAACTCACTTAATGTCAGGCTCAGCCCAAGAACAACAGGGGAACAGTCCAGCTGAGTTCAGTTCCTTTATTGCTTACACCATATAGAAAAAATCTTGCCAGATTAGATCTGTACTACTGCAACTAGTGGATATATCCTGGGAGATTCTAGGGAGTGGCTATTCTAAGCCTCTTACACTTCCCATGCTCCTTCTCTGGACTGTGTGGTCTCTTGTCTCTCTGCCCTTCCTGGAATGTGCACCCTCCTTCCTGAGAAACCTGCTGTCTTCTGCAATCCACCACACTTAACATCCGCATCACTTAGCAACAGACGTTCTAAGTCGAGGACTACCTGTATAAGTGTATTAGAAATAAATGTATATATACTTGCATAACATTTGCATTAGATAACTATATAGAATTGTAACTGTTTACTATGACATATTACAGTCTATATTTTAAATTTTTATTTTTTTTCTGTTGTATGTTTTCACTTATTTTTTTAAGCACCTGTTATGTATTTTTTTTTACAATGTATGTATCTTGGTGTTTTACTCCTTTTTTGTTTTTCTCTTTTTCTGTTACTATTTTAAAAGCAATAAATTAAAAAGAAAAAAGAAAACTGCAGGGACTTGTCCATGCAGTTGCAGGAATCACACTGACTCGAAAGCACCAATATATATATATATTGGTATGTATGTATGTATGTATGTATGTATGTGTGTGTGTGTGTGTGCGTGTATGAATGTGTGTGTGTGTGTTTGCATACACACATATACATTCATACATACATACAAATAAGTAAGAGACCTTTCTAATAATCCTAAATCAAACCAAAATGCATCCTCCAATTTCCAAAAAGTTTTCCTTCTTGGCAAAAGAAGCTTCTGTTTTTCTACCTCATTCTCAAAGAACTTTAGAATCGGTTTAAAACTGATTTTTGTGGTATAGTTGTATTGAGACTGCTGCAAGGTGAGATTGGTTCTGATGTTACTTTTTTCTGTCACATATGTCTCCATCACTCTGTAGCCTCCTTTGCTGTCTTTGCCTCTTGGTCTGAAAAAAAAGTTCTATAGGAATCTATCTATCTATCTATCTATCTATCTATCTATCTATCTATCTATCTATCTATCTATCCATCCATCCATCCTATATTTCCTTGAGATTCTTTGGCAGAGAAATAAAGTTAGGATGCCTTGTCTCAACTGAATGAACTTTGATACTTAAGTGCTATAGCCAGATTCTCAAAGTAGATGAGATAGGTAATAAATTAAGGATGTCTCCATTCTCTGTACAAATGAAATGTGAATATTTTTTGTTTGCTCTCTCATACACAGCATGTTAAGCTCAGATTTTATTTAAGCAGGAGGCAGGGAAGGCTGTTTTATGTACTGTTTTGAGTATCTAACATGTTATTAATTAATTTATTAATTAATTAATTTTATTTATTGATCAATTTTTCATCGCTGCTCATCTCACAAAAGAGCTCTGAGCAGCATACAACAATCCAATAAAACAACACATATATAAAACAATCAGTATAAAAATATAAGAATCAATATTAAAATATAAATAAAGACACAGGGAAAATGAGAATAGCCATCTTAGCAATGGAGCCATCTAAGCACGTCTCCCATTCCCTGGGAGCCCCAGGCCTGATGACATAACGAGGTCTTGAGGGAATTCCTGAGCATCAAAGGGGATGGAGCTAATCTAATTTTGGGGGGAAGAATGTTCCATAAGGCGGGCACCATGGCAGAGAAGGCCCGTCACCTGGGAACCGCCAAATGTACATCTTTAGCTGATGGTACCCGCAACATGCCTTCTCTGCCAGATCTAATTGGGTGGGCTGATATAACTGGGGAGAGGCAGTCCCTCAGATAATCTGGTCCCATCCTCCATTTTATACAGCATCTCTACCAGCAGTTGAAGGAATGTGTTAATCTGGACAGATTTTCTCAGATGGATCTTGAATAAGTGATTCATGCAGCCAAACATCACCATCATGACTGGTCAAAAGAAGAAACTGCAAATATTCCAGTGTGTCTTCTCTAGCAAATGATAGTCACGTGAAATTATAGGTTGTAATAAAATGTATTCAACATGCATTCTTGTGAAGTATCTATTCAACTGGACATTGAAACTGCAAATGTGTTCTGTGCATTTAAAAGAACTACATAATACTCTTACCAATAAAGAGAAAATATCTACATGTTGTTAAGTAAAGTACTATGCTGGTATTTATTTTGGCATAAGTGCATAGGTCAAGAAGTTGATATTTATGAAAAATGTAAAATGTGAAGCAGCCTTAAGAATTCAAGGACACTGAATATGTCTGTGTATTCTTCCTGGACTGTATGATTGCATGCAGTTTTGATCCATTAGGATTAACTATTTAATGTAATAATAGAATTTAGGTTAAATTTAAGGTGTTGATTCTATTTTTGTTGGGTTTCTGAGATTTCCCCTACAGCAGCAGGGCTGAGCCTATAGAGTGAAAGGCTGGAGGTCTCAAACTTCTCTCTCAGAAGCCCTTTGGAACCACACACATTCTTTCTGTCTCCTGCCTTGGTCCAGGGGTATGCTTTTTCCTGGTATCTGGCCCCCTAACCCTGGAATGTGACAAGAGCTTGGGGCCCTACAGTCTATAAACCTTAACGGAAAATAAAAGGAAAAAAAATTAAAAAGATTAAAGGGAAATTAACTCTGTAACCCTACGTATTATGGTATGTGACTAGGTAAAAGTTAGCCCCATTAGTAGACCAGACCAAGAAATCAATTTCCACAAGAAGGCTAAAATTAATTTCATTGAGATTGGCTGTAATAACAGAATCTTGCAAGTCTGTTTGTGTTGTACTTCCTTCTTATATTTCAGTGAATTGGGGAGGGGCCTGCCTCGGCTGCTTCCTGACATTATCTCGATATTCTGGTCTTGAAACTCGTTTTACCCCTTGTTGCCTGGCAATGGAGTTTGCCTGTCTCTGTCAAGATCATCTTCCTTATTCTCTACAGTAAATCACCCCCCCCACCCCCCACCCCAACTTTTGGGAGATAGATCAATCTCATAAGGTATAAATAGAACCAAAGGGTTTAAAAAAAAAAAAAGGAAAAGAGGAAAGCTAAACAATTCTTTTTTCACCTTGAGTTATCATATGCAAGACATTTAGCAGTGGAGGAGATAAAAATACTGTGCTGCTCAAAACCCAGACAGCCACTGAAAAGAACCTTCATAAGAAAAATATACAGGATACTAAGGTTCTGAGCAGATTGCAGGATGATAGTTCTGGTACTTACAGTAGATATGAGTATTAGACATGGATTCCACATCTGAGGTGACTAAATGTGGAATGAAGCTCAGATGCATCTGCTGCCAGTGAATGTGGGAAAAAGTTTCCTGCACACCATTTTTGGGGGGGGGAAAGTTCCTAATTCACAACCTTGGTTCAATGTGATTCTTCCATTGTACGCCTTACTTCTGTATGCCTAGTCATGGGATTCTCTGAATCTGGGAAGGGAATAAATAATTGCAAAATATTGAAGCTTCCTCCCTCTCTATCAGGCAAATATTGTAAGTAGGAACATCTCCCATGTCTCAGAAGGCAGTTAGGAAGAAGATCAAAAGCATCAAGGAAATCCTGAATTAACATACTTACAGAATCTGAGATTCTGTAACCTAGTCCCCTTTTCTTGCAATAAATCTAACTAATGTGACTAAATGACAATCTAGTTTTCTTAGTTATGAGCCACCATTAGAGACCTGACAGTTTATTTGGAACTCATCTTTAAAGAGATCACAAAATTTGGGGATTTTTAATTTAGAAAGATGGGATATCACACATCATAATACTACAACTGCATTTATCATTTGGACTTGGGTTTTGGCATGAATCAGTAATGGTCCAGAAATAAGGAGCAATGAAGATGTCATGATTCTTCATTCCTAAAAATATAAAAACTAGCTGCTAAAATAGATTACCCCTCTTGGTAGGAAACCTAAGTAGGAAATAAGTAAAGTGGACATGGTGATGGCTCAGTGAATTTACCCCTTGTCTGGAAATTAGGGAGATGATCTGCTTTGGATGAGGTTTCATATCTTCTGAAGGAAGGAGCATGTGTAATATGAAAGTGTTGCAAAAACCTTTATTATTGATGGAGGCACAAATACCTTCCATGAAAAGAAGTGCCTTTCCCAACTTTTTCCTGATGTAGGAAATATTTTTAACAGATTTCCCACTAACTGATCATCAGTTGTGGTTTGGCTAAGAGTCTAGTTTAGGAAACAGGTTTACTCAACAATAGACACTCACGCACACAAATAAGCATACAGGTCATTTATAAAAATGATATTGATCAAAAGTGTAGAAGCACTTATACCAAGATCTTATGTTCCAGGATGGATGATATTTACATTTCCTTGTTACAAATAGTTACAAAGGACATACATGCCTTATGAAGGTGTCTGTTTATTATACTTCTTTTATGCTACTTCAGAAAAAATGAATCTAAATAGCATACAAAAGTGATATACAATAAATAAGTATACAAAAACAGTAGTAGCATTAACAGCACCCTTATACATCCCAGGTACATACACCCTCCATATCTCAGTCCCCAAATGCCACATTTTCACTGATCATCTAAATATTAGCAACAAAGGTGCTAAGAGGGGGAAGAAGGGTCATACTAGAAAGAGCTCACAGGAAAGCTGACTTCCAAATGAGTGAACATGATGAGGGTTTCTCTTTCACACTGCCTCAAAAAAGGCAACCAAGAGCCCATTGGAGAGACTGTAAGTTGTGCATTGCAGACTAAAAGAGTCGGAGAGTTGTGATCCAGGTTAGCAAAGGAAAGAGAAGGTAAAAGAAGCTGCTTTAGGGTGCTAAGGAGGGAGAGAGATGAACAACCTTCCATGCAGATGGAAGAAGCATCTGTGCTTATAAAAGAGAGGTAAGCAGTGGTAGATCTGGAACAGCCACATCCTTGTCTTGTGCTTCTCCATTCTAGGCATCATGGTAGGTTCTGGTGCTGAGCCTGTGTACCCATTCCAGGCAGCCTGATCACTGTGCTTCTACTTTTTCCAAAAGGACAATGCCATATGAGAGGAAACCAGAATACTTGGGTTGACTTGACTATACAAGGACCCAGCATGATACCCCAACAGGAAGGAGCCCAGGATCAACCACCCTTAGGAGAAGGGGAAGATGAAACTAGTAAGAGTCCCTAGTTTCTGGATGGGTCACCCTGGGCAACACTCAGAAGCAGGTTAGATTTATTGCAGGAACTGCTGTTGAGAGCACAAAGGTCAATGGAGGAAATCCATACTTAGGGAGCACATTCTGCTAGTGATAGAGCTTTGTGTGTGCAGACCTGGTTTGCTCATGTGCGGCTGGATCACTACCAACAGCTATCTTGTCCAGGAAGAGTGGGAGACTTGCCAGAGCATACTCTGCCATAGAAGGAAAGGTCACACATTTATTATTATAGGGGATTAGGGTAATTTTACAGATCCCTGGATCCAAATGAAAATAGCTCCAAAGGGAAAGCAGATGTAAACCTAATCACAAGAAACTAAAGGTTGAATAGAAGCAAAAGGTAGAGATAGCACTAAATACAGATCCTAGTGAAGACAGAAGTCTTTAAGCTGTGCTAAACGGCCAAAGGCAAAACAGTGTCACAGATCTGTATCAAATTAACCAGAAACAGGTCACCCTGTCTCATAAGGACAGACCAGCCCTGAGGCAAATGAACAAATATAATCATGCTCATCAAAAATGGGATCATTACTTGGATCTCTAAGGCCAGCTATAGCTGTTCCTGGACAGGATCCAAGTTAACCTGACTGTGATAATGTCTGCATTGGTAACATATTATATGTGTGTAATTACCTTGATTTACAGTTAGTAGGCCTATTCAAATCCACAATTAGTATAAAATGCTGAAGCTGGGTTGCTAAAGAGATAACCTACTGGGAACATACTACTTCTATTCCAAAGTCAGTTACTGGATCCCAGTTTGCTACTGAGCTAAATTCACAGTATTTAAAATAAAGTACAAGTTTTAATTGTGTAAGGTGCCCAGAGTCACATACAAGTGAGATGGACCGCTATATAAATCCACTAAATAAATAAACAAATAAATAAATGGCTTTGATTGTGATTATGTGCCATTAAGTCAATGTCAACTCTTAGCAACCACACAGTAGACATTCTCCAGAATGATCGATGTATATGGCTTTAGTTCTAGCCATGGCCAAGCACCTTCTTCCTTAAGAGAGTGCCACATTTGCCAGGAATTCACTATCTTGTGACCCCTGAGAGGGAATTCTCTCTTGAAAACAAGTGTCCATTGTTGAAAACAAGTGTCAATTGGAGGGGAGAAGAAGGTCGCTAGAACAGCCTGTAGAGAAAGCAATTCCATTAGATTTACTGCAGAAAATGTTTAATCAACTTGGCAACAAACTGACTGACTCGCTTAAGCCTAAATTTACAACATTTGAAAAAAAATAGATGAAAGACTTAAAAAGATGGAAAATTCTGTAAAACAAATGACTGGAGATATCAAACAAGTCAATGATAAAGTGGAAATTTTGGAGAATAAAACAGAAGTTATAGATAGTGAGTTGGAGAGACAGCTAGATAATTTGGCTCTGTTGGAATTGAGAGAGAAAAAAATTGTCTGAGATTTAGAGCTACTCCAGAGAATTCTGATGAATATATTAAAGAAAGAATTATTCAAGCTTTGACAACTTTTTTGGTTTGGGAACAGAAAGACACAGAGGCAGAAATAACTTATAGAATAAACTCAAGATTTGCGAGAACAAGAAATGTTCCAAGGGATGTCTTGGTACATATTGTGAGGAAGAAGACAAAGAAGCAAATTCTCCAATAACATTTAATACAAGATTGAAGATTGATAATGCAGATATAATTGTCCTAAAAGAAATCCCTATCAGATTTCTATGTAAGAGAAAAGAATACTTCTTTTTGACTGAAAAATTAAAGCAGAAAAAGATTCCATTTCGCTGGGACAAATTAAAAGGTGTAATTTTTACTTTTAAACAGCAGAGATTTCGACTGAATTCTGTTCAAAAAGTGAGAGAATTTTTAGAAAAATTTAAAGAAAAATTGGAAGAGGTCCAAATGGAGATTACAGAGGAGACTATACAAAAATCACAAGAGATGCAAAAGGAATCTGAACAAGATGGTTCTGAATTAGGTGCTACTAAGTATTGACTTTTCTAAATTTTTGGCTTATGGATTACAAATGTCTAACATGGAATATAAATGGAGCAAATGCTCCTCAAAAGAGAAAAAAAATCATTACTTAAAAAAATTAAAACAAGACATAATTTCTCTACAAGAGACTATTAGGAAAAAGGATACAAAATATGTGTTTTGCAAACATTTGGGTAGAGAATTTATTTCAGCAGTAACCAAAAAAAGAAATGGAATTGTTTTGTATAGTAATCCCCAACTAAAACCAGACCTTGTATTGACTGATGCACATGATAGATTTGTCCGGGTGGAAGTTGACCTGCATGGGGTTAAGACTATGTATTGGGCATTTATGCCCCAAATGAGGATAAAGTGACTTTTTAGAAATGACGTAAGGGGAGATTAATAGGTTTTTCTTATGAAAATTTGTGTTTGATGGGGGAATGGGGTGATTTCCCCACAACTGGATAGAACATCAGAGAAAAATATTAAAATCAGCCAAGGTAAATTACCAAAAGTTTTTTTTTTTAAATTTGATGGACAATCTAGGGCTAGCGGATGCATGGAGACTGAAATATGGTAATTCTAGAGAGTACACCTATTTTTCAGAAAGACATAGATTCTTCTCAAGAATAGATATGATTTGGATTTCAAAGAACCTGGCTGCTAAGATTTTTAAAGTAGAGATTTTACCAAAAATGTTTACTT
The DNA here is from genome assembly GCA_030867105.1 of Liasis olivaceus. Classification (NCBI taxonomy): domain Eukaryota; kingdom Metazoa; phylum Chordata; class Lepidosauria; order Squamata; family Pythonidae; genus Liasis; species Liasis olivaceus. The sequence goes on from CM061349.1 coordinate 50,538,310, forward strand.
ATCATAATCCTATGAGTTTGGTTTATAAAACGAAATCTGGTTCTTTTAGATGGAGATTAAATGAAACATTGTTACAGAAAGAAGCAATAATGGAGGATTATAAAAAGAAAATAATAATTTTTAAAAATAATTTAAATGAAGGCACTGATTTAAGAATGATTTGGGATGTAGATAAAGCTTTTATTAAAGGTTATTTTATATAACATAATACTGTACTGAAAAAGAAGGGCCAAGAGAAAATATAGACTATTTTGGATGAGATAAAAAGAAAAGAAGAATTAAAGAAATCCCCAGAGAAGGTAAGTATTTCTCATCAAATTAAACTTTTACAACAACAGTTATCAATGTTAACAGTAAGAGAAATGGAAATAAAAATGAACTATATAAAGCAAAAAAAAAAAACTTTGGAATTTGCAAATAAACCAGGAAAATGGCTAGTGTACAAATTAAGAGAAGAAAAAGAACAAAAAATAATATTGAAACTTCAAGAGGGAGATACAGTATTAATTGATAATGTGGCTATACAAAAACCATTTCATCGGTACTATTCAAATTTGTATAAAGGACAAATTTGTATAAAGGACAGGGGTTCTCAAAGTACGGCCCGCGGGCTGAATATGGCCCACCAGGGTGATTTATCTGGCCCACCCGCCTGATTGGCCGCTGCTGCTGTCTGTCAGAAGCGGAAGTGTCGGGGCTGTGTCGGGAGCTGCCGGCGATGCACGAGGAGGGAGATCGCAGAGCTGGACTATTCTACATGACAGGTATGCCGGGTCCGGCGGCTCTCCTCCTCTCCTCATACTCCGTGGGAGGGACACTCTGTGCAGGGTGATTGGTGGGGTCCAGGGCACCCTATTACTTTCTCCATTTGGGCTGTGTGGATGCCCCTCAAGTAGGAGAATGGCCACTGGCACTGACCAATAATGTGGGGGGCAGGGGGCGGGGGGGATGGGATGGGGGGAGGATAACATTTACTGACACTGACCACCAATGTGGGGGGGTGGGGGGATAACATTCACTGACATTGACGACCCCCCCATTGGTTTTTAGTGACAGTGAATGTCATCCCCCCATCCTCCCCCCTGCATTGGTGGTCAGTGACAGTGAATGTTAACCCCCAGCACCTGTGTGCAATGACACCTGTGCTGGGGGTTGTGAATGCATCCACTGACATCATGCTGGGATTTTTTGTGTTCCTTGACACCTGTGCTAGGGGTTGTTACTGTGTGCACTGACATCAATGCTGGGGGTTACTATTGTGTGCAGTGACACTTGTGTTTTGAATCCCTAGGAAACAATTATGTCAAGAAAAAGAAAAATTGACTCCAAGTGCAGGATATTTAAAGAACAGTGGACTTACAATTACTTTTTCATGCAGTACAAGGAAAGAGCTGTTTGTCTGATATGCCATGTCTGTGTTCAAGGAACACAATTTGCATCGACACTATGTAATGCAACATAAATATGATTGTTTGGTCGGGCAAGTGAGAAAAGACAAAGTATTAAAACTGAAAAATGGATTGATAACTCAGCAAAATACTTTTGTGAAGGAGAAGCAGCTAAATATTTCATCACTGCGAGCAAGTTTTTAAGTTGCCAAGCTAATAGCGTGCACTGGCAGACCATTTGTAGAGGGAGAATTTGTAAAAGAATGCCTTCTTTCTGTTGCCAGAGAGATGTGTCCAGAGAAGACTGATTTATTTAGTACAGTGAGTCTTTCAGGACCTACAATTACATGAAGGATTGAAGAAATGGGGGACAAGTTGCATCAGCATTTGCAAAACTCCTCAAAAAAACTTTGCTATTTTTTGTTGGCACTCTACAAAAGCAATGATGTTCGTGATTCTGCACAACTTCTAATTTTCATTCGTGGGACAAATGATTCTTTCGAAGTCACAGAAGAGCTTGCTGCACTGAAAAGCATCAAAGGATCAACAACAGGAGAGGATATCTATGAAAAGGTTCACGAAACTATGAATGATTTGGAGCTGGACTGGGCTAAACTAGCCAGTGTGACAACTGATGGTGCTCCTAGCATGGTGGGGTCTATGAAAGGAGTGATTACACACATTAAACAAGAGATGGACAAACACAACCATTCGCGCCCAATAGCCATACACTGCCTCATCCACCAAGAAGCACTGTGTTGTAAATCTCTGAAGTGAGACTCTGTCATGAAAGTTGTGGTGTCTTGTGTTAACTTCATTAGAGCTCATGCACTGAACCACAGACAGTTTCAGGAGTTTCTGTCTAAGCTGAATATTGCCTGTGAAGATATTCTGTATCACACAGAAGTCCATTGGCTGAGTTGAGGGAGAGTTTTGAAACGTTTTTACGACTTACTTCCACAGGTTCTGCTTTTCTCCTTTCAAAAAACAAAGAAGTACCAGAACTCAAAGATGCAGAATGGAAATGGCACCTTGCCTTTCTAACAGATGTAACAGAGCTACTCAACAGTTTCAATTTGCAACTTCAAGGAAAAGGGAAGCTCATCTGTGATATGCATTCACACGTGAAAGCATTTCAAGTAAAATTGGACCTCCTCATTAAACAAGTGAAGGAGGAAAACTTCTGCCATCTCCCCACAACTCAAAACCTGTTGGCTGAAAAACCAGCAGTTGCATTCCCAAACAAAACATGTGTGGATTCACTGGAATTGTTGCAAAGGGAATTTCAGATTAGATTTAAAGAGCTTCATCTCCATGAACAGGACATACAGCTTTTCCGGAACCCATTTTCTGTTGACATTGAAATTGTTGATCCAATTTACCAAATGGAAGTGGCTGAGCTACAGAATTGTGACTCTCTGAAAGACGCATTCAAGTCAAGCAGCCTTACTAATTTCTATGCATCTCTCCCCTCTGAGACATATCTTAATCTCAGGAAGCATGCGCTCAAAATGGCAACCATCTTTGGAAGCACCTATGTCTGCGAACAGACTTTTTCCTGAATGAAACATCTGAAATCTCCAACCAGATCCAGACTAACTGATGCACACTTGCATCACTTGTTACGACTGGCAGTGACAAATATGGAATCGGACATTGACCATCTCATTAGCCAAAAGCAGGCCCACAGTTCCCATTGAAATACTAATACGTTTATGTTGGTTAAAATTGTTCTTTATTTTAATTATTGTATTGTTTTTTTCCTGGTTTTTTTTTTTGTACTACAAATAAAATATGTGCAGTGTGCATAGGAATTCGTTCATGTTTTTTTCAAACTATAGTCCGGCCCCCAACATTCTGAGGGACCGCGAACTGGCCCCCTGTTTAAAAAGTTTGAGGAACCTTGCTATAAATGCTTTGAGGATGAACTTTTACAATCTCTACAAAATACAATGAACTCTATTTTACAGACAGGAAAGATGCCAGAGAGTTGGAAAGAGACTAATATAGCATTAATACCTAAAGAGGGATAAGATTTGACTTTAACAATAAATTATAGACCAATATTGTTACTGAATAATGACTATAAGTTGTTTACAATGATCCTAGCTAATAGATTGAAAATAATTTTGCAAGAACTTATTCATATTGATTAATGTGGGTTTTTACCTAAAAGACAGTTAAAAGACAATGTCAGAACTGTGCTGGATATTCTAGAATATTTGGAACAGCATACTGAGAAACAGGTTGCATTGATTTTTCTAGATGCAGAGAAAGTTTTTGACAATTGGAACTGGACTTTCTTATTTAAGTTTTGGATGATATGAATTTTGGAAAGAATTTTATAAAATGGGTAAGGTCGATTTATACTTCACCAAAACCACAAATTATTGTTAACGGACATTTAACAAAACCAGGTGAGATACAAATAGCAACAAGACAGGGCTGCCCACTGTCTCATCTTCTGTTTATTTTGGTCCTTGAAATTTTGAATAGAGACATAAGACAGGATGAGAGCACTGTGGGAGTAAAGATTTTTTAAAAGGACTTATAAAGTAAGAGCCTTTGCAGATGACTTGGTGATGGTTTTGGAAGACCCTTTAAAGGGAATTGAAATACTAATGGGAAAACTAAAAGAATTTGGTGCATTAGCAGGTTTCAAGATTAACAAACAGAAGACAAAGATGTAAACAAAAAATATGAAGATAGAAGATTAAACAGAATTGATGAATAAAACAGGTTTTAAGATTGAGAAGAAAGTAAAATACTTGGGTATTTATTGTTGTGCAGAGCGCAGCAAAGCTCTCAAAAACTCTGCTCTCAGGAAAACCACATATCAGCATGAGAGCTTGTAAAATGCAATGTCCATATTTTGCTCTCCAAAGAAATTCTAGTCAGAAAACATATACTAACTGGTTTTTATTGATAAAAATGCAAAACTCCATAAAATACAAGTTGCATACAAAATATAGGAAATAACAAAACTTCTCATCTTAGCATCCAAGACTTATCCACAACAAAGTCTCTAGCTAAAAACTCTCAGAGAAGAGGTACACTACTTGGTTATTAGTTACAACTACATAACCTATAAAACTACATGATGGATAAAACTATACACGACTGACAGGCTAGGCATCTAGCCCTCCCATTATATTGCTAGCATGTACCCCCCCAGTGAATAACTAGCATGCACATGCCAATAGGTGGCGGTAAATAGCACAACACAGTCATAAGATGCTTTGTTTACATTAACTCATAAGCTAGTCAAAATAAGTTTGTTGTTGTACAGATAATGAGATGAAATTTCTTCCCATGAGAAAATCCTGACACCCCTCTCAGCTCGTTTTCAACACAACAACACATGTTACAGGGTAGTACAAGCAAATGATTACAATACAGAAACAATTTACTTTTGCTCTAATCCAAGGTTTGTTAACATTGCTTCATGTTGTACAATAGGCAATGGTTTGGTAAATACATCTGCAAGATTTGCTTCAGATACACAATATACAAGATCAATGAAATTTTCTAACATAGCTTGTCTCACATTTTTATACTTTACATCAACATACTTTGTACGAGCTCTTATGTTTTCTGTTTTAGCTAACCCTATACAGGCTTGAGAATCTTCATACACTGGGCAATGACACTTGAATGTTTAAATCAGTGAATAATTGATGAAACCATCTTAATTCACAGACTGCTTCTGACAAAGCTGCAAATTCTGCTTCTACAGTTGACAAGGCAATGGAGGTTTGCTTCTTTGCTTTCCATGCAGTTGTAGATTCACCAAATTTACAAACAAACCCAGTTATGGACTTTCTGTCACTTTCTTCTGCAAATGAACTGTCAACAAAAATTACAGGCTTTTCTGACCTACTAGTTGACATTTTAAGACAAAAGTCTATTGTACCTTTTAAATATCTCATTAATCTTTTCAATCCTTGCCAGTCATGTTCTGTAGGATTAGCCACTTTACGGCTCAAAATCCCAACAACATAGGATACATCAGGACGTGTCCATTGTGCTAGGTGCAGTACAGAACCTATCACAGAATGGTACACTGCAGGTGTTTCACACAACCCATGAGAAAATCCTGACATTTCTATGACAATTATGAATTGTATGTTATTTCAAAACAATAATGTTAAGACATGGAATGAAGTTTAAAAAGATATGTTAAGGTGGGAGAAAACACAGCTGTCATTGCTGGGGAGAATTTCTGTGATTAAGATGAATGTTTTGCCCAGAATATTATTTTTGTTTCAAATAATACCCATTTTGACAACTGGTATACCAGTTAAACAATAGCAGAAAGATATATCTAAATTTGTGTGACAGGAGGAAAATCCACAAGTTAAATCTAAGATGTTATGAGAAAGAGGAGGATTGGGGTTAAATATAAGAGGCAAAAGAAAGAGGAGGATTGGGGTTACCTGATTTGAAATTATATTTTGCAGCTTGCTGTTTAGTTTGGATGAAAGAGTGGGTGTTGCTGAGAAACAGAAGGCTTCTGGAGCTAGAAGGACATGACCTGAGATTTGGGTGGCATGGATATCTATGGTACCATAAAGTTAAGGCTAATGTAGATTTTAAAAATCATTTTGTTAGACGTGCCATACAGATATAAACCCAGATTGTGCCTGAAAATACCTTTGTGGCTCTCAGCACAAGAAGCAATTTATAGAAGAGAAATAATAAGTAAACATAAATGGTTAACTTATTGTGACATCTTAGAATTTTGTCAAGGAGAATGCAAAATGAAATCAAGAGAAGACCTGGCAGCAGAAGGATACACTTGTCAATGGTTTTCTAATATACAATTATTGGAAAGATTTAAAGTAGATAAAATAACTTTTTGTTTAGAGCATTGTAAGACTGAGTTTGAAATAGACCTGTGTACAAATGATGAACATGTTATTGCTAAAATGTATAAACTTCTACTGAGATTTGAAACAGAAGAAGAAGTGAAAGAATGTATGATAAAATGGGCTAAAATTTTTGGTTACAATATACAGTGGGAGAATATGTAGTTGAAAGAATTGAAATTTATATTATGTTATAATCTCAAAGAGAACTTTTATAAAATGGTATATCGGAAAAATTGTCTAGAATGTATAAAGGTACTTCAAATTTATGTTGGAAATGTAAACAAGAGGGGACATTTTACCATGCTTGATGGACATGCAAAAAAGCTAGAAATTTTTGGACTCAATCACATACATTAATTTAGAAGATTTTAAAGATTAATATACAATTGAAATCATTGATAAACAGCTGGAAAAAAGTTATGGAACTTTGTTTTTATATATGATAACTGCAGTGAGATTATTATACGCCCAAAGGTGGAAAGATTCAACACTACCCACAATGGAGGGCTGGATGGTGAAAATGATGGAACTTGCTGAGACGGCCAAGTTGACAGCTTAGATTAGAGAAAAGACATTATCTAAGTTTAATGCTGACTGGAAACCCCTTATAGACTTTTTGCGTGAAACAGAAAAAAATGAAATTATGATATATGGTTTTGATTATTAGAAAACAGTAGATTATAGAAAAAATGTAAGTCATGCTCTAACCATAGAATAAGAGGCTAATTTACATTTATACTATAGGTGCTGCAAAGAAAATCAGAAGCTACTTCTTTATATTTTCTTTCTTTCTTTCTTTCTTTCTTTCTTTCTTTCTTTCTTTCTTTCTTTCTTCACTTTTGGCTTTGTCTTTTTCTTCTCTCTTTTCTTCTTTCTTTTCTTTACTCTAAATATTCATTCATACTGTGAGTTACACAGTGACAATATTCATTCTTGTTAGTTTTTATCTTTAGATTTTTTTTAATAAAGTTATATAAAAAAGGAAAAGAAAACAAGTGTCCATAATGTGGAATTTCTTCTCTGTTCTTAGCCACGTAAGCAGCAACATAAGACAAATCTGTTCACCCAGACCTAAAATTAAATTTTGCTGCTGTGCTATTATTATTATCCTGCATTGTAAAATGTTTTATGATTTTAAACATATGGTATTTTAGTGATTTTAGTACAGTATATTTTTTAAATTATGAATAGTTTTTAATTATCTGTATCCTGCTTTAGGATTGTTTTAACAGTGGAATACTTTTCTATAAATAAATTTTATATTGCTTACACTATAAAACTTATAATTAAATAGTATTATAACAAGTTCTTAAAATAATCAAACAAATCTACAAGCAGCACTGTGCAAAAAGTAAATTCCTAACTTCTGCTTACATGAAATTTGTTCTTCCATTTTAGAATTACAAATTGGCTATTAAAAAAAACAAAGCAAAATCAATCTTAAATTAATACAGTAGCTTTACTGGGAAAACTGAAAGGTTGTATAATGTTATCATTCTATGCTAACAGATTATCACCTATTCCCATGGAATCACACAGTATATATCTTATTCTAAGCAAGCATATCTTTAGCTAAGACAAAGGCATATGTTGGGTGAACCTCTGGTAAAATGGGAACTCATATGAATGCTGGGTTAAAAAGCAACCACTGCAAATATATATATATATATATATATATATATATATATATATATAAAAGGTGTGAGTTACACAGTGACAATATAACATAATTGCTAGAACAACCAGGCTCTTACTAGAACACATGTATTTAACCTTGACATTATAAACTATTCAATTTCCAAATACAAAGCTGCAGAATTATGTTTGAATTTTCATTGTCAGAATATCTTAAACCTCTTCATTTCACAAGTGACAGTGGAAAACATCAAGCTGTGGTTCAAAGCCCTTTTACCATTAGCTCATTCATAGTCTGCTTAGCAAAAATCCAACATTTGTGATTTAAATTTCTTACACTGTGCATAATTGGCAATACACTTGAGCCTTCTGGCACTGCCTTGCATTTGTTCATCAGGCAATTAATTTAAATCACATTTAGGTATAGACTTTGAAAAAGAAATTGTTTTTCTTTACAAAAATTAATAATATATGCAAAAAGACTACTTTGGGAGGAAAAAAAGAACTGGATTAAAACAAATAAAAACATGAATGCTCTTTCTAAGTTATATGGTTCTTTCTGGATGAATGTATTATGCCACATATAATATCAAGAATCTCAAAACTCCATAGCTTTGTGACTGAATTACTTATGTGAATAAAATAAATGAAAAATCTATATATTGTAATAAGAATGAATGAATGAATTAATTAATTAATTAATTAATATGTACAGGTGAAACTCGAAAAATTAGAATATCGTGCAAATGTTCATTTATGTCAGTATGGCAACTCAAAAGGTGAAACCAATATATGAGATAGACGCATTACATGCAAAGCGAGATATGTCAAGCCTTACTTTGGTATAATTGTGATGATTATGGCGTACAGCTTATGAAAACCCCAAATTCACAATCTCAGAAAATTAGAATATTACATGACATCAGTAACACAAGGATTGGAAATAGAACAATATCGGACCTCTGCAAAGTATAAGCATGTATATGTACTCAGTACTTGGTTTGGGCCCCTTTTGCAGCAATGACTGCCGCAATGCGGCGTGGCATGGATGCTATCAGCCTGTGGCACTGCTGAGGTGTTATGGAAGACCAGGATGCTTCAATAGCGGCCTTCAGCTCTGCCGCATTGTTCGGTCTCATGTCCCTCATCTTTCTCTTGGCAATGCCCCATAGATTCTCTATGGGGTTCAGGTCAGGTGAGTTTGCTGGCCAATCAAGCACAGTAATCCCATGGTCACTGAACCAGGTTTTGGTACTTTTGGCAGTGTGGGCAGGTGCCAAGTCCTGCTGTAAAATGAAGTCAGCATCCCCATAAAGCTCGTCTGCGGAAGGAAGCATGAAGTGCTCCAAAATCTCCTGGTAGACGGCTGCGTTGACCCTGGACTTAATGAAGCACAGTGGACCAACACCAGCAGATGCCATGGCTCCCCAAATCAACACAGACTGTGGAAACTTCACACTGGACTTCAAGCATCGTGCACTGTGTGCCTCTCCATTCTTCCTCCAGACTCTGGGTCCTTGGTTCCCAAATGAGATGCAAAAGTTGCTCTCATCAGAAAAGAGGACTTTGGACCACTGGGCAACAGACCAGTTCTTTTTTCTGCAGCCCAGGTAAGACGCTTCTGATGTTGTTTGTTGTTCAGGAGTGGCTTGACAAGAGGAATACGACATTTGAAGCCCACGTCCAGGATCCGTCTGTATGTGGTGGCTCTTCATGCACTAACTCCAGCCTCAGTCCACTCCTTGTGAAAGTCCCCAACACTTTGGAATGGCCTTTTCCTGACAATCCTCTCCAGGCTGCGGTCATCCCTGCTGCTTGTGTGCCTTTTTCTACCACACTTTTCCCTTCCACATAACCTTCTATTGATGTGCTTTGATCCAGCACTTTGGGAACATCCAACTTCTTTTGCAATTACCTTTTGGGGCTTTCTCTCCTTATGGAGGGTGTCAATGATGGTTTTCTGCACAACTGTCAGGTCAGCAGTCTTTCCCATGCTTGTGATTCCTACTGAACCAGCCTGAGAGACCATTGAAAGGCTCAGGAACCCTTTACAGGTGTTATGGATTCATTAGCTGATTAGAGGGGGACACTTTGAGCCTAGAATATTGAACCTTTTCACACTATTCTAATTTTCTGAGATTGTGAATTTGGGGTTTCATAAGCTGTATGCCATAATCATCACAATTATACCAAAGTAAGGCTTGACATATCTCGCTTTGCATGTAATGCGTCTATCTCATATATTGGTTTCACCTTTTGAGTTGCCATACTGACATAAATGAACATTTGCACGATATTCTAATTTTTCGAGTTTCACCTGTATGTATGTGTGTGTGTGTGTGTGTGTGTGTGTGTGTGTGTGTGTATAAAAAAAAAAATTCCCCTCTCACCCCCATGGGTGGTATGTGTCTTCCTCAATCTCGGGTCCTCTACCAGAGGCCTGGGAGTTAGAGGGTTCTGCGCAGTATCTCAGCTGTTCCTAGCACTGCACTCTTCTGCACAGAGAGCTCGGATGTTGTTCCTGGGATCTGTTGGAGCCACTCTCCCAGCTTAGGAGTCATGGCCCCGAGTGCTCCTACCACCACTGGGACCACTTTGGCCTTTACTTTCCACATCCTCTCGATTTCCTCCTTCAGGCCCTGGTACTTCTCCAGCTTCTCATGCTCCTTCTTCCTGATGTTGCTGTCACTTGGCACTGCTACATCTATCACTACCACTGTCTTCTGGTCTTTGTCTACTACCACGATGTCTGGTTGATTGGCCAGTACCTGCCTGTCCGTCTGGAACTGGAAGTCCCACAGGATCTTAGCCCTGTTATTCTCCACGACCTTCTGTGGAATGTCCCATCTGGACTTGGGGGGGTCTAGCCCATACGCTGTGCAGATGTTCCTGTACACAATGCCAGCTACTTGGTTGTGCCGTTCAGTGTATGCTGTTCCTGCCTGCATCTTACACCCTGCCACTATGTGTTGGACTGTCTCTGAGGCCTCTTTGCACAATCTGCACCTCGGGTCCTGTCTAGTGTGGTAGACCCCTGCTTCTATGGATCTGGTGCTTAGTGCCTGTTCTTGTGCTGCTATGATCAGTGCCTCAGTGCTGTCTTTTAGTCCGGCCCTTTCCAGCCACTAATAGGATTTCCCAATGTCAGCCACCTCAGCTATCTGTCAATGGTACATCCCATGCAGGGGCTTGTCTTGCCATGGCACTTCCTCTGCTTGAACCTCCTGCCTTGTCTGCTGCTGCCTGAGGCATTCTCTCAGCAGCTCATCTTTGGGTGCCATCTTACTGATGTACTCCTGGATACTTCGGGTTTCGTCCAGGACAGTGGCTTTGACACTCATCAGACCCCGCCCGCCCTCTTTGCACCTGGTGTACAGTCTCTGGGTGTTGGACTTGGGGTGGAAACCTCCATACATTGTGAGGAGCTTCCGGGTCTTCACATCGGCAGCCTCCATGTCTTCCTTTGGCCAGCTCATTATACCAGCAGGGTATCTGATGACTGGCAGGGCATACATGTTGATGGCATGGATCTTGTTCTTCCCATTGAGCTGGCTCTTCAGGACCTGTCTTATCCTTTGGTGGTACTTGGATGCTGCTGTATTTCTTGCCTCCTTCTCATGGTTCCCGTGTGACTGTGGGACACCAAGGTATTTATAGCTGGTCTCTATGTCTGCTATGTGGCCCACTGGTAGTTCCACTCCATCAGTCTTAACTACCTTCCCTCTCTTTACTATCATCCTGCCACACTCCTCCAGTCCGAATGGCATCCCAATGTCCTCACTGTAGATCCGTGTCAGGTGGTTCAGTGAGTCGATGTCTTGTTCACTCTTAGCATATAGCTTGATGTCATCCATGTAGAGGAGGTGGCTGATCGTGATTCCACTCTTGAACTTGTACCCATATCCAGACCTTGTGATTATCTGGCTGAGGGGGTTTAAGCCTATGCAGAACAGCAGTGGGGACAGTGCATCACCTTGGTATATGCCGCACTTGATGGCCACTTGTGCGAGCTGTCTTGAGTTCACTTCCAGTGTTGTCTTCCACAGTCCCATTGAGTGCTTGAGGAAGGTCCTTAGTGTCCTGTTGACTTTGTATAGTGCCAGGCATTCACAGATCCATGTGTGCGGCATTGAGTCATAGGCTTTCCTGTAGTCAGTCCAGGCTGTGCTCAGATTGGTCTGCCTAGACCTTGAGTCTTGAGCGACTGCCCTATCTATGAGTAACTGGTGTTTTGAGCCTCTGGTGTTGTTCCCAATGCCCTTCTGAGCTGTGCTCATGTACTGGCCCATATGGTCTTGTAGCTTGGCAGCTAGGATGCCTGATAGAACTTTCCATGTTGTGGGGAGGCATGTTATTGGCCGGTAGTTGGATGGTGTTGTTCCTTTGTGAGGGTCTTTCATGATCAGCACTGTCCTTCCTTGTGTTAGCCAGTCTGGGTGGGAGCCTGCTGCTAGCAGTTGGTTCATCTGTGCTGCTAGGCGTTCATGCACTGCTGTTAGTTTCTTTAGCCAGTAGGTGTGGATCATGTCCGGGCCAGGTGCTGTCCAGCTTCTCATGTTCTTGACCCGCTGTTAGATGTCTGCTACTGTGATGGTGACTGGTTCCTGTTCTGGGAGATTGCTGTGGTCTGCTTTCAGGTCCTGCAGCCACTTTGCACTGGTGTTATGCATCTTCTCTTTCTCCCATATGTTCTTCCAGTACTGTTCAGTTTCCGCTGCTGGTGGCTCAGCTGTTACTCTGTGGTTGCACTGCAGTTGGGAGTACACTTTGGATGGTTCTTTGGAGAACAGGGCATTTATCTTCTTGGCCTCTGCTTCTCTAGTGTATCTCCTTAGCCTGGTAGCCAGTGCTGTGAGCCTTTGTTTAGCAGTCTCTAGGGCTTCAGATGGAGTCAGGCCCATGTATTTTTTCAGTAGCCGAGTCTTATCCTTAATCTCCACACGCTTCTGTAGTTCCACCAGCTGACTGACTTCTCTCCGAGTTGCCTTGATCTTAGCCTCCAATCTCATTTTCCAGGGTGGGTATGTACTGCTGTTCTTCTTGATCGTGTAGCCAAGCAGTTCCAGGATTACAGTGGCTGTAGCATATACCAATTCATTGGTTTCAGTTATGGTGGTAGTAGGGATTGTCTGGAGGGCTCTGTTGGCATCTTCTAGCATACTATCTGATGGTACTTCTCCACTGAGCCTTGGTAATCGGACTCGAGGATTGACTGTAGCTAGTTTATCCATGATCTTATGCCTCATATCAGCTGCTGTGCTCTGTAATGGAAGGGGTGGCAGTGACATTCCAGCTTCAGGTGTTGGCTGCACATCTGCTTGTTCTTCCAGGTCCGCTTAAGTCCGGGTTGTAATGTGGAGTTGGTCTATCTCAAGTTGTGAGAGCAGCTTCCTCTTCACTATGTTGAAGTGCTGGGTAACTAGTTGTTTCTCAGTTAGTGTGGATGTAGGCCTTCTGTCTATCCATAGTTCCCTCATACGTTTCATATATCCCCTCTCATTAGGTCTGCTGTTGTAGTAGCATTCCATCATTTCCAAGTTCTCTTGTCTTGTCCATGTATGGTTTGTTTCAGTAGCCCACTTAACATCAGATTGTCCTGGTTCCCCAACATCTGACGCGGACCTTGTTAATCCAGGCGACGTCCGAGCCAGCATGACTCTCTTAGTATGTGTCACTCTCATATTTTGAGGTAGGCAGGTGAATCATTAGGGGGTCTTTGCCCAAGGACCCCTACTGGTAAGGTAGGTACCAGCTGGGATTTGAACCCCGTCTCAAAGGCGGTGTTCTAACCACTACACTATCCAGCCGCTCATATATACGGCAAAAGCCCACCACCCATCACCCTTTACTATGTTGATAGTGAAAGTTTGCACTGAAACTATAGCCATAATCATAATTATAAGTTATAATTATTATCTCATTCTGTTAAGTGCTGTTACAGTTTACCTGCAAATCTTCCCCATAAATTCAGGCATGACAAGGGAAACAGGGGATCAGGTCCCTGTCTATGAAATGAAACTTCTAATGCTTGGAAAAGGTCACACAAAATCCACTATTTGCAAAACAGGAATGAGGCATTTTACATAATAATGGATTTGGCAGAAAATCTTCTTTCTCACTAAAAGCTGTTATACCATGCCACTGCTGCTGCTGCTGCTGCTGCTGCTGATGATGATGATGATGATACAAGAGTACATGGCAATTTATTTAGTACCAGAGTTTTTTATACCAGAGGAAATGAATATTCACTGAAAGAACAACAGAGCATTATAGGAGATTTCTTGTTTGATCAGCCATATCCCCTTGGTAATTATATAGTAAAAGATAAGGAAAGCCTGATGTGTTTTTGTCATATTTGGAGTTTCCTGTTCCCTTTCCTCAATTAGAAGAAAATGTGGGGAGGAATTCATGCAGCCAAATTCACAAATTCATATAGCCTCTTTTATCTTATTCTTGGGTTTTGTTTTGTTTTTGTTTTTTTAGTTTGTTTCTTAAAGGGAACATTAGTTTTAACGAGCATACAATTTGAGTTGGGTGACTTAGAATAGCTTTTCATGAATGAGTAAAATAGCAATGATCAAGGGTTAGGTGGAAACTTTTGAGATGCAAGAGCTACTGGGAAAACCTATTTCTTTAGGTTTAATACAGATTGTGCTCATCTTTTAAAGATGGTAGTCATCTAATTATAGTCAAGACAATTTAATTGTAGATTTTTTTAGTACTGTATTATCATTCTGGTTTGGGATGGCGCTGTAGAAACACATCTCTTGCTTCTCTCTTAATTAAAGGGTTTTCAAACTCCTGAATTATCAGACTCTGTGGATAAACACTTTGTTTACTGGGTAATTAAACATTTTTATTGCATATTATCTATGTTACTACAAGCTATTAGCATGGCAACTAGATCTAAATGATCAACAGTTTAACTCCTACTGCTTCACTATCTGTTGAGCCAGGAAAGATGACAGAGGAGGATTCTTCTACTAACTTGTTAAAAGAGATTCTGGCTCAGCTACAAACTCTGAAGCTGATTTAACATCTGGCTGAGCTTAAGAATGATCTAAAGCAGATGCAAGAAAAAATGGCTAGATATGAAGATTGATTACATGCCCATGAGACCATAACATAAGCCAGTCATAAAATTTTGGATAAACAAATTACTTATTTAGAATCACAACTGCATAGGAAAAATTTACATGTGATTGGTATTGAGAACCCCCCAAGCCAACCAAAACTGGCAGAATTTATGGAGGATTTTTTCAGAAAGTTCCTCTCTTTAGGAACAGACTTTCCAGTTGAGACTGAACATGTGTTTAAAATCCCCCTGATGAGACAGAAGACTGGAACTGTTCCAATATCATTATTGTGCAGTTCTTTTGTGTTACCACAAGAGATGGGATTTTACATATATTTCACCAAGAATCAGTAAAGTCTCCATTGAAGGGGGTTCCAGCCAAAGTAAGATATCAGTTTATCCTGATTTTACCAAGGAAGGTTCAGATAAGAGAAGAATGTTTACAAAAGCCCGAAATTTTGCTAGATCGGCACAACTCCAATAAATCATGCACTTTCCAGCAATGTTCTGCATTAATTCACAAGATCAAGTGCACAAATTTGATAATCCTTCGAATGCAGAGGCCTATATCCTATTGTTGAAATCTGCTGATGGAAAAGCCTGATTGTGTCTCATTTCATAGCAATGACTAAGGGAGAAGTCTGAGGCAAGCCCCATTTTAAAAGACTCTTCAGTTTTCACTTTTTTTTTTCCTGTATTCCTGCCAACCTCATGATAATGAGTCTGGGCATACTGCCAAATTAAGTCTTTATCTCTATATTTTTCATGTTAGTTTAAATGAATCATTTGAAGCTGTTCTGTAAATTTACTTATCATAAGAGAGGTAAGCTGCAGTGTTATCCCACTGAGAAAATGTCTATTCCTTTTTATTTCTTTATTTTTCTGTTTATTTTTAAGGTACTTTCCAGTTTTTATAACAAAGTTACTTGTTTGTTATTTTCTTGCACTTAATCATGTTTTATTTTTTTAAGTATAGATTCTATATATATGTAATACAATGCTATTTGAATATTAATTTGAGTTCCTATGCAGGTTCTATATCTCCAGGCAATATTAGAAAACATGATAAATATTTAGCTATAGAAAAAAAATATTTAACTATAGAAAAAAAAAAGGTGTGAAGCAACGGAAACCCCGCCTCCTGCGCTCGCCAGCTGGGCTCCGCTCTAGGAAGGAGGCAATGGCAAACCACTTCCGAACACCTTGCCTTGAAAACTGCAGGGACTCATCCAGACAGTCGCCACAGAATCGGTAACAATTGAGCACAGATTTAAAAAAAAAATGGAAAAGTTTATCACTATACGTTTGTCAATAGGTACAGGTTATAAAACAAATTGGCATTGAGAGAATATTGATAAGTGGGCCAAAACGAAATTAACAGATGAAGTTAGCATTAATGTAAAAGGGTGACAAGAATCTAAGAAACAAAATGTAATCTTAGCATATTTAAAATCAGTAAGGGCAGACATTGCTTATTTAGAGGAGACACATTCAATGGAACAAGATATACCTCTATTAATGAAAGATTGGCTGGGACAGGTTTACCTCACAGATACCTCGATGAAAGCTAAAGGTATGGCCCATTTTGCTTCAAAAAGGATTCTCAGTTGATGTACAACAGGTTATCTCTGATGTGAATGCCCGTTATTTAATTTTATGTGCTAAAATAGCAGGGACTGTAATAGCTATGGTTAATGTTTATGGACCTAATTTAGATTCTCCTATTACGTTTCATGAATGTTTTTGACATTTGAATGAGTATATCTGTGATGGTAATAGGAGATTTTAATTAAATATTGGATCCAGAACTTGGCAGAAACACACCGGTTCGAAGAAAACAATCATTAGTGAGGGAAACAATTAAGACCTATATTGAAGAATTGAGTTTACTAGATCTTTGGCATTTGATGCATCCAACTAAAAGAGGAAAAAAAAATTCCAGACCTAACAGAGTGAAGTAAAAATTAAAAGGTGTTGCTAAAACACCTCTATATCAAAGCAATCATATAAGTTTATTTCTGCTGCATGTTGGGTATAACATAATACTTTATCAATGGTCACTTCAAGTCTCCTTCAGGAAAACAGACTCATCTTCCCAGATATGCTTTGATGCCTTACCCATTGGGAGATGCTCTGGGTGAGGGGCAAGCAAAGCACCCATTAATAGAGAGAGTTCTCTGCTCAGCAGAACTAGGTCTTCTGGGTGTGATATTATGTTCAGTCCAATCATACCTGCCATGCAGTCCTGAAAAGATGACACTGGGAAATGCCTGTCTGCTACTGTGAACCAACTTACAATGTTCCTCAAGGATCGATATTGTCCCTAAAGTTATTCCACATCTACATGAAATGACTGGGTGAGACCATCAAGGGATATGAGTCTGGGCATCACCAATATTGGATGACACCCAGCAGTATATTCCTGCCGATATTCACCCAGCAGCATACTGTTTTAGGTTATATCCAAAGTGCAACTGCTAAAGTCTTGATAGTTGTTTCTTATTTCAGCTGCCTTGGTTACCGATTCAATTTTGAGTGCAACTTAACATGCTGACGATGAACAGATTGCCACTAAAATACTTAAAGGAGTGGCCTGTGCCACATGAAATGTTCCCATGAGACCAATTCTCTCTAAAGAGAATCTGGCCAAATCCAAAACTGGATTTTGCCTAATCCGAATGCAAATAGCGATGAAATGGAAGGTGAAGATGAGCATTGCTTTTGTTCTTTCAATTTAATAGACTTTGGGGGGTTCTTATTCTTCCTTTTACCTTGCTGTATAATGTCTTCATAAGGAAATACCTTACAATAAGGCAATTTAATATTATATTTTTAAATACTGCGACTGTTTTAATCGACTTAATTAGCTATTTGGGGTGCTTTGTGATTAAAAAAAAAAGCCAGTCATGTTTAAATATTGGCACTACAACAGGCAGCCAAGCTGCATCCTAATTAATCTAAAATGGATGCCAGGCTAAGAACAGCATGTAAGCTGGAAGCTTCTTGATTCTCACGCTCAGTTGAAACCTGAAATCAGAAACTGGATGGGAAGTCCATAACTAGTTGTGAAATTTGACATGACAGAGACATCCGTCCACAGTAGTGAATACAGACTCTTTCTCTTTTGGAAGTAGGAGACATTGCAGAATATGTGACCATCTGGTAGGCTTGCTCAGCTCACGTTCAACCTTCACTGACCTGAAAAAGCAATGCAGGGTCAAAAATATGGGAAAATCTAACTGTAGGCTGCACTGGAAACTAGGAAGAACAACAGCTCTGAAGAAAGCAATGATAAATCATCTGTCTCATATTGCCACCACACACACACACACACACACACACACACACTGCCCCCCAAGGATGTTACCATGAAGTCACCAGAAATCAAGCAGAACTCGGACACTCTCTTTCCTTCAGGTAGTATCACAGCATCAGTCCCTGGATTCCTAGCCTTGTAGACACTTGGAAAGACCAAAAACAAAAACCACCTTGGCCAGCATTTTGAAGAATTCTCCGTGATAAAAATATAAACTAAAAACATGTGCAAGATATCTATTGTATGCTTAATTTAAATTCTCAAGACTTAATAAACATAACAAATAAACTTGCCCTAATATAGTATGTTTGTGTATGTGTATGTGTCTGCATGTATATATATGTATGTACAAGACAAGCCCCTGCATGGGATGTACCATCGACAGATAGCTGAGGTGGCTGACATTGGGAAATCCTATCAGTGGCTGGAAAGGGCCGGACTAAAAGACAGCACTGAGGCACTGATCATAGCAGCACAAGAACAGGCACTAAGCACCAGATCCATAGAAGCAGGGGTCTACCACACTAGACAGGACCCAAGGTGCAGATTGTGCAAAGAGGCCTCAGAGACAGTCCAACACATAGTGGCAGGGTGTAAGATGCAGGCAGGAACAGCATACACTGAATGGCACAACCAAGTAGCTGGCATTGTGTACAGGAACATCTGCACAGCGTATGGGCTAGACCCCCCCAAGTCCAGATGGGAGATTCCACAGAAGGTCGTGGAGAATAACAGGGCTAAGATCCTGTGGGACTTCCAGTTCCAGACGGACAGGCAGGTACTGGCCAATCAACCAGACATCGTGGTAGTAGACAAAGACCAGAAGACAGCGGTAGTGATAGATGTAGCAGTGCCAAGTGACAGCAACATCAGGAAGAAGGAGCATGAGAAGCTGGAGAAGTACCAGGGCCTGAAGGAGGAAATCGAGAGGATGTGGAAAGTCAAGGCCAAAGTGGTTCCAGTGGTGGTAGGAGCACTCGGGGCCATGACTCCTAAGCTGGGAGAGTGGCTCCAGCAGATCCCAGGAACAACATCCGAGCTCTCTGTGCAGAAGAGTGCAGTGCTAGGAACAGCTAAGATACTGCGCAAAACCCTCTAACTCCCAGGCCTCTGGTAGAGGACCCGAGATTGAGGAAGACACGTACCACCCACGGGGGTGAGAGGGGATTTTTTTATTATTATTATATATACACAGTAGAAATAGTGATAAATGCCTAATTCTGATACAGAATACTTAGCACATATATTCAAAATTGTAAAATTAGAAATGCACAAACATGGTACTCTCCCCCACACACAAAAAAGGCATCTTTAGCCTAAACTTTCCAAGTCAGACATAGATCAGGGGTGTACAGTCTACACCCTGAGGCCATATGTGGCCCTCTAAAACATTGGGTTTGGCCCTCAGAGCTTCTCCTAATGTTGCCACCAAACTGTACTACCTGCTATTCCTTTGTTCCTAGCTTCATTGATTCTAGAAACCGGGAGACCAGGAGTTCTAGTCCTGCCTTAAGCATGAACCCAGCTGGGTGACCTTGGGCCAGTCGCTCTCTCTGAGCCCTAAGAAGTGGGCAATGGCGAATCACTTCTGAAAACCCCTGCTAAAAAAAATGCAGGGACTTGTCCAGGCAATTGCCAGGAGTCAACACTGACTTGAAGGCAGATAGATGATAGACGGACAGACAGACAGATAGATTCCAGCTAAGTTGCTGCACCTACCAGCTTTGGGTAATCTTATAAAACTAAGCCAGGCTATCGGGAAAATAAAAAAGAAGACCCCCAGAAAAAAGCAATGGCAAACTACTTCCATATAATTGTGAAGAAAACTACATGGATGTGTCCATGAAATCACCAAGAATTAAGCTCAATTTGAAAGGTATTTTTAACACCAAAATAGCAATAGTGGAGATTAGACAAGTTAGCATTTACCCAATAAGATGCCACTTAAGTGATCTGCATCATCATCATCATCATTATTTATATCTTTCCTTTTACTATTCAAGGGGTAAAAATTTCATTTTTATTCTGGTCAGAAGAAAAATTATGAAATTATGTCCATTGTTTTGATGTTAATTCTGAATCACTCAGTGATGCCTTCAGGATATTCTAATTCAGGAACAGTTTACAAAGGCTGTGATCCTATAGGCATCTAACATTTAACTGAGATTAAGTCCCACTAAAGTCTATGGCACTTATCTCTAAGTAGAGATTTATTGGATTGCACTGCATTTTAAAATAGGCTTTAATTCCAGTTAACAAGTATGTTTCAAATTTCATGACATACAGATGAATAATCTGTAGTGTATATAACCATGTGCCAGAAAAAAGCAATTTTCTGTGTGTAATTTCTATCAAGATATAGTTTACAGAATATCAATCATACTGTTTCCTATCACTTTGCTGCCAAATATTTCTTGAAACAAAATATTAAATTCAGTTGTTTCCAAAGATGTAATATCTAATATAGGTTTTGTGTTGAAATCAAAACTGTGTTGAGAGCAGTTAGACTGCTTTGTAAGAAATTAAAGTCTTGTATTGTTAAGTATATATGAGAAAAAGAAGAAGAGATAGAAAGTGTCAAACGAGGGTATTCTAAACAGATTGGCAGTTGAAAATAGGGAACTCCCTCTACTGGCAGCTAGAAATAACTGCTAGGAAATTTCATAAACATTCACAATCCTTATGCCAACTAAAGTTTATGAGTTAAATTATGTAAACTTTCAAGCATCTGAGAATGTTTCATCAAGTTCAAATCCAAGGGAAAAAAAATCAGAGATTGTGGTTAAATTTTCAGCCAAGTTTGTAGACTTATAGCAACATAGAGAGCCATGTTTCTCAACCTTGGCAACTCCAAGATGTGTGGACTTCAGTTCCCAGAATTCCCCAGCCAGCATGCTGGGGAATTCTGGGAGTTGAAGTCCACATGTCTTTAAGTTGCCAAGGTTGAGAAACACTGATTTAGAGAATACTGGTGCAGCCCAAAAGCATAGTCCTAGCCCACAGCATATGAGGGGGGTGCGAGGGGGGAAATCAGTGACATCAAAATGGGGAGCCCAACCAGGTGATTGAAGACCTGCCTCCTTTTACATCATGCAATGCACTTTAAAAAAGGATGGGGTTTCAATTGCTTAGTCATGAGCACCATTATGACGTCTTTGACAAGTCCAGGGGTGCTTTATCTAAGGGTTTGTATAATCCAAAGAAGTCCCCCAGATTTGGGGATCACTTTTTGTACTGTTCTGGTAAGTCAGAAATGGCTGTTTGGTGAGTGGAAGAAGTTTATTGTTAGGAACAGGGCATTTCTGAATTCTATGCATAGTTGAATTCATTGTAACTAAGACCCGTATGAACGTGTGTGGATTTATATAAGATTCAGAGATACTCTTTATATGAGACACAGAGGGTAGTCAAACCTATTTTTAGAATATCAGAGAACAATGATCAAAACTAACTCAAATTCCAATCACACAAATCTGCAGCAGCGGTTTCAGTCGCGACACAAATAAGATATTTCATAAGAGTACTAGCAAAAACAGCAAAACAAAATGCCTTTCTGTAATTTTTCGTTTGGACATTGTGTAGTTTACAGTATTTCCTCACTCCTATTTTTGGAATGCCTCCATCCCAAGAAGTCCAATTCTTTTGATTTTTATTTAAAAATAACAAAAAAAGGAAAGGAAAATAGAACACAGAGCAGTCTAAAATGTTGCTTGATTTTTTTTTAAATCGGTGGTAGCTGACAGCTGACACTTTGGGATGTGATCAATAATATCTCAAACGCAGAAGAATCTAAATCTATTCCGTTCTTAGCTAATCATTGTGGCCATTACAGTATTTTCCTTTTTAATTACATACTTGTAGCTATAGCAACTATAAACATAATCATTTTCAGTTCTTAAGCGTCAACATGGTGATTTCCTTTCAGCAAAGAGCAGAAGAAATCATCCTTCTTTAGAACTCTGGACATTTTGTTTTCTGAATATCCCTTAATTAGTATGCCATAAGATTAAATCCAGTTGTACATCTTTTGAAACCAAGAAGCTAAATAACTGATGTTGAGCAGATATGGGAAGAGACAAGAGGGGATGCAAGCATCCACACCTGTTGGCAGGAATTTGCTGCCATCTTCAGGCAGTCAATATTAAATTAACCCCAGCATTAGAACTACGTGTCAGAATCCAGGCTCAGTAGATCAAGCTTCTGAAGGCATTGAACCGACCTGTAAAGAGGAAGTTTTTAAAGCAAAAACTACCTAGTGCAGATAAAATCTAAATTACAGCAGCTAGAGATATCCAGTTTCATTCATCTTGCTTTCCATATTTGTTTTTCTCATTCTTTTCTGTTGCTGTTGACATTTGCTTATTACCTCATGCAACAGAAAGCCTAAAATCCTATTACAGATAGCCAAATTAATACGTACCTCCCCACATTCTCTTTTCAAGGCAGAGAAATTCTCAGAATCTAAATCAATGACTTCAACAAGACTCCATTGCCTATATAAAGTCCTTGCTTGCTTTTCAAATTGCATAATGAAAGGCTTTGCGTTTCTGTCACTTTTATAGCCATATGAATTGTCAGCATAAACATACTGCACCTACTGGGATGCTTGCTATAACCAAAAACCAGGGGAACTAAAATCTTGTACATGTCAACTCTGAATTAATTCAACATGTACCCATCCTACGTAGACAAAGCAACATCACCCACAGACAAGAAAGCTCTAACAGGACACCTGAAGAACTGAGGTTTTCAACAGTTTGGGGGGAAAATAAAGGGAAAAAGGCCAACCAAAATGGGAGACATGAAACAGTTTCCTGACTGTAACAATACTCCCTACAAAATACCACTGGACCTTGGATTTGGAGAGGGAATTGGAAACTGGGAAAGTGGGAGGGGAAGTTTTACAGAGGAGCTTTAAAGATCTGTGTCTGTTTCTGCACAGCCTTTGAGTAACTATAATAACAATAAGATCTGCTAGATCCTGTCTCTTCAGTTTGAGAATCTGATTTGTTTCACAAAAAGCAGCAAAGCCACAGGCTTTTGAAAATACTAGGAACTAGAATTAGGCCCTTCAAGAATCTAGATGGGCCAGTTTCACTGGTCTGTAATTCCTTTTTTAATTTAGAGAGAGATGTTTGCTTCATTGATTAGGTTAAAGGGAGCTGGTCTCAGGGGCTATGTGGAATCCTAATCTGATTAGTTTCCAGTCAACACAGTCTAGTTGACTAATCCAAATGTGTGCCTGTAATTTAGGCAATCCAGAGCCTTGGCAAAATCCTGAAGCACTCCGGTTGTCTGATTATGTCACCTGGATATTGCTTATACTAAACTATAACTATAACTATTTTTTGTTACTGCTGTTGTTGCATGCCAATAACTAATGGTTAATTGTAATATGGTTTTTGTCAAACAGTTCTTGCTCAGTCAACAACCAGCCAATAGTCATGATAAGGTTTCTTTAAATAGCTTAAGAAAAATAACTTATATCTTTGACCTGTCCTTGAATAATGAATTGAGAGTCTTTTGCCATTTTTTTGTTTTGTATCCTAAAACTACTCTTGAGTTTGAAAGCCAGATCTTTCTTCTCTAGTGCACAGCATGTTTATAGATTGTAGCTCAGCTGTACATTTATGCTAAGGTTCCCCTTTTCTCTAAAATGACTTAATCCTTGTTTACTGCTATCTGTGATCTATTCTGGTCCTTTATTTCTATTTTTAGGATAAGAATATTTCACCCTTTCCCAGTCACATTCCTGCATCTTTTGCCTAGGGATAGGTTTCCCTTGCACACTTAGATAAAAAGTCTTAACTTCTTATAAAGTGCTCATCAAGTCCAATTTGGTTTGCTTCATTAGCCTGGTTTCAACCACCAGCCCCTTTTCAATCTTTTCAGGGCCTCCCCGGCCCTGCTGTGCCACACCTCACACCATGCCTTACCTGCCTGCCAGCCTGCTTATGAGCCACCTGGAACTCACTTAATGACCTGTGATCCTCACTTAATGATGGCAACTGGGAGTGCTAGGAATGCTGTCATGTGATGTCACGCTTTACAACCACATCACTTAGTGAAGGAAATTCTGGTCCAATTACCATAATTAACCAAGGACTAGCTGTATACTTTGCAAGAATTTGGCTGAATGTTACTAAACACCAATTATACTATCTAAAGTAGAAGCCCTTTAGTTAATACAGGTAATCCTCATTTAGAGACCACTACTGGGACTGGCAACTCAGTCATTGTGAAGAGGTTGCTAAGTGAAATCATGACTGTGCTTATGATCTTACTTCAGCTTTCCTTTGCTTTACAGACCTGCGAAGGTCATAAATGTAAGGATTGGTCATAAAGTTTCTTTTTCATCACCATTGTAACTGCAAATGGTCATTAAATGAGGCAGTTGCTGAACAAGGACTACCTGTAAAGAACTTTCTAGTCCAACACTCAACTTTATGGGTGAACCTTAGCAGTGTCAATAGCAACTTTAGTAAAGAACCTTAAAACAATGTCTTCATCTTAACAGTTACACAGGACAATGTGTGTATAGTCCCTTATTCTCTTTTGACCCATTCAGCTCTAAGTTGCTGGATAATGACATTGTTACATAAAATTCTGTGTTGATGTAACTTAATGAGCTTTATTCAGCACCAGAGCAGATATCCCATGATTTTGGCCATTTAGCAGTCCAGATGGTGGCTACTTTACTGGCAAATTAGGTAGGGACCACTGTGATGTCACCACATAAACACAATCGATGATATTGTAATACTGTAGCCACAAAACCCACAACCAGTTGTATACATTTTTATTCATCTTTTATTATAGTGCTTTGAAACCCATTAATTGCAGAGAAGCACATTTAAATATAGCCTGAAGCTATAGAAATTCCAAGCACAATATAAAAGGTCTGCAAATATAATACTAATAGCAATATGTATATATATTTGGTATTCATTGGGACAAAAAAAAAAAAAGGAGTAGTATTCCCTTCACAATTAATAGCAGGCAAAGTCAATCTGTAGAACTGATTTGCACTGGGAAATGTTAGAACAAGTAAGAAATTATGTGTAAAAATATGTATAATAACATATATGAAGGAAGAGATGAAATAATTAAGATCTTAGGCTACTTCAGGCACACAGTGGATAAAAGTCAGAAAGATACACTGGTTCTGCCCTCTGTTCTCCCCAATCTCCAGATGAATACCTAAAGAGGACTTTGGGTACAATATTATCTCTAAAGGTAATGTACTTGTGTTATTTATTTTTACAAATATTTTTAGACCACCTACTCCCATAAAGTACTAAAGGTAACTTACAGTAGCTGGGACTGTCACCCAAAGGAGGTGGTGGTACTAACCCTTTCTTTTCCTAATGTCCTATTTTCTTATGGGCATGCTCATCTCTTTTTCCCAAGCAGGGAGCTGCTAAAAAGAAGATCCTCCTCTCTTGCAGAGGGTTTTTGAAATTAGGCTAGAGGTAACATGAAATTAGGTCAGCACATTTTGTTCACCCTTGATCTAAAACCTCAGTTTGAAGTAAACTCACACCATCAAGCATTTCAAGGTTTACTGCTTATGGATCAGGAGTAAGCCTGTGAAGAATTGATTTGTGTTTGTGAGGAAGCATATTGTTCTGCAAACTTGAGACCAAATGCTAAAAAAGAACAAAGTCTTTTCCAGAATTACAGCATCTGACCTTTGGGCTTAGAGACAGTAAGCTTGCAGAGCAAAATTATGACATTATTTATATTTTTTAATTGATTTAAATCTTCAGTTACTTTTCAATTTCCACTGTTCCATTTATACTGTGGAATCAAGACAGTGTTTTTTTAAAAATGCTAAAAACAATCATTTTGAACCCCATTGTCAGAGGTTTCTAAAGAATATATGGCCCTCATTTGTTTATCAAGGAGATAGAAGCAAGTTTCTTACCTTGGCTGCCTTGAAAATCTGTTCAGAACTGTGTTGGTGCCATGACAAGTATATCACCTCTTTTGAACACTCCAGGAATTTTTTAATATTTTGTTTTTATACAGCTTCAGCCCCTTTTAGCAAGGCAACTGGACATTCTGATAATTTCCTTTGACATCTGAAACATGCTGGGGAGAATTGTCGGTAAGCAGCAATTTTTCATCATTAATTGCCTATTCCCTGAAGCCAGATGGCTCATAAGAAGAACTGGCAATGTTCTAGCCCTGGGTGATCAATTGGGAAAGCAGAGAAACAGCTCAAAATTGAACACTATCAGTTGCATTAAGTACAAAGAGAATAGTGCACAAACTACTAAAGTGAGAGACTAGAACAGTATTTCTCAATCTTGGCAACTTCAAGTTGTGTAGACTTCCACTTCATGCTGACTGGGGAATTCTGGACTAGATGATAATTCCTTATCTTATTTTTGTTGTGAATCTCTTATTCCTGAAGTAGAGAGATAATGTGGAAGGATTTACAGAAGCAGAAGGTGGGCTGAATATTTCCCAAGTTTTCCTATCTAATTGTAAAAGAGATGTGATATATCAGTGATTCTTAAACTGTTTGATCCAATTACCCCTTTTCCCAGTCTCAAATAAGGTCATTACCCCTACCTCCCTGCAAAGCAGACACTTATACACCAGCATTTTGGCAGCAACACATCCAAACTGGATCCTTGACTCACAAACAAGCAATTACAAACTGCTACATTACCCCCAGGGTATGCTCAAATTACCCCCTGAGATATGAACACTGTCTGCTCACAGCCCAAACAATGATAGCCATCTTTGAATGGCTCTTAATTTTGGATCACAAGCAGGATTTTTGAGGCAAAGCTGTGTAACAGCAACATTAAAAAGTCAGCCTGCCCAGAAGTTAAAATAGCTTTAAACTGCTGTAACTAAACAGTGCATTAAGCATGCTGAATTTTCAAACTCTATGCTTTGCAATTACATTTTAACTAAAAATTCCTTGGTGGGACTCAGCAGGGTATTCCTGTCTAAGCAACTTTTCTTGCAAATTCAAATGAACTTTACAAACAAAGGCAGTTGGTTAGACAAACATAGTATAATTAAGTCATTAAGCAGGGTCTGACGATGCTCAGCTCAATCAATAGACTTGAGAATAGTTGAATGGCCTCCCTGCCCCCTTTTTCAGAAAAGAATTCTGTTGTCCTTCACTCAGCCAACTATTCCTAGCACATTACTTAGGATGAGATGTTTCCTAAGTAAATTTCAAATAGTGCCAGTAAAAGTAAGTTTTTACAGAATCCTCCGCTCAACCATTGTGGCTAGAAAGAGCTGGCAGTGAGCTTAACAAACTTAAGCAGATAATTTCTAATTTTGAAAATAAACTTAATTAGTCCAAAGAGATAACAGCACCAGTATGGTAACTGAAGATATACATAAGTAGCCCCTACAGTGAAGGAAAAAGAAAGACACTGAGGTCATTTTATCAGGCCAGAGAGGCGGAAGGAAGGTATAGTGGTCAATCTGCCAAAGCCTGAAAGAGAATACTAAAGCCCTAGCTTTAATCAAGGAGCTTATAAAACCATTAAAAGACTATCATTCTCCTTGTACTATAAAAGGGCTCAAGCCCTCGAAATCTCATCGCATGGCTTACCCCCATGGGAGTAGACAAAAACTTTTATAATTCCTTAGAAGTAATGACATCAAAGGTACAGGACCTCAAGGAATCAGTGTTGGCCTGAAGGGGTTTCCTACTGCATACTCTACAACTTTTTCAAATATTGATCAGCAGACTATTTATATCTTTAGGACACAAACAACAATGTGATGCAGAAGACCTACCTTGCCCAGCTCAGACACAATTTGGGGGGGATTTGTGGCAGGAAGAGTCCAGTCTGCCCGCCCAACAAATCTCAGGAGGAGATGGTGATCTTATTATGTTACACACTTCTAAACTGATAACTGCATCAAGATTCTCCTCACTACAGTGAGGAGCTGTTCATACTGTATACTGACAGTTGAATGAATCTCTGAGTCAGGAAAGTGTGAGTATTATCCGCTCATCAACAGGAGCAATTTATTTAACTGGACAGCTCCCCCCTCTAAGAGGCAAAGCTGCCTGTCAAGACTCCCTTATCATGTGGAATATAGCTGAATGGACAGCCAAAATTATTCATCAACATGTTTAACACATATTTGTCAAAATTTGACATCCAAGGAGGCATGGGTCATAAATAACTTAGAACTGCATACTAACCTGACCAAGGCAATCCCGAATGAGAAAGAGTAGAGACTGAATGGAGGCATCGATACTCTTATCATCATAAGCTTCCAGTTCAAACATGATCTACTGTATTCTCTGGATCATTTTGTTGTATGACTTTACTAAAATGTATAGGGATTGAAATTATCCTTTTTAATATCTACATTCCCCTCGCATCAGGATTAAATTGCAGTGGCAGTACATAGAAAGCAATATTGAGAACTGCACCAATGATCATCCCACAACCCTAATTATAATTGGATGGGACTTAAATGCCCAGTTGGGTGCTGATAACTACATTCTTTTCCAATTATTTCAATGTTAATGTTACTACCAACTGAAAGAAGTTGAGGAGCCTTGTCTTCCATGAGAGGCAAAAGATAAAACCTACAATTTTACAGATTTCTTTGTAAAGCAGATTACTACTAATTTGGATTTATGCTTGTGTAATGGTACCCTGGCAAGTGATCATCCAGCAGAATACTACTTCTGGGGAGGAGGGCAGAAAATTCACAGTTGATTTTTAGCTGTTATCTTGTAATGTGCTGCCTTTTCTACCAAGCCTAAAGGAGGACCTACAAGTAGATAGCAATTATCATTCAGCTGCATTAGGAGTATTATTTACCACTGAGACAGAAGGATCATGGGAAAGATTTGCCCCAGTCTTGGAGAAACAAACCACCACTGTTTGACTCAGATGGAATGAAAAGTATGCCCAAGCATCAGTCCCATGTCTCCACTCCAGTCCCATCCTAGAAACTCAAAATGACAACCTAGAGATTTCATCAATGAAGTAAAACTATTATATGGAGCTGGCAAGAGGAACCTCCCCCCAATTTCAGCTCTAGTAATACATACCAAGTAGGATTTTATCAAGAATGTTTGCAGCTCAAGAGGAAGTTCAACAGTGATAGTGTATACACTATACACAAAGTGTATAGACTAAAGCATTCAAAGGATCACCTTAAACTATTATATAATTGCAAAAAAACAATGTGAGTCCCTTCTGAAACATATGAAGATCTATACCATTAAAAAGGAATGGCAGCTGGTGATCCAGTCAGTCAAGGAAAAGAACTCTTTTTTTCTGGTGAATTACAGCTCACAGTTTAGGGAAATCCCTAAAGATTTCAGGTTCCAGTACAAATTTGGAGGATTATTTCAGAGCCTTGTATGCTGAACCAATCCAAGAGACCCTCGAGATTATTGTGGTTTTTGATACCCTAAACGTTTGGCCACCAGTCTTTTCTACTGACATGGCCAAGCTGACTGATTGTGCCCTACCTGAACTACTTAAAATGAAATATGCATGTGTTGTGGAAAATGCAGAAGTACAGAGCATAACACTGAGGAGGAAGAACTATGTTTATTGCAACAATCGTTGGGTTCCAACCTGACAAGAAAAAGGAATCCCAAACAATAAGAAAGCAAATATTTTTATAGAAGTTGAGGGCTACAAGATGGGAAATCCTAGGGATCTGATTTGCTGGTCAGTTTTGGGGAAGCTAGTCATGTCCTTGTTCATGTACTTGCAGTTATTTGTTTTGTTAGGCAGGAGCAGCAGCAGAACAAGGAAAGCCCATTGTTAAGGAGGGGGAATGTTGAGGTAATCAGGCTGATTGAGGATGGATTGCAGTTTCTTACCTTCTTACTTTGCTGCAACTCCCTTGTTAAGACTGTGCATGGGTTGCACTGTGAACTGGTGAGCGAGGCTTCTATTCTTTGGTTGAGATGGGGTTGCAGGGGGCTTTGTCTGGGGCAGGGAGGGTCAATTTGGGTCTGATGGGATTAGGCAAAGAGAGGAGCTGGATTTGACCCTGGCCATGTCTAAAAGACTGGGAGAAAAAAGGATGCAGACTCCATTTTGTTTATTAGATCTATTTTCTCCACCACTCACGGCAGGCACCCCTTCTTACCTTCCTCTTCACCTATATGAACCAGACACGATATATCCTTAGGGATTAGGAGATAGCAATAATACCACTAGACGAGATAGGAAACAAGGAAGACCCAGCTAACAATAGACTCATCAGTCTTCTTCGTGAACTATACACTAAGCATTTGAACCAGAACCCCCTAGATGGGATGGCATCTGAAGGCAGAATTGGAAAAGAACAAGCTTGTAAGCAGTAGACCACTTCTTCATGCTGCACCACCTAGTACAGAAACACATCCATAAACTGAAACCTTCCCTCTGTGTAGCCTTTCTCCAATGCATGATTGCATGTTATTCCATCTTGTCATGGGAAAAGCTCAAAACTATAAATATTGGTAAGTGTTACTTTTAATAAAATGTGGAAGTGATATTCAGACACCTCCCTCCAAGTAGGAAGCCATCCTCACGGGTAGGGCACCAGATCTGCGCATATAAAGAGAAGCATTTGGCAGAGCTGTATTTTGGGCCTTGCATTGTTTAACTTTTACATCAGCTCCATGACTACTGGAGGTCATAGCAGGATGTATTTCATAGATCTGCTCCAATAACATGTAACAGAAATATGGTTTTCTCAGATATGCTACCTGTTCTACGCACAGGGTCAGTTAGAGAGGCGGGATAAGTAGTCTCAATGTGTGGATAAGACAATGGTGTCAGGACGGGGACAGGCTGCACTTGAACAAGGAGGGTGTTAGACTGCTGGCACATAGTATTTAAACGTGTTACAGTTGCTTTAGGCTGTTTCTGGAGGGAAAGCTAACAGGATGTAAGATTCATCCGGTTTGAGAAAAATCACTGTTAGATATGTTTTTCATTCCTGATCCTATCTCTTCTTGTTTAACCACACACACTTACATAACCCTTTCCTACTGCATTCATCATATTTTTATGTTTTTCCTGTTATACCAAATACTATTTCTATATAATAAAGTATGCAGAAGCACAATCTTAAACACAGCCATTCTGCTTCTTCCAACAAACATTCATTCATTCTTCACATCAGATTGCCTTTTGCCCAGTCAACAAATGTGCAGCAAACTTTCTTTTCCCCATTCATGCATTTCTCCTTGAACTGCTAAAATGCAAAAATCTGGTCAGTACATCCCTTTACCAGTATAAAGTCACACTGCACTTCCAGAAATCTATTTACTGTCATCTTCTGTATGCTTCCAATCAGAATTCTAATACTTTTCCAGGAACATTTAATAGAATAATTCCCCTCACTCTTCTTACCCTCCCCTCTGTATAAGGAACCAATAAAAGCATTCTTCCAAACAAGCAACAAACAAGAAATGCACATTAAAAAAAGGTGGGGCTTCAATCACCCACTTGAGGTCACCATTTTGACATGCTGACACCCCCCCCCCAACACACACACACACAGTTGCCCCTGTTCCTACCCATCCATTCATGTTACCTAATAGAATAATTTCTTCCCCTGGCATTCATTCAGGATGTTGTGCCACTTATCCTAAAACTCATCCTTGGTCTTCGTTATCACTTCACTGGAGCATAACATGCAACTATCACCACCTAATGAAGCCTTACTTTCATATGCAACTACAACAATCTACTTGACATCAGGTCCTAATTTCTAATTTACATTTAGCCTTTTTATTCATAATTAAACTTACATCTTCACTTCCATGCATGTACTCATTAACTCCACAAGATCAAATCACCATCAGTCAACTCTTTTACATGCCTCCCTTTTCTTATAGTTTCAGAAACATACAGCATAACTTTCTTCCTTTCATTTCAGTCATTCATTCCTGCTCTTTACCATTTATTTCTCTAAATTTCAAATCACAATCTTTCATTATGCCACAATCATCACCTAATGGGCCTATAGATATCAACCTCTGTGGCCCAACATGGCTTTGGTCAACTGATTTCATAGAATGCTTTTTAATTAGAAAAGAAAGAAGACGACTAGGCTACCAGCCTCAGACATATTCATGCTACATGCAGCTTTCCCTATTGGTAAGGACAGTACTCATCAATTTTGGTATATTTTGGCCAGTATGCCACAAGTAGAGTTAAAGCTCAGTATTAGTCCAATAATGCTTATATTAGTCTGTGCAAGCTGAGATCTCTAATATAAAGAATACCTCGCAAACCAACATATTGTTGCTCACTTCCCATCAGCTAGGAGATATTTGCAGTATACTGATACACTCTGGAATAAATTGGCATTTCTTACACTGGTGAAATGTGCAAAGCAGAATCCCCCAGGCCACTTGGCGGCAATTTTGAGGCCCTGGATTCCCACCTGTTGCCAGAGACTAACTAGGCAATCAGCAGAACTGCCTATCGGATAATTGGCCCTGCTATATATATGCCTCTCCAGCTTCCTGGATCTGGTCTCCTCCTGGGATTGGGTACTTCAATCTCCACCTCCTGGGTTTCAGAAAACCAGGAAATAGCCTGGGTGTGTGGTCTCATTCCCACTGTGTGTGTTGATGAGTCCCTTTAGTTTGGAGGGGAGAGGAAATGGAGGAGGGGGGATGGTGAAGGGGGAAGAAAGTGAAGGGCATTGCGGTAGTGACGGGCACGGGGAGGTATGGTGGGAGACAAGGGCAGGCCACTCCCAGGAAAGGCGGCCTCAGAGTTTAAGACCGATGGCACGTTCTGACCCCGTGCTTAGCACCAAGGTTTGGTCTCCAAAGCTTGGCTTCCAAATGCGTATACTTCAAATTTCAGAATTCCCCAACTAGCATTGCCATTGTAAAAATTCTGCTAGTTGAACTCTACGTACCTGGAAATTGTCCAAGTTGGGAAACGGGTTTAAATATTGGTTGCTGGAAATAGTAATAGGATATGGTTATCATCTAGACTTTCCAAGTAGATCCACTGGTGACCGTGGACACAGAACATTGGATTAGTTGGGCTTATATACTGATCAAGCAGGGCTCTTCTTAACTCCACCAATTTCCTCCGCTTTCGACACAAGGTACATCATTTATGCATGCCAATAGAATTTATGCATTAAATACATATGAAGGGCTTATTTGCCTTAGGCTATAAGATGCTTTGATCTGTCCCTAAATACTACATTAGTCTGTCCCAGGTTGCAAATAATTTAAATATTTATGCCTCTGTGGCCCAACCTAATTTAGGTTCAGCCTTACACTAAATTAACATTCCCTGCTACCCATCCAGAACATAGGATATCCGGTTTTAATCATTTCATGCTTCTAATACAATATAGGTATAGATAAAGATGCTCCTCAAGAACAGAAGCAATGCACGTTCAGAGTATCTTAAGCTCCTATTAAAGCATTTTTGTGGATTCAACATTCACCTTTACTATTCACTTTGCTTTTATAAGCCAGTGAAGAGCATGGTCATTTTCATTAATTGTGATATTCTTATAGTCAAATACAATCAGAAGGATAAACCAAATTCAGTGGGTGTAAAAGGAGTGTATATATAAAATCAAACTAAGACCCAAGATACTTCAAGGCAAATATTTTCTTTAATAGTGCTATAAAACAGAACTCAGAGCATTGTAAAGTTTGCTCTCAAAATCTCATTGCTGTTGTTATAAGAATCCAATGGCTTTTCTAGACTTGCAGCTCATTCATAGATGTAACATATTAAAAAAATAGTTTGACGGTGACAGCCACAAGTGCTGACATACCAAACTTATTAGATCCACTATGCTGTCTGGCATAATTAAAAAAAACTACCTTCATGAGAGATTCTTGGATTCAGTTCCATATTTACAGTATAGAAACCACAAACCACAGTTCAATTATCTGGATTCTCCATGACGAGTTATTTTATTTATACACTAGGTTAAAAAATACAAATATTTCATCATTACAAAAAAAGCTTTATCAAACTGTGTACATACAGAGGGGTTGTCAAAGCCAACCTGTCATTAATACTTTATATACGTTTGGCTAATATGAGTGTTATGCAGAGTAAGAAGATTACTCCTCTGAATTAAATACATAAGCCCAGTTTTCTGTAGACTTTTGGCAATGGTCAAACTGTTTTCCAATATCAGCAAATATGTTCCCACAAAAAGTTGAAAGCAGTTTTATTGTTTTGAGACTTAGTAACTGTAACAAAGAGTTTGTAACACATTGCAGACAGAGACAGATGTGCTTCCAACCTATGGATCTATACAAAAGCAGATGTTGCCGATCCTTCATGCCAGAAACAAAATAAATACATTCCAAGACACACAAAGCCATCTCTGACTAGTGGCAGGCACTTTCTGATAACTGAAGGTGATATTCTTCTGGTTGCCAAAAGCTGTCACGAAAAGGACTTGAGTTGTCAGAATCAAGACCATTGAATTGAGATTTAAACAATATTGCCCTCCAAGACCTTTAAAACTCAAGTAAAAGAACAGATAAAAATGCTTGCCTGCAGCTAAGTGGCTGATTCATACAACCTTCTGGTATCTATGTCTTCCAGAGATGACTGTGTTCACATCTCCACTATAAATAAGTTTCAGCTTTCTTTATATAGCTACCCATCCTTGTCATTACAATGTTTGCTGGATATGGAGTTGAGATGATTATTACTTTATCCACTGAATCTCTAACTCAGGACTATAAAAAAAGATTGAGGCTGCATATTAAGAGTCAGATTTAGCACCAATCTAAGCACAAGCATAAAAACACTTTTGGCAGGCTTTTCCATCAGACAAAGGCTTTTTCCAAAAGTTCATCTTAATGGATTTAAAGTGCACAGAAACCACCAAATAATGTCTTCTCCCCGCACCCACCACACCCCCTTCTATGTGCCTCAAACATGTAAAGCTAGAAGATCTTACCTCAATATCAAATTTTACAAACCCAAACCTTTCTAGGATTTTGAAGCAGCAAACACTATATTTTTTCTGCCCAATATACAATGTTGAAAGATTACACATTGCTTAACTATAGATACATTTTATTATAGGTCAATATGCAGTATATGCAGCAATACTTTTGGTTATTATTTCATCATTTATAGAACTGGCACTTTTAACTTGAAGAGAAAGGGGATTTAATACTATGAGATATAGTGCCATTTGCCTTGAAGCAATGTCTTTATGGCTACTTTCTATTTTTGTTATTACAAAGAAACTGGTAACAATTTGTCTCAAGTAGCACAACTAGACCAACTCTTTGGGATCCCCACTTTTTGTTGTTTTCAGTTAATTTAAAAAATATTTCACCACTAGACTATATCCATATAACTCTTGCAAAAGGTAATCTACGTTTGCAAGACAAGAAAGACTGCTAAAAAGCAAGAGCAATTGCTATGCAGCAACGGACCTCACAATTACATGATTTTAGATAACTGCCTACTACTTTCAATTTTATACAACTGATTTTTAGAGTATAACCCTAAAAAGCTAGGTGCCAGTATCAGAGGTGGAAAAGCCCAGCAGCTCTAGCTCATAGGACCAATGGTAAGGGATGCTGGGAGTTGTAGTTCAGCAACATCTGGAAGCCACAGATCCATATGATGAAGAATTATACAAATACCCAGAGAAAATAGTTCTACCGCATCCTTTTTCAACTCCCCTCTACCACCTCTGCGATTAAACAACTTCATAACTGACTTGTTGATTCAGTCATACAAGCTGTTGCAGGAAAAAATAAAAATAGAAGTGCCTTGTACCTGTATGTACATTTCTAGCTCATGCATGCACAAAGCTTTACAGGACTGCAGTCTTAACCATGAATTCCAGACAATCCAAAGCTATTTTCTGTGTCAGGCACTGAACTCAAATTAGAGGCAAAACGTCATGTTCAACATGATTATGTGTCACCTATTCTAAGACATCTGCATGAAGATTACTTATACTACTAAAAATACACAGATACTGCCACAAAGATAGATGAGAGCACACAGTAAATACATCTTCCATCTTATGACACTTCAAGCAGGTTAACACTGTCTGGTTAGTTTAATAGTCAGTTGTGATTATGTCTGATGGAATATTTTCCTTTCTGTAGCTGGGAAATATATAGTTTGGATTTGCTTCCATCAGGCCTCTTAAACCACACTTCATCATGGTTAATTGTTGTAATTATAGCACTGAAAAGGAAGAGGGAAAAGAGAAATTAGGAGCACATTAGTGTCCCTATACAACTACAGTATTACCCCAACCTGCATGGCAATTGATAAACAGGACTATAATTACTGGTAATAAAATGTAAAAATATTATAGCAAGTGCCTTGGGAAATGAAGGAAAACTAACAGAATATTACAACATTAATGCTAAAAGTATACTCAATACTGCTAAATTGGTTTGCAAAAAATTCACATTTGTAAACAGCTTTCCTTTGCCAAGAAAAAACATGTATGGATATATGACTAGATTCAATAAGAGAATAAGCAAAATGGGAAGTGATATCTTCAGAAACTTTTATCTGTTTTGTTGTCTATCTATAGCAATCCTACAATAACCTAGGTATAAATCATTAGGTCTGTTTTATTTACAAACAGCGTTCCAGTAAGGTGAAACAGAGCAAAACTGGGATGCTTACTTTATTTCATCTATATTTCTTTTTCCTTAGGGGTACACATAAAAAGAGACAGAGATATGTATACTGGAGGAAGACATGTTCAATGATTTCATCATATATCTTATGTACTTTCCCAGTGTTCAACTGGAAACTGGAACTTATTTTACATGAAACCTCTACAAAGGCTGGGATAAAGATTCCTAAAATAATGGTCTTCCTTGTACCAGTCTATGCATAACTAAACCAGTGTGCTGGTTTAGCCAATGGACTTCATAGATACTTATGGTACAGAGACACAAAGGAGGACAATTTAAATGGGGATAGCAGTGCTAATGTGCCTGGTAACATGGGCATCTCCTCCTATTCACAATCCTGCTCTTTCCAACCCAAGCAACCATGTGGAGAACTTGCCACGATAATGAAAGGGAGATAATGTTCAGGAACTTGGGCATGCATGAAAAGGTGTACTGAACACTTTCTCCACTGATACATGGCTGCATCCAGCCATGTATCTTAAGTTATGGAATCTGCTTCCCAGTGGAGGTTAAGAAGTCTTCCTCCTTGAGGAATTTTTGCAAAGAACATCACATTTGTCTAATTAGACAATTTTACTTTTAATTCTGTACCACTTGCAGAATATGAGCATTTTGTCCAGGCTTGGGTCTTGAATTCCACACAGCCCCAAATTCACTTTCTGTCTCAGGCACTGAACCCAAATACTTTTTAAAGTGCAATTTCAAGGACATTAATTAAGGTTCAGAGTTATAGTTCTTGGGAAGCAGACTCAAGTGCTACAGAATACAGTACCCCATCAAGAATATTCTTTCCATTAGAGGCAGATGGATTGGAAAATAACAAAGGGAAAAAAAGGTTGGTTGAAGTAGAAATAAAAAGGGAACTAGTTGCCAGCTCTCCTTATTCTGCTTTGCCTGATGCTACCCTGCTAAGGATGCTTTGCTGTGGATTCCCACCCTCACCAGCTGCACAACTGTTATGCACAAATTAGCTACATATGCCCTAAACACATAAGACAGTAGGGGAAAAAAATCCTTGAACTGTATTCAATTTATTTTAAAAAGTCACACCTTGTAGGGCATTCGTCTTTCCTATCAATACATATTGTCTGTCCACGTCCATACCATTCCCCATTATAATAGAGTCTTCCTTCCTCAGATCGTGTGCTGTGTAGGTGTTTTTCCAACTTGACAGGTGCTGGAAAGAGGTAGCGCAGACAATGCTGATGAAATGTAACAGTTGCTTTAAGAAGTTGATTTCTCTCTACTTTACATCCTGTTAATACATGCATGAGTGACTTTACATTTGCTCTTAACCAGAAATAGATTGTAAATTGTTATTGAAAGTACATTCATACGAATGAATTCTCTTAAGTCAGCTATGCGATAGTTAGCTTGGGATCTAAATATTATGTATTACTCGCTAAATTTTATTCATGTTGTAACATTGTTTAAACAGATTTATTGTTTTGATAAGAACATATTCTAAACAAATTTTATTTATCAATTTGATTTGATCTGCCACCTGACTCAGGCCAACTCTTCTCAACTTTCCAAAATGACGAAAATTGTCCTCAAACCATCAAGGGCATGAATCAGTTTCCCACTATTGTCCTTATTATATTTAAATCTCACATTCAGCTAGTTGCTAGGAACTGCAGCCTAACATTTAGGGTGGGAAAGGAAATGGAAAGTGGGGGAGAAGCTGCTGTGGATATTAGTACTCTACAAAGGATCACAGCATAAAAGAAAGGGCACTTGGGTACATCATCAGTGAATTCATGGTCACAGTGCCTCTGCTTTTCAGCAGCAGTGGAGCAGGGCACTGGCAGCTGTAATTGGCTGCTCCATGCAATTAACCGCGAGAGTCAAATATGTTGCCTTACGTTCTGCTTTCACTCTATGTGGTCCCAACGTAGCCATTGCCTGAAAAAAACGTTTTCATTTTTTTTAGTTATTCTTTAGGGTTAGGGTTAA
The DNA here is from genome assembly GCA_030867105.1 of Liasis olivaceus. Classification (NCBI taxonomy): domain Eukaryota; kingdom Metazoa; phylum Chordata; class Lepidosauria; order Squamata; family Pythonidae; genus Liasis; species Liasis olivaceus. Next base: position 50,577,200 of record CM061349.1, read on the forward strand.
GCTATCTTCTAAAGAAATTTCATTTTAAAGAACAATTTCACAACAATTCCTATGAAAAAATACACGGAGGCACAATTTGCTGTTCTAATGTTCAATGCCGAGAAGTATGTATGTATCTATGTCTGTCTGTCTGTCTGGTCAAGCTTAACTTCCAAGGTCTTAAAAACAAGGACTAAGATACCAGAAGGCCACAGTCCGTCATGGAGATTTGCCTAAATACTGTAACCATCATCAAGTGCCTTCCTGGTTGTGTTACATATTGTGGAGATTCATTTGGAATTCATTGGGAAGAAGGCCTTTCTTGTTCTGCTGCCCACTCAGTGGAACATTTTTCCCCTAAAAGTAAGATATGTCCCATTTTAGGTGCATGCTAGAAATGATTATTATAGTTTAGGTGCATGCTGAAAATATTCACCTTGTTTTGAATTCCTTAAAATCACACTGCTGAATTGCTAATGAATGTTGATATGATTTAATCTGTTTTATTATTTTGTATGTCTTATATAATTAATATGGCGGGGCATACTTCAAAAATGATTTGTTAGGAGCACTTCAGACTTCACATGAGTATAATAATTCTCTATTCATTACAGTAAGAGTCTGAAAAGAAGTCATGGCTGTTTTAAGGGTCATGGGAGTTTTCAAAGCATGCATAGCCCTAATAATTACTGTAAATAACTAACCTTAAGTATATTCTTGAATATATCTGGTTGCCTCCATTACTATAAATCCTTTTCCCCCTGCCATCACTACCAACGATCAGTATTTTCAGACATTTCTGCATCATTCCACCTATATCCTTCCTGCTAGCCCAGGTCTACTTGCTTTATGTGCCATATGGAATATAGAATCCATACAATAATATACAATTAAGGAAAGATACTACCCTTTGAGTACAACTTTAGAATGAGATTCTCTTTGTTATATAGTAACTTATAAGAACTGCAAACAGAGTCATGATTTCTGCCTTTCAGGCCTTTCTTTCTACTTTCTTAGATCCAAGGGACAGGTAACTTCATGGATTCCAATTATGCTAGATTTTCACTTTATTTCATTTCTTTTTGTTTGATGGTTTGTTTCAAATACCTGAGTATATATACACATTTGTGTAGGAGCAACCTATCAATCCATTATCAAACCAGCCAATAAGACCCACCATCACATGTCTCTCTTCCCACAAAATAAAGTTACAGGATCATCTTTTTCTTTATTTGCATAGTCTAAAAATGGACATATACCCATGACCTCTTATAAATACTTTAAAAACTAGGCACCATTCTTTGCCTTAAAAATATACATACTTTCCTTATTGTTGTCCAGTCTTCAAGTATATCAAGATCTTGTAGCATATACACAATATAGGGCCGTTAATATGTTAAGGAGGTTGTTCTTTTTCCAAAGTGGATCATTCAAAAAATCTATATGTGTCATCCCCACCAAGTAGATCAGACCAGGAATCAACTCCATAAGAAAGCTAAAACTACTTTATTGAGAGTAGCTATAACAACAGAATCTTGCAAGTCGGATTGTGCTGTACCTCTTCCCCTTCTTGTATCCATGTAAATTAGGGAGGTGTCTGTCTCAGCTGCTTCCACATACTTTTCGCTTGTTAGGACTTAAGATATGTTTTTCTACCTGTTGCTTTGGTAATTGATCTCCCCTATGTTCATCAAGGTCATCTTTCTTACTCTCTACATCATACCACTTTGATACATGCTTGGTATGGTATGATTAAAACTAATGTGATGCTAAATCCTTCTTAAGCATGGGGCATAAATATTTCCAAAAACTAAGATTTACCTTGAAGCACCAAGAGAAACACATTTTCTTATATGGATTTCTATACCATATATGCTCTCTTGAAGAAAGGATAGAACATAAAATCAATAATAACTAAAAGCATAGTAAAATAATTTAGAGAACTTCAGCTCCATATAATTAGCAAAAGTAAAGACTGAAATATAGTCTTATAGGTATGTTCACAGCCTTATTAGGCCACTTTGGAGCAGGAATAATGGAAGGTCATAAGTGTATTTCTATAAATTAATAAATTATTTTCCTACCACATTTATTATTTTTAAGCATTGACATTTAAATTAAAATGCATGCTTTTCATTATACAGCATATAGCATTATATCCTTTCAAGCTCTACTTTCTGGGGGAAAAAATGATCTACACATAAATATCAAAGTCCTAACAAGTGAAAAGAAATCTGGGATAGGAGTGTTCATAACAAGATGCCAGCACCAATCCCACCTTCTCTTCAGCACTCCATCTATGACAATATTTAGAGGGGTTAATATCATGATATTATATTGCCTGAACCAGATATGTAATATGATAACTACTGCGGTCAAATTTATGCTTAGGCTTCAATCAAATATAGTGCTCATGATTTCTGTCACAAACTACCATCCTATGTTTCCCTATGGAAGTTTTAGGAAAGGTGATATAAATAAGCAACTATGTAATTGAACTAATTATACCCAATAGGTAAGTTATAAAGATGAGAGCCGGTTTGGTGTAGTGGTTAAGATTTCAGGCTAGAAGCTGGGAGACCGTGAGTTCTAGACCCACCTCAGCCACAAAAGCCCCCTGGGTGACCTTGGGCCAGTCACTCTCTCTCAGCCCTAGGAAGCAGGCAATGGCAAACCACTTCCGAAATCTTGCCAAGGAAACTGCAAGGACTAGTTCAGGCAGTCGCCAAGAGTCAACACTGACTCGAAGGTACCAAAGGAAAAAAAGCTAAGTTTACAAACATTCTTGGTTTGCAAGGACAGAAACGCATGGAGAGATAGATTGAAGAGTGTTGGTGTAAACTAAAATTAGTCAGATTTTCTTTTTCTTTAGCCTTATCTCCTACATTTCATTAATTTTGCTTACTACTTCTTACTCTTTTTCAGTGCTTTGCACAGTGGCAGCTCTTAAAGGATATCTGATACAACAACAGGTTTCTTCTTCTCTGGACTAAATAGATCCTTCCTTTTTTTCCTAGATTGAAGTTCATCATTCCATAACTCTGAGAAAGAAAAAAATGTTGCAATTACACCTGTTTTAATCCCACAGTTCACAGGTGTACAGGCTGAGCACCTCTGAAAAGACAGGCTTCTACATTTTGAAAAAAAACAAAAAATAGGTTTATATCTTAAATGGTATTTAAGGTATTATGAGGACTATTTTAAAACAGTAAGAAAAAAAGTTGCCCAAACTGCCACAAGTGTGTTTGCTTTCCCTTACCCCCTCCCCACACTTACTTCTTCTCCTTCACAAACTACCCACCTTCAAATAGGTCAGGTGTTCAGAGGATGGTGAATTATCTATATGCATACATCCTTTAAGTCAGGGTTCCCCAAAGTGGTCAATATCAACCCCCAAGGGTCAATGGGACCATCCAAAGGGTCGTTGTTGTTATTATTCATAGTACTGTTAGTTAAAGTAGCATTTATTAAATTACTTTCATATAATAAATGTTTGGGGGCTGATGAACAATCTGAAAGTTCATGAAAGGGTCAATGAGCTGAAGAGTTTGGGGACACCTGCTTTAGGTTAATTTTAAATACCACAAGATGCCAGGAAGCAAACCCAAGGCCTCATCAAGAGGCATGAGCTAGCTCAGTATTTCTCAACTTCAGCAACTTCTCAGATGGGTGGACTTCAATTCCCAGCATGCTGGCTGGGGAATTCTGGGAGTTGAAGTCCACCCATCTTAAAGTTGCTGAGGCTGAGAAACACTGAGCTAGCTGATCAAATTTTTGAGGGAGAATGTACAAGCAGAAGGCAAATCTGAAGAGATGACTTAAGGCTCTTATTTTAGTTCTTCTCAATTAGTTTTGTAGACAAAATAGGTTCTGTTTTAGATTAAGATCAACTAAATACGTGCTGCAATTCACTGCAATCTTTATTACATGGATTCTAATTTATTTGGATGGTTACCCATCCATTCAAGCTTTATATGTTGAATAGTAAGTTACCTGAGGTAATATCAATACTATGCCGGTCTTCTTCAAGCCGTCTGATTTTCTCTTCTAGTTCACTCTGAACAGTGTCATACAACAAGAGCTTTTCACTCTGAAAGGAAAAATTAATAGGGTATTCATGCTGAGAAATGTCATCACCAGTTATGTGAAGCAGATAACTTGTTCACAAATAGAGATGTTCTCTTTTCACAGAAATTCCAAGGGAGTGTATGTTATAACAAGGGTTAAAAGGGATTTTCTTGTCCCAAATACTATTTAAACTCCACAAAATGGAAAGTCTAGTTTCACAGATATGGAAAATAAAAAGCTACTGAATAAAGGCAACACTAAGAGCTACAGAAAAGTGGAAGCACGTGCAATTCCAATAAAACAGAGATGCCCTAAATGTACTACACAAAAGCAAAGGCCTCCACTTTTTAAAAAATGTTTTATAATTTGTAGCTTCTTTAAAGTCAAGGCCAAACAAAACAAAGGAAACCCTGAAGTTTTCTAAACCCTATTTATACAGGTGAAACTCGAAAAATTAGAATATTGTGCAAATGTTCATTTATGTCAGTATGGCAACTCAAAAGGTGAAACCAATATATGAGATAGACGCATTACATGCAAAGCGAGATATGGCAAGCCTTACTTTGGTATAATTGTGATGATTATGGCATACAGCTTATGAAAACCCCAAATTCACAATCTCAGAAAATTAGAATATTACATGACATCAATAACACAAGGATTGGAAATAGAACAATATCGGACCTCTGCAAAGTATAAGCATGCATATGTACTCAGTACTTGGTTTGGGCCCCTTTTGCAGCAATGACTGCCACAATGCGGCGTGGCATGGATGCTATCAGCCTGTGGCACTGCTGAGGTGTTATGGAAGACCAGGATGCTTCAAAAGCGGCCTTCAACTCCGCTGCATTGTTTGGTCTCAAGTCCCTCATCTTCCTCTTGTCAATGCCCCATAGATTCTCTATGGGGTTCAGGTCAGGCGAGTTTGCTGGCCAATCAAGCACAGTAATCCCATGGTCATTGAACCAGGTTTTGGTACTTTTGGCAGTGTGGGCACGTGCCAAGTCCTGCTGGAAAATGAAGTCAGCATCCCCATAAAGCTCGTCTGCGGAAGGAAGCATGAAGTGCTCCAAAATCTCCTGGTAGACGGCTGCGTTGACCCTGGACTTAATGAAGCACAGTGGACCAACACCGGCAGATGACATGACTCCCCAAATCAACACAGACTGTGGAAACTTCACATTGGACTTCAAGCATCGTGCATTGTGTGCTTCTCCATTCTTCCTCCGGACTCTGGGTCCTTGGTTCCCAAATGAGATGCAAAAGTTGCTCTCATCAGAAAAGAGGACTTTGGACCACTGGGCAACAGACCAGTTTTTTTTCTGTGTAGCCCAGGTAAGACGCTTCTGATGTTGTTTGTTGTTCAGGAGCGGCTTGACAAGAGGAATACGACATTTGAAGCCCATGTCCAGGATCTGTCTGTGTGTGGTGGCTCTTCATGCACTAACTCCAGCCTCAGTCCACTCCTTGTGAAAGTCCCCAACACTTTGGAATGGCCTTTTCCTGACAATCCTCTCCAGGCTGCAGTCATCCCTGCTGCTTGTGCACCTTTTTCTACCACACTTTTTCCTTCCACATAACCTATTGATGTGCTTTGATACAGCACTTTGGGAACATCCAACTTCTTTTGCAATTACCATTTGGGGCTTTCCCTCCTTATGGAGGGTATCAATGATGGTTTTCTGCACAACTGTCAGGTCAGCAGTCTTTCCCATGCTTGTGATTCCTACTGAACCAGCCTGAGAGACCATTTAAAGGCTCAGGAACCCTTTGCAGGTGTTATGGATTCATTAGCTGATTCGAGGGGGACACTTTGAGCCTAGAATATTGAACCTTTTCACACTATTCTAATTTTCTGAGATTGTGAATTTGGGGTTTTCATAAGCTGTATGCCATAATCATCACAATTATACCAAAGTAAGGCTTGACATATCTCACTTTGCATGTAATGCATCTATCATATATATTGGTTTCACCTTTTGAGTTGCCATACTGAAATAAATGAACATTTTCACGATATTCTAATTTTTCGAGTTTCACCTGTATGCAAAAAGTATCCAGATGGCAAGGATGCAAAAACTTTTATACCTGTTATACTCATCCAGATCTGTTTTGCCCAGTAATGACCAGCCTTGTCTCTAGAAAGTTTCCTGCAGGCAGGAATTCGAGATTTGCAAAGTTCATATAAAGATTTAATGCTGACGCAGTGATATTTCTGACATTGTGTGAGCAGAGATCCATATGGCATGCTTAACATTCAGCCTGGGGCTACTGGCTGTTGACCAAGCCCCATTTTCATGCATATTTGAATCTGGTCTGTATATCTTCAAATGATTAAGGACTGTATGAGATAATGTAATGGTATGTGGGAATGACCATGGGAAATAGAGGGAAGAGCCACAGCCAGGGGAAAGGTCAGATAAGAAGCAGCTTAGCCTGCAGAAGGAATGTGGGTATAGCAAACATCTCAGAAGGGACCCTCTCTAGTTTCTTGGGTTATAAAGGTGATGGGGGAGAAATGTACCTTCAGACTTGCAAGATTCTGTTAATGTAACCTTACAGTAAAGAAGAATTAGTTCATCTGGGCATGCATCCTGTCTGGACTATCTTGCAAGGCTGACAGGTAATAATTTCAGTCAGATAAATAATGGTTTATCTAATTAGGAATAAATTGGGTCCTAATGCCTTCCTCACTTCTCAGCAGATACTGATTTGGAGTGAGACTTTAAGCAGAGTTTCTTGGTTCATTGATAATGAAAGGCTATGGTATCAGATATTTCACCAAAGGTAGATGGGTGTATAAGATCATGGGAAAGAAGTAGTTAAATAATTTGACACAGTTTGTTCCTGTTTATTTATCCACCAAATGTGCATTCTGCTGTAATCGACTGAAGACTCATAAAATATAGTTCATGAGTCCAGGATTGTTATGAATGAATTGGGCTTTAACATCACAAGTGGAAATCCACTAATCTTATACCTGCTTCTGGTATCTTTAAGAACATACAGTACTTTGCAAAAGTTTGAGGCAGGTGTGAAAAAATGCTATAAAGTAAGAATGCTTTCAAAAATATATATTGTAATTGTTTATGTTTATCAATTTACAAAATGCAAAGTAAGCAAACAGAAGAGAAATCCAAATCAAATCAATATTTGGTGACTACCCTTTGCCTTCAAAACAGCATCAATTCTTATACTTGCACACTTTGTACACTTGCACAAAGTCAGGCATCTTGTAGGATTAGAGTCAGGTGTATCATTAACCAATTATACCAGACAGGTGCTAATGATCATCAATTTCATATGTAGGTTGAAACAGTTATTAACTGAAACAGAAACAGCTGTGTAGAAGGCTTAAAACTGGGTGAGGAACAGCCAAACTCTGCTACTGAGGTGAGGTTGTGGAAGACTGTTTCATGTCACGGGTCATACACCATGGCAAGACTGAGCACAGCAACAAGACACAAGGTAGTTCTACTGCATCAGCAAGGTCTCTCCCAGGCAAAAATTTCAAAGCAGATTGGGATTTCAAGATGTGCTGTTCAAGCTCATTTGAAGAAGCACAAAGAAACGGGCAATGTTGAGGACTGTAGATGCAGTGGTCAGCCAAGGAAACTTAATGCAGCAGATGAAAGACACATCATGCTTACTTCCCTTTGACATTGGAAGATGTCCAGCAGTGCCATCAGCACAGAACTGGCAGAAACCAGTGGGACCCAGGTATACCCATCTACTATCTGGAGAAGTCTGGCCAGAAGTGGTCTTCATGGAAGAGTTGTGGCCAAAAAGCCATGCCTCTGATGTGGAAACAAGGCTAAGTGACTCAACTATGCATGAAAACATAGGAACTGGGGTGCAGAAAAATGGCAGCAGGTGCTCTGGACTGATGAGTCAAAATTGGAAATATTTGGTTGTAGCAGGAGGCAGTTTGTTTGCCGAAGGGCTGGAGAGAGGTACAGTAATGAGTGTCTGCAGGCAACAGTGAGGCATGGTGGAGGTTCCTTGCAAGTTTGGGGCTGCGTTTCTGCAAATGGAGTTGGAGATTTGGTCAGGATCAATGGTGTCCTCAATGCTGAGAAATACAGGCAGATACTTATTCATCATGCCATACCATCAGGGAGGCATGTGATTGGCCCCAAATTTATTCTGCAGCAGGACAATGACCCCAAACATACAGCCAATGTCATTAAGAACTATCTTCAGCGTAAAGAAGAACAAGGAGTCCTGGAAGTGATGGTTAGACCCCCACAGAGCCCTGATCTCACCATCATCAAGTCTGTCTGGGATTACATAAAGAGACAGAAGGATTTGAGGCAGCCTACATCCACAGGAGATCTGTGGTTAGTTCTCCAAGATGTTTGGAACAACCTACCTGCCGAGTTCCTTCAAAAAATGTATGCAAGTGTACCTAGATGAATTGATGCTGTTTTGAAGGCAAAGGGTGGTCACACCAAATTTTGATTTGATTTGGCTTTCTCTTCTGTTTGCTCACTTTGTATTGATAAACAAACAATTACAATATATATTTTTGAAAGCATTCTTACTTTACAGCATTTTTTCACACCTGCCTAAAACCTTTGCACAGTACTGTATTTTAATACCACAAAAACTATACAAGTTACATAAACAATTTGGCGTGTGTGTGTGAAATTCACCGTTAGGCTACATGAAAGCTGTACTCTCTTACAAACCAATGTTTTAGTTATAGCTGTATGCCTAAATTGTTTAGAAAAATACAAATTCCATCCATTTACTCTGACCTCATTTAATAATATTAAATGCTTTATGAACAAATTGAATTAAATAATATCTGAATGCTTTGTTTTCTCCCTGAGTATGCAGCTAATATGCCAGATCACAAAAGTGCTTCTTGAAACTAAAACTGCGCACAACATATGCAAAAATGTGGTTCAGGTGATGTCATAAAGCTGATGTGTATCATAAAATAGCCTGGGTAAGATTTATGCAGGATGTATATTGTCTCTAAGTATACAAAAGTTGGAGCCATCTGATTCATTATAGGCTTTCAATATAATTGCAAAAACATAATAAAAAAAACTTTAAGCAAGGATTTCCCAAGAACAATTAGTGAGACTGATAAAGCTGTCAAGATACTTTTCAAGACAAACTGCCTTTTTTGTAGGTATAACTGTATAATATTGTCCTTTCACATTGTTTTGCAACTTTATAGCTTAGCTGGGTGTGCACGTTACCCCAGAACTAAGTCCAATCAATTTTAGGCAGATTAAAACATTTCCAGCTAACAGCGATACCTCACAGTGCTGTCGGGATGCCTGAATTTCACATTCATACTTGTTTTTCACGGATTCCAAGCAGAGTTCTCTGTAGATACCTACAAATAAACATTTACTTATAATTAATTGGAGAGAAGCATCACGGAATGTATTCCCACCCATTCTGAAAATTCCCAACAGGCAACAGTGGGATTTACAAAAAAGATTTCTTTTATGTCTCCATTGTGCAATGCCTAAATGAATTTTAATCCCAATCCACTGAGATATCTCCCCTGGCTTTACAAGGCTCAAGTGCTGCTTTGACAGTTATAGATCTTAACATTATCTGTACAAATATTTGCTATCATCATTTACAGAAGACTTACAGAATTTGAACACTGGTTGAATTAATATTAACCTAATATGAACTACCCCAGACCTGTCCAGTGGACATGAATTCAGACCAGCAAGATGTGCACTTTATGGTTTACAGTCCATTTACTCAATGAACAACCCTCCTTCCTCCTTTTTTTAAAATTCTAGATCAATTATATATTTGTTGCATGGCCTGAAAAAGTCAAAATCAAAAGGAAAGCACTAATGGTAAACAGACCAGAGAGTGTGAACTTCTTAATAAGTGGAATATAATGTAATCTTAATTCTAAAAAGCTAGCTTCAGAGAACCAACCCTCCTAACTTTCCTTCCTTCCTTCCTTCCTTCCTTCCTTCCTTCCGATTATGATGATCACACTGATGATGTTACTATCTGCATGGGCCCACCACTGCTTTAGATGTGGCCTCCGGAAAGCTCTGAAAAGCACCACTGAATTTCTCTAACATCCTCTGTCTTCCTCTTTTGTTGCATGCTCCACAATATGCCACTGAATGGAGGAACCACTTCCTTGTTGAAAGCAAATAAGAAATCAGCCACTGATCCCTGCCTGCTATGCACTGGGTAGGCAGCAAAAGTAAAACAAAACCAATCCACTGAGCTTTTTCTTTGTGAGTGATTGGCCAAGAAGAAAGGGACCAGGTAGAAAGGAGAAATGGCATTTTTTGATTGCTGCAACGCAGAATGGACAGCAAGAAACATTCTTTTGGGGGGCCTGCAGTCTGATGAGAAAAACCTTGGAGTTTCTGGAGCCAACGCAAAGAGATCTCCCTGCCTAGCTTCTGAGCTGTTATTCAAGAATACCTTTACTTCTTGTGTCAACTGCAACAAAATAGTGTGGCACTAAAAACTTTATTACTATTTAGCAACAGTATGCAAGCAGATGGGTAGCAACAGACAAGATGGAAACACTTCCTGCTCAATTTAGCAGACTACAAAAAACATTTCGCAAATTTATGATCATTAAGGTAGGTTCCATCTAGGCTGGCCAGCAGCATCTCAGTTACTGAGTTTCCAAATCCTGTTTTCCATTCTGGTTTGCAAGTAGTTCATTATGCAAGAAAGAGGAGGCCCCTCTTTGCTCAAAGTGTATACAGTAAAATTTAATTTAAAGCATCCAAAAGGTACTTATTTATCATATTCATATATTATTTATTTATCATATTTATATAGCTGCCCATCTCACATTAAAGTGATTCTGGGTGGCGTGCAGCACTTAATTAAAAACAATACATAAAAATAGTCACAATTAAAAAATAACTATAAAATACTGGGAAAGAGAAAAAAATAAATATTTTTAATACATATATTATATTCTTTTTTTTAACCTGGTCCTGTCTTTTTTGTACAGTCCCCCAGTACATTTCTTAAAATGAAAAAATATTGTATAGACCTGTCCTGATGTGAGACACAGATGCAAATGTAACATTCCCTCTTAATGAATCAGTTTCTTAAAACAGGAATGAACACATAGTATGTTCCCTCCTTTGATAAATTGATTCCAGTTATTCTAAACCACAGTCGACCATAAAATCTGAAACAAAAAACTCCGTTTACCAGCCAGAATCTTAAATTATCATTTAACTATTATTTAATGATCCAAGATAATAAGCCAATTTTAAACCAAAGTTCATTGTTTTGGACACAGCAAGGAACTGGTGTTTTTATAGCAGTTTTTAGGTATAAAGTACTAAAGATGATTTTCTAACAACACAATCTTAGCATGCCAGATATATTACACTTCAACCAGCCCTCTGAAGACAACAGCAGCCCAGAAGCAACTGAAAGGTAGGACAAAGACAGATTGCAGATTAATTGCTTTGTATTTTCACAACTAGGGGAGTAACCATTTTCTTTTTTCTTGAAAATTGGATATAATATTTTATCAAAACCACCCAATTCTGACTGAGACATAGCTGCCATCTTGAGACTGATTTGCAACAGCAAGTTCTCATATCGTAAATATCTGGCTGATGTTTTAAAAAACGGTTTCGCTTCTTCTCTGTGAAGCAAGAGATGTTTCTTGATGAAGAGATCTGAGGAACTTAAAAACCTGAAGCAGGTAATGGTTATGTTTCTCTGTCTTCAGGAAGGGGCAAAAACAAAAACAAACACCCCCCCCAACCAACATGACACCCCTTTGTGTCACGTTGGTTAGTTTTAATAAAGGTATTACCCAGCTCTATATTTTCAAGCTTCTCCCACAAAGGAGCAGCACACCTATGACTGGTTTTTGTGAAAGATTATACGCGTGCATTTATTTGGGAAACAGAAGGAGGCGATGCTGTAATGAATGACACTGTGTGCTACTGTTATTCAAATAGGAGGCCAAAAAATGTAGCAGAAATTTCAACATCAATTTTTTTAAAAGTCAAAGGCTTCAGAGACCCTGAATTTTTTGTCAGCATTTTACTTCTACCCTTGCCCTGCAGCGATATACCTAACTGAGTCAACAACATCTACTTCATGCACTTACCTGCCACTTTTGTTCGGATTTGCATGTTTTCTTGCAGAGCTGCCAGTGGTTCCAAGTACTCGGGTGCCTTTCCTGCAATGACCTCCTGTAGTTTTGCATCCACTTGGCTTAATCTCTCTTTGTAAAGTCTTAATATAAGGAAGATGGAGTACATTATATTAAAGAAAGGCAGAGAACAATGTATATTAATATTTCTAAGACCTGTCTTCTTGAATGGCAATGGGCATTCCTGTTAAGCCCATTAGCCCAGAAGAAATTAGTAAGATTCAAAAACAGACCTGAAAATACATTAAATTACAGCCAACATTTTTATTTAGACATTGTTTGGGCTGGATCTGAAAGTGTTCCTTCTATTCACTGAACCTACTGGCAGAAAAGGGAAGCAGGTAGTGGTTATGTTTCTCTGTCTTCAGGAAGGGACCAAAAAATAATAATAACAATAATAAATTTAATTAGCTTCAAGGAGAAAAAATTTAAAAGACACCCCCCCTTCTCCGTCAGCCAAAAAGAGTGTCTCCTGAGACAAATTCCAATCCGGGGAACTCCCATTTGGGGAAGCAAAGTCTTGATCTAAATCGGTGTCTTCTGCGTGCTTCCCAATACATCTTTGTAAAAACTCCATGTTTTCAGCATTGCTGCTTTCAGGAAAGCTAACAAAAATAAATATTCAGCAAATAATACCGAGCTGTAAATAAAATGCAATCAAATAGTCTGATGAGAAGATTAAGAATTTAGAGTGGCTTAAATGGATCTAAAATACTTGTTATTTTATAAGCATTGCCATTATGTTCACATAGCTAATATAGAAATATTAAGCAACTTCAGACTCTACAGTGAAACATTTTGCAAATGCAGGTTATGATCATTCTATTTTCACACAGACCAGGAGTGGACTGCTCTTTATATGAACAAGAACATGAAAGTCTTACTTTGCTCAGCACATTGGACAACTGCAATTTTCTCACTGCCCAGCCTCTTTCCAAATGAGAGCAAGCTACTTTAAGAAGCAGAGTACAATAGGTAAGCTGAGAAGAGGCCATCTTCTCTCCCCACTCTCATAAACGTTCCACACAAACAACAGAAGTCTCACTTCTTAATATATGAACAAAAAGCACTCATACAGGACTGTCTTATCAAACTGTCATCCTTTAGAAACCCCCTTGATGTCCAAGCAAATGCCCACCTGAACGTCTCTGGTAAGCTTAGGAAGACAGAGATAAATTAGCAAGTTTCAGTTTCTGAAGTTTCCATGGAATATTACTTCCACCACTTCTACTGTAGAAGATAAGAAAGCTCTCAGTATGTTTTGGCATTTAATTAATTTACACAAGCTTTAAAGCATGTGCATGCATAAATATTTACACAAAACTCAGAATTCTAAAACCATTTTCACAGATCTTCAGATTGGGATGGACACTTGAATTTGGGAAGTATTCAGTGGTAAAGTACTTGCTAGGCACACAAAAGATTGCATTTCCATACCTTGTACTGATAAGTAAGGCTGAGAAAGGCTCTTTTTTGAAATGCTGTAGAACAGCTACTATTCTATGTAAACCAGTGTCTATAGTCTGATTACCCAGGGCTACATGCAACTCCATAAGCCTTGAAGATAGCCTCTGATCTATAAAAGCTAAATTGTAGATAGATAGACAGACAGACATAGTTTTTTTTGTTTTCTCCAATGTTTTCTTTGCTTCAGAGACCTAAGGAAAAAGCGGTTCTTTTTTAATTGTAGCAATTCATAAACAACTGACAGTTTAAAAACTGTTGTTGATCTGTTGTAAATCATTCAGAGATATACCAATAAATCCTGATCAATCTTCTACCCACTCCTGATTTAGATGGACAAGTTAAAGTACATACTCAAGACTAGCTGAATTAGAATTCAGGAGAAGTTCTAAATTATTGGTTTACTTACTGATCTTTGAGATCTGTAAACTGTTTTTCAAGATCAGACATCTCATCTAAACACTCCATTCTTCTTCTTTCACAATCCTCATCATCCATTTCTGCAATGAAAATTATCCACTTTTACAAACATAACTAGTTTGTTTCTTCCAAACTACTTTACTCTATGACGAAGCTGACCTTTTCATTAAGAGTGGCTCAAGTTCTAAATTAAGCTTAAAGAAATTAATATTTGAAATACTTTCTAAATCTGCTGGAAAACAGATACATTATATAAAATTATTTCTATATATTTCTATTCTTTGATACGAACTATATTGCTTAAGTATGCATTTCATCTTACAACCAGCTATAATCTTTGAAATACTGACCACCAAGGAACCATAACCTTTGAATCAATTAGAAGGAATGTAATGTTAGTAACATTCTTCTGTACCACAACAGCAACAGAAAAATTGAAGGTTTTTTGCCAGTTTAAACAATGGTAAATTCTTAGGCTTTCATAATTTCATAACATGGCTAGTTCTGTAAAACAGATTCTGTACAACTACAGCAACATTTTAATATGCTCTGTAGGCTGCATGAACAAATCTATGCCATTGCCTTAACTGATAAAGCAACATCAAACTTTTGCTACTATAGGCCTATAGCAAGTTGATTTTTTTTTTAATCTGTTCAGTCGTGTCTGATTCTTGGAGACTAGTTTTCTTGGCAAGGTTTTTCAGAAGTGGTTTGCCACTGTCTCCTTCCTATGGTTGAGAGAAAATGACTGGCCCAGGGTCACCCAGCTCACTTTGTGCCTAAGGCGGGACTAGAACTCATGGTCTCCCAGTTTCTAGTCTGATGCCGTAACCGCTACACCAAATTGGCTCTCTAGCAAGGTGAATACCAACCACAAAACACCGCTTACAAATGAAGATGCACAGAAATATTCATTCATGTATTAGGCCCCTATCATTCTGTGTTAACATGTTATTCCTGAAGAACAGGGCAAGCAGTTTAGGAAATATTTTTAATTGTTGCCATTCTTCCCTCCCCATCAACAATTCATCATCCCTTTCAGCTAAAGAAAGCCATGGGTAACATTTTCTACAGAACATCAATTCTTAATTCAGGCACCAAGGACCTAAACATATATATGACTTCAGCTTCTATCAGTACGGTAATGCCTGCAATGCAAACTCAATTCAATGTATAGTACACCAGGTTTGCATATCAGGAAATCAAGTTCATAACTGAAGCAGCACTTTCTAGCCATTCAAGATGTTTCGCATACATTTCCCAATTCATATTTATAACCTAAGATGCTGTTTTTCCCATATCACAAGTGGAAGATTGAGAATGATAAACGATGCCCTTGGGCAGCCCACTTAAAGAGTTCATTGTTTAGCTAAGATTTGAAATAGAAACCACCTCCTATTGATTTACATGTCACTCAAATACAACTATCCCAGCTCTCAAAATAGTAGTTGTTTTACACCATCAATTAAACCATTAATTGTGGTAACAGCAAAGAACCATCCCCTACAAATTTACACACTCCCTTTTTCCTTCCTTCAGTTGTAATAAAGCAATCAGAAGTTCATCTGAATCCTAAACTGTAATTTATATTGAAACAAGCCAGAAAGACTGAAATGTGCTTGTTACATACACACTGTTATATAATTATTTTGTTAAATTAGTATTGTGCTTTTTTCTCAAGAGTTCAAGGTGGCCCACATAGTGCTCCTTGTCCAACCACCATCTCTGTGAGATGTAACATTCCCTCTTAATGAATCAGAGATGGGTGGACATACCTGTGTTTTTCAAAACCGCTAACACACCAAGACAGAGGCTTGTACACGCCAAAGACTGAACACCAAAACATAAGAGCAATGTAGTATATGCAATCCAGTGCAGTGAGGAGCATTCAGCACTCTGCATTGGAGAAACCAAACAGCCTTTACACAAGAGGATGGCCCAGCACAGGAGGAGCAACAACACAGGACCAGAATCAGCAGTTTACCTTCATCTGAAGGAAAAAGGACACTCATTTGAGGACAATAATGTTCACATTTTGGACAGAGAAGATAGGTGGTTTGAGAGAGGAGTGAAGGAATCCATTTATGCCAAAGTGGAAAATCCTTCCCTCAACAGAGGTGGAGGCCTCAAACACAACTTGTCTCCCATTTTCCATCCTGACCTTTCATCAGTCCCCAGGAAGATTAAGAACAGTTCAAAAGTTCACCAGGAAGGCGACATTTAACATCCCCTTGGGGATGAGTGAGGGATTAGGAGTAAGACATCTACATCTCAAAGACTCTACTATCACATCTCCTATTGTCCCTTCAATGAGCTCATCATGTTAGTAAGAAACACAGCCACCCTGGAAGACTAAAATGGGGTCCCCCAAGCAACTTTTTAGACTGAAGAAGCTGCTTGGACAAGTAGCGAAACGTCTCTAACCAAAAAGAAAAGAAGTCCAGTTGCCATGACTCAACCTCCAGACATACCTAGGCAGTCATAAGTGATTTGTGCAAGGGCCTTCTCAGCTGTGACACTTTGATTATTGGACACACCACCTTTGGAGGTGCATCAGGCATTGTTAGTAATTCACTTTCACCAGATACTTATGATGCACCAGTTATGTTCTTGGTACCATTTTACATAGTGGCTGATTTTAAAATTATTGGATTCAATATGAATTAAATAGCTTGCTTTGTAAGTTGGTACTTTAAAAAAAAAAAAAGTTTCATAATGTATTTTTACCTCTAAGAATCACTCTGGGACTCTTTAATGAAGTAAGCAAAAGTTAAGTCTCCTTTGAGTCACGCTTGATGCCTGATTATTTCATGGGCACATCCATGCAGTTTTCTTAGCAACAACTTGTTTGCCACTGCCTTCTTCTGAAACGTTCCTTTGACCTCCTAGTGTAGCTTATAGCAATGGGATTTCCTAGTGGTTTCTCATCCAAAACATGAAGAATTCTGATCCTGTTTAGTTCTGGGAGTATCAGCCAAGACCAGCTAACTATCAAGCCAAGCATTTAGTAAAAAAAAAAAAAAAAAAGGAGAGCAAACATGCTTTTTCTTATTTCTCCAGTCATTTTTTGTTTATCTGTGAAATCTGCTATGGAGTTTTTCAGTCAGCTGCAGAAAAGTTTATTGCTGGGTTTATTTGAGGGAGAGAAACCACTTTGGCTTATTGGGAATACTTGTACTATATTTTCAGTATTTGTTTGTTTGTTTAAATAAACTGCAGTTCCCAAGACTGCAAGTGATTTACAATATTTTTAAAACAAAAATCCTATAAAGACAGTGTAAAGACAACTAGACAAACCAAGTGAAAATGCACCAGGACACTACAAAATCTCAGATAAAGAGCATTAAAAACTACCACCAATGCCCACATAAACAAAATCATCTTTATAGCATTGCAGAAAGTTTGTAAAGAACAAGTCAGGCACACCTCTGGGGACAAAGTATCCCACTGGGGGGGCCACCAGAGAGGAGTGTCTTCAGGGTTATGTCTTCGTACTGGTTGTAGGGATGGATCCAAAGTTTCCACCCCCTACCTGATTCTATATGTAGTAGATGATCTCTAAGCTATCCTAATGCAAAGCCACCTAGAGCTTTATTGGTTAAAACCACCACTTTCAACTGGACTCAGAAACCACAGGTAACCAACACAACAACCAGAGAATTGGTGTGATATGTTACAATACTGGCTCTTACCTGCTGATGACTGCTGCATTTTCTATCAAATGGATCATCTTCAAAAGAAGCTCCATGTGAATGTGTTACAATAGGTCTAAGCTCATGGTAAAGAGGGCATGAGTTATCCAAATAGAGTTTCAAGTGCTGCATCAGCCTAAGCTAAGCAAAACCCCACCCCACTCCCACCCTCCCAGCCACAACTTCTACCTGCTGTTTCAACAGGAGCTATGAATCCAGGAAGATCCCTAGATTGTGAACCTATACCTGAAAGTAATTCCACCCAGAGCCATCAATGAGCTAAGATGTTTCTAGATAAACAGTAACACCATTTTGCTAGCATTCAATTTCAGTTTGTTTTGATCCATCTAGTCCTTCACAGCCTTTGGACACCGGACATCTGCTTGATGTCAAGGCTTCTAAGCAACTTCTAAGCAAGGTTTGACCTGGGATGGCACCATAGAATTGAATACAATCAGTGTGCTAATTATAACTTAGCCCAGACTGATAGATGATGTCTTGCAACAGCTTCACATAAGTGTTAAATAGGAATGGGGAGAAAGCCAAACCCTAGGGCACCCCATACTGCAGCTATCAGGAGCTTAATATCTCCTCCTTCTTTACTACTGACTAGACACATCCACCAAGGTAGGAGCAGGATGTCTACAGGACAGTGCCCCCTACTCCAAAAAGATACTACAGCTGATCAAAGCTGAATTCTAAAAGGAGCACTCCCACTCTGTAAACCCTGATGTAGATTAGCCACCACAAAACCCAATGCTGTTTTCTGTCCCATGCCCAGACCTGAATACTGACTTGAAAGGATCTTGATAATCCATATCATCCAGGAACTTCTGTAACTGATTCCCCACCACCTTCTCCTAAAAGGGGAGGTTGGAGACAAGGGAGAAGTTGTCTAATATGGCCATATCAAGATATGGCTTCTTTGAGAGAAGGTGCATCACTGATTTTTTCCAATGGCTGATGGCATTTATTATCTCTGCCGTCCAACTGTCCAGTACATAAGCGGCAGGACTTACTTTACAGATTTACTATCCGTTCCTTTGGCTCAAAAAAAAATCCCAAATAATATTGCAAGAAGTTACTTGAGTCATCTTGCTAAACTTCATCCAAATGCTATCTAACTCTGTAATTTAAATGTCTTATTTAACGTC
This sequence comes from Liasis olivaceus, assembly GCA_030867105.1. Classification (NCBI taxonomy): domain Eukaryota; kingdom Metazoa; phylum Chordata; class Lepidosauria; order Squamata; family Pythonidae; genus Liasis; species Liasis olivaceus. The sequence goes on from CM061349.1 coordinate 50,596,123, forward strand.
TATAATATATCTTTATTATATTTATCTTTAATACTACTTAAGCTCTTAAAAATTAAAAACTAGAAGAAGCACATGTCAGTTAATTGGATTTTTCCCCCTGACCTGTGGAAATACTGTTTTTTTTAAATTTCCAGTTTTATTTTTTGTCATCTTTACCAAATTTGTGGAGTAATTAACAGGTTATATGTCCTAAGAGAAGGAACCTAAGATACTCACAAATTTGGTCCCAATTTGTTTCTCTAAAAGAAATTTTCTTCCACATGAGAAAGATCTTTCAACTAAAAGTTGGGTTGATCAAGTATGCATTAGAGAAAATCCAAAACTCCTGGGTTCATTGATTACCAAGTCTTTAAAATATGTAGTGGAACAAGAAACAATTGACACAGAACGATATTATTAGTATTAGCAATTAGACATTCTAATAATTGTATTGTATTTATTAATTATTCTTGCTTTATTAAAAACCATCCCAAAGTTTTACAAAGGTGTTTTAGACATCAGTTTTGTTTAACTCTATATCAGAAAGTTATGCCTAGTGGGGAAGCCTAGTTTAATATGTTATGCTTCACTTAAAGCATCAATGAAACTCTTTAGAACCCTGGCTTTCTGTTCTGTGTGAATGTAGCCTCCAATTCCAATGGAACAAACATCTCTATGACTGGCTTGGGGTTGACATAGTTAGGGGGTCTTTTCAGAACCACACAAGGGAAATTAAGGGGTGAAGCATTCTATTTATAATACCCTCCCTCATTCCTTCCTGAAAGATGCTGTTCTGGAGTTTTCCAACAATATATCAGATATTGTATATCAGATGTCTTTTCAATGGTATAAGTGCTGTTCCACTGTATTGACTTCTTTGGAGCAGTGGATCTAGCTCAGTGTTTTTCAACCTTGGCAATTTTAAGATCTGTGGACTTCAATTCCCAAAATTCCCTAGCCAGCATGATCTTAAAGTTGCCAAGGCTGAGAAACACTGAGCTAGACTTAGGCCTCTTTCTTGGAGCTTTCAGCAAGCTGAGGGCTGCATTCTAAACTAATGCCATTAAGAGACGAAAAAGGAATGAAGATAGGTGCATATTTTTAATGGCAGTGCTATCTAGGCCAAGAACAAAAGGGATTTTCTCCTGCTTCTAAGACTAGGTGCCACAAAACAGTACTTTAGATGTGTTTCCTCAACTTATGACTATGTGACTCAAAGATAAAAAACAATGCCCATCCCAATAACATGCAAAGGATTTTATTCCTATTTGTCTGGACTGACACCAGAATATAGACAGAGCAGTTGTCAAAAAACTGGAGTTTTGGTGCCTCCTGATTCTATTGAAACTGAAGCAGGAGAAACTTAAGAGCACACTATTATTCTTTCTTAATAACTCTTAGGAATGCTGGAGAACAATATACACAAACTCTGTTCTTCAAACACAGAGAAGCATAAACATTAAGTGTAACTAAAGACACCAGAGTGAATAATCAAGAAACAAATGCCTAACCTTCCCAAAATAAGACGTATGGAGGAGTAAATGCTTGGCAATTTCCTCAAGCAGTAGAAGCCTCTCCATATGTACTTTTTCTATATGCTGCCCTGCTGCATGTTGTCCTATTGTTGTACAGCATATATTGAGATCAAACTTTATTTCTACATTAGAGGAAAGGGATGCACGTCAACATGTGGCAGCACCCAGCTGGCCTGGCTTAGGTTCATACGCTAATTAGGGTAATGCCTGGTTAGTGTCCTTGGTTATGGGAGAATTCCAGGGTGGTAAAGTAGACTGAGAAGCTGAAAAAACACCACCTTCCAAAGAAGACCATCACAAACCTTTTCCATGCTGTTGCTAAGAAAACTGTAGGGGTCTGTCTATGAAGACACCAGGAATCAAATCCAACTTGAGGTTAGAGAAAGATGTAATGGACAGAAAAACTTCTCTTTCATCTCTAATGTCCAAATCTGAACACACCATGGGTGGAAGGTATCCTCAGAATTTTTCCCACAGGATATATTGGCTCATATTGTATTTTAGTTTAATGAAAATGACCAACACTAGACTGAGGCAACTAAATAATTGCATTTATTCCTGCAATATCTAAATATATGAAAAGAGTAACTTAGATAGCTTTTAAAGAAAATGGCATATAAGTTGAAAGAATATAATTTATTTATTAAATTTACATTCTACCATTCCTCCAGGATTGGTGGACCTATGTTCCACACTCATCCATGGAAGCCCGCTGGTCCCAGTCCAACATCCTAATACCACAGGCTGCCACAGATATAATACCTATAAATTAAAATGTGATTTATGTATTCAGAAGGTTAATATAGCAATATCAAATGCTAAGATGAACCAATCATATGCTGAGACGGATCATCTTTAACCTCACTACATTTTACTTCCAAGTGTCCAAGGCGTTAAGCATTAAATATAAGAATGGCATATCAGGCATACTAACTCCAGTGATTTTAGAGTAATTTTGAGATAAGAACTGAAACACACAAGACTATCAGCCAACATTTTTGCACATGTATCTTGTTTGAGGCTTGAATAAAAAGGCATATACAACCTTTAAGCTACTATTCTGGTTAGCTGCTGTCAATCTACAGTTTGTTTTGAGGCACTTATTTGATTCATGCGTTGAAACCATTATCATCTAACCTTAACCCTAAAGATAGGATAGAAAATGCCCTGTGAACATTTATCAGACAAATAAATATGGGACATTCCAAAGACCTGGGAGAGAAAAAATAATAGGGGTTTCAACAAACTAACCCTCAAGCTATATTAGTCACATTCCCTGTTTCTAGAAGGCAATGGTAAAACACAGGCATCAGAGAAGGGATGACTATGAAACACCTGTTCTTTAAAAGGAAAGGAAGAAACAGCAAGACAAACTGCATCCTTCACATTAGGACCATTTTGCAATTTAGTCCATAAAGCCACTGGGCCAAGAATTAGATGCTTGCCTATCTGTCTGAATGCATTTCTGGCATTCTTTTTTTGTGGCACACGAAAAGACTAAAGCCACGGCGGAAACCAACTCTTTCCCAGCTTACAGACATTTCCCCCACCGAGCTGGCTGCAGACAATACACCACACCGCAGGTTTATCACCAAAGGAGGGGGGAAAAGGATTAGGGGCAGAGAAGAGAATGGCTCTCCCCAATGACCCCGGGAGGAAACTATTAGGAAAGTGAGGCCACTGCCTTGCCCGCCCAGGTGAGGGGCGCAGACCCCGGGGGCATCCTAACAAGTCCCCCCACGGCGAAGGAGTGGGGGGAAATGCCGAAAGGGGCCATAAGGGTTGCAAAAACCGCAGAATCGCCCTGGCACAGCAAGAGCCGGACGGGGCGGGGCTGAGTCCTCCCTTCTGCCCCCATCTAACCCCAAGCGCGACAGATCCGCTGTTTCGCTCCAGCATGTGCGCCCAGGAGTCCCTTCCCCGCGTCACCTGAGCTGTCCCCCTCCTCGGACACGGACGAGCTCTCGGACTCCTCTTCCTCGGAGCTGCTGCCCTCGTTTTCCCCGTAGTCCACCTCCATCTCATCGTGATTGTTTTCTTTCTTCTCCCGCGAATGGACCGGCATTGCGCCCGCTCTCGGCAGACGCCCGGCGTCACTCGCTGGAGACCGGGACAGCAGCTTCGCCGGCCCGGCCCTCTAACGTGCTGAAGCTCCGCCCCACCGAAACCCCGCCATCCACCTTAGCGCCGCACAACTTAACCCTCCTCTCTGTCGCTCATTGGTGGACGCCCTGCCGGCGGAGCAGGGCTTCGTAGCCGGGCGTGGTGGGGTGTTATGTGTTGCGGGGCATTTCGGGATACGTAGTCTTTCGGGGAAGGCTTGTGGACCCGGGTGGGTAGTGGAAGACGGGCAGGAGGCGGGGGAAGAGAGTAGCTGAGGGTCGAAGCGTACTCTAAACATAGATTTGGAGCAGGGGGATTAGGGTTGGCTTCATCTTGTTTGAAATAAAAACGGAATAGCCACCGATTGACTTTTCTTCCTGGGGGGAAGCTTTCGGGAACATCCTCCTTCGAGGACTGTTGCATGTAGGCAAACGGGGAGGAGTACAAGTGGGGCAACGTGTGGGAGAGGGCAGCGTCTACTCCTCCCGCTGCGTCTCAGATGCTCACTGTCTCCGAGTGCTGTAGCTGGAAGAATTAGCCCATTAGCGCTCCCGGAGGCAGAAGTGAGTTGCTGCGTCGCCTTTCGGGTCGATGCTTCCCAGCACCCCGAGCAGACGTTTCTTAATCACGATTTATCATCGACAGTTGGCTGGTTCCGTACTGCACATTAAGTCATAAAGCCATGTCTCCCTTAGAGATGTGAGGACCAATCTCAAATACAGAGATTTTGGGGATGGACTGGGGGATTGTTTTGTTCCTAATTTTTCCAGCAAATTGGAAAAGAATACTCAGAATAATTATTTTGAAATATTGTCACTTTTAGAGTGAATAAATTGCTTTTTAAGATTAACTTTACTTCCCAAAGTGATGAAGATGTTCATATAAAACAAACACATATTGCACAATTCAGTGTTTTCAGTAGTGTTATAAATTTTAATTTGATAATCCAGATACAAGTAGACCTCGCTTAATGACTGCCCTGTTTAGTGACCATGCAAAGGTACGACTGTTGCAGTGTTCTGTGGTCATGTGATCACCATTTGTTCGCTTTACAATCGGCTTCCAACAAGCAGAGTCAGTGGAGAAGCCAGCAGTAAAATTGCAAGTCACAGTCATGTGATGTCTTGCTTAATGACCATGTCATTTAGAGACAGAGTTGGTGATCCCAATTGTGGTCGCTAAGTGAGGACTACCTGTATACTTTTCATCCATAATATTGTGCTTATATGAGACATTGCTGCCTAATAATATATTGTTATTTCTTGCTATAACAGTTGGAAGTTATAGTGCCATTTTTTTCTACTTTGCCAGATATCAGTAATAAATAAATATGTTGAATACCTTTCTCCTATCTCCATGTATCTGGGAGAAGATTCTTATATTCTCAGTGGACAAGTATAGGATTGACATTTATACTTTTCAGCTGCAATCCAGAGCACCCTTGGCTGCGAGAGAGCTCATGGAAAAGAACAGATCTACAATAATTCTGAGCAAACATAATTTTTTGAAAAAACTTTTCTGTAGCCCCTTAAAGTTGGCCTTTGAAAATACTGAAGTAAATAAAATTGCCCAGCCAGTTCCACAGATATACTACAGTATATCTATACTATGCATTATAATACAATTTTATAAACTCACTAGTTCATAAATATAACCTTAGTAATTTATAAATAATGTGTTTTATGCTACTAAACAAGCAAAATTATGTTAAGTTAGCTATGAAGTATATATATTTATATATTTCTCAGGCAAGATGGAACTTGTTTCATGGCTACATGCAATTTCAGACAAGTTTACATCTGTAGCTTTCCATATTGATGATTTATAATCTAACATTTAATATATTTTTCTTGCCTTCTAAAATTTTCTATTTCTATATCCATTTTTAAGATGGGGCAAGCAGAATTATATAAAATTTCACATGCAACCAATTATTGCTTTCTTTAATGGTATTATAACACTGGTTGCTTTATATAAAAGCATTCCAAGAATGTTTTTTTTATTCTCAATCCTTTTCTTTAGCATGGAATTTGCTTTTTTTAATTGCTATTACACACTGAGTTCTCCATCACACCCGTAAATGCTCATTCAGAGATTCTCAGTTTAAGAACTATCAGTGAATAATAATAATAATAATAATAATAATAATAATAATACTGTAATAATAATAATTTATTAAACTTGTATGCTGCCCAACTCTCAACCACTCTGAGCAGCTCACAAAAATCAAACGAAGTTACAATAAAATAAATAGAAGATGAAAGATAAGGTTAAAAGATGGCAAGCTGATGCTAGTACATCTTATGAATCAACATATTTAGAATTACATTATTATGGCTTACAGCTTGAAGTGCTTCGACAGGAATAGAATTTAGTAGTTTTGCAGGTTATTCCATTCAAAAATTAAGCTAGGCCAATTTTGGAGGAAAAAAGTTATCACTGCCATAGGGAGACCCAACTCATTTTCTGTTGATTGTTGATTTACAGAAGGATTAAAGCTTAAAAGGAATATATACTGTATAGCAACTTGGGTGGCCACATTCTTTACTGTGATGTGTGTGCTTAGGGCTTTAAATAAGTGAGAATTAGTAGAAGAGGCAAAAGGAAGCAAAGGGGCAGAAAGGAATAGTAGGTGAAAATGAATAGAACCATAAACATTTTATAGGAAGAAGTTGTATCCTGTATGGACCAGAAAAATAATGTAGATATTTGGCATTACATTAATTCAAACTCCCTATTTCATAATCTGTAACTATAAGAAGTGCTATGGCACTATGATTAGTCTCTCCAAAAAATTATGTTTCTAAGAAGTTGAGGTACTTTGAAGGACATGCTAAGATCACACACCCATATTACTAAAGCATTATATGCAAACCTATGCACAAGTACATGCTAACTATTATTAATTATTAAAATGAAATAGAAATATTTTAATAAATTACCATTATCCACCTTCATAACACAAGTCTACTTTTTTTTTCCTCTCCTGCACCTGAAAGCACAAACAGACAGTATTTAGCCATTGGGCCCAACAAGGGAGCAGGGCAAGTCCCTTTCAGCTGGACGCACGCTGCATGCATTGTCAGTCAATGGATAGAGAGAAGAAAAGCTAGTAAAGTTTCCCCCCCCACTTGTATTTCACAGTGATGGATCATTGGCAGCAACAGAAGGAATTGGACTTTTGGGGATGGAAGCAGTATGGAGCCATAACAGGTATCAGGACATAGACGTGCTATTAACTGTGATGGTGCAAAAATGACAAAATATGCTTCGTGATTCAAACCCCACTCTTTTGTACTTATGTCATGATGTCAGACACAAGTAGGTAAGTCACATGGTTTGTGTAGTGACATTCTTATGTGTGTTTTGTCACTTGCCTATCCCCAGCAGATGCCTAACGTGATTGATAACTGGTATAGCCAAGTATATGAGAGAAATAGCAACAGCATACAATGATAGCAAGAATGGTGGGCAACATGATGTGCCTAAATTGGGCAGAGTGGCAGATAGGGCAACCCCCCCCCCCACCCTTTTTGCATACAAGTCCCAGTGTGTGGAAAACCCAAACAGTCTTCGTTTTGCACTCAGATGACATGATGAACTGCAAAGTTTGATTAAATAGCCAAATATGTCATGCAAATACACATGAAAACTGGAAAGGGAATTCCCTTGGTTCTTTTGAGTCTTATGGTTAGGACAAAACTAGAGTCTGTTGATTGGGGTAGAAGCAGTACAGACAAAGCTTCCTCGACCAAAAAGGTTAGGTATGGCAGCAGAATAGCTAGTGAAATGCTTAGATTCCAAACTGAATTAAGCTTAACCAGAATGAGAGATAAGAAAATCAGTTTGGTGTAGTGGTTAAGGCACCAGGCTAGAAACCGGGAGATTATGAGGTCTAGTTTTAGACTTAGGCATGAAACCAGCTAGGTGACTTAGGACCAGTCATTCTCTCTCAGCCTGTAATGGGCAGAAGGCATAACCCTGAGGAATACAAGGAAGAGCCCCAACCAAGACAACGGTCAGATAAAAGAAATCTGAATCTGGGCCAGAACTGTAACCTGAGAAAGTGTCTCAGACAAAACCCTCCCTAGTTCTCACAAAGGGAGGGAGGGGGGAAGCATATTCAGATATGCAAGATTTTGTTACTGTAACCTTATAATAAAAGTAGTATTAGCATGCATGACTTTGGTTTCCTAGTCTGATCTACCTTGAAGGGTTGACACAGCCCTAGGAAGAAGGCAATGGCAAACCTCTTCCAAAAATCTTGCCAAGAAACTGCAGGGACCAGTACAGGCAGTCACCAGGAGTCAACACAGACTCAAAGGGATCCCCCCCAAAAGTATGAGAGATACACAACATTGCTAGGCTACTCTCTTAGTCTTAGTTAATCCATACTGTAGTTGATCAGAGTTAATCCATACTATAGTAAAACTAATAAGATAATGAAGTTGTGACACCAATTAAATCTGTGCTTTGTACATTTCTCTTTAAATGTAATTGTAACTGCATGCTTTAGTTGCATGGGCCTTTCTACTATGTCAGATGTTCCAGGAACTGACTCCCAGCCCCGTTCATTATGTAAAAAATTAAAAGCAGATATACCTTTTTATGGTTTAAAAAATTATGTGTTTTAAATTGTTTGCAAATATTTAAAGAGATGCTTTAAACAAGTTTTTAAAAAAATAATAGGCACAGTAAAAAAAAAACTTAGCATGCAATTTCAAGTACTCAGAGCAACAAATATGCATAAAGGTGATCCACAAGGATTTTGTATACAGAACTGCTGTTCAAATGGCTGCCTCCTAGTGTGGCAAAATGGAGGGTGTCAACATTTGTAGCACTGGGATAAGTCTTGAGAAGTTAAAAAGACTTAAATTGCTTCCAGGGATTTGCGCATTATCCTGTCTTCTATTTCAATGTTTCATGTGTGTTCTTTGTTCTACTGAGCAGCTCTCTGGTTTGCATAATATAAACTGCTGGACAAGAATCCTGAAATAAAATGGCTTAAGCCACATCCCAGGCTATTCTTGTATTATCCCAGCAGTGTGAAAATTGCTTTTGTTTAGCAACTTTGCTTGTAGAAACAGAAAAGTACATCTTGTCTGAAACAGGAGGTAAATTACTCTAAATTTTATTCCAACACAGTTTCTAGGGCTTGATATTTACAACCTTGAATGTTTTTTCTTTGTTCTTTGGTGGCAATGTAGAGGAATTGGTCAGATCGATTTAGCCGGAGGATAGGTTTAATACCTCCTGTGGATAAAAATAATCTCTAAGATAGTAGATACCAACTACTGCATTATCTTAGAATCTCTGAGATAAAGTATTAATAAAAATGCTAGTAGAATATTTGGTTTTCTTTAAAACAGATACCCACAGCTCTCAAAAATGCAACTACATCTCTGTTCACAATTTCTAGGTTGAGTTCCTGCCAATAAATTGAATGGATATGAATCACAGTCTTTGCTCAAACAAGGGTCACAGGAAAGTGGGCAGAAATATGAATGTCTGAGGACAGTACTACAGGGTTAGTTCCCTCCTAAACGAGTTATAAGAAGAATTCCACTTTTGTTTTAAGCAAGACAGAAGTCTTGTAGAACGTAAAATACAACATACATAATTCAGGCATAGTTCTGGCCATTTTTTAAATGAGCAATTAGCCCTGAAGTCATAGCATTGCTTGACAAATTCACTGTCTGGTAGAGGAACTTCCTGGTTAATTCTAAACTGCTGCTGTTGATGGTGATCTTTCTCAGAGGATTATATTATAACTCTGAATGGTAGCATTTCTACCACAAAGACAAAAGTTAGCAGCAAAGAGAGGACTTTATATCATTTTAAAATTTATCCTGCTATATTATGCACCTGAGGACTATTTTATACCATTGTAGGGTATCGTATTGGGCCTACAGAGTCACATCTCTGTATATGAATATACAATCACTTCTACACATCCACAAGCATGTATACACACACAGTAGGGTTGGCAGGTCTCCAGATTTTATCTCCAAAAGTTGCACCTTTCTGGAACTCTGTAAAGCAGCTTGCTGCTTTCCAGCATCAGAAGACAGTTGTGCAACTTGGGGAAAAGACACAACTGCTTTCAGGTATTGCATTCATGCTCCTGTGCATTCCAGAGTACCTTTTGGAGGTCAAATCTGACATGCTGCACAAACCTAACATACATAGATGCATCTCAATAGAAGAGAATATATGTAGCTCAGGGTGATACTGTGGAGTCCTTGGGGTTCTCTGAGCTTGGTTGTTTTCTTGCAGACGTTTCATTATCCATCTAGGTAACATCTTCAGTGCTAGAAGGGAGTCGGGTTTGCTCTCTGTTTATATACAGAACTTGCCTGTCAGTGTTGGTGTGGGAGCTGTTTTTTCCTTGGTAGTTCCTTGATTAGGGTATCATTTACTGCTTGATTGTTTGTCTGGTGTTGATCCTGTTGTTAATCTCTGCTTATCTGCGTGATTATTGCTGGTGAGGAGGTATTCTGGTCTTTTTGTTTCCTTTTTATTGTCTCTTTTGAATAGTGTGTAAATGTTGTTTATCTCTGTGTGCCTGTTGATAGCTATCTTGTCTGAATACCAAGCTTCCAGGAATTCCCTAGAATTTTGGGATTTAGCTTAGCTTCTAAGATGCTGACAGTTTCCCAGTTGAAACTATGGTTATGTCTGCCCATGTGTTGTGAGATGAAGGAGTTTTCATTGTGTCTTCTGACTACTAGTTGGTGTTCATGGATGCATTCTGCTAGCCTTCTGCCTGTCTGTCCTACATAGTGACTATTATAGTCCTTACACTGTATGTTGTAGATGACTCCTGTTTTTTCTTCTTGGGCTACTGGGTCTTTTGGTTTACTTAAGATTTGGAAGGCTTTAACTGGTTTGTGTGCTACAGTGATGCTGGTGATAGATGATAGATTAACATCTATCATATAGTCTGTTAATCTATGGTGATAGATTAACAGACTATTACAACCACATGGCAAATTGTTCACCCAATTTCTGTTCACACTGTAGGGGGGTAGAGCTCTGGCTGAGTGTGGAATATGCCAGTGCAGCAAGTATCTGTATTGTTATACTCATTTAGCTGCAGGGCAGGGAGGATATAGAGTGGATTCTCTTTTTGGCATCTCATTTTAGAACATCTACATACATAACTCTCCCTCTTTTAAGTCATTATAACATGATATATATGTACCATATTGTATATATTACATATATTATAGCCATACCTTTTTTAAAAAATGAACTGCTATACGATATCATGTGCTAAAAGCAGCATCTGGTCATTAATTAGCACATTTTTCCATCAATAACAGTAAGATACAATCATGACATAGCACCTAAAATATATGAGTTGTTTTCCAAGTCTCCAGAAGAAAACCTGCTCACACTAAGTATGCCTCCTCAGTGGTTCAAAAAAGTGCCATAGTGCTGCTATTAAGATTTCACTAAAATGAGGGAATTTTATTCTACCAGTTATTAAACTTTTTGTTGCAAGATCAGTCACTCAGTTGTATATTGGAAGCAATTACAACTTTATTCCAACTGTGACCACCTTGAAAAAGTTCTCTTTTCAATTTCCTAAATATGTTCCCAATGTGATATTAAGATTAGAGGCTAGGCTACTTGAAATTGAAGCTGAAGTCTATTTAGTTATCTTGACAGCCTGGCTAAGGCTTATTCTGGTATCAACTGGGTTGCTGAAGCTAATACCATCTGACAATTTTAGATCTACATGGTAGAAGAGCATTCCAAACAGTTTATCTCATGCCCTTTTGTCCAAGTTTCTATTATCGCTAGGATTAGATAAGGCAAGAGTTCAATAAACAGAGAATCTGGGACATACATACTGTACTTAAGTCAAATCTCAAGGATTTATTGACCTCACAGAGTTTTCTAAAGGATTTTTCTGGCAGCTTATTGGTATTCACTATCTATCCCAAATATTGATGGACAATCACTGACATGTTATTCTCTCCCAAAATAATCTGTGCTTCAATTTTTTCTTTTCCTGGTAATGTTTATATACTGAATTCCGGAATTATGTAAGTATATCATTACGAGCGTTTCACTTTTGTTAGGCTCTTGCCAGACTTTTGCATATCTAAAAATAATGGGCAAACGTTTGCATTCTAGAACCAAAACAGAATTCCAGACTACACACACCAATGCTGTATAATAACTTAATATCTGAGCTATGAGATCGGTCTTTGATGAAATTCCGAAAGAAAATTTCGGCTCTCTTTCTTTTTTCCAAAAATAACTCACAAAGACAACTGCGCAAGACCTAAAAGGCAAGCAACAACTGAGCAGAGGCGATTGCGCAGCATCCGGAACAACAGCGCTGCGAGTCTCCTACATATGACGTTAAAGGAAAGAGGTTGCCATGGGGACCGTGGAATTTGCGCCTGACGGCTGTCGTGAAACAAAACGAACACTGAGGGCGTAGGGAAGGAGGAGGAGTAACGCAATGTTGCGCGGGGGGAAAGCCTAAAGCCAACCCTCCCTCGGCACTGCTACCCCTCCCTTTCCCAGTCCTGCGCGTCGCTGAGATTGCGCCGGCCGCACCCCCTGCTTCGAAGCCTCGAGGCGGCGCCGTTGGCTATGTAGAGAAACCCGAATTTGGGGGGGGGGGCGGATTTCAAGGCCGCAGCGCGTCTCCTCCCGAGCTTTCGGGGGTCCCGGCGGTGATTGGTGCATTGGCAGCCGAAGAACCAGGAGTTAAACACCAACGAGCCGTCTCCGAGCCCCCGGCAGTCGGGATGTTCTCCAAGAAACCGCACGGTGATGTGCGGAAATCCACCCAGAAGGTGCTGGATACCCGCAAGGACCCACTAACCCGGCTGAAGCACCTGCGCGTGGTCATTGGTGAGGAGGGGAAAGCGGCCTTAGGGCTGAGGGACCGGATGGTGTGGGGACTCAGTGTTTCTCTGGACCAGGTTGTAGCTGAGGGAAGGATCGGATCGTATTTTGCACAGGGAGCCCTTTCCTATACTTTTCTTCTTTTTGAGGAGAATTATTTTAGCTGACCAAGTGTCAACATGCATTGTGGTGTGAGAAACAGGTGCCTTGTCCTGAGATGAGCCGAAGAAGCTCCAGGTCTTTGTTGGCATGACAACTGAGGGCATTAGGGGAGGCCACAGGCAGGGAAAAGATACCTGAAATGAGCTGAAATCATGCAATGTTTTGCATGCATAGGCCCCTGCTTAACTCACTATGGTGGGTGGGTCAAGATGAGGTAGACTCCTTGCTGCTTCCGTTGCCATAATATTTAATTTGACTTTCCAATATGTTAGGACGTACTTTCCTCAACATGATTTAGAAAGTATCATTGCTGTGGTTAATGTATCTTTGAACTTGTCCAGAAGGTCCTAGTTTAGGAAATCTAGCATATAGCTATATAACTTCTAGCACCTGTTGTCTAGATGGCATAACAGGCTGCACTGCTTTCTGATGCTTCAGACATCTAAAAGAGAAAGATACACTGTTGGATTTGGATTGTTTGGTTTTTGTGCAATTGCACAAAGTGACCACCTGGGTAGTCCCTTATATTGAGATTTGTTTTGTGTGTGTTTGTTTCTCTTTGCTGTTTAATTTAATGGAATCATGTTTCTAGAAAATCACTGTTTCTGTTTCTAGCAATTTCCAGAGAGATTGCTATATTATGCTGTTGGATCAAAGGCAAGAATATTTTGACATCTTAGCGACAGATGCATTTATTAAAAATTTGGGTTCAGTGGCATGGAATCCAGTTAATCTTGAATCTTATATTACAAAATCATAGAATTATTGGGTGGAGTAGTATTGTGGATTGTCAAGTATAAGACCCTCCCTTATAATAAGGAGTCATACACTGTAATCATTTTTAATAAAGAATAGTAGAAAGTTGCCTTATAAAGCATCTGATTGTTGGTACATCAAGTAGTGCCTTGCATAAGTTTTCAGATAAAATGTTTGCCAGTGTTATGTGAAGATTCCAGTAGCTGGTGTTAGAATTTTGGAATGGAAAGCATATGCTCTGGTATTAAATTATAATGTTTCCTGTAATGTTACATGAATGTCATTACCAAGAAATATATTTTGTTGAAAACCTCCCTTAAAGTAGGTTCTACAATCTCTCGACAATTGTTTCAAGCAATAAAACAGATAAAGAATAGGTCTTTTAAAATGTAGCTCTTGCCATTTTTTTGTCAGTCCAGTTAAACTTATACAACATATGAAGTCTGAGATGATTTGGCTTTTAAATTTGGTGGTAAAAGTAGAACCTTTGCTTGCAACAGCATTGCATTCTAAGGTTTGATAAGCATTAGTGTTTGAATGAAATGAATTGTTCTACAGAAGTTCCTGTTAAATTTAAAACCTATTTTTGCAGATTCCATCTCTAAGAAGAATGCTTTATAAAATGAATATAATTTAAAAAATACATATAGAAACATATATGTTTTTGAGGTCAACAACTAATTCAACTTTCTCCATGTTGGGACCTATATTATATAGATAAATTAGCCCCAAAGTTGAGAGGAATATGTTCCTTACTACAGTTTAGGAATGGGTATATACCTTACTTATTTCTCATGACTTTTAATGCCATTATTTATCTTTTGAGATAGATAGATAGATAGATAGATAGATATGAATGATTATTACTTATACTTAATTTTGAATAAATATTAGTGATGTTTTTACTATCCTTTGTAAGCAGCCAAGGCCATTAAGTGTGTGTGTAGCATACACATTTTATAAATAAACAAAATGCAATATGTTTAACAGAGGCATTCCCTAGGGCAAATTTCACTTATAAAATATGCCTTCAGGCAAGCCAAGTTGCTGCATTAGTTTTAACATGCAAGTTTGTTTATTATATTAGTCATTTAATAGTATGTAATATTTATGTAACTTTTTTTACAAGTTGGGGGAGGGACCTTATTGTTAATTGCTATATTCTTATTGTTTAATTTTGTTTGATTTTTACAATAAGAATATAGCAATTAACAATAAGGTCCCTCCCCCAATATTACATGGATATATTTCTTTTAGGAAAGTGGTCACCAAGCAGAGCAATTAATGAAAAACCTTACCTTCCAATAGCAGTTCTTCAGATTACAATGTGAAGTGTCTCTGCACATGGTCTTAAGGAATGTGTAAAACATATTCCTCTAAGTCTTGAAATTTTAAACTAAGTAGACCTCATGTAGAAGCTTCTCCTGTTTCTTATTTTTAACCAAATCTTCAGTTCTCTGGCCATCAAGCTTCAATATACAGGTAGTCCTTGTTTAGCGACTGCCTCATTTAGCAACCATTCATAGTTAAAATGGTGATGAAAGAGTAACTTTATGACCAGTCCTCACATTTATGGCCTTTGCAGGTCTGTAAAGCAAAGGAAAGCTGAAGTAAGATCATAAGCACAGTCACAATTTCACTTAGTGACCACTTTGCTTAACGATGAGTTGCCAGTCCCAATTGTGGTCACTAAACGAGGACTACCTGTACATGTATACCAATGCATGCAAATGGTTAAGTACTTCTGTCAAATTTTATGTTTCATTGAATCCGTAAGTGAGGTGAGATTGGCCTCAACGCTGTTGACCTTCCAGAAGGCCCTCAAAACTTGGTTTTACCGTTGGGCCTGGGGATCCCATGGAATGGTATGAATTTAGACTGCACACTTCCCTGTCTTTTTGTGTCAGAGATATCCTGGTAGAAGAGATTTTGGCAGTAGTATTGTTCTGCAAATATTCATGGAAAAACTAATGGAAGACACTTCACAAAAGAGATGTGGATCAAAATATATACCGAGGTATAACACAAGACTTTATGGAAGTGATTACATAGTGTTTGTACTAACATGAATCTTGAGACATTTGAGCTAATGGGTGTCTTGGGTTCTTTCAGAGACTACATAAGGCCTTGCGCTACTAGGAACATACCTTTTTTAATTTTCATACAAGGATTTTGCATAATTAGGAAAAGTATAAGTTTTATTTTTTTTTTTAAATTATCCTGCCATTCATATAAAACCTGTCAGAGTCACTGACTTAATAGTTGTGCATTCCATTTGATTAACTATTTTTTTAAAAAAATGTTAAATTACTCCTGTGCTTATATACTGTATATAGGTTAAAAAGAGAAACATATTCAAGAGCACTTCCTTGATTATAAATTCATACTGTCTAAATCATATTTATTTTCTAAGGCAATTTGATATAATAGAGAGCATATTTGAAAGGTCAACCACCTGTCAAAAGTGATAAGCATATTAGCTTATTTTATTAATTGGATATATAGATGATTTTTTTCAATGCTCAGAATGGCTATAATGTAAAAAATGCAAATTAATATGTTGGATAAAATGGTCAAGATAAATGAAGCATGACTTCAAATTTTGTTCCTGTTTAGATGTTCACTGATTACTAAAAATAGTAAAAAAAAAAAAAAAAAAGTCTAAAAGAGCCAGAAGGTATCAAGGCCCTGTACTGCATAAAAAACAGAAAATAAATTGTTAATTACAGTTCTGAAAATGGAAGTTTCTTAAAGATGTTTGCAGGAGAAATATCACTATTTTCATTCTGATTTTATTAATTGTGATATTCCTTTTGATGAGGAATTATGGCTCAGGGGTACCACTTTAAAAATACTCAGGTTAAGAACCACAAAAAATATGTTTTAAAACATCTAGAGAATGAAATAAAACTATTTAAAATAGCCTAGCCAAACAATTTTATAGCCTTCTTAATATTAGGCAAAGGTAGAGCTTATATGACCTTCTTACAGTGAGCCAGAATTTAGGTTTTGTCACAGAAAATACCCTGTCTCCATCAACAAATTCTCTTGATGCTGGAGCATATTGTTATCTTACATCATAAGAAAATAATACTAACAATAGTAAACTCAGATTATACTGAATCTGGGTTCAGTTACGTTTAATGCTAGCAGTGAAGGTTTTCAGAAACCTTTATACGTACACACACCTTCTGAATATAAACGACTTTTGATAAGTACTGTACAGTAAGAGATCTTGTTAATCTCTCCCTAATCCTTTAATGTATTTCTCAGCCTATTATTTTGTAGTCATGTTGCTTAAGATCCATCTTTGTTTTTATCTCTCCTTACACAAACTATTTTCTTAATTAAATCTGCTTTTACCTTTCCTTTTAACATAAGCTCTAATAGATATGATAGCATGCAGAACATGGCTTCTGGAATTTTTTTTTTCCAACCCCTTAATAAAGCTCTGGATAATGCCACCAGGGAAAAGGAGGGAGGAGAGCTTAGAACTGAGGAATTAGCAAATTCTGAGCTGCTGCCCAAGTGCCTTTCTATAGCGATGCATGGGGCATTTTTTAACTAATTTTTTTTTCCTATCCCGCACCCTGGCCAGATCTGGCCCATTTTCAAACTCAGTTGTTCTGTTGTGTATTAGTCCCCAATAAAAGTAGACTAGATTTGGTCCAAGAGAGTAATCCTATTCACCAACAGACAAATAAGAGTCCTAAAGCCACTATAAATAATTTTTCCCAATATTCCTTTGGGTTAGAGAGATAGATAAAATTCTACTTCGTGTGCCGTGCCCAGTGTTCACTAGGTCTCAAAAGGGTAATAAATATTGTAACATTAATAAATAGTCTTGTTTTACTTCAGTGGCAGCATACATTCAAGGCCTTTAGTATTGATCCTAAGGCTCAGTTAGATTCATATAGCTGCAATGGATTCTTCAAACTTTTAAGGAATTTTAATGAATGTATTTGAGGCCAAAGAAGCTTATGATATCCCAGTAATACCGACCATCAAATCTTGGGAAAATCTATTCTGTCATGATTATATTACCAAAATGATCTCCTGTATATCTATGCCTGTTACTTTTATGGTAGGAAATTAAATATAGAATCGTACTCTCAATCAGAGCTACATAACTGAGGTCTCTGAAAGCCCTCAGAATCTATCAAAATTTGCTTTCATGTTGTGATTCTTAATGTGACAGAAGGGGAAATTAAAATGTGTTTAATTTAACTTGTCTTAGCCATGTCTGCTTTATCAAGTATACTCTATCAATATCAATATGCTATCAAAGGGCAAGTGTAGTCTTCAGCCCCTCTAAACATGCACCTCAGTTCTAAACTATTGCAGGTTTGACAAAACAAATGAAGTTGATATTTCAAGTTTTTTGCCAAGTACTCCTTAAATTAATAGGACTACAGTGATTTGTTGTTTTATCTACTGAATAATTACCTGGCTTATACACTGTGGTATTAAAGTAGTGAGTGCAGTATAGATAGCCTATCAGCACTGGCTTATGGTTCTTTGAATAGACTTATGATTGCTAATAAAATATCTGAAATGTAGTAAGGTATGTATTAGCTTATATGTAGAAAATAAAACTTTTTTCATATATTTGTTCCTGTTAAATTAGTTGCTGTTGTCCCATAAAAGCCTCATTTTATATACTGTTTTCAAATTATAGTATACCATAGCACTTTTATAGATCTGGTGACTTCTATTTCTAAAACATTTATGGGTTTTATATTGATTAACATATTTTCATTAATTAGCTTGTTTTAAAACATTGTATATATTAACATCATGTCCTATTTATTTTGCAGAGAATTCAGAATCTATTGACCTTAAGCAGTTTTTTGAATTACATTTTTCACACATATATTATGTGTTTTTTGAAAATTTTGTGACTATTGAAATAAGTCTGAAACAGAAAGGTAAGAACAAAAGTTAAATATATAATCCTCCATTTGTAGTCCTGGTTTTTGAAATATATAATTTTTTGTATAAACATAGAGAAATTTTACCAAAAGTTTTCTGTTCAGAACTATTTACTGCTGTAATTAGTCCTCTTGATACACATTAATAAGGCATTACTTTATGGCTATATTAATACATATTAGTAAACCATTAGTTATGATATGAACCAATGTGATAAGTGTTGGACTGGCGTCATAGAGGCAAGGTTCAGGTTTGTCCTCAGCCATGGAAACTCAATGGATGACTATTAGCCATTCACACACTATTAGCCCAGCCTACCTCACAAGTTGATACTGTTATGGGAGTGCTATGATTTGATTGATTGGTTGATTATATCCTACTTTTAGTTTGTACAACTCAAGGCTATGTACATAATGCTCTGTGCTTTTAACCTTGAGCTCCTGAAGCAAAAGTGGCATATAAATCTAACAAATACATCAGTTTTGTAGCTGAGCAAATTACTTGTTGTTTAACCATCAGGGGTTTCCTACCAAAATTCATTTAGTAATTAAATCTGATAATCTGTTTTTTAAACAGTTCACTGTTTTGTGAATATCAGTCTGACATTGATTTATTTGTTTCCAGTTCTAGTTGTTCAGACAAACAAAACTTTATTTTTAAACTTGATTGACTTTCATATCAGTTTCATTTGAATACAAGCTTGATGATCCATCATTAAAAATTCTTACAACAACAACATTGGGGAAAAAATAGAATATTAAAGCAGATGAGTGGCAATCAGAGTTTGCGCTTCTTATTTAAAAGACTAGTCAAAGTCTGCCAGCTCAGATGGGTATGCAGATGTATAAACTTCATTACAAATGGCAAAATGGCAGATAATTTTTATCCATTTGTAGAGATCTCCTGCTTTCTCATTTTACCTATGAGGCAGTGAATAGAACAGCAAAAACCAGAATCTATTTCTGTAGGAGAGGACCAAATAGTAGATAGTCTGATCAAGTCTTGCAGTTCCACCTTTTCCTCTGGACAGCTGAAGTGAATCTTATACAGTATAGCATAAGAAAATACTGCATATTTTTGAATAGAGTAAATTTTGTTGTTGTGTCATAGCACTAAGGGTATTTTCATCATTTAATCTTCAGTTGCTGTAACCTATCCTTTTCTCTTCTATTTAGGACACAAATCTCAAAGGGAAGAACTAGATGCTATACTTTTTATTTTTGAGGTATGGCTAGAGAATTACTTCTACTGTACCATGGACATCTTTTGGTGAATTTGTTATATACTTTCTTATAGCACAAGCATGTAAAAATAGGGTAGAAAGTCAAGAATTTACTCTCTAATGATTCCATGTTTTTAGCATTTTAGATTTTAATTAGTCTCTCTTCCTTTCTCTTTCAACATTGACAGAAATCAGATGCCAAAGAAGAGAGGACTGTAGAGATTGTTCTCTTTGGACATAGTCTAGATAGTTCCTTTAGGTGAAACAGAAACTTGTGTATTCAAAAATATTTATGATTTACTACTAGTGGTATTATCTTCAAATCTGAAAAAAAAAGTCCTAATGAAGTCCTAAGCACTTTATTAAAATGTGGGTTTTACATAGCAGACCCTCTTCTACACATAGGTTTCTTTGAATTACAATAATAGTTTGTGTTTCAAGTTTAGAATTCTATATTCTAATAACTGCAAATGACACAGTTTCTTCCCTTGCTTGCAGCTTGCTTGAAAAAGTGGAATTTTCAAATAATTTAACAATAAATATGGAGTAAGCATTTGTGATGGAATGGAATTATGAAGGCCAGACTCAGGGAGGGAAGCATCCTCTTTCATCTCCTGAAGGGCGGGAAAGAGATAAGAGGATGAGGCTGGCACCTCCCTGAGGAATTCACTCTGTGTTGACTGGCTGACCTTGGGAACTAGTTTCAGTCTGAACTGAATCTGCATGGTCATCAATGATGTCAGGCCTAGCCCAAGGAACTCCAGGAGACCATGCAGATTCAGTTCAGCAATGTTTATTAGCTACAACCTCTAGCAAGAATCTTCCCAGACTGAAACTAGTTCCCAAAGTCAGCCAGTCAACACAGAGTGAATTCCTCAGGGAGGTGCCAGCCTCATCCTCTTATCTCTTCCCCGCCCTTCAGGAGACGAAAGAGGATGCTTCCCTCCCTGAGTCTGGCCTTCATAATTCCATTCCATCACAGCATTTTTGCTTTCAGCATATGGAAGTATTCAGACTTTTACAACTTCACAAAAGAAAACTGAACTGGTAGTAGTCTGGATTGTCAGTTTGCTTTAGCTCCATGGCAATCATAAATATGTTGTTGCAGATTGTCAGTGTTTGAGGCCTGGAAGTAGGCAGCTGCAGTAGATGCATTTGCACAACATATTATATCATTTGTGTGTTAACTTGAACATCCATATTGCCTTCTTACACCTATATCACAAAGTTCATTAGCTATGTCATGACATAATTAAAAGAGCTAAACAGAGATAATTCATCATGGCTAAGCATGGGACAAGAGCAAGCTACAATCTGTGCATTTACAATAACCAAACAGAGCAGTTTAATGTTTCCTATGAATGCACCTATTGATCTGATATTCACAAGAGTTATGTTTTCATTATTTCAGAATATTTTTTTATTTCTGAAATGGCATTATTATTTTCTGTAATTTGTAAGCAATTCTGATGTTGAATTCAAGAATGGAGAACTTTATTCAAATTTGTAAAAGTGTAGGCTTAACAGAATCTAGAAATAGAGCTCTGTAATGAAAAGCAGGATATAAATGTCTTAACTGAAATAATAAAAATGCAAACTATGGTCTTCAATTAGTTTTTTAGATGCAGACAATTTGCATATTATTTTAATGGATTGTATTTAATTTTGTCACATTGGATATATGTTTTCATTCCTGGTGATTGTGTCATGATTTGTTATCCCTCTGTTTTGTAGAAA
The DNA here is from genome assembly GCA_030867105.1 of Liasis olivaceus. NCBI lineage: Eukaryota > Metazoa > Chordata > Lepidosauria > Squamata > Pythonidae > Liasis > Liasis olivaceus. The sequence goes on from CM061349.1 coordinate 50,617,420, forward strand.
ATTTTACAACTTCTTCCAGAAAGAATTCACCAGAGATGGCAATTTCACAGTATTGGTATGTATTTGTCTTTGAGTCAGGCCTTGCCTAGCAATAATTTTTCTGTCCTTAGTTCCTATTTTGAATTTAATGTCATTTAAAATGTAGTTTAAAAACTTGATTACAGTATCAGTTTGGGAGGAAAAAGGTTGGCAAATTCTAAGAACTAGAGAGATTTCAGAATTAATGGTACATCTTATGTGATTTATTGATATGATTGTATTAATTAATGTAATTGAAATGCTAGACATATATTAATCAATTGTGGTCCAGTATACATGAGGAAAATAGTAGTAATGTAAAGATGGTGGACACTACCTTAGAGCAAAGACTGGGAGCCTGTGGTCCTCCAGGTATTTCTGAACGTCAATCCTAGATTAAGGAGGCTACACATTTTAATTTAGCAATATCTAGAAGGCCTTAAGTTATTTACCTCTTAATAAGAGTTTATAGAAGTGTCTGTTGTTTGTTACTAATTGAAATAAGTTAAGAAAGATTCTGTATGAATGCTATTGTGCTGTTTAATAAGTATGCATTAATAAATAATATTGAAAGCCTATGCTGTGTACATTATTAATGTTAAATAATTCTATGTAGTTTTATTTAAATATGGGTTTTATATTTACATGTATGAATTTAATTTAAAATTCCAATATGAATATTTCATACAAGAATGAACCTATTGTTGCTGTGATCCTGTACAGGTAGTCCTCGACTTACAACCACAATTGGGACAGGAACTTCCATCGCTAACGATGCAGTCGTTAAGTGAGTCTCACCCTATTTTACGACCTTTTTGCCATGGTCGTTAAGTGAATTACTGCGGTCATTAAGTGAATCACGCAGTTGTTAATTGAATCTGGCTTTCCCCATTGACTGTGCTTGTCAGAAGCCATCTGGGAAGGTCGCAAATTGCGATCATGTGATCCCGGGATGCTGCAACTGTCATAAATATGTGCCAGTTGCCAAGTGCCCGAATTTTGATCATGTGACTGTGGGGATGCTGCAGTGGTCGTAAGTGTGAGGACTGGTTGTAAGTCACTTTTTCAGAGCTGTTGTAACTTCGAATGGTCATTAAACAAATGGTCATAAGTTGAGGACTACCTGTATTGTCCTTTGTGGATTCCATACAAAATCCATGCAATGCTGCAGTATTTTCCTTCATAGAAGATATAATTTTAAGCTATCAAGAATATACTATTGTTTTTGTTTGGAAAATACAGGTCTCGTTTGATTAAATGGAGAAAAAGGTGATCTTTTGTCACTTCTGGTATTGAGCCTACTACCAGTTGAAATTAAGCTCACCAAAAGTAATCTAGAGATTGCCAAGGACTTGTTAAAAAGACTTTATCAAGTCTGACCAACAACTCTCACAGTTTATTTTATCTGTAAAAGGATGAATATTAACTGTACTGTTTCTATTTTTCAGGCTTAATTTTAAAGAAATTACTTCACACAGGGAATTCTTTAAAGGTATGGCTAAAATGTGTAGTTATAAGATCTAAGAACTATGATAATGGGTCAGAACTTTAGAAATCTTATTCAAGATGTCTCATTTAATGTATCGGGAGTATCTCTAAATGTTATTTTAGCACTGAAATAATACAACTGAACTATTAAACATTACCAGTAAATAAATGTGAAATTAAAACATTTTATTATTTTATTCTTTAAGATTCGTCGTGAAGGTGTACGTCTATTTCTATTATGGCTGCAAGCACTTCAAAATAATTGTAGTAAAGAACAACTGTGTATGTTTTCTTGTTTAATCCCTGGATTTCCACCACCACAGTCTGAACATGGGCCTCAGACACTAGATAATCTCATAAATCCTGTGCTAAGTGTACAAGAAAGTAAGTATGAAATGTCCACTTTCAAAAAAATAAAGTTGTGATGGGTAGCATAATCCCAAACATATTAATTCAGAAGTAACCCCTAGTTTTTATGGTGTTTTTGCATTGTTGGAATTGGTGCTCTGTTGTTGCAGTATGTCAGCCAGTACGTAAACAGTAGAGGGGAGTATTCATGTCCCTTGTGAAGACAGAAACCTCCTCAGCATCCTGGTTCTTTTAAGAAAAAATAAGAACCTCCATGTGTTTCATGTGAGCTGTTCTTGAAACTTGTCTGGAAGCTTCAGTTAATGCAAAATATCAACTGGCCAACAGTGCCAGAATCATTTTATACAGAATACCAGACTCATCTCTCTGCTACAAGATCTGCACAGTTTGCTTGTATTTGTTTGCTATATATTTTTGATATGAACCTGTCCATGAACTAACATCAGAGGGCAAATGCCTAGTTGGTCAGGTACAGAAGAGAGAACCTTTCTCCATGTTGCTTTCAAGCTGTGGACCATACTATCTTTCTGCCTTTAGGAAAGGTGTCAGGATACATGATTAGTTGGCTTGGTTAACAACAAAATCATTACATCTACCTGAGGCTTAACAATTATATATATTTTGTTAACAGTTTTGAATGCTTCTAGGGATGGAAAGACAGAGGTACCTACTGAAAAAAAATAGACATGAATAGATAATGCTGAATTACAGCAAAGGCCTCTCTAGTTCAGTATTCTGTTCCCACAGTCACCCATCAAATCTCTGTGTATTCCATATTTTAATTACTGTTAGCCACATTAAGTGCTTATTTGAGCAGAAAGACGGAACATTAAATTAAATTAATTTGTTGTTGTTCAGTCGTTAAGTCGTGTCCGACTCTTCGTGATCCCATGAACCATATTGCGCCAGGCCTTCCTATCTTTCACTGCCTCCCTGAGTTTGCTCAATTTCATGCTCATTGCTTCAGTGATGCTATCTAGCCATCTCATCCTCTGCCATCCTCTTCTCCTTTTGCCTTCCATCTTTCCCAGCATCAGGGTCTTTTCCAAAGAGTCCTCTCTTCGCATTAGGTGACCAAAGTATCTGAGCTTGAGCTTCATTATCAATCCTTCCAATGAGCAATCAGAGTTGATTTCCTTTAAGATTGACTGGTTTGACCTCCTAGCAGTCCAGGGGACTCGTAAGAGTCTTCTCCAGCACCACAGTTCAGAGGCATCAATTCTTCGGCGTTCAGCCTTCTTTATGGTCCAGCTCTCACAGCCATACATTACTCCTGGAAAAACCATAGCTTTGACTATGCGGATCTTTGTCGGCAAGGTGACGTCTCTGCTTTTTAATATGCTATCTAGGTTTGCCATAGCTTTCCTCCCAAGGAGCAAGCGTCTTTTAATTTCATGGCTGCAGTCTCCGTCTGCAGTGATCTTGGAGCCCAAATAAATGAAGTCTGTTACTGCTTCCATTTCTACCCCTTCTATTTGCCAGGGATTGATGGGTCCAGATGCCATGATCTTCGTTTTTTTAATGTTGAGTTTCAAGCCAGCTTTCGCACTCTCCTCTTTCACCCTCATCAAGAGGCTCTTTAGTTTTTCTTCACTTTCTGCCATTAGGGTGGTATTGTCTGCATATCTGAGGTTATTGATGTTTCTCCCTGCAATCTTAATTCCGGCTTGTGATTCTTCCAGCCTGGCATTTCTCATGATGTACTCTGCATATAAGTTAAATAAGCAGGGTGACAGTATACAGCCTTGTCGTACTCCTTTCCCTATTTTGAACCAATCGGTTGTTCCATGACCGGTTCTAACTGTTGCTTCTTGGCCCGCATACAGATTTCTCAGGAGACAGGTAAGGTAAATTAAATTAATAGACTGTATTAATTTAACACAATAAATAAGCCTGCAAGCAGGACATGAGTGCAACACAGCATTCTCTTTATGTTCCCAAATAAGTATTACAAAGCATACTGTTTCTGATATTTATAATATCATGTGCAGGCTTGAAAGAAACTGGAATGGTCCTAAATGTTACAGGTTTATGAATAATATACTGGAGATTACAGTTCATAGTTGTCAACATTGTACAACTAGATTTGTTCATTAATATTCTTCTAATGCTTTTCTCTAAATAAATGTAACTGTGTGATTATGTATATAAGCTGATAGAAGTTCATTTTAACATTCATTGCCAACTTGACAATCTTAATATTTATTATTGAACAGCACAAGTGACTGTAGAAGAAATTACTCCACTTGTCCCTCCACAGTCAGGAGATAAGGGACAGGATGATCTAACCAGCTATTTTTTAGAAGCACTTTTAAAATACATAGTAATTCAGGTATGTTGGTTGCATTTTTTAGATAATTGATTTTCCAACTTAAACCTAATTTTACTGTTGATTACATAAGCTTTGATCTAACGCAAACATCTTTGTTCTCTGATAAAATGAACATATGTTTAGAATTAGGCACTGAATTTAGTTGTAAAGTTAGTAAATATAATGTATATCATGCATATTACAATATAAATTTTACAATAACAACATTTTAATATTTATTTAGTTATTATTTGTGAACCAGTCTGACTAAACACAAGGTGCCCTAGACTTTTGCCAATGCATATTATTTATGTAAATAGAGTTTCTTAACAAATATATGAAAGAGGGAGGATATCTGTATTTATTACAATAATTTACATTAAGTATTTCAGGGTAACAGTCCTCCCAAAGCAATTTGCAAGTTGTATAAACAATTATAAATAAAAGCACAATAAATATTATAACAATAGAAATAAACAAACCTCCACAATCCTTCTCACAAGGAAGTTGGTGGTAATAGTCCTCTTGTCTGCCCCTGAAGTTGTGCTTCTGTTCTCCAATTCCTGGAAAAAATGAAGTAAATTCAGAATTCTAATGCCATCATATTGATAACTCAATCAAGATGCAATCATACTGAAGAGCAGCTACTGTATCTTGCTGAAAGACCCAGAGATTGAGCAGAAATAAAATCACAAGTCTGGTCAGCCTAAAATAGGACCATATTAAAATGCAGAAAGAAACAGATGGAAGTGAATGAGAATAACTATTAATAGCATTCAGATAGTTGATACATTTGGAATATATAATTGTATTGTATCTGCCTCTGAAATAGATATAAATAATTCAACATTCATATTGTAGGTCAAAAGTCTGGAATGGAAGAACAGAGAAAACCAAGAAAAGGGATTTTCATTCTTATTTTCACATTTTAAGAAATATTACTTGCCTTATATTTTCCCAAACATGTGTAAGGAGAACAGCTTGTATAACCCAGTACTTGGTAAGCATTATTTCAGTGTTTTTGAGAAGCATTCCCCTGTTTGTAATAGGAATGAAAAAACAAAGGCATACTGGTTTGTACGGCAGGTATCCCATGCAAGCTAATATTTTTTAAAGTATCACATTATAAAAGCCAATATTAACGTGAGGATCCTTGCAAAGAACCACAGCCATATAACACAGTGTTTGATCAAGGCTGCAGATGGACAAGGAAAGATCCAGTGCACAAATTCCATATTTAGCAAAGAATAAGATTTCAAGAAATATTAGGAGACGTGATTAAAAAGTGATCTGAATTTTCTAAGAAAGAAAAGAAAAGAGACCCATTTCAGGGAAATGGTTGCACATGGAATAGGCTTCTGATTGAAGAAGATTGCATTGGAGATACAGATTTCATATTTCAGTAAGACTTTTGGTGTAACCTTAGAAGTGTATGGGCTACTAAATGAATATACAGTGTTCTTTTTGGATAAGTACAACTTCTCAGTGTCAGTTTCTGTAGAGCAGGTATCACATTTGATTAAGGATGAATGTCCATTAAATCAGTGGTTTGCCCAAAACCTAACAATCCCAAGTAGAGTAAGATTGGAGAGTTAACCTCCTCTCTCCATCCTCCCCTCAGCAGCTCCTAGCACAGCATATCCCACTGGCCTTTCTGCTCTCCAATCTTTTTAGTACCTTCTGTCCGTCCTCTAATTCCTTTCAACTGATTTTGTAATCCTAAGGCATGAAGCCCGATTAGAATAGAATCATACATAGAATATTAGGGTATTTGCAACTGCTTCCTTAAGCCTGTTGTCTTTGTGGACTAGTGATAAATGGATTGTGATTTTAGTCATTATCTTAAAACATATGCAGGACTTGCATTCTGTTCCAATGAGTTTAATTCTGAGGAAATATAAGACCACTAAGTTAAGTCACAAACTCAGAACTTTTACTTGGAAATTTGTCCTATCGATTTCACCTGAACACAGTCCTAAATACCTGTATACAATTGCAGTTTTAGGCCTTTTACATTATATTTTTCTCACAATATCTAAACTTGATCACACAATTTAACATATTAGTATGTTCTGAAGAAAACAATTATTTTTGTTTCATAGAATAGAAGGATTGGAAGGTTTCTTGGAGATCACCTAGTTCAGCCCGCTGCCTACTGCAGGATTATGGCATGCTTGCATTGAACCCTGTAAATATTGGCCATTGTGCATTTTTGGTAATATTTAAGTAACTAGTGATCCAAAATTGACTCTGGCTTGTATATTTTTCATCTTATTGTTGTTTCCCCTGCAGATATGCCTCAGATGAGACCAAAGCCACATTATATAATCATGAAGAAAGATGCTGAAACAAATGAAACAGTATATTGCACAAAGGAACCTTTCCTTAAAGCTCGTGTTATTGTTATCAGATGGTTGGTGTCTTTCTGGCTTGAGCCAAAACCTCTTGCAGGGCCTCAGATTCCTGGAATGGAAGGGGAAATTGTGCCAAAGAATATTCAGGTAGAGCTAAGAAGGTGTATGTTCGAACTGAATAGGAAAAAAGCTGGTTCTACTTATTTAATTTTTGTTTCACTTCTTTCCAAATAACTCCTGATAGTGAATATGTTCCTTTCTCTTTTATCCTCACAACAGTCTATAAAATAGAATAAGCTGGATGACTGGCCCAAGCTTTGTAAATGATCAGGGATTTAAAGCCCCATATCCTTATCTTCTTTTCACCTGTTTTGGAAATAGATGGCAAAAATGTCCTTTCTCCACACCAGCCCCCACCCAAAAAAAGAGAAAAAAAGATGCGTATCTTTCTGGAAGATGGAGAGGCAGTGTGTTTTGAAGACACTCCAATTGCCTACAACAAGATTGTAGAATTTTTCAGATTGAAAATAGGGAGATAGACAGTTGCACTCTAAACTTCTCTGATTCAGTGATTAACATCATCATCATCTAATTTTATACAAACATTTGCATACCACCCCACTCCAGATACATTGGGCAATTTAATAACCAAATACATTTTAATGTTATATATTTCATGATAGCTTCCTTACTTTCTTCAGAAGTATCATATGAACCCATTTTGTTCATATCTTCCTTCTCCAAACTGGTGCCCTCAAGATGTGTTGTTTCTCATAATTCCCAGCCAGCATGGCCAACTGCACTTTGGCTAAGTATGAAGGAAATTGGTTCAACAGTCTGGAGGCATAGGAAAGGGTGATTAACTTTCTAGCCACATCATGCTGTACCTACTTCCTGCAATCTGTGCTTGTGTGTGTGTGTGTGTGTGTATATATATATATATATATATATATATAGTCATTTCGTTTTTGGTTTCAGAAAGCAGCTGCTAGCCTGGCTTCCAGAGAAGATAGCAAAAATGATACTACTGATAGATCTGATAGAAATCCAGAAGCTGAACAATCTCATTCTAACACAAGCACACTGACTGAAAGAGAACCCAGTTCCTCCAGCCTTTGCAGTATTGATGAGGAGCATCTTACAGACATCGAAATAGTCCGCAAAGTTTTTTCTTCTAAGAGGAGTAATGTTAACTTTCTCACAGAAATATTTCGTCAGGTAAAAAAGACTTTGTTTCTGAAAAATATTTATGTTTGGATAAATATTTATCTTAGAACCTGTTCTGTGTTTTATATAATGTTCACAAATATAGATTCATTATACTTAATAGATGGGCAGAGGCAAAATCACAACTTTCAATAATTTGTATCAGTCTCCCTAAAGTTAATATTCTCCAGATATGTTAAGCATAACATCAAAATTTTGAAGCTATAGATATCCAGGGGTCATTGGGTTGGAAAGGCAGCTCTACCAGCGATAAACATCTGGTTTCATTAGCTGAGTATATGTGATGTCATGAAACCTTAGGAATACCTTTTTTTGGTTGAGTCTAATATCTGAAGCATAAACTTTCTTGTTCAAATGAAGCAACTGAGGGAAAAATCCCACATATCACAGGGGCCCCACTATTTATTTGTAGATTTAGAGACCGCACAACTCTTAAGATTCTGGGCAGCTTAGAGCTTTAAAAACAAGAAAACATTAATAGCATAAATATAGATCATATACTCTGCCTGGGAAAATAGCCAGGTGTTTAGAGCTTTTCTGAACATTATCAGGGTGAGAGCCATATGACAGCTTGAGGGCATTTCAATAGAAAATGAAATTGGAAAAAAAAATGCAATAATATTAAAGGAACAACATTACTTATTTAAATGTCCAAGTTATAAAGAATTAGTAAATCATGCTTTCTAATACGGTAATTACATTAATACGTGTTTGAGGTGATTTGTGAATATACTTACACCACTGCATTCAAGATTTACTACTATATTTCATTATATATAGATTTTATTACTATATCTGCTGCCATAACCATATGCAGTGAACACAACATTTTATATGCAATTTTACTATATGAGAATTTTCATTAGATCCATTGATAAGTCTTAGCCGCCCAGAGTCACTGGTCTAGCTGCCCAGAGTCACTGGTCTGAAATGGGTGGCTATATAAATTGAATAAATAAATAAATAAATAAAATAAAATAAAGTTTATTTATTCCATATTGCTGTCAAGAATGATAGACATATTGCCAACTTCTTGCCATTTGCCTGTTAATTTTTATGTAGAAACATCAGTATTCTTAATTTATTTCTATTTGATTTCTATTCTGACCTTTCCACTAAAAAGCATATATCAGAGTTTCCTGCTAGCTTTCATTTATGTTCACATTAATAATGTGTATTCTTCACAGAATCATCAAAATGCCAAAGTAGTATCACAATTGTGGCAACACAAGCTCTGTCCCTTTCACACATGCTTACAACATCATGATACACATAGAAAAAAGGTGGAATTTGCATCATGATACTGGTTTCATTACTTGTCCCCCACTCCACCTTCAGATGCCTCTGAGGCTTCAGTTCTCTATTTCAAGAACCTTTATAAATGTAGACATAAATACAGACAGTCTTACGAACTTACGAACAAGAGTTCCAAGAGGCTGTTTGTACGTCCGTTTTGTTCATAAGTCCAACCAAATAAAAAGTACTGTAAAAAGTAAAAAAAAAAAGGAGGAGGCAGGAGGCAGGGCAGTGGTGTGGGCAGAGGAGCCCTGTCTTCTGCTGCCAATGCAAGGAGAGATAGCACGCAGACTGTGGAGAGCACAGTAGGATGAGCTGGTGGAGCGTGGCACACTCCATTGCCAAGCGAGGCAGGACAGCAGCAGAATGCACTGCAACTCACCGGCTCATCCTTTCGCCTGGGGAGCCACCGCTACCTCTCCTGCCTCACTCGGTAAACTAACCCTTTCCAGGAATTCCAACTCCAGTGCAAACCTCCTGAAGGTGGGAGAAAGCAGGAAAGGGTTAGTTTGTGGCACACCAGAAACTAACCCTTTCCTGCCTTCTCCCGACATCCGGGTCCATCTTGTTCGTATTGGTGAAAGTTCATAAGTAGAGGACTGTCTGTAATCAGTTGCTAAACTGGGTGGCAGTTTTTGATTTTTGTGCTTATTTGCTCCTCTGTGTCCTTTCAGAAACAAATAGGATGGTTTTTCATTTCTTCAAATGAAAATGTTGTCTTCAGTGTGCTCCTGTCAGTGAAAGTATTGGATGGCTTTTAAACAGAATACTTTAAATTTAAATCTAAGAATCCTGTAACTGTAATATGGAGCTTGTTCCATAATATACCTTATAAGCCTTTTAAATTTTATTTATTTATTATTTATTAAACCAGTTTATGTAGGTGCCCATCTCACCACAGGTGACTCTAGGCAGCGTACAACAAAGCTAAAAACAATCAATCTTTTCCCCTTAATTAGGCATTTTTACTGCCAATATGCGAAGCAGCGGCCATGAGGAAAGTGGTTAAAGTATACCAGGAATGGATCCAACAGGAGGAAAAGCCCTTATTCATGAAAGAACCAGAAGAAATAGTTTCATCTTTGAACATAGACAGTGATGAAAACATTGCAGAGCATAATTCATCAGAGAAAGGAAAAGAAAGAGAGGAGGTAAAAACATCAGAAATCATTCTTGGATTTCTCTTTTTCCATCTCTATGCAGCAGCATCTTCATCCATTGTACATATAAATAAATATATAAAAAAATAGTGTGAGATCCAAGTTTAAATTATCTTATTGAAGTTTGATGGTGGCAATAGCAATGGATTAATTTTCTCCTAGAAGAAACAACAGAGTTTATTCTGACAGATTAAAGACTGACTGGCACATTGTTTGAAAATTACAATTCATTTCATTAATAGTATGAGGTCCTGCTCTTAATTACAAATATATTTGCACGTGCTATATGGGCTAGAGTATAAACAGTGAGGTGTGAGAGTAATGTAATACAAAAAGTACAGTGATAATTAGATTATAACTAGTGTTCTTTAACAAAAATATTGGTTGTAACAGATGTAACCCAGCTACTTGTTTGAAGATTTCATTAGAAGAAGCTGATAGATTGCTATGCTGGTACTTTTCCTGAATGCTGATAATGTTAAGTGTCAGCCTCCCAGGTAGACTGGACAGGAAACATGACAAGATGAGCTAATTCTACTTTATTGTAAAGCTACATTAACAGGTAGAATTAACATTAACATTGCAAGTCTGAAAGTGCAAACCTCCCGCCATCTCTTTTTACAGCCTGATAAATGAGGGCAGATACTTTCTAAGTTTCTTTCTGTGCCCACTGTTCAGCTGCGGGCTCCTCCCCACTTTTACCTGATTGTTCCCTAGGCAGCATCTCATCCCCTTGCCTCTCAAGGTCATTCCCACATACTATTACATAAGGGACTAGAAATAATTTCCTCATTTTTTGGCTGCTGCTGATCAGAGAGAATTCAGAACAGCAGGCAAATTTAAACTGTCGGTCTGACTCTGTGAATATTTGGAAAGAAATAATCACATGTATTTTAGGAAAGTACAGGTAGTTCCTGTCCTGTTCGAAATTCAAATTGGACAAGAAATGGTTGTTATCAGGAAGTTCCCTATAAAATATCTGAGTTGGATAACCTGGAGCAAGGTATACGAGCTGGAATACAAGCAGTACTACAAGTAAGCATCTATTTCCTTCTTTTTTCCAGTATAACATTTTCTAGTGTTCTTTTGTTCCATGTTTTGCAAACATCTTTCCTGAATGTAAATGGATTCAATTTGCACTAGAACTAAAACCCTTTTTGTTTTTCGTTTTGCTTTGTTTTGTCATTCTTGGATGTTCTGGTGAGATGAAATAATGATGTACATCTAAACTACAAATGTTTAGAAAGAAGAGACATACAGACTGTTACTTCAATGCTGCATCAGATCACTTCCCCCAGCTAAAAATATCATATGATCACTAATGAATAGAGCTGATAAAATACATAATGCAGTTTGCAAACCAAAATATTCTTGTATAATGCCCTTATTATCCTTTAATGGATATACTAATAAAAGATAAAATTAAGCAAGGAAAATATCAGAATAACCAAAGAAGGATTATGAATACCATACAGATGTTCCATACATCTGAGGTGTAATTGGAAGGATGAGAAAAGTAATGGACCAAAAAAATACAGAAGTAAGATTTGGGACAGTGAATAAGATAAAAATGTCAGATTTTTCCAACCTCAATTAGTACTAGAAATTATCCATCTAAGGGATTTGTTCACTAAACTCGGTTTAATAAGATTTATTAAGAAATGCCATGGTAGCACAAGAATTCCAGTAGTACTTTTACTTTCAAATGAGAAATGTCTATCTAAAAAATTGTGTTCTTCCTTGCACATTTTCAATGCAAGGGAGAGGATGCTTCTTTCAAGGAGGGGCAGCTTGTACCTGCAAATTGCTTTGGAAACAGCTGCTAGCCTTCTTATCACTCAGAAAGCTCACACTAAAACAACTGCTGCCTGTAATAAGAGTAAAGTCCCAAAACTAAGAACCAAGAGACTATATAAACAAACTTCCAGTGTGAGGACAGTTGTATTGAACCACTCAGTATTACATAGAATGCAGAATTAAAGAACAAGGGCCAAATCACAAAACAGACCTGTAGAATGTCAACATCCTGGCACAATGTAACAGTTATTTCCCCACAACTATTAGGGAGACAATAGAAATGTATAAACATCAAAATTATTTAAATAGGGAGAAAAGTTATCAACTGTTATTTACATGGTGGTTACATAGTGGTTAGTGTGAGCATTCCATATGATTGAACCCTGGTGGCTTGTGGGAATGTGGCATCTCTTACCAAATTCAGTTTGAGATCTGTGAAGAAGCTAGCAGCATGGCTACCAAAATGTCAGCGCATAATCACTGTCTGTGTTTCAGAGAACCATTCTGAATTTTAAAAATTCTGATTTATATTTGTTTTTGAAGTGACTTTTCACTCATTAAAGAATGCCTAATTAGATTTTATTCTGTTAATCCAGATGAATTTGTTTCTTCATGGTAATCAGAATGGTAATATTTAGCTGATTTCTTAGTATAATTATTTTTATTTCTTTTAATCACAGGTTTTTATAACAAATTCCTCAAATATATTTCTTCTTGAACCAGCAAATGAGATTAAAAGTTTGTTAGATGAACATACAGATATGTGTAAGCGTATTCTTAATATCTACCGTTACATGGTGGTACAAGTAACAATGGACAAGAAGACTTGGTAAAGTTTTTCTGTTTTAATAATATGGTACATACTTACCTCCCTCTTAATGTAACATTTCCCCAGTATAAAAATATTGTTCATAAATAAATGTTGGGAATTGAAAAAGTTTCAAATAATTGATTTCATAGTCTAATGTATTTCAAACGAGTATTATAATATAAATATGTAATAGATCTCTATATGTCTTTTTTAGTTTATTGTAATGAGAATTCAGATACAAGTAGTCATGTGCAGATTCAGATCCAGCATGGACAGACTTGCTTTGAATCTGGTGTGGACACCTGCACTCTACTTATAAGCAGATCTTTAAAACTTTTGTTTCACCAATATATACCTTTATTTTTTGTTTGTTTTTGTTTTCTGGAGAGTGCCCCATATTGAATAATAAAGTTAATTAATTGACTTTAAATGATAATAGACTAATGTTGCTTTGCAGGGAACAGATGCTACTTGTGCTGCTCCGAGTAACAGAATCAGTATTGAAAATACCATCTCAGATTTTTCTACAGTATCAAGGAAGAAAGAATTTGACTTTAGCAGGAAGACTTGCTGGTCCTCTTTTCCAGGCAAATTAATACATTTTAATATTTTAAATATTCTGAATATTATAGATAAGGTGTTTTTCGTTCATTAGTTTACTGTCTGAAATGATTATTTACATTTTAATAAGTTACCTTTCAGAGCAGTTTCTCTTATGGTTTGAATGCTCATTGCTGAATATTTTTATTTACGAATAACAGAAACACCAGAGGAAGTGTATTCAGCTTTAAATATTTATGCTAATTTATTTACATGAAAATGGTTAGTTGTCTGTAATGAAACTAAAACTAAGCCATGTGTACAGCAACATCAAACAGTACAGTTGCCGGTGGTCTCTGTCATTCAGATGAGGGGCTATGTGTTTTGTCATTAATGCACGTTTAAAACAAACAGAATTCCCTATACATACAAAACCAAATTCTGTGGGTTTTGCTAATTTCACTGGATAACTTAGGGCATTATTAACATTTAATAACTCATGACTTTATTATCATATATCCAACAGACATTGCAAGAACAGGCATTAGCATGTGTTTATGTGTGTGTATATATGTGTGTGCCTTTAAAAGTAATTTGCCTAACTGATAGAAGATAGACTAATATCAAATGCCAAAAAAACCCTAGAAAAATCTGTAAGGTTTAAGTATCCCCTTCACATTCTGTTACTAAGTTCTTACAGATATTTGGTGACTACTTTCAGCAACAGAACACTGGACATTATTACCTACTTGTGGAAGTATGTGTTTGGCTACTTTTGGAAAACAGATGTTGGGCTAGTTAGATGGACTCTTGACTACCCATCCATAGGAGCGCTGTTGTGATGTTGGCCAGATTCCACTACAAACTGATTCCCTCCAAAGTTATTTTTATATAACATATGTAGTCATCATTTTTTCTTACATATATTTGTGATATAGTGGGTCATCCTTATATACGTGTACATTGAACATTAATTTTATATACTAGAATGCTTCTGGAGGATGAGTGAATAATAATTCAGTCATATGTTGCGTATCAAAAGATGTACCCAGTTGTGTTCTGGGGAAGATGGGACCAAAGCAAGGCATGTGGACAAATTAAGAAGAAAAAGGGTATACGTTCATATGTATATAAATGAATGAATGAATTCATATATATACAGGTAGTCCCTGGGTTAAGAATGCCCGGTTTACGGATGACCCATAGTTAGGAACGGAGCCTATTGTAGCAAAATCAAGTTAAATACACAATGATTTGAGTTAATTACACAATACTACTTATAGAGTATTATACAATAATACTGTTCCGGCTTATATATAAATTCAGCTTAAGGGCATACCTCGGGAAGGGAACTTGTTCTTAAAATGGGGACTACTGTATATAAATAAACTGTCTCCAACAGTAGCTAGCCTGATGCTTCCAAGATGGATGGAAGAAAACCTAAGCAGACAGAATTTTCTCATATATGCCAGTGTGATCATCAAGTAAAGATAAACTTTTCAAATCAGATAGATAAAATGTCAAAACAAAAGATTACATTTGGATATTTGTAAAGAAGAAAAAGATACATTATAACAGTAAAGAGGTTAATTGCAGAATATTCTTGGAATAACATTTTATATAAAATTTATCTTTATAATTTCTTGGATATTTTTTATTGATCAACTTCTTATTCATATCCCTAATCTGAACAATACTTACATTGTTTTCTAGCCTTTTTGCTTGTATCAGATTTAATTGTCAGATGTAACAGGGTGTGTGGAGGCTAGTTCAACTCCTCTGAAAGGCTGAATGAAAGGACAGCTTGCCTTCCCCTAGTATACAGGGGAGGTGAATGTTGAGAGATATGGAGAGGGAAAATGGGCTTAGTTGCAAAAAAAAGTTCTGGCAAGAAAATGAGCAAAAAGGAAAGTGGTTAGACAAAAGAAGGAAAGGCTAGTAGAGAAAGGGATTCGTAGAGATCTCTAATGATGTAGGATGAAGAGAAAGACATGCAGAGAGAGAAAAGGTTAAACAGGTACTGAAGCTGTATTACCAACACATAGCAAAACATCTTTTTTCAGAGTTGATTAACTATGCAGTTTACATAATTTTAATAAGTTAAAAATGACAAGATTTCAGTTCTTCTGCCATAAAATATGTGTTTTCCTCTTCTATATTTCTGTTTGTAGACTCTTATAGTAGCTTGGATCAAAGCAAATCTAAATGTGTACATTTCCCGAGAACTTTGGGATGACCTCTTAGCAGTATTGTCATCATTGACTTATTGGGAAGAGTTGGCCACAGAGTGGTCATTAACTATGGAAACTCTAACAAAAGTATTGGCTAGAAATCTATACAGCTTGGACCTCAGTGATCTACCACTGGATAAATTAAGTGAGCAGAAACAAAAAAAGCATAAGGGCAAAGGTAAGTCATATTTTTCAGGTGTGATTTAATTAAAGCTGAAAAATTGTGATCCAAGGACAAATGAGTCCAGAGCTATAGCATATGATATTCCTTTTTTTAAAAAAACTCTTTTTAGGAAATCTATTATTAATATAAAATAAGTATAATAATAAATACTGCACTGAATGTTCCTTTATTTATTTATGTAATTTGACTTCTGCTCTGCCTGACTCCAGACCATCTCTGGGCTGCTCACAATATAAAAACAAATACAATAAGATAAATAAAAAATACAATAAGGGAAATAAACAAAATGGCAAATTCAGACCACTAACTTCAAAATGTATGAACATAAGTGATTCCATCCACCTTACCCCAATATCTGGGATAGCAGCCAGGTCTTCTTCTGGAACTGTCCATGGTGGGAACTGTCCAAATAGAATATAGGCAGTTTCATCATTCTGCATTCTATTTTTTAAAAATAAAATAAGTGCACATTCTCAGTCTTCTGGAAGGTTTAATCAAGAGATCAGTATACAGAGTTCAAAACAGAAAAAGGAAGTAGTATTTCGGGTTCTAGTTTACTTTTTCTTTAAATAATAATTTTATTACAGATAAAAACTAATGCAAACCACAAAAAATAAAAAATTTAAAAAATAGTGCAAGAAAAATAGAAAAATAAAAAATAAGAGTATAGCAAAGAAAAAGAAAAGAAATATAAAGAAATAACTTCCCCCTTCTTTACAAGTATAAACAATTTTAACAACTATCACCTTCTCTTAGAATACAACAAACGATCTCTTCATCCCATATCTCATTTCTTATCTATAAACAAATCCCAAAAACCTCAACATTCAGTCCTGGTCAGCAAAAGTCCATTAAAAGTTACCAGAAATGACATCTATTTTAACTTTGATCAAACAAACCAACTTTATATACCTTCGTTTACTTTTAACAATCTTGGTCTTTAATCCCTTCATATAATGCTCTAGGTCTTGATTTATTTTCCTTTTTTCTTTGTCCCTTCTCACCAAATCCTTCAAAACATTGTCTCTTTTGTAAATATAGTATAAGAAAGTTATCCAAATCATCCTTCTGATTTGTTATTTGGGTGTCCCTTTTAATAATCAGCCAGTTTCATTCGTATGTCCAGTATATTGTCTTTTTCCAAATCATTCTTGTAGCCTATTATTTTTAATTCCACGTTCAAATCAATTTCAGTCTTGTCTGGTAGAACTTGTTTCTTTTCCATGACATCATTTACATACAGTCTGTGATAGCAGACATTCTGATTCCATTGTTCACAAATAAACTTCAGTACATCCAGTGTTAAAGTGTTTTGCTCCATTTTGTGTTAGCAAGTCAAATTTAAGTGTTCTTCTCCTTAATTGTAATCTTTAATTACTTCTGATTCCCTCTAGTGTCCAACCTTCAAAGTCCCATCCTATCTTTTTTTTCCTCCAGAATTCAAAACAACAGCTGTTTTCCATGGGAAGGATTCTTATAATTAATTTCAAACTCTTATTTCAAATCCATCTGGACCCTTATTCTGTTTATAACTTTCTAGAAGCAACACTCTAATCATCCTTTTGCCATTTATTCTCCCCAAAAATATTTTTTCTAAGTCCTTAAACTTGTACTTAAAACTTCTTTCATTAAGGATTGAAGAAGGAAACTCACCCAGTGAATGTCATAAAACTTACCATTCCGAAGGTTCTTAGTATTCTTAAGTAAAAAAAGAATTCCAAAAGTGATTAAGAAATGAGGCTCAGCCGAGCTTTATGTCCATATAGGCTACATTATGACTGTGAGCTTAGATGGAATCCCTCAACTCCCAGGTGCTCAACTCACTAGCCGACTGCAAAAACCTCGGTTCCTGCAGTCTACTTGTGAGGAGCAGCTGTGCAGATTACATGTGGGCAATCTCATGACCTCTCCTTTCTCCAGAGAGATTTCACTGGCCAGGATCCACCCTCTGACTGCCGATCTCCGCTGTAATGCCGTCCCTGCTCCTTCAGGGATGTCTAGCTTGCCATGTCCTCACTGGAAGCTGAGCATTCTAGCTTAGTTTTAAGAAAGTGAACCCTCATTAAAATCAAACCCATGTTTTTTACACAATGTATAATTTTATGAAGAACACTGAGTCTGCTCATGTATTAGCACTCTTGGTTGCTATGTAAAGTAACAAGTACATATGGTCATCAAAAAACATGACAAAGAGGATTCTACTTTGCCATGGAATTTTCTTTAATAGGAAATGCATTGTTGATTAAGGATTAGAAAAGATCTGAGTTCTGTGTCAAGTGTCAGTCTGAACCTTCACCAATTGTAGAGCAACTCATAAGCAAGTGTCTCAACTACTATTCCACAGGCCAGACTGAGGTGCTTGGTTTTAATTTTCTGTACTTTGCTAGTACATACTATGAACCAGGAATGAACAAAATCTTCAACTGTGTTTGGATTATGCAAACATACACTGTGGTCAAGTGTATGCGGTGAATGTTCAGCTAGATCAGAATATTCAGTTTTACCACTAACAGATTATATGGATATGAAAGGTTTTATAAAATATCTGATCAAGAGTTAACTTTTTTTTTTAACAAAACCTACTTGGGAGACCACCCAAAAATACAAAGGCTTTATATTAGAATGAGAAGAGAAGAAACCATCCTGGAAGAAGGCAGGAGCAAACCACTTCTGTATTGTTGCCAGAAAACATAAATGGCTAAGTCCCTGTAGTCCCCCAAAGTCAAACTGGGCTCAAGGGAGTCTGTATAAGAAACAGAGGTACATTTCTTAAAGGATTGCTGTAAGAATACAGTGGTACCTCAGGTTACGAATGCCCCTCCTTACGAATTTTTCGAGATACAACCAGCTCCGGCCCCAAAAATTTACCTCGACATGCAAACTCCGCCTCAAGCTACGAACCGGATCCGCGGCCATTTGCCCTGCTGCCATGCGGTCGCGGCTTCCTGTGGGCGAGATCGCGGTAGCAAGGAGACGTTCGGTGAGGCTTGTGGTGTGTTTTGGGGGAAATTTGCCTCGTGGTGTAACCAAATTCGGAGGGCGGATTAGCCGTATTTACATTGAACCTTATGGGTAAATTTGCCTCGTGGTGCGACCAAATTCAGAGGGCGGAACGGATTAACCGTATTTACATTGAACCTTATGGGAAAATTTACCTCGCGTTGCGACCAACTCAAGTTGCGATCAGAGTCACGGAACAGATTAAGTTCGTAACCCGAGGTACCACTGTACATTCAAATTTGAACTGATAGACAGACATGGTAGATTATATATAGGGGGGAGAGCATTGCTTATATGACTAAAATGATGCATAATAATAGTGATGAAGTACTTTTGTTTTTGAAATAAGTCTTGGCTGTAGTTTAATAAATGTATCATTGAGCCAAGATCATCAAACTTTTATTGTAATAGCATTTATCTTCATTTCTTACAAAGTCACTCTAAATTATTATGGATACATAATTCTCATTAGTGTAATGTGTGTATGTTCCCCCATCAGGTATTGGACATGAGTTTCAAAAAACATCTGTGGACAAATCATTTTCAAAAGGCTGGAGCCGTGATCAACCTGGGCAGGCCCCAATGAGACAACGCAGTGCAACAACTACGGGATCTCCAGGAACAGAAAAGGCCAGAAGCATAGTGCGACAGAAAACAGTTGGTATGTTACAGAGAACATAAGTATTGGGGGTGCAAAATTAGTAGGAAAAATAATAGTTAAATACTTCTAACTACACATAAATGATTTCCTACAAATGTTTTATCTATATTGTGTTTATGTGTGTGTGTGTGTGCATGTTTTAGGCAGTTTTATGTGCTATATTGGATGAAAAAGGTATGGCTGCAGAAAATAGATTATTTAACAGATGTATCCAAATATTAGTCATTATATTCTGCTACTATAAAACAGTATATATGCACCACATAGCAAAGCTGGTACCTAGATTTGACATGTAAAAAATTACTACTATAGGTATGTCTTCTTGAAGTTTGGTTATTTTCCTGAAGTAGGTAATATGATTTCAGTTTTTATTTTGCCTTCCTCTGAAGTCTTCAACTCAGTCACAAAATGTCATTGTGAAAATAAAATGTTATACTTAATAACAAATATTAAAAGAGTAATAAAAAGGCTGATTAAAACTACCATAAATTTAAAAAATGTGCAATTAATTGCAGAAGTTACTTAGGTTTTGAATTTCAGCAATTTTGGAATAGTTACCAAAAAAACACTGAATACTCCCATTTTCTGAATTTGATAGAGATCAATGCTATGTTATCTAATACTAAAAAGGAATTTAACTGTGTTAAATTTCCATGTGTCTTTTTTCCCCCTAGTCTTTAAGAGCTATAAGGGGATGGAAATAGTGGATAGTCAGCAAGGATTCTCTGCCTTTTAGTCATAAAAGGCTAGTGAATAAACCAAACTGTAGTATAATTACAAAGGTGAGGACGAATCGAAAGAAATTACAGTCATAACTTGCAAGATTATCATAGTATTGTCTTCAAGCCTTAGTCTTAAATTAAAGTATTTGAAATGCACAGCAGACAGCGGTTTGTTAACTAGGCAATTATCAATGCCATGTGGGTGAAGGCCAGAGAACAAATTTAAACTAATGAAAGTGAATATATGATAGAGTAATAATCTGAGCCACTTAGCTGCTTGATCAAGAAGCAAACCTAATCCAGTCAATATAAACCTTGTATGCAATCCTACAAATCCCATCTTTAAGGTCTTGTCCTGCTCTTGTCTTGACACAAACTCCCTACAAAATCTGAAATATATGCTTTGCATGCAGATAATCCTAGGTTCAATATCTGGCATCTCAGCATACAACAATGACTTCCGAGCTGCAGTCAGTCATTGCAGGCTTAGCCTTTATTAACCTGATGCCCACAAAATGTTTTTGGACTAAAACTTCCCTCATTCCAAGGCATGAATTCTAATCCAACACATCCAGAAAGTGCCAATTAGGACAAAACAGAACTAGTTTCCTAGGTTTCTCTTGTTAGTCACCTTCCATCTTTATCAAACAAATTAGTTTCAAATCCCAAATAGATGTCATTTTATGTACTGAATAACTTACTTTAATTTCAGTAATGACCCCATAATCACTTTTTAAACACTGTACTGGTATACTTTCCACAATTTATAAATAGCCTTATTCAGATGTTCCATTGTATAAACATAAAGGAGAAAGATATTCTGAGATACTTCCCTAATTTTACTATATATACATAAGTTTAACCTTCCAAACATTTGAACAGCACTTTCATGTATATATGTATATGTCATCCAAGTATACTTCTACAGCAGTCAGGTAATATTATTGTTATTAATCTTCAAATTAGTTATTAATAGTAGTATGGAATCATTTCTAGGACCTTGCAAAATATTCAGAAGAGGTGACTCACACTACATAGATGTGAGAAGAAATCACATTTTTTTCATATCATTAAAGCACCTGCATCATAGCACTCATGTAGCTGCTTTGAAAGCTGTTAGAAATTTATTCTGGGACCACTTGAAATGAAGTGGATGTGCAAACACGCAGTTGCAGAAACATCTTGAATAGCTTGGCTGCTTTAACAGTTCAAAGAGAAGTGCTTTCTTTGTGCTCCTCCACATTACAAAGTGCCTTGTTTGCATGCTTTGCATATCCCTATTAGGTCATTCCAACTGTAATGTGTTTTTCTGCAGGCCCAAGGCTAAGTTTCAAAGTAGTTTGTGTCTGTTCTGCTCTAAATATATTGTAGTTCCTTGACATTACATGTCAGGAATTCTGATGCAAAGTAATACTGTGTGATTTTCATTCTTTGAGGATTGAAATAAAATTTTGGTATTTTGATACCTTGAAACCATCAGCAGACAATGTTCTGTCTTCTTTTTCACACATAATAGTCAGGTATTCTTCATCTGCAACATCAGTTGTTAGACTGTAATGAGAAGGTGTAGGGTAATATAGTGAAAAACAAATATTTTCCAGTACTTTATAGAGGGCATAACATAGTCGTGTTTGATATAAAATCAGATTAAACAATACAGTGGTACCTCGGGTTACGAACACCCCTCCTTACGAATTTTTCGAGATACAACCAGCTCCGGCCCCAAAAATTTACCTCAACATGCAAACTCCGTCTCGAGCTATGAACCGGATCCGCGGCCATTTGCCCTGCTGCCACACGGTCGCGGCTTCCTGTGGGCGAGATCGCGGTAGCAAGGAAATGTTCGGTGAGGCTTGTGGTGTGTTTTGGGGGAAATTTGCCTCGTGGTGCGACCAAATCTGGAGGGTGGATTAGCCGTATTTACATTGAACCTTATGGGGAAATTTGCCTCATGGTGCGACCAAATTCGGAGGGTGGAACGGATTAACCGTATTTACATTGAACCTTATGGAAAATTTACCTCGCGTTGCGACCAACTCGAGTTGCAGTCAGAGTCACGGAATGGATTAAGTTCGTAACCCGAGGTACCAGTGTATGCAGATTGTATGAAGGGTACATATGAGTGAAAGAGCTGGAGACAGGTGGGAATGTGGATCAGATAAGCTTATCTGACAGTACAATGCATTGCAGTCCTTTCAGTGTTTTAGTCTTTTGTTTTAGTCTGCGTGCTCTCATGAAGCAACATTTTTTTCAGAAATAATTGTTCAGGAAGCTTCAAAGTCAAGCCCAGAAAAGTTCCAATACCAATATAGAAACTTGCTTGTACTTCTCTGGACGTCAAGCATAATGTACAAGGCAAATACATTCATTTTTTAAATTTCTGAACTAGTTTTGGATCAGCAGTAATCAAGTTGTTTACAGTCATCAGTTTATATACCACTTTCTGACTGGTTTTGAATGTGAGTGAAGAAACATAGTTGAATATTTAGGAAAAAATAAAGTATCCCTGTGTCTCTTATTTACATATGAAACTGGAGTAATTGCTGTTTTGTCTCACATGCACCAAGCTAAATATCTCAGTATGTATGTCCTTGTGTAACATTTTAAAAAATGCTGACTTTTTTTCACAAAATGAATTTTATGGAGTGCTCATTTTAGGACCCTTTGTAGGTATTAATAAGATAATAGATGCTGTTGTCAGTGTCCCATTACTTTGAAACTTAGTGGAAAGCAGTTCATCAACATCTAGCTTTAAAGTCAACAAGAGGAAGCAAGCCAGTGAGCAAAGGACTGAGTCCTTTCTTTTCTTGTGAAAATATCAATATAACCAGAGGGGGAAAAATCCATTCTGTTCCTTGCATTTTCTTGTACTGTATAGTTTCTTTCTGTGTACAAGAATGATAGTGATTTGATAATGGAACTACACTTTCCTAAAAAGTCTTCCTATTATATAGATTTTAGGAATTCCTTCAGAAAATAAAGGCTAATAGCAATACATGAATCTTTCTTACCGTGTTATTTATCATTTGAAAATATAGTATATTTCATAACCCTTTTTCCTGTTTTTTCCCCCGTGCATTCTCATCTTAACATATGACTCAGAATTCTGTAGTTCATTTTCTATGATGTTCAGCTTAAATAATTAGTGAACAACTGGAACTATTTTAAAATATTTGATATCACACTATCTTAAAATACTCCCCCATTAGAAAAAATGAAAAGAATGCATTCCATTTGCATTTTCCACGAGACAGAAAAAATAACAAAAATGGCTCGTTCCAAGTTTATCATTTAAATGTGTTTTTGGGAAGTATTTTTACAGTTCATTTCTTGAAAACATCTGGTCAGCACAAGAACAAAACATTCAGTGGTATACAAATTATCCCAATTCTGTTTCATTCTTATGTATCTTATTGTACAAACTCTTTGCCAGTTATTCCTGAATCAAGTTGCATTTTTAAGACTTCAGGACAGTATTATTTAAAACTTACTAGGCAGCATCTTCATTATAGGTATAAATCCTAATAGATGCAGCTTATCATTTTAAAAAAGCATTTATTTAAAAATATTTATTTACTGCTTTATGAAAAAAAGCAGTTCAGTTACTCTAAGTACTAGCTGATCTGTGAATTGTTCTTCAGAAACTCCTGTTTGTATCTTTTGAACCCTGGGAGTGGGCATCAGATGTTGATTTATAGAGTCTTGTGGTGTTAGAAAAATGGATTTTTATTGTTTTGCTTACTTTGGGTCCACTGAACATATGGACGGTATATCTAGAACTATATGAAAAGCAGTTGAAATAACAGACAAGTGGTGGCAAGTCACAGAATCACAGTGAAAACATGATGTGAAATAAAATGGATAAAGCACAATCACAGTTAAAATTCACTCTACAGATTTATATTTGGACCAAATCTTAATAATTAATTTCTTCTCCTTAATTGCCCCCTCTCAACTAGATTGCCTTATCAGCCAGTAATCAAAGACATACAGTTGGCCAGTTCACATTTTCTCCTTCTGGTAGGGAAGAGACTAGCCTTATAAGTTATAAATCTGATTGCCAGTCCTAATTGGAATCTGAGAATCTTTAGCTTTAAGAATTATTACAGTTAAAAATGAGAATCTGTTACATAGTAAAACAAATATAATGCTAGTTCATGTGAGTTAACTGTTAACATAGCAAAGTAAATGCTAATCTCAGAATTAGAAATTTATATTTTTAAAATCAAATACCTCTCTGCTTTCCATCAGATGAACATTGTTTCAAGAGAATGAGAGATTAATATGAATATATTTTCATGAATTATATTTTAATGCTTGTTTTGTCATAGTTTGAGTTCTGTAGAATATGGAATAATATCTAGTTTGAATTTAAACTTGCAAAGGCTTTAATATTAAATAGTTTGTATTAAACTTGCAAGGTTTTCAGGTATAATTGAATCAATAAAAATGTTAATTATGTTTTATGTTAACATAAAATTATGTTAAAATTATTGCTTGGTGGGTTGCCTGCTTTACCTATGTATCTGTTAAAAGTTGAATCTTACAGTGACAGATGAGCCCAGACAGCTGTAAACAGCATATAAAAAGTTTTTAAGAAAGTTGTATGGATTTTTAATTAGTATTTTATAAGTTGTTGAGCATTCTGAGAACATGATTTCAAAAGGCCCTGTTATGTTTAGCTTTTAAAAAATAAATCTTGCTATAAAATGGAGCAGATTAAATAATCTTCCAGGTATATGACTTTTGCCATTTTATTTCATACATCTTAACCTGTTGAGGAATCTTATATTTTGAAACAGTACTTAAAAGTATGATTTTATTTTTGCAAACCTTTGTTTCTTCCTCTGTTAAAAAATCAATCATTTATTGTTAGAAGCAGCTTTTGCTATTTAAGTCTATTTTTAATCAAACAGCCTATTTACATTGTTCACAAGACTGACATTTTTATGAAATGGGGTTTCCCATTTCAACAGAAAGAGTAAGAAGAGGTTATTTCTGCTGATGCTGATTGACTCTGGCCTGCCACTGGAATCTGCCTTGGAGTGAGCTATGTATTTCTAGAACAAACATTGATGTTGCCATTTTCATCTAGTCAGGTCATTTGTCATTTACTCACTTTCTGAAATTCTGATACTGC
The DNA here is from genome assembly GCA_030867105.1 of Liasis olivaceus. Classification (NCBI taxonomy): domain Eukaryota; kingdom Metazoa; phylum Chordata; class Lepidosauria; order Squamata; family Pythonidae; genus Liasis; species Liasis olivaceus. The sequence continues at coordinate 50,642,729 of CM061349.1, forward strand.
ATATCTCTCCTTGAAAACAAAATCTTGAATGCTACTGTATGAAAGGAATCCTTTAACAAGAAGTAAATAAGATTGGCTGAGTTTTCTGTTACAAACCTATCAATAGTTTTGCAGATTACGAGCAGCCTATGTAAAACCAACTACCCTTAAAGATCTGTTTTGATTGTGTAAAACAGCAATTCATTTGCTTTTCTAAAGAACTGATATTGACAGAAAAAAATAATTATACATTTGTGAAACAACAAAAATAGTATCTGTTTGTTAAAAGTAATCATTGTAAAACTTGGATTCCTTCCTTCCTTCCACATATCTTGATTTATTTTAAATTCAAATCTCATATTGCATCATATTTTCCATAAAATTTACACAAAGCGAAAATGGTGTAGTAAACATGCTAAGGAATTGTGATTGAATATTATGCCTACATGTTTAACACAGAGAGAGACTGCATTAAGGGTGAAACAGCCTTTTGATTTCAAATATTTTGGAAAATATATAATATTTTACACAAAACACATCTTTACTATTGGTCAGTTTATTTAAAGCTCTCCTTAACCGTTTCAGTTTCCTAAAATTAAGTAAGTGCTCAAACTGACATACATTTTTTCTGTAGGTTCTCATTGAATGAATACTGCAGATCTTTGAAAAGTGATAGGAAGTGAGGAAGAGTATGTTAAGTTAGGAAGAGTGTGTAATTAGCATTTAAAATACCACAATTAATATGCAATCTTTTTTTCCACTATGATCTTTTAAACAGCAAAAGTTACATTTGATTTAATTTAAATAAAATAATATTATTTCGTACTTAATTTTTTTCCCTTCCATTTCACTAAAAAATGAACTTTAAGAGCAACTACTTAATTTGCTGTGTTGAGGTGGGGAATATGGTAATTTAGATCCAAAAAGTTAAGCAGAAAGTTAGTTGAGATTTCATTTTGTGTTTAAATGCCCTTTTTCTTTTTGTGTTTTGTTTTCTTCTTTTTGTCTTATGTTACATTATTTCCATTGACAAGGCACATCTTGCTCTTATTTGTTGTTGTGGCTTACTTTAAATTACAGTGCTTCAGCAGAACCTTAGTCTTTGATTTGATAATAATGTCAAATGACTATAATATTTCATTAAAGATTAATGACAGTCATTCAAACTCAACCTTTCAGAACATTGGATTGATACTTTGAACTAATGAAGCCATTTAGAGATTTATTTTTACTACCAGAGTACCTAATTTTAGGTGTAGTCACAGACATTTTTGTATTGCTGGGATTGTCAGAATCATTACCAACAAACTGCTGGCATTAAGTAAAAGCACCCCAGATATTCTATGAGAAATACTTGTTTAACAAAATAATCAAAACATAAAATAAGGGTAGGTATAGGGCAATGCTTTATCTTTCCAAAGTCTTACGTAATGTTAATCTTTATGACATGATCCAACTTAATATTTTTCAAACCCTGATGCAGTGAAAAATAGAGAGTTTTAAGCTGCAATCTTACACAAATTTACATGGGACTAAATTCCATTCAGTCTGGGGAATTAGTTCTGAATATATGTATAACATTGGTCTGTCAGTGTTTTACTTTGAATACTGAGGTTTTTTGTACTTATGAAAATATAGGTGTTACTGTTTGTCTTGCATTGAAAGAAATAAATTCAAAATGTTTTATGTGCCCACTGATTATTTTTTCCTTACAGCTCTGCCAATATCTGCTGTGCTGAAATGTTTTAATTTAAATTTTCTTCCTTTTATCTTTGTTTTCTCTGTTGCTGCTTTTTCTGTGACACAACCTTTCATTATAGTCACTCTTCTTTTTTTCCTTCCCTACTTCTTTCTTTTCCTTTTTTAAAGCCATGAGAAGCCGATCCATTGGTGAATGTGCTCTGCCATCGGCCTATATACGCAGTGCTAAAAGTGCTCCTGTTCTGATCCATACTTCCAAACCCTTCTTGCCTGATATTGTTCTCACTCCCCTTTCTGATGAGCTTTCAGGTAGTGCCACCTCTGCTAATTTCTGCACTCCCTTTTCACTTTTTTAATCCTTCTGCTTTCAAAAATCTGCAAAATCAGTACTTTTTCAAAGTAAAACATTTAGGGGTGGGGAAGAAATAAGGGAGATACAATTATTTTTGTGATATGCTATATTTTCGGCTCATTCTGGAACTCTGAGAAGCTAGTGCTGTGCCAATTGCTATTAAAAATGCAATTTTCTGCCTTTGCAGCTAATTTTTTAAAATTGTTTTGATTCAAGTATCTGAAATATTTTTGAAGTAAGTTTGCTTCATGGATGGCAGGATAGGAAAAAGGGTATAATGAATTTTTGAACAAAGAAATGTTGAGGATATTTTCCACATACTGTATAGTAAACTATAATTGCTGTTTATTATTTTATTTATTTTCTGACATGGCTTTTTCTTATTATAATCAGTATCTAGAAAATTATGCACAATTATTATTAAAAGACTGTTAAAGTTATTTTATTAAATACTGTACAAATAGCTTATACTTTGGATGCAGTATTACAAATTCTACTACTATAAACAGTGGGGGGAAAAAGAACTAGCTATCATTTATAGCTGGCTTTTAAAAGTAGAGCTTTAGACTGGTGGTACTTATTACTGTGGTAATGAAATCTTTTATAATCTGTTGAAATGTTTAATGCTCTCAGTAAGCCATTTTGTACTAATTTTTAATCTACATTCCTGCATTCTGTGTTAAGTACTAACTAGTTTGACATCGTGTTTCACACTGATAATTTTTGAAGCAACTCATTTTTATTTCTTATGCCTCTGAATTGTAAGTAGTAGGTGTGTTATTCTAATTCATAGTTCAGCTATACTGATTATGTATTGCATACTATAGGAAAAGTCCATTTAAATTCTATTTTTTGCATTGCCAGGGCCCCTTCCCTGGGATGCTGCAAAGCCAAGCATCAGCCTCCAGCATAAACTTTAGTTCATTGTGTCTTTGATGCCCACATAGATGGCAATGCACTCTTAGAAAATAAAAATGTACCTGCAGGATAGTGCTTTGTTTAGGGTTGTGTTCACCTGACTAGAAAAAAGAAAAAGGTAACAGTGATAAAGATAATCCTGGGAGGCTGCTGCTTTGTAGTAAGCAATATTGTCAGTAGTTTGCCTTCTACTAAACAACCGTTTTGTGACTGGCTCTGCTTACATTTGTAGCTATTACTGAAAGCCATTTTATGAGAGTGCTTATAGTAATATCTTAACATTCCAAATAGGTCCAATAGCCCAAAGAGATTGGCTTTGATATACCAATATTCCATGTTTGGTAACTTTTGTCAGTTGTAAGCGTTACGAGTAGAGTTAGTGGGAACACAAACCAATCCCTTTTAAATGGAATACTGTATAGAGTTTCAGATAATATCTATGCTGTCTTCCAAGATACTCCATTGCATTCCTGTTATCTTCCAATTTTTTCAACAACTAATATTCCATGAGGTTTTTATTCCTCTTTAATTTGTTTTCTAATTTTTTTAGTACTTCTGCAAATTTTCCTTCCAGGTCCGCTGATAGTTCTGTCTTATGCAATGATCATCCTCTTTGGGCTATATAAGAACTAGGAAAATAAATTTACAGTGGTACCTCAAGTTACAAACTTAATCCATTCCGTGACTCTGATCGCAACTCGAGTTGGTCGCACCACGAGGCAAATTTTCCCATAAAGGTCAATGTAAATACGGTTAATCCGTTCCGCCCTCCGAATTTGGTCGCACCACGAGGCAAATTTCCCCATAAGGTTCAATGTAAATACGGCTAATCCGCCCTCCGAATTTGGTCGCACCACGAGGCAAATTTCCCCACTTTTTTCTTCAAAGCCTTATTCTTGCCAAGCCTGCTCTGCATTTTCTTTGGAGCCATGCTGACAAGCACACCAAAAACCTTCCAAACGCCACAAAACACACCACAGGCCTCACCGAACATCTCCTTGCTACTGCGATCTCGCCCACAGGAAGCCGCGACCGCGTGGCAGCAGGGCAAATGGCCGCGGATCCGGTTCGTAGCTCGAGGCGGAGTTCGCATATCGAGGTAAATTTTTGGGGCCGGAGCTGGTCATATCTCGAAAAATTCGTAAGGAGGGGCGTTCATAACCCGAGGTACCACTGTACTAGGATTTAAGGATATAGGAAAGCTATCTGGGTGACTTTGGGCCAGTCACTCTCTCTTAGCCCAACTCACCTCACAGTGGGGTCATTGTGGGGGAAAAGGAATAGGAAGGAGTATTAGATACGTTCACCACTTTGAGTTATTTATAAAAATAAGAAACGGACTTAAAAAAATCTAAAAAAAAATAATCTTCAGAAACATTAAGTACTTGGAAAAGGTATGCCTTCACAAAAAGCATCAGGGCACCCAGGACTTGCAGTTACAATAGAAAAACAGGCCAAAATTAACATTAACTATTGCCTATTTGAGGTTTAAGTATTTAGTCATGCTAAAAAAAAAAGTAAAATGGAATTTTGTAACAAGTAACAAGTCAGTTTTTATCGTAGGTATCCAAAGAGAGCACATACTAAATTCTTAATGATGTCATTACAAAGGATTTTCTTCTAACCTTGGCAGACAACTGCAATAATGTTAATTTGAAATGTATGTAATACCTAATTGGTTAGAAGAAAATACTATATTCTAAATTATTTGGCAGGAAAGAAAACTGAGCTTTTGCTCTTTTGGTCTGTCAAAAGAGGCACCTTCAATGATGCTATAGCAAATATGCGCTTAATGCTTATTTATTAATAAACTAGCCTTCAGTTTCAATCAGTGGAATTAATTGGGATCAGCAAATCATTTGATGAGGTATTTTGCTTGCAAGTGTGCCCTTTTGGATTTGTTTCTTGAAACACCCTCTCAAAGGTTCAGCATGGCTGTTTCAGGGCCATGGGGAAGTCTGAGCATACTGAGAAAATTTCAGGAGGGCTTCCAAGAAGCCAAGATGACACTTCAAGGAGTTTCAGCTATGGCTGCTTTACACCTTCGAGGAATGGATCCAGAGGAGCACTTTGCTTATAAATAAAACCAGGAAGTCAGATTGTTTTATAGAGACCTGTTGTATTTGTGGATTAAAATAATCATGTTAAGTTGTCATGCTCAGATTCTTCTGTAATCCCACATTTTAAGAATATGTCATTTTATTCTATAAACGTTTATAGGCAACAGTGCAACACAGAGGTATTTCTATTTTATTTTGGAATATGCAGTCTATGACAACTTTTATTATTCATTACTTGAAAATCACTTTTTCTTGAAACATTTGTTGCAGAAAAGTTAAGAATATCTTTGAGAGACTGGAAAGAGTATTGAAAACCCAAAGAGCTTTACCTATTATAAGTAATAAATTTCTAACACCATAGTATCTTATACAAAGGAGTGGAGACTTCATGCAATAAAAAAAGTCTGTGTCCTTTTAAAGGCCACTTCAGATAGCTAGGGAAATCAGGAACACAGATTATTTTTGACAGAATGTAATTGATCCATTGGAAAGATTGCTCTTTTTCTGAAATCCTTGTGTCTCCCAAAATTTTCTCTGGAATATTGGAAGATGTGAATAGGAAAATAATTTAATAGCAGTCAATTCAGGTTGGATGGCATATATCCAAAGAGAAGTAATTTCCAGGTTAGATGTTAAAAAATGCTACAAATCAATACAGGAACTAATTTTGAATGGGTAAATGTGGTATTGTGTAATTTCTATGGACAGCATATCTGCTTTTGCTGTTGTGACCTAGAAAATGCTTCATTATTGAGATCTTGCACTGGATAAAGAGAATTTTAGAAGAGAATATATGTAGCTCAGGGTTGAACTGTAGAGTCCTTGGGGTTCTCTGAGCTTGGTTGTTTTCTTGCAAATGTTTCATTACCCAGCTATGTAACATCTTCAGTGCTAGAATGGAGTGGGATTTTCACTCTGTTTATATTCAGTAGCTTGCCCTGCCAGTGTTGGTGGAGGTGGGTTTTTTTTCTTTTTCTTTTTTCCCTCTGGTAGTTCCTCGATTAGGGTATTGTTTACTGTTTGATTGTTTGTCTGGTGTTAATCTTGGTGTTAATCTCTGCTAATCTGGATGATGATTGCTGGTGAGGAGATGTTCTGGTCTTTTTGTTTCCTTTTTATTGTCTTTTGAATAGTGTGTAGATGTTGTTTATCTCTGTGCCTGTTGATGGCTGACTTGTCTGAATACCAAGCTCCCAGAAGACACGATGAAAACTCCTTAATCTCACAACACATTGACAGACTTAACCATAGCTTCAACTGGGAAACTCACTATCTTAGACCAAGCTAAATCCAAAAACGTGAGGGAATTCCTGGAAGCTTGGTATTCAGACAAGTCAGCCATCAACAGACACATAGAGGTAAACAACATCTACACGCTATTCAAAGGAGACAATAAAAAGGAAACAAAAAGACCAGAACATGTCCTCACCAGAAATCATCACCCAGATAAGCAGAGATTAACACCAAGATTAACACCAGATAGCCAATCAAACTGTAAACAATACCCTAATCAAGGAACTACCAAGAAAAAAAAAAAAAGGAAAAAACCCACCTCCACCAACACTGGCAGGGCAAGCTACTATATATTAAACAGAGAGCAAACCCCACTCCATTCTAGCACTGAAGATGTTACTTAGCTGGGTAACGAAATGTTTGCAAGAAAACAACCAAGCTCAGAGAACTCCAAGGACTCCAAACTTGAAGAACTTCATGTTATGAGGCTATAGCTCCCACTACTAAATGTTTTTACTCAGTTTCTGTTATTGATACTTTTAATTTAGTAAAATAAAAAAATGAAAACCTTCAGCTTTGTGAATGTAAAGATTGCTTTGTTTCTTGTTTTCTCTGTAGTTTCTATATAGTAAAAGACTTGTGTTTCTTGCTTAAAAATATCAACAAGTTTATGATGATGTATGCTATAATTTTAAAAATGGGGAAATCACAATTATTTGCTTATTTCTTCATTCCAGGACTCTTCAGGAGTAACCTAAGAGAGCCATATCGCTTTTCTGCATGTTCCATCTAAATCTGCAACATCAAATATAGCTTAAACATCTTCCATGTTTCTTCCATGTTTCTTCCTTTCTCTGTTTTTCTGTTTCTTCATTTAACAACTAGCCTGATGAGTTCTTGAAAAGTTTTATAATCTTGAATTTGCCTTATAACATTATTGCTTCAAATGGATTTCTGTTTTGTGCTGTCTGGGTAACTGGTGTTTTGTAAGTTGTAGGCTAGGCAGCAGTGATATGAATATTGTATAGTTATCAATAAATGTGTTGTGAGTTGGGTCATCAGATTGAAGCCGCCTATTTAATTTTATTTGTGGATTCTGCCATACTTTTTTCATATCTCCTGTGGTAATTTCTTCTTCAGTTAAGTTCTTCTAATCATTCTAAACTTATGTAATTTTTGCCTTGTGAAAAGAAATCAAATTCACCATTACATATCTTCATTCTACAGAGTCTTAATACCTTACCATTTTCTTCCCTGCTATTTTCTTCCACCTAATGTTGATCTTAGTTGCAAACCCTAATACAGGTTTCTTGAGCAAAATTTAGTGTGCACCTCCTTTTGCTCATATATCTTTTTCTTTCCTCTCCATTTCAGCCCATTGACCCTTTTTCTGAGAGTCTTCACCTTATTTCTGAAGCAAGTTAAGAGTAGAACAGGGGAGAGGGAGTCAGCCACTCAGCACTTATATTGATAGAAACTTTCCGTAAGCTGCCCTTTGTTGGATTCTGCCTCTTGTTCTTTTTGTTTTCTGATGAGTTGGAAAGTTACTGTATGGTGGCTTCCTTCAGGATAAGGTGAAGGTAGAAAACCCAACTGGAAATAATTAGAATTCTCTTGTTGCAGCATGCTCTTCAAATAGTTGGTTCAGGGTTTTTGTTTTTTGTTTTGCTTTCTGTTTAATCAATCATTGACTAATTAACTGTAGTACAACAGCTGAGGATTTCAGGAATGGAATTTTAAAAAAACCTATTGCATGGAACCAGATGCAGAAAAGAATTCCTCACTATTAATAATTGAGCTAACACCGCAATATGCAGTATATTTTCTGAACAAATTATATTTGACTTTTCAAAATGTCTCCAAAGTACTAGTGTCGTGAAGATCTTATTGGACTTGTATAATTATAGATAACATCACTAAAATGTCATCTTGTGCATATGAGTGTGTGAATATATCTTTTCTACTTGTCCAAATAAAGATTTTCTATATAGATAATAGAGTAGTGCAGTAGCTCAGATTCAGTTCCAAACAGATGCTTCAGTGCATGCCTTGGCACAACCCTAGCCCCTGTCTTAAAGCAACCATATCTTTTCCTGGGAACATGCAGCTGCCCTCCACAGCTGCCATGTGATTCTAGGAAAAGATACAATTATTGTAACAAATGGCAGATATATTTGTGTGCTCCAGAGTATGTTTTCAAGTTGAACCTGAAGCGTTGCACAACCTTAATAGAGAGGAAGATAGTATGGAAGTAAATGCTGCTAGAATGGGATGGGGTTTGCTCTCTCTTTAAATACAGTGGCATGCCCTGCCAGTGTTAGTGGGGGTGTGGGTTTTGTTTTCTGAGATTAACACCAAGATTATCACCAGACATACAATCAGCAGTAAACAATATCCTAATCAAGGAACTACCAGAGGGAAAAAAATAAAACAAAACCGAACCCCCACTCCCACCAACACTGGCAGGGCATGCCACAGTATATAAACAGAGAGCAAACCCAATCCCATTCTAGCATTGAAGATGTTACCTAGCCAAGTAATGAAATGTTTGCAAGAAAACAACCAAGCTCAGAGAACAGGAAGGACTCCACAGTTCAACCCTGAGCTACACATATTCTCTTCTGCTGGGACTCTAACAGCAAGTCTGTATGGAAGTGAAAATATATTTGTTTCTCCTAATGTAAAAGGTAGAAGTGTTGTACTGTAGGAATATTTGTATGTGTCTCTAATCAGTTAAGGCTAAAAAGAGAGAAAGCTAGACAGAACAGAGAAGGACACATGCTTTTCCCCTCAGTGACACAGCATTGTCCTTAGTTCAAATTGTTCTGTACAGGAATGTTAAATAGAGTGCTAAGCTACCACAACAGTCCAGGGCAGTAATAAAAAAAAAAAATCTGTTATCCTCCCTGATGACATACAGCTTAGGAATCTCTGATAATGCAGTGACAATAAATGAAATGTATGTTTTCCCATGCCTTTCTTTCTCTGTATAGAAACAGAATAAGACCCTCATTAATCTGAATTATCTGAGCATAGTTTATTTGTATATTGTGAGATTTATAAGAATATAAAAGGAGCCCAAGAGTCAGTTTGGTGTAGTGGCTAAGGCACCAGGCTAGAAACTGGGAGACAGTGAGTTTTAGTCCCACCTTAGACACAAAGCCAGCTGGGTGACCCAGTCACTCTCTCTCAGCCCTAGGAAGAAGGAGGCAATGGCAAACCATGTCAGAAATCTTGCCAAGAAAACTGCAAGGGCTGGTCAAGGCAGTTGCCAAGAGTCAATACTGACTTGAAGGCACCAAAAAAGAGAGGACCCTTGTTAAATCCCTTGGCAGTCCACAGGAGGCGGTCCTTCTCTGCCATTGCACCTGCCTTATGAAACATTCTCTCCCCCGAAGTGAGGTCAGCTCCATCTCTCCTTATTTTCTGGAAGTTCCATAAAACCTGTGTCATCAGGCCTGGGGGTCTCAGGGGACCAGTGAGATCTTGAGGTGGCTCTGTTGCTGATCAAATCTTGTATGTGTGTTTGTGGGTTTTTTGGGGGGGGAGGGTAATGTGACTGTGCTTGACATGTTTATTGTTTTATACTTTTTTTGCTATATGCTGCCCAGAATCACTTCTTGTGAGATAGGCGGCCATATAAATTTGATAAATTCAGTAAATAAATAAATCTAATTAGCCCAACATTCAGATACCAGTGTATACAGGGAACTCATAAAAATGGACAGAAGGGTGATAGTTATTATTCACTGCTATTCCCTAACACCTGTCATTCATGATATTATATCTTTGATTTCAGAGGTGGTAAAAAGCTATCAAAAGTAGTCACCCTTGGTAGCCTGATCTCTCATTAATTTGTTCAATTCCCTTTCTAAATTATATAAAGAAGTATTCCTGTTATGAGTCTTGATTCTGTCCACTTTTAGTTTTAATAGATACGTCTAAATTCTGATATGATGAGAATTTATATTTTTCATACCCTGCCAAATCTTACATATACCTGTGATGCCACCTCTTGCTCCAAGCTAAAAACCCTTCCTCATAAGCTAACTGCTCTGACCTCCTTATCATTTATGTTGCCCTTTTTTGCAGTTTTCTGCCTCTGTAATAGTCTTCAGGTGTGGTGCAGATTGTACATAGGACTGCCAAGTGCAATCTTATAATAATTATATAAAGGCATTAGTCTGTTGACTGTTTTATTTTCAATTCTTTTTCTAATAATTGTCAGACCACATACCCAAATTTAGCAGGAAATCATAGGTCTTCAAGAGCGTGACCCTTTGTGCAAAGCAATCAGAAACTTGTGTATCTATTTTCAGGATTTAAACTATATGCTTCTTGCTTCCACCCTCCTGAGTTAATAAATACTTAGCTGGTTGCCTGATGACCTTAAGCAATTAAATACAATGGCCCTCTTTAGCCTGGGAACCACTAGTTCCTGCCCATCCACCACCTATCCCCAGCCTCAGCCCTCGCAATAATTTCAACAGGGGGATTTTTTAAGTTGCCTCAAATCCCTTTCTTGATCATGAACCACCAGTCCAGATCCCACTAATACTGTATATGCAGTTGGGGATTTTGTGCAATTATGCATTAATTTGCACTTGTTTACATTAAACTACATTTGTCATTTTGAGGCCTATTCACTAATTGGGAGATCTCTTTTAGGAGCTTATTATTATTTATAGGTCCAGATGATTTATAAACAAATTAAAAAATATTGGTTTCAACAATGATTCCTGGAAGCCCTTCCTTGAACATCTCTCCATTTTGAACACTGTCCACTACTTCCTATTGTATGTTTCCCATTCTTTGTTTAGTTTCCAGTCTATCAGATCCTCTGTCCCATGGCTGCTAGGTTTATTCAGGAACATTTGTGAGGGATTCTATCAGACTTTTTGAAATATACTAAAGATTAAGTAAATAAAAGATGATGAGGTAAGAATTGCCCTTGCAGAAATCATTCTGGTTCCTTTTCAACAAGACTTAATATATATTCTATATATTTGATTATTTTCTTTTTAAAAATTTCTACTTTTTACCAGGCAAAGATGTTAACTAGTCTATAATTACCTGTATCTCCCCTTCCTTAATTATCTTTTTTAAAAAATGGAGTTATGCTGTCTATCTTAGGAACAAATGTCAATCTTTATGTGAAGTTATATATTTTTGTCAGAATGCCAGCAATTTCTCAGTCTAGTTATTTAAAAACCCTTGTTAATTCTAGTTGTGTCATTTCACTTGATTCTCCTTTTGAAAAAGCCAAGAACAATTACACCTAATACTACTATAGCATACCCCTTAACAACCCTTTTGTCTAATGTCCAACATCCTAGGTTGCTCCCATTTTGAATCCCTCTCTCTCTCTCTCTCTCTCTCTCAATTTCTCTCTCTCTCTCTCTATGCACTTTTCAAAGTCTTTTTATCAGCTGTTTACATTTCTTTTGATGAGTTTAAGCTCTTTTCATTTTTTGGCAAGACTTCCATTTTATAAAGGATTCCTTCTTGCCTCTCTATTACACTGGCTCTCAGTTAGTGGTAAAGTTGTTGGACTGCCAGCAGAAAGACCCATTTTCAAGTCTACCCGTAGCGACAGAAGCTCACTGGATGATTGTAGACCAGTCAGTTTCTTTTACCCCAATCTATGTCACATGAAATGTAGTGGTATGTGGTTCATATACTTCTGCCACACACAAATAGATAGCTTTAGATCATTTTTCTCAATAAATAAATGGAAAGTATAACGTTTTGGATTCATTTGTTTAATTGGGTTCTTTTTATCTAGTTTTAGGGCTTATGTGGAGAATAGATCATGTTCTCAGTCGTATATATGCAGAAATATTGAAAATTCAAAAGGAGTCACAAAGTTTTAAGCACCACTGTAAATGTAACTAATAGTTTTTATGGCTTTGCTCATTAGCCACTCTGTATTTCATGGCATCTTTCATGATTTAAGCTACACATTCTGAGTGGGCATCCATAACTGTAATGTTGAATAATCTCCATGCATTTTGGAGTCTTGACCTTCTTGTCTCCCCCTATTTTCTGGAAGTTTGCTCTTTTGAACTCAAAGGTGATCATGTTGCCTTTTTTTTAAATTGTCAGCCTACATTTCATTGAATGTAATAGCATTATAATCACTGTTCCTAATAGGTATTGTAACCTTTATGTCCCAAGCAAGATCCTAGGCACTACTGACAATTAATTTGAAAAGAATATATGTCCTAATCGGTTTCTTGCTACATCCACAATGATTCTGTGGAAGAGGTAGCTCCATTTGAGTTCTAGTTTGTAGGACCGTATGCTCTCTTTGTCTTATAGAGCAAAACTGTCTCCAAGATGCTGTTCCTTGTACTTCTATAGAGCTTGTATCCTAAGATCATATACATGATACTGATTATACTAATTCTACAAAGTGTATGTGTGTGCGCGTGTGTGCGTGCTGTCTCTCTTCTGACATTAAACATTGTGGAATCACATTTTGATTCAGAAGCTTCCAGCATTTATACATAAAAAATTGTTTTCATTTACAGTATGTGGCTCTTTGACTTCTCCTAGATTTACACTGCCATAATTTGAACAATCAGAATAATTTCTTACTTCATCCTCCCAAGCTGGATGATCCTAGCATCCTACCAATATCTCTCACACTTCTCCCCTACATCCACCTTCCCGAAATTTAAGTTGTTCTGACACCTTTTTATTCTTAAGCATAAGTAGTCTGGTGCCCTTTTGGTTCTAGTGGAGCCCATCTGTTCTGAATAAGCGCTTGAGTTGTCCAAAAAGATAACTCTGCGCCTCACGAGTCTAACCCCCCACCCCCAACATCATTGTCTCATCCAGGTATTGAACCTCCTTAGCTGTGTCTTGTTTGCCCTGCACATGGAAGAAATAGTATTTTAGAGAAAGCTACCTTCATAGTAACTGAATTTGAGCATCTTAACCAGTAACCTAAATTTTCCTTTCCAGGAGCACATTGTTAACTTTTCTTCATGTAACTGGTGCTACTGGTTCATGCAACAAGAACACAGGCCCTTCCCAGCACTACTTATCAGACTATCTGGAGAGTGATATTTGTAGGACTAGGTAGACAAGTCACCGTACAGTTAACATAACCATCATACACCATTCTATTCTACACAGAAGCTGTGCTTCTGTTAATTGAATCACCCTTACCAGGAGCCCCCTCCCTCCCAGAGGCATATCCTTAACCCAAGATGATATGTCTGTACTCTTCAAGGAATTACTCCCTTTTCTTCCTTGCATTGATAACTTCTTTCCTTGAGAACTTCATTCTAAGGAGCTGTCACACCTGGAGTATAATGCCACTATGTCATTCATGAATCCCTCCCCTCCCAAGTTCTCTGTCACTCCCAGGTCTTCCAGGGCAGCTACCTTACCCTTAGGAAAATGAACTTGCTCCTTGAGAGATAGAAGCTTATTGCAGTGATTGCACATGCATGACTTCTGCCAACAGGGAGATACTCTTCCACAGTACAATACATTGTGCTTGGGTGAGGTTTATATAGTTTGGTTTACTAAGTTGCTTTTTATATTAGGAAAAGAGGACTTAGCTGCCCTAGTCTCCTCCTCTTCTGTCAGATTCATTTGAGTGCTCAATTTGTGGGTCTGCATAACTTCTATTTATCTGGTTACTTTTGGACTGCAGTATGTTTTTTGCTGGAAGTCCTTTGTGTTTGGGGACTTGAACCCCCGCTCTGTCCCATTTGTGTACCTGTGGCTGATTTCCCCACAATCTCTAGCTACAGTTTAAAAATAAAGGTGTATGGAGTTTGAAAGAAAATGTATTTCTTGTAAACTTACTGAGTATCAGAATTCTTATCAGTGAGTGATTATTAAAAAACCTTGACTTGGGATAACTTCTTTAAGTAGTGTGTGTGGGGGGGGGGGAATCTGTATTCTTCTTTCATTAAGAAAGTTAAAGACTCTGCACTGACCTTGATTCCTCCTGCCTCTGTAAAGTTTTCTTAGCAACAATACAGAAGTGGTTTGCTATTGCTTTCCTCCGGGAAGTTTTTTTGCCTCCTTAGTCTAACCTACATCTGTGGAATTCCCTGAAGTTCTCCCATGCAAGTAATAACCAGGCCTAGACTTGCTTAACCTCTTAGCTCAGAGAAGATAAGCCAAATATTGCCATTTGCTGAGAATTTCTCCTCATTGTTAATCATTACCAAAAAAAAGTCCTCTTTTTTTTTTTTTTTGGTTCTGTTGTAGACAAAATAGACAACAGTTTCTGGAGGCCTTGTGTTTTGAATGTACTTCTTTTTTCTCATTGTAGAATTCATTTTCTATGTACTGTAAAGTCTGATCTTGCATATTTAATTCTTACCTGTTTCATTTGCATGATTACTCAACATACAGCTTAGGATATTCCACTAGAGTTGTGGAATTACTCAACATACAGTTTAGGATATTCTACAGCATTAAACAATTCACAAATAGTATATATATCAAACCACTTTGGAGGGCCTTATGACCTGCATTCTTAGCAAAGTCACGTGTACTGAAGTGTTTTAAGGCTGAATAGAATTCATAGTAACTATCAGAACTGAGTGTCCTTATTTATACAGTGCTGTCTGCTGCTGCATGAAGAGGAACATGAATCTGGTTCAGTCCATGGGACTATTATTTTGCCATTCATAAACTGCATACTTCTGACATAGAATTAGAATTTCTTCCTATAAAAACAAATCCTAATCAAAACCCTTGTTGCAGTCTGCACCTACCAATTACATTTTTGCTTTACTTCAGCTGGAAGAGTACTAGAGGTGGGAGACTCTAAATGCAACAGTTTATGTTACATAATAAAACAGCCTTGTTCCAGATGAATATTTGTCCATAGATGTATTAAAACTCTGATCTGAATATTTATTTAGCTTACTTATTTTTTATGCAATTAGCATATATATCCCATTTTTGGTGAAATACTTAAGATGCCCTACAAGACCAGGGTAATAGTAAAGCTAAATATTTGTAAAACCACCAACACAGAATATTAAGCAAAAAAAGATTAAAAGGCAATAATAAAATATAGTATTTGAAAACATTGCTGAAATAAAATAGCTAAATGACTATCAGAACACTTCATAATATATATTTCAACTTGTCTCATGGAACCTTAATATTTGCTTTATAATGTCTCTTCCTTGTTTTAGATCTTGGAAAAAGTTGTAAAAAGCTGCTACAATTGTTTTCATTAACCTCTGTGCTGGTCATTAGAGCTAAGATCCTGTGCAGTAATACTGGCACACAAAAATATGAACACATTTTCTTTTTCTCTTCAGTGTTTACTGATTTTCTGTTTATCTTTACCTATTTTGACTGATCTAAAACAGCAAGAATTAATTCTGTAATGATTACTATTTCATATTCTTCCAAGTGCTGATCCCATTTACCTCTAGGAAACAATGAGCACTCTTGCTAGGATCAAGATATAATTTTGGACATTGAGAAAGAAAAAAAGTAAAGTAAAATTATTATGCAATTAACATAGGGTATAGGTTCAATTTGTCAGACTTCCTCTGGAATACTATGTTATGTTTCTCTACTAGTTTTATTTAAAAAATCGTTTTTGCATGTTTAGGGGAATTTAGGCTGTTTCTGAAGGGCCCAACTAGAGGCTGAAAAGTATATCTGTATGCATGTTTCTTAGCAAATCTGTAGAAGTGGGGAAAAAGATAGCATTCTATTATTGTGGGAGTGTGGAGTA
Organism: Liasis olivaceus; assembly: GCA_030867105.1. Classification (NCBI taxonomy): domain Eukaryota; kingdom Metazoa; phylum Chordata; class Lepidosauria; order Squamata; family Pythonidae; genus Liasis; species Liasis olivaceus. Next base: position 50,658,702 of record CM061349.1, read on the forward strand.
GGGGTGTGAAACATGGACTCTCATCCCCAGATGAGCGAAGAAGAGATAAGAGGATGAGACTGGCCCCTCCCTGAGGAATGCTAGTGATGTTTGTAGTTTGACCCTGGGAACTGCTCTCAATCTGAGAAGATTCTATAAATGGGGTGAAGCCAAATAAACCTTGCTGGATTGAATCTGTATTGTCTCCTGGAGTTTCCTGGGCTAAACCTGACAATTATGTAGAATTAATCAGTTAAGGAATTAGACCTTATATAATAATTTTAAAACAATATTTAAAAGCAATATAGCCCTTTCATTTTTATATCTGTGCTTTGTATTCTATTCATATAGATGTGCACATTAGGAGCTTCTGTTTATTTATCTTACCCTATATATAGAACCATCTAAATTATGATAAACTGTCAGTTCTTGCATTGCATTTCCCCCTAAATAGGCAATATAATTAATTGTTTGTTTGACTCCTTGAATTAAATTAGTATTTAATAATTTATTGGCACAGCCCTAGTTTTAACAGTGTTTCCAAATCCCCCATTACTCTGCTGTTTATTTCTATATACGTTAACATTTTAAAACTGTCCTGATGATCTAACTTGTATATATTTTGTATATGCCTGCTGATGTTTAATAAAACTTCAAATAAACAGAATTTCATTTTACTTAACAAAATACTTTGGGTACCTTTTTAAGGCAAAGTGCTGTATTATTGTACTGAACAGATTAAATATTAGGAAAATAAAAATATGGATATAATATATACTAAATACATACTTTTTCTGCAGACATTGATGATGCTCAAATCCTCCCACGTCCACCTCGCATCAGACATTTTTCACAGAGCGAAGAAACTCCTAGTGAAGTTTTTGATGCACTGAATGAGGAGCAGCCACTTCCAAGAAGTAGCAGCACATCTGATATACTGGAACCATTCACTGTTGAGCGAGTCAAAGGTGCAGTTCCTGTCATTGACGGTTCATCCCATCATGCTCCAAGCTTACAGAGTTCCACAGAGGCCTCTTCAATATGTAGATCCACTGAAAGTCACATTACTGACACAAATAGCAGAGAGTCCTCTCTGGAAGTTGGGGATAGTATTTATGATCATCTCTGTCAGTTGGTAGGCCCAGTAGAACTTGCAGATGCAGCCTTTGAACAAAACGAGTATGTTGACCTTGAAGGTGAAGATGATCTTCTTTCCTCTCTGAGAGAATATCTTAAAGAAAAAGAAGAATTTTTCAGTAGCATTGAGATAGATAAGCATGAGTCTTCTCCTCATGAAGTTGTTGCAGGAATAAGTAGGAGTGATAACTTGCCATTGGATGGAATAGAGTATACAGACCAGACTGTTACATGTGCAAGTAGTACCACTGTTGCAGAAAATACCAGTAATACAGAACTACAATTGGAACAAAACCAAACTGGCTTTATAAGTAATATTGCACCTACACAAGTAGACACTTCTACAAGAAACCAAGCTGATAATGCTAAACAATTAAATATTGATAAACACACTCAAAATCTGCTTGATCCCAGGTCAAGTATCCCTATTGACAAGGAAAGGAAGAGATATTTGTTCAGACAAATTGCCACTGATGTAGATGTATCTGTGGAAACAATGTTAGCTGAAAAACATAAGAGTGCCCTCTTTAATGAAAAAATAACCAACACAAGTGTTATGCATGCAAAGAAAATGTCATATAAAGCCTTAGTTAACCCTGAAATGCTTCACCTTACAGGCATGAGCAAAGTGACACCAACTAAGAGAAGTATATCTGAAACAGTAACTCATAAGGCTAAAATCATGAAAATAGCAACTAAAAAGCGAAACAGTGTCCATGTTACTTTTAGGCCATCTACTGAATCTGTTCAGTTTTATAATCCTCTAGAAAACAAAGAGGCCCCCTGGAAAGCAAGACTGCGTAAACTCAGTGGTTTCAGTAGTGGGATCAATAGCAGCAGCAGCAGCAATACAAGTACCAGCTCATCCTCTGGGGCTGTGCTGGTCAGACCTGGAATCTATAGGCATCTAGATGCAGTCAGTACAACTTCTGCTACTAGTAAGCAGAATAAAGAAGCAGGAGATGTTCCAGCACTCACGCTGCAGAAGGAAAGTATTGGAATAAATCAGATGTCTAATCGTAGCCCACCTAAGCCATCAAGTCAGGAGTCGGGACAACAGCAGGGCTCCCTGGGTGGTGTGTATAAATCTGTTGTACATGCTCTTTCGAAGCCGAAGGCAAATGTTTCCCCACAGAGGCAGAGCAGAGTGCCAGCAGAGGCTCCACTGAGGGATCTGTACAGTCATGTAATGGGCTATTTTGGAAAGAAAGCTGCAGGTGAGCACTAATACTGTGCAGCGCACAAAAGGAGAAAGGCAGCATCAGTTTGGCTTTATGCACCTAAAGCAAGCTGTTACAAAGCAATCAAAAGGCTTTGGGGCGATCAGTGCTTTTTCTTGTTTGGTTTTGCATGCGCAATGGCCAGCTGAATTTTTTCCCCAAGTGTAAGTTAAATGTGTAAATTATAAATTACTAATTATCTTTTAAAAAAAAACATTTAATGAACCACTTTGCTGCTGAACACTTAAGGTAGGGAAGAGGAAGAGATAGTAAATCTACAAATAGATTGTATCTTTGCCATGCTTTTTCTGGCATACCTTGAAACCCAACCATTTAGATACAATTGGCATGTATGTGGTTTCTAATAGAAAATGTAGGTGTGATATCTCTAGTACATCTCCCTAGTTATCACTTACTATATTTGAACTAATTGCAGATGCAATTAGGTTCCTCCTCCTCCTCCTCCTGAAAAAAATATTAAAGCAGATTTCAACATTTCATGTTTGGATTATTTCATCATGACAGTGGATTTTGACATTTTATTTGAGCAGTTTCAAAATATGCTTTAGCGCTTTCTTGGTGCATTCACTGAAATGGATGCATCATTTTCATGGCAACATCTATCACTGCTTTTGTTTTCTGGGGTCATAGATGTGCATAAAGGTACCATGATAGTTCTTCTTGAGCTAACTATGAGGCCTCTATGTACTAATGAAAAATGGACAAGGCTGGCTGTCATTCTGATATCACCATCTTAGTTGACATGCTAAGTAACTAAAAAAAATAATAATCAGAATTATATTAATTTTCAGCAGTGAGGTAGGATTTTGGTGTTTTTTTGTTTTTTTTGTTTTGTACATTGTATGCTGGCATGATTAACAGAATGTTCTATAATGCATCCTGCATTGAGATGTTAATGCCATCTGAGGGCAGTCTTTGTAAGCGTATCATAGCAGATTAGGTAGTCATACAACAAATTATTTCAGATGGATTTATTTTATTATATTTAGTGCATCTCCTTGGAGATGTTTAGCTTGAATTCCAGGAATATTTAGAGAGGGTTTTTTAAAATTTATTTAATGCCTTCAGAATGTAATATTGAAAGCACTTTTATACGTCAGAGTAACAACACATTTACTCCTTTTTGGGGAGACAATATTTAAATAACAAAAATAAACTAGAAAACTTGAAACCTTCAAGGTTAAAATAACAAAACATAACAGGATGAGTAACAATGTAATGCTCTGCAGTATTGATCATCAACCATATTCTGTTTTTTGAACTATACAATTTTTCATTCTACACTATATTTTGTATATACAATATTACAATGAAACATATAATTCAACATACTGTAAATAATGCATATACTTTCAACCTACCTGTTTTCATTAGCATACATTGATATAACTGTGGAGTATTATACATTCAGTGATATGAAGGAGTGAAGCAAGCATTAACAACTTCAGTAGTGCTTATCTGTAAGCTTTCTTGCTTTTTTCAAGGTCACACAAGATTGACTAACACTTGCTCAGTGGTGAAGGGATGGGATGGTTTAATGGGTGGAATAGCTGTACTAATTCTTATAACTAAATCTGTTTTTAAAGAATATATTTTAACTGCATGTTTAGTAAATAATTATTTGTATTGTCTAATTTATTTTATAGCATTTTAAACTATTTGTTGTTGAAAATGGTTTTTTTTTTTACTATATACAGTCATTCATTTGCTTTTAGCCAATAGGGAGGATATGAGCCAAAAGCAGATCCCTCTTGGTAATGATAATGGCAGTAGTAATGCAAATATTCCTGACCTCATGGATGAGTTTATAGCTGAAAGACTGCGCAGTGGTAGCTCTTTGGTAAGCTTTTAGTATTTTCTTTTATCTTAAAGTATCAGATACAATTATGATTATGATTGAGTTACAGAATTAATTTTAACCGCAAATGCTAATGGAATGGGAAATAAATAGGGAGAACTAGAGATCCTGATTCAGGAAGACAAATATGGTGTAATGGATATCACTGAAAGTCGTTGAGGTGAGATTCATGATTGACACATAACAACGAAAGGCTGCAACATATTCAGAAGGAACATCTCCACAGAAAGAGTGGGATGTCGCACTATTATGTAAAGAAAAAAACATGCTTGCACAGAAATTCAGGTGTCATCAACTGCTATTGAAAGGAATAAAAGGAGAGAGAAATGAAAGTGATACCATCATGAGAGTTTATTATAGCCCACCTAGCAGTCAGAAGATATGGATGAAGGTTTTCGGCTTCAGATGACCAGTCTTTCAAAGAGGGATGCAGTAGTAATAATAGAAAATTTTGATTATCCTTACATCTACTGGGAATCTAATAAGTCAAAGATCCAGCAAATTATTATCTTCTCTCACTGACAACTTCATTTATCAGAAGGCAGAAGAAGAAATAAGGGTGTCTGCTATCCCGAATCTACTCCACACGAACAGAGAAGAATTGATGGCAGAAGTGGAAGTACTTCTTCCTTGAAGATACTGTAGGAACCTTAAAGATACTATAGGAACAAAACTGTGTTAATCTATGGCAGCAAAAAAATCAGAAGGAGTTAAGTAAAACACCTTTTCTGAATAATCCCTACAAGAAGGTAAAATAGGAGCAATCTAAAGAGGCCAAAGTGAATGTATATAGAGCTCTCTAAAATGCTGAAGAGAAAAAAGTATGTATAAGAAATGGAAGGAAGAGCATATGACCAAAGAAGAATACAGGGTAGTCTCCAAAAATTATAGGAATAGTAGGCAAGCCGAAAGAGGTGAATTGATTATGATTGTGAATTGATAGTTGATTGTGTGATGAGAAGGTAGAACTTCTTAACTCCTATTTTGCATCTGTCTTCTCTCAGAAGGGAAATGGAGCCCTTGCTGATCATTTTTATGCCCACTGGAGAAAGGAGGAAATTGAAGCATAGATACGTTATCTCTTAACCTTATCTATCTTAAGCTACATTAGCTAATTTAAATGAATTCAGGTCTCCAGATAGATTACATCCTAAAATACTGAAGGAATTAGCAGAACTGACTGCAGAATTACTCTCAGCAATCTTTGAGAACTGCCAGGGGACTGGTAAGGTCCGAAAAGATTGGAGAAGAGCAAATGTCCCTGTCTTCAAAAAAATGAAAGGAGGACCCAGGAAGCTTCAAACCTATCTGTGTGATGCCTATACCAGGCAATGTTCTTGAACAGATTATTAAACAGCATGTATCTGAGCATTTGAATAGGCATGCTAAAATTAACAGGAGCCAGCATGGGTTTGTCGCAAACAAAATCATGCCAGACTAACCATATCTCTTTCTTTCATAGAGTTACTAGTTAGTATACTGTGAGAGTGCCCTAGACATTGTGTACCCGGACCTCAGCAAAGCCTTCAACAGAGTACCTCATAATAGTCTCCTTAATAAAATGGTAAAATATGGGCTAGATGGACTCGTAATTGGTTGAATGAATACTCCCAAGGAGTGCTTGTTAATGGTTCCAGCTTGGAGGAACATGTTGAGTGGAGTGTCTCTTCTGAGCCCTGTGCCATTCATGATTTTATCAATGACTTCGATGAGGGATTTGAAAGTCGCTGATCAAGTTTGCAGACATCACAAAGGTGACAGAAGTGGTTAATACTTTAAAAGATCTGGTTAGGCTTAAACAGTGGGCTAAAATGAATAGGATGAAATTTAACAGAAATGTAAAGTTCTGCATCTGGTTAGGAAAAATGAAAGACAAAAGTATAGGATGGCAGAGACTTGGTTTAGTGCTACATGTGAAAAAGAGTTGGGTATCCTTATTCATACATGAGCCAGCAATGGGATACAGCTGCTAAAAATGCAAATGCTGCCTTGAAGTGCATTAATAGGAGCATAGAATACCTCATGGGATTATGAATGGTCCACTTAGAGTACTGTGTCCACTTCTAGGCTCCATAGTTCAAAAAGATCAGTGACAAATTCAAAAAAATTGTGAGGGGCCTGGAAACTAAAACTTTGAGAAGTATCTGGGTATGTTTAACCTACCAAAAAGTTGACTGAGGAGAAATATGATAATATTTAACTATTTGAAAGGCTGTCACACAGAAGAGGGAGTGGACTTAGATTCCATTGCCTCAGACGGCAAGACCAGAATGAAACCCAGTGGGTTAAAACTATAAAGAAGGAGGTTCAGGCTACACATCAGAAAGAACTTCCAGACAGTACAGCTGTCAGCCGGTGGAACACACTGCCACATGAGGTGGTAGGTTCTCTTTTCCTGAAGGTTTTCAAACACAGGCTGGCTGGTCATCTCAGAGATGTTTTATCCCCCTGAGCAGAGGATTGGATTAGATGACCTCTGAGGTTCCTTCCAATTCTGTGGTTTTATGTGGTAAAATTCTTGTAGGGATGTATTGGGTACCAATGTGATAGTGTGTCAATTTTCTCTCCTCCACCCCCACTCCCACCCCCACATCCTTTTTTCATCAGTCCTGGCCCTTATGAACCTGAGGCTGTAAAAACTACAGAACTTAGGATCCAGAAGTGGATGTTACAGTAAGCATAAACTTCAGTGAGCAGGTGTACAGTAAAGCACATCTGGTATCAGTGACCTCTGTTAGCACATTATTTTAAATCTTATGGGGATTTCTCATTTTAATAAGGAAAATGGATGAAGGCAAAGAAAATATGCTGTAGCACTTGGGAATGGGAAGACCATCTTTAAAATTATTTGTGTATACACAGACATACATATATATACATATACATACACACTTCTTTTTTTGTTACAGTAGAAATAACTGGCATCAGAAGTTATAAACAAAAAACAATGTGAAAAGTAGATATAAGATTCAATAAAAAATCCATGCAAATCTTCAGGCCTCTGCTGCCCTTAAAGGCGCTGGGACCTGACCAGCAATTCAGTTTATAACGGAGACTTCCATAGAATTCTGTAAAGCTGCTTAGCAAACATTCCAACAATAGTAAGAATAGTCAATAGTGGAAAAGTGTTTTATTTAAAGTAGCAGGAAATAGTTGGGTTTTAGCTCATTCATGCATATCAAGACTGTCACAGGTGATAAATGTATATGTGTGAACTAGTGTTTAGCTTACTATATTTCTAGAATTTTGTGATAGGCAGAGATGCATAGAATGTATACTGCATTAATTGTAGGAAAGCTACAGGACAATTAGTTACTTTCTGTTATATTTGTGATTTAATAGTATATAACTCAAGGACATCAAGAAACATGACAAGTTAAAGAAGGTCTTCAGTTATACTTAAGAGTTGCCACTTTTGAGCCTTCTTGGGGTATCATCAGTATTGTGGAATGACCTCTGTGGTGTGTCAGGTCCCAAAATATCTATTACAAATCCAACTTTTAAGTTGGCATTCTATAGTCACCACTTTTTCCTATTTTAAAGAATTGTTTTTACCTCGTTTTGTACAGAAATGATTTATGGTTATTTTAACAACTCAGAGATTTTTTTATAATTGGAAGTGATATTGAAATAGATAATAATAGAGACCAAGGGTAGAGGAGGAAAAATTAAGAATGGTGGAACTATCAAAAGGCAACCTCACATGGTCTGTCATACTGAATATGTGATTATTTAAAATATAAACCAACAATACCTTACGATTATCTTCTTAACTATATCAATAGGTACTCTGAATCCCCAAAGTGTGTATCTGACATCTGTAAAGTTATTTTTTTTGATTAGGTGCAACAATTCATTTTTTAAAATTTGTTTATTATATTTTCATCTGCCCAATAAGCAGAGTTCTCACAATGGATTACAAAGTTGTTAAAGAAATAGAAGAGTAGAAGCTGATTATTAGATAAAGGGGTACTATTAAAGCTTAACATATAAATAATTTAGTAAAAATTAAATGTATATGGAAAATTAAAATGGTGCAGTAATTTAGTTTGCAAATTTAAAAAATCAATTAAAAAGCCAAACTTGACTTTAGAAACTGATAATTGTAAGATTCTATCATTTCTGATTATATTTTTTCTTAAATTACATGAAATACCATTTTGATTAGAATGTGGCAAGAAGAGGGAGCAGTCCAGGAAGCTTAGAAGTACCAAAAGATCTTCCTGATATACTGAACAAGCAGAATCAAATGCGTCCTGTTGATGATCCTGGTGTACCTTCTGAATGGACTTCTCCTGCCAGTGCAGGCAGCAGTGACCTTGTCAGTTCTGACAGCCACTCTGATTCCTTCAGTGCATTCCAGTATGATGGCCATAAATTTGAAAGCAAGTATATCCCCACTGAATCCTATATACAGTTTTGTAATAAGGAGTTTTAAGGAGAAATTTCAATTGCTGTTAGATTGATTGGTGTCCCTTCATAGACAGGACACCTTTGAATCTAGTAGAAGCTTGTAACTGTGAAATGTGGAAGGAGGCAGTTTTCATTTATTCTCCCTGCAGGCCATCTCCCACACACCTATATTCCCATCTCCCATGCTTCCAAAGAATACTCTCAATTGTCCAGAGCAGATGGGTAAGGTGTAGGATGCTGCAAAAAGGGTAAATTACTGATAACCATCTCCTTCCCCTATTCAGTTCATACAAGCTTCTGCTGTATAAAAGAGTTTTCCATCAATGTAACAATACATTTGGGTGTAAATCTTAATTTGAATAGGTTCTGTTAATAAACTAATGAAAAAATCTGGAGCAAAATCCACAAGGAAGCCCCTTTTATCAAAATGTACAATTTCAGAGCAGGAATTTTTGCATAATATATGTATCCTGGCTATGGGAAATAAACATTTAAACAGATAATACTTTAAATAACTCAGTTTTTTTCATACTACATGAGTTCATTTGTTTTTCACATAAAATTACTATTAAAGCTTCAAGCTAAGGTTAAGCAATGACAAGACCTAGTGAATATTCAGCTGATAGAGAAAATGTTGTGAGCAGGTCCTTGGGCACATACCTGTCTCTCAAGAAACTCTGTCAGTCAGGAACATGGATATAGCTGTCATTCTCTCCTGCTTACAGCAGCATGAATTCATAATAACAAGTTCCTTGTGCTTAGTTCATCAGAACCAATACTCAAAAATTATCTTAGTTGGGTAAGGTCCTTACTTTTGGATGCACACATCTTGAATACATTCAGCATTGTGTAGTTGAAATGAAGTTCCCTTGATGAGGTCCTATCCTGGGCCTTCTTATATGTACTCCTTGTCTCAACAGATCTCTCTCCAGTGGCTAAACTTTCATGATCTTGCTTTTATGCACAGATAAGCCAACTGCAAGAGAGCCAGTTTGGTGTAGTGGTTAAACCACCAGGCTAGAAACTGGGAGACCATGAGTTCTAATCCCACCTTAGGCACAAAGTCAGCTGGGTGGCATTGGGCCAGTCACTCTCTCTCAGCCCTAGGCAATGACAAACCACTTCCAAAAAATCTTGCCAAGAAACATGTGGGACATGTCCAGGCAGTTGCCAGGAGTCAAGTCTCACCCCCCCCAAAAAAAATCTGCAAGAGCACAGTGCCAAAAAAAATTAGCCCCAAGTTATTATTTTCTAGGAAAAATAAATATTATTTCCAGAACTCCAGTGCATCCTCTTTTGTTGATTGTCCTTTGGCAACTCTAATATACACTATATCCCCAAGCATAGATGACTGTTGTGGCAGTTAGCTCTGACTGTACAACTTAACATGGAAGTAAATGCAAAATGAAAAGTAACAATATGCTGTTTCTATGAAAGATTCAGTGTTGCTGTTTCTAAAGTGGTAACGGCTATGTTTTTAACCTTGAGCAATGAGCAATTTTTTTTTTTTTTAAGATTTCAGTTTATGCCCTGAAGGTGGCACAACAACTTCTGCTGAGTCTGATACAGGTTCCGGCCCTCAGCAAAGTGCTGAAGAACAAGAAGTGGCGAGTTTGACCACCCTTCACATTGATTCTGAAACCAGCAGTCTCAATCAACAAGCACTGTCTGCTGAAGCAGCTACAATTACAGGTTAAACGAAGGGTTGGGGGAAAAAAAACTAATTGCAGATGATTCTATCACTCTTCCATCCTACAGCTATATCTATTTAGCTTTTAATATATTTTGTTTAACCATTTTCGGGATAATTAGTCATTTTATTATAGCAAAACCAAAACAAATTTAAGAAAGCTTAAAGATAACAGATTGATTACTGTATAAACTTTTGTAGATTAGAATCCACTTACCATATGCATTGATGTTATCTCATGGCAAATTAAGAATGCCTAAACAGAATGATACAGCTCTCCAGTCTTGCATTTTTTAAAATTTGATTAAGAATTGCTGGGACATGCAGGATACCATTCAGAATTTAGAGTGCAGATTTTCTGTCCCCCAAATCAAAACAAGCTTTTCATCATCCTAATACAGCTGCTGTAGTTTGGTCTTCTTCTAGTCACCTACCCATTGGGTATTCTGGCTCACAAAAATTAAAAAAAACTTTCTTGCCCCAGGTTGTTAGTAGGCAAACTACCTTCTATGAACAGAATTTTTGGAAAACCCAGAATATGGCTTTGTGGAATAATAGTTCTTTTCATATAAACAGCTTAGAGTTCTCAGATTTTATACATGATGTGTCTGCATCCATTCTTTATTTTCATTGTTGTTGAGCAATCTCCCCAATTAAACCAGCTTTAGTTAAGCAGCTTTTAAGTTCCCCTGAACTTAAAAAAGTAATTAAGTTTAGCATATGAAACATAAAGCACAAAAGAAGCAAATGAAGTTTAGTGTCTCTGAATGTGTGCAGACGTAAGAATTATTCTGCCTCTGTCTAATTAAGGTGTAAACAACCTTAAAAATTGTATTCTTGTGAGCAAGTGAGGGCAGCAGTAGGCCAAGCATTACTGAAATAACAGTAAAGTCATTTTAGCAGGCAAATTGATTTTGTGGAAGGGGTAGTGGTTTTGTTCTTCTAAGCCTAAATGAGAGCTTATATACCATGGTATTTTTTTTCTATCAAGAGCTTACCCATTCCTATGAAATTGGGGTGGGTGAGTGCAAATAGCTGCACTGGGGTTGTGGGTTAATGGACTAATATAGTCTTTTTCCAATGTTAATAATCCAGTTACCTCTTTTTCACAATTAAGACATAAAAATAATAGCTGTCCTTGATTACTGAAAGTTCCATTTGTATGTCATAGTTCATGATAACTGCATATTTCTATGACTTTGTTCTGTATTCTGTTAAGGCAGACAAATCAACACTGCATTTTGTGGCTGTAAATCTATAATCTACTTGTCATTATGTGAGAAAGTGCTTCTTCTTGTGTTGCCCTCTTCTACAGCGAACTTCCCGTCTTTAACACCAGTGTAGCTACTTTTATTTTGGAGAAAAAGCAACTGTAAGACTGGTCCCGAACTGAACTGTACTCCCAGTTCAGAATTCTATGACCAGTTTCTCTTGAAAATTTTCTTCTACCTGGATGTTTTTTTACCAGTGAAGGAAGCATAATTTTGTAACAGGAATTTATGGATGCTTTTTCTCCAAAATAAAAGTAGCTACACTACTATATTCCAAGTTATGAATATTTGTTTAAATGCACCACTAACATCACATGCAGCTTAACTCTGAATTTTGATATTTCTATAAAAAGGGGGCAATGCTACGTGTTAATATGTGTATATGTGTACGTGTAGCTAATATATTTTTACAGTGTATCATTATAAAGCCCTGAACACTTCAGCTTGTCTGCAAGGGAAATTCTCTAATTCCTCTTAATTATTTAATTTTTTGTAACTATATGTTTTCTTTTGTTTTGTTTTGTGATACAGGGACCAGAAAAAGTTTGACATTAGCATTTAAATGTTTTAAATTCCCAGAGCAACTTAAAACATAATTAAAAAAAACTAGTGAAAATACAACAAATTAACCATATAAGAAAAGCATCTGATAAAAGCAGTATAAAGCCAATTTCAGAGCAAGTTATCCAAAGGAGCGAGAAAATTAAAAGAGGAGCTAAGCAATGAGCATGAAACTGAACAAACTGAGGGAGGCAGTGAAGGACAGGAAGGCCTGGCACGATATGGTTCATGGGGTCACGAAGAGTCGGACACGACTTAACGACTGAGCAACAACAACCTGCCATTTTTATTTTTTAGAAATTCCTGTGTGAGACCAGAAATATTATTGTCAGTAAAGATGATGCAGGCAGTTGGTGCTTTGCTTTGAAGCAGACCAGCTTTTCCTTTTTTTTTTTTTTTAAATATGTTACATTAATAAAAATGGTTAAGGCAAAGAGCCTGGCAGACACCAAGAGAAGTATCTGCAAGCATATTTATTTATGTATTTAAATTAATTTATATGGTTGTTCGTTTCACAAATGCAACTCTAGGCAGCTGAGAAAGATTTTAAAAATACAGTATAAATGCAATATAAAAAATACATTTCACAACCAACTAAAATACAGTGTGGCTGCCAAAAACACCATACACCAATAATGTGGACTTAATTAGTCTCCCAACCCCCATGCCCAGAAAAACAGCCAGATCTTCAAGGCTTTCTGAAAGGTGAGCAGATTTGGGGCCAAGCTAATCTCAGGCAGTATGGTGTTCTAGAGGGTAGGCACCAGTATAGAAAAGACGCTCTTCCTGCATCCCACTGGATGACAGTCCCTGTTGATGGGACCCAGAGTATGTCCTTCCTGCCCAACCTAATGGGGTGGGTGGAAACAGTGGGACTAAGGTAGTCCCTCAAATGCCCTGGCTCCATGCCATGTAGGGTTTTATAGGTAGTAACTAGCACCTTCAATTGCACCCGGAAGCAAATTGGCAGCCAGTGTAGCTCTCAGAGCAAAGGTGTGTCATTGGGATAATGAGGCATAGCCATAATTGCCCCTGCTGCTGCATTCTGGACCAATTTCAGTTTCCAGATGTTCTTCAAGGGCAGCCCAATGTAGAACGCAGTAATCCACTTGGGAGGTGGCCAAAGCATGAGTGATCATGTGCAGTCCCTCCTGATCAAGGAAGGAGTGCAATTAATGCACAACATAAAGCTGTGCAAAGTGCCCCTGGCCACAAATGCCACCTGCTCTTTGAACAAGAGCTCTGAGTCCAGGAGGACCCAAAATTGCACAATCTACTGTGCATTGTCTGTGGTATTACAACCCCATCCAGAACTAAAGATCCAGGAGGTCCTAAAATCTAAAGCCATTCCATCTTGTTAGGGTTGAGCTGAAGTCTATTTTTCCCCATCCAGACCCCCCACAACCTCTAGGCACTGACAGAACTCCACAGCATCACTTGGTTGGCCAGGAGCAGAGATATACAGCTGAGTGTTGTCAGCGTATTGATGTCAGCTCACCCTTTGCCATCAAATGACCTTACCCAGTAGCTTCATATAGATAATAAACAGGAGTGGGAAGAGAGTCAAGCCCTGAGGCACCCCAGACAAGAGGACCCGTGGGGCAGATCTCTCCCCCTCCCTCATCAACACTGACTGGAACTGACCTTAGTGGAAGGAGGAGAACCAGCATAACACTATGCCCCCAACTTCTAACCTTTGGAGCCAGTACAGAAGGATAAAGAAGGCTTCTGAGAGGATAAAGAGAACAAAAATAGATGCACTTCCCCATCCTATTCCCCCCTGCAGCAGGGAGCAGCCCTAGGACACTCCAAGGTCAGAAAGTAATCTGACCATGACAGGGGAGTAATGGAAATCTTCCCCAGCTTCAGATCACATCACCACTACCTCAAGAGGAAGACCAGACCCAAAGTGTGACCACTGCTATATGTCAGGCCCTCAATTACCTGGATCGGGTCTGGAAACCCAGATGGGCACACCTCCAAGAGGGCAACCCCTCCCTCAACACCCATCTGGGTCTCAGAAATACAAACCAGATCTGCCCTCTCATCCGTGATCTTACTTGAAGATTACCATAGTTTGGATTTCTGTCACCTTTTTCTTTATATTTCCTCTATTGTTTTGTTTCTACAAATTTTGAGAACTTTAAACATACAGAAGTACAGGTACTCCCCAGGTTAAGAACACCTGGTTTAAAGATGACCCATCGTTAAGAATGGAGCCTGTTGTAGCAAAATTCAAGTTAAATACACAGTAATTCGAGTTAAATACACAGTGATTCGAGTTATGTATACAGTGGTTCAAGTTAATTACACAATACTACTTATGCAGTATTACACAATAATACTGTTCTGGCTTACATACAAATTTGACTTAAGGACAGACCTTGGGAATGGAACTCGTTCTTAAACTGGGGACTACCTGTATAGCAAATTATCAATGAAAAGTAAAATACCTGTAACATTTAAAGTAACCTAATTAAAATTTGCTAATTCAGTGTAATGAATGCCATCTTGAGATACTGTATTTTGATAAGTATTTCCCTTTTATCATTACTGAGTATTACACCAGTGTTAATAAACATGTTAATTTGTTTGCAAATCAGAATAAGTATTAAGTAGCTATAACTTTTATTCAGATAGCTAAAATTCTTTTACAGGTTCTGAGAGTGCTTCACCAGTTCAGTCTGCTCTTGGATCCCGGTCCCAGACTCCATCACCTGCTACTTTGAGTGCAGATCACAATGAACAAAAGGACCTGCAGTTGGATGAGAAGCTCCACCACTCAGTTTTACAGACACCAGATGACCTAGGCAATACTTTCGATAGCAAACTTAAGACTACCTTTTCTTTCATTTCTTATTTAGTACAGACTATTTTCAAAAAGGTTGTATTTGGGGCCATTTTTTGAAGGTGTATTATTGCCTGCCAATAATAAAGAGGCCTTTATTGTTTTAAATAAAACAGATTTTTATTGTTAAGTTAACGATTGATTGAAGCAGATACATAGCCCATTCATATATTCAGTAAGCTGAGTAAACCCAAGGTACTTTATGATAGTTGGAGTATATCTTTCCTATCATGAGCTAACTGCCACGTGAGAATGTACTTTCTCCTATATTGATTGGCTTCCTTCTCCACTTTCCTCCAGATTAGTGGTGCTAATAAATTGCCTATCCATAGTTTGTTTGTAGTTAAACATTGTATATAGGATGTATGCAAATTTTAGCTGGAATAAACAGGAGCATATAGCCCTAAGGAAGCCTAAAATAAGCAATTACTATGATCTCTAGGTAGTTCTTGGTGGATATAGCCTATATCTTACATTTGGACATTCTCCAGCTGTGCTGCTGCAGAATGTAGAAGCCAATAGTTGCTGTGGGCATTAATGTAACACCATGGTTCAGGGTATAATGCATACAATATAATTTTAGCACCACATCCATACCATAATACACAAAACAGTATATAGTAGTATGCCAAATGGGAATGAAATAGATAAGGAGGAAGCATGAACTGATACATAAGCCTTGGCTTCAGTGTTAACTACAAGACTTTTAAGCTTGTTTTCTAGATAAATGCGACACATTTACTGGTAGTCTTTGACTTACAACTGCAGTTGGGACCGGAACTTCTGTCACTAAGCGATGTTGTTAAGTGCGTTGCACCCGATTTTACAACCTTTTTTGTTACAGTCATTAAGTGAATTACATAGTCGTTAAGTGAATCTAGCTTCCCCCATTGACTTTGCTTGTTGAAAGTCCGCTGGAGAGGTCACAAATGGCAATCACATGACCTCAGGACACTGTAACTGTCATAAATACATGCTGATTGCCAAGCGCCCAATTTTTTTTTCCAAATATTTTTATTAGGAATTATATATGAAAAGAATAGAAGTCAATACAAACTACAAAAAATATGAACAGAAAAACACAAAAATGTCAGGGAGAGTGTAGAAAAGAAAAAAGGGGAAAAGAAAAAAAGAAAAGTAACTTCCCCCTTCATCCCAGCAGGTAAAAACAGTTTTAATAGCTTATCAGCTGTCTCTAAATAAAACAATCTCTCTTCTCCCCATAACTCATCTCTTAAGTAACAAAAAAAAACAAAATCCAAATGCTTTGTCAATCATTCTTTGTCAGCAGAAGTCCAGAAAGGGCAGCCAGATATAACCATTTTCCTCTTTTAGCCCTGATCAAACAAGCCAACCTTATAAACCTTCCCTGAATTTTTAAAATTATTCTTTAACCCCTTCAAAAAAAGTCCCAGAGGTAATTTGCTGATCATTTGTGTATCCAAACAAAAATCCTTCAGAACTTTAATAGATTTCTTTCACATGTCATCAGATAAAGTTTATTCTTTTGTTTGTCACTTCTAAAAAAATATTTCCAAACCTTAGCAGAGCTCTTTTGTATATCCAGAAGAAAAAAAATGATCCAAATCAATTTCCTGGTTTAATATCTGTTCATCTCATTTAGGGGATAAATTATCCATCGGATCCCTTTGCATTACATTTAAGTCCTCCTTCAAATTAATTTCATAAATTTCCGTTACAACTTGTTCTTGTTTTCCAACTTCATTAAAGCATGTTCTATCCAGTTTCTCAAGCAGTCGATCTGTTCTATCCAATAACTTGGCTGAGAGGTATTTAAAAGTTTGCACTAACATTTCTGCTTCATTTTCTTTGTCCTCTAGCTTCCTGTAATGTCCAACCTTCAAGGTCTCCTTATCATAAAGAAACAAAAGCAATCGCTATTTTCTCATGAGAAGATACCTTCTGATAAATTCAAAAGTATAATTCCAAATTTCTCTGACCCCTTAATCCATTATTAACTTTCCAAAATCCATATACTAAGCGCCCTTTTGCTGCATAGTCCAAAAAGGCAGAGAGTCACCTGATGAATACAATAAAATCTTGCCAGTCCGAAGGGTCTTAATCCCTCCAATATACAACGCATAAAAAGTGAATCCAAAAAAGTGATTAAGATATAAGGCTCGGTCAAGCTTAGTGTCTATAAGGCTGCTTTGCAAGTGTGAGCTTGGTGTAATCCCAACTGACAGCCATTCCACTCATAAGCCGACCATAAAATGACTGCTTTCATGGTCTAGTCATGAGTAGCGGCTGTCTGGAGTCACGTGGATGATCTCAACAATCTCTCCTTTGATCTGGAGAGATCCCAGCCCGATCTAATATCCAGCCACAATTTCCTTCGCAAAAGCTGTCTTACTAGCCAGCAAGTCAGTAAGATGTTAGCTTGCCATGGTGCTCACAGGAAGTCTTGCCAAGCACCCAAATTTTGATCATATGACTGCAAGGACACTGCAATGGTCTTAAGTGCGAGGACCAGTCGCAAGTCACTTTTTTCAGTGCCATTGTAACTTTGAAAGGTCATTATACAAATGATCATAAGTCGAGGGCTACCTGTATTGTAAAAAGATGAACTGCATGTTTCAGGTGTATACACATAAATGCAGTGCCTTCATTTTTCTGAATTTGTTCTAAAGCTAATGTTCCACAGAACTCTCAGTTTGCTTTTTAAAGTCCTCTACTTCAAAACCTTTTTTGGAAGATGACAGGTTACACTGGGAAAGTTTTGGGAAGACAATGTCAAGAAAAAAAAACACCAGGATTCCTTTGTTTCGTTGTATTATATTGAGCATTGTTCCAATCGAATCTAAGTCTAATTTAAATTAAATTTCATAGTTTATTTCTTTGCTTCTAATCTCTTCACAATAAAGAACAGCTGCCTAATAATGTGTTTTTCTCCTCTTACAGAAACCAGTGATTTTCCATCTGAATGTTGCAGTGTGATGGCAGGAGGAACCCTGACAGGATGGCATGCAGATGTAGCTACTGTAATGTGGAGACGAATGCTAGGGATTTTAGGAGATGTCAATTGCATTATGGACCCTGAAATACACGCTCAGGTTTTTGATTACCTTTGTGAACTCTGGCAAAATCTTGCTAAGGTATGCAGAGAATCTCAACTTGAAAATACTTCAGAAGGATTATTTCATCAGTATATGAATATCCATTACACTTTGTGTTATTTTCAGATTAGAGATAATCTTGGAATTTCAATTGATAATATGACATCACCACCTCCACCAGTCTTAATTCCTCCATTGAGAATTCTGACTCCATGGCTTTTTAAGGTAATTTTAATTAATCATTCGATTTTTTTTTTTAAAAAGATATGATATAAGTGTGTTAATATTTTGGCTTCCCTTTTTAATATTAGGCAACCATGTTGAGTGACAAGTACAAACAAGGCAAATTGCATGCTTATAAGCTCATTTGTAATACAATGAAGCGAAGACAAGATGTTTCTCCAAACAGGGACTTTTTAACCCATTTTTACAATATAATGCATTGTGGACTACTTCATGTTGATCAGGTAAGGGTTTCTACCTTTCCTCACCTTCCCAACAAAAAATCCAATTTACTTTTTTATGGAGCTTACAGGCAGTCATTATGCCTGTAACTGAGGCATCCATAAAAAATCTTTTGGCTGGTTACATAATATTCAAATATTATTCAGCTCCTGCTGCTGAAAATATATTCTGCATCTCTTCCAACTCATTTTTGTAGGTTTATCTTTCAGGGAAAGCTCAGAAAAGATGGGTATGTTGTTTTTCAGGAAACCTACCTGTCATTTTTCTAAATTACTTACGAATCACTGGTAAGTTCTTAACAAATCCTATATTTTTTTAGAACAAATTTTGAAAACATTAGGTTAGACTAGTTTTTCTTGGCAATGGACAAACTTAGGGCACTGTCCAGTATTGCACACAGACTTAAACGTGCACATCAGGGCTTTCCCTGGCTCTTCCTGCTTAATACATCTGTTCACATGCTCCAGATCTGCTCCACACTATTCTCCCAATCTCCAGTTCTTCAGAGAGATGGAGATGAGAAGAGGAATATGTTCTACTGGTGGATGCCATCCAATCACCAGAAAAGAAAAGTGAAGTGGTACATCTTTGTTTTAGGTGTGCTATTTTGAATTGTGGATGTGATCTCTGTACCAGAAAAAGAACCTTATATATAAAACAACTGGATGACAGAAAGGTTCTAGACAAGCATTCTCACTGGTATTTCATTCTCTATATAATAGATTTTTTGAAAATTCTGGAATAATATTTAATTGTATGAGCTGCATCTACAGTCTTAAAACAGTACATCTATGAACAGGTTTATCACTCACCTTCTGTCTGAAGGAACTGCTTTACAGTTGTCGTACAAGTGTTCTAGGCATTCTATTCAGAATTTGACTGACAAATAATTTAGTTACAAGTTTTTATCTCATACATACTGTTTCTATTTCTTGCTAAACAATCTAATTACCATTTTATAACAGTTCTGGTAAAGCAGTGTTTTCAACATAATTGCCAAGAATTTATCATGCTGTCCTGAATAAGATACCTTCCCAGAAATCTAAGGGTCATTAGCAAAAATGAAACACTGATTCCAGTAATACTATTCAGACTATATCTTCTTTTTCTATTCAGACTGTAGAGAGTTACAAGAGACTTTATATTTCGAAAATAAATATGCTTTCATATATTTTATATATCATGATATTACATCCTTACTACTAAGTAAACATTTACCATCTTTAGGAAAGGTTCTGGATTTATTTTTGCTAAGGTTGTAATAATGTTACCTTGCTCTTAAAATATATTCAGCTTAATTAAAATTATCTCATTAACAAGAATTCTAAATTCCAGTTTGAGTCTTCTATTTTTTCTCAGTGAATTATATAGTTTGAAAAAATATTTCAGTGGGATACCAAATTCTATCTAGGATAAAATGCCATTGCTTGTTGGAGAGCCAAACACAGATTTGTCTAAATTTTAAATGACATTTAACAGACATTTAACAGACTTTATCTGTTAAAGAGATGGGAAAGTAAACAAATTCTTAGTGAGTAAAATCAACACAGAACAAGATTTTGGTATCCTAAACCATACAGCAGCATAAGTTGAAAAGCTCGGGCAAAGGAGTACAACTCAGTGCCAACCATACTTTCACAAATGTATATACTAAGAACATCCTTTGTGGGAAGCTTGTATACTCTGCACTGCTGGGGATCTCTAGTCCTAATCATTGCAGGTTTGTCTGATATTCAGGAACTCCACTTTTTAAGCAACTGTGACTGCAATTAATAGTGTAATATTTGTGGAAACAGGGAGATATTACACAGAATATGGGTATTATCTGCTGCTTTTCATATAAGTGTGAATATGTTGTCAGACTGGTTGCACTTGGATTTCTGGATGTACTTAAGTGGTCCCATGCTTTTCTTTCCTGCCTTTCTCTATCCTCTAGGAGGTTTTGTGGTTTTGTCAATGTCAGTTGATTCACCCAAACCTGATAAACTTGACTATGATTTCTTTGGAAACAAGGCAACTTAAAACAGAGTATGAATTTGGGTTCGAATGAACCAGTAATTAAGATTGATCATAATTTAGATGATATACAGGTAGTCCTCGTTTAATGACTACCTCATTTAGTGACTGTTCACAGTTATGACAGTAATGAAAAAGTAACTCTGTGACCAGTCTTCACATTTACAACCTTTGCAGGTCTATAAAGCAAAGGAACGCTGAAGTAAAATCATAAGTGCAGTTGCAGTTTCACTTAGTGACTGCTTCGCTTAATGACCCAATTGCCAGTCCCTGTGGTTGCTAAACAAAGACTACCTGTATTAAAGTATAGTTAATGTGAGAGAACATTTTTTAAAACTAGATTCACTCCATTCTGTTACTTTCCTATGTTTAACACATCATCTGCAGTTTTCTTGATAGATAATCTGTCTCTTATGTTTCTTTTCCTCAAGGACATTGTCAATACAATCATCAAGCACTGTTCTCCACAGTTTTTTTCCCTTGGTTTGCCTGGTGCTACTATGCTGATAATGGATTTCATCATAGCTGCTGGTAGAGTAGCATCATCATCTTTTCTCAATGTAAGTTGATTCTTTTTCAGGCATTGCTATTTAATATTTATTTTTCTATAACAATAGAAGTTATAATAGGATTGCAAAGTTTATTAGTTAAAACCCCTCGTAGTAAAAAGCTTTTAACACTATCAGCAGCCTAGCATATTATGTATAAAGTAATTACACAGTCCTTTTATTATAACATCAAATATTCAATATGTAAAGCTGATTATGTTCTCTGCAATAAAGTTGTTGAACTGTCTTACAAGTTAGGCCTTTTAATTTAAACTGGTAAACAGTACTTTACAAAACAATATTTTCTAAAAAGATAGCTCTTGCCCCAGGGAGCGTTCAGTATAAGGCATCCAGTGCAAGAGATGGCAGATGGAGAGGTAAGGATATTAAACAACAAAGCAGAGGGGATTAGGGGAAGCAAGCATAATGAAATAATCTAAAATAAATGTACTTATTCAAATTAAACTTTGTTTTGTTTGTGATTAAATAGTAAATGTTATTAACAGTTCATATTTTTATTTTTAACTCAGGCACCAAGAGTAGAAGCACAAGTTCTCTTAGGCTCTCTGGTGTGTTTTCCCAATTTATATTGTGAATTACCAGCATTACATCCAAACACTCCTGATATTGTTGTGTCTCAGTTTACAGAAGTAAAGGTAGGTTTTGAAATGCTGTGTGTTATTGTTATGTCTCCTGGAGTTTAAGATAAGTTTTCTAGCCATGTAGCTGCTTAAACATAACATAACATAACAACATAAGAAGAGTGCTGCTGGGATATAGGCTCACTGTCTAGCATTCTGCGGTATATAGTGCCAGCTGGATGCATCTGGAAGTTCACAAACCAGGACTGGATAGCCTCCTTCAACTGTCACTTCCCAGCAGCCAGTATTTAAAGCACATTCTTTTGATTCAAAGAGTTAGTATTAGTAACTGTTGATAGCCTGATCCTCTGTAAACCTATCCAGTCCCTTTTAAAAACATCCATATTAATTGTCATTACCAGTTTAGCAGAGGGAAGTACTGGCAGCAAAGTCCACAACTTAAAATATCCATTGTGAAAAAAAGTATTTCCTTTTACCCATCCCCCCTGCACTTATTTTCAGTAGTTGATCTCAAGTTCTAATATTGTGAGAGAAAGAAATAAATCCCTCTGCAGGTTGTTGTGCCATACATCTATCATATCTTCCCATACCTATCTTTGTTCCAAGCTAAAAAGCCCCAATTTCTGTAGTCTCTCCACATAGCAGAGCTGCACCTCATGGATTTTTGCAGGCCATCTTCACTGCAGTGACCACTGCACATGATCTTTGGCCCACAATTTTATACAGCCAGATACTACAGATAGTCCTCAATCTATGACCATTCATTCAGCAACTGTTCGAAGTTATGATAGCGCTGAATGAATGGTTGGTATGACCGGTCCTCAGAGTTATGGCCATCCCAGCACCCCTGTGGTCATGTCACGATCTTGGTGCTTGGCAGCCAGTTTGCACTTAGGACTGGTTGCAGTGCCCCATGATCACATGATCACCATTTGCAACCTTCCCTGCCAGCTTCCCCCGGAAAGTTAATGGGGAAGTCGACAGAAGGTCACAAGTCACTGGGGTAAGTCTCTCCCATCCACGCACCCTCCCTCAGCCCCTTTATGCTTGCGCTGCACTAGCCACTTCAACACCCTTGCACACCCTCCGTGATCTGCACCGCATCCCCATGCATCCTCCCCGACCTGTGCCACACCCTTGCACCCCCTCCCCAACCCTCGCATACCCTCCCTGTCCTGTGTTGCACCCTTGTGCACCCTTCCTGACCCATGCTGCACCCTTGTGCACCCTCCCTGAACTACCCATCTTGCTCACCCCCTTGCACCCTCGTACAGCTTCCCCGACTCTCACAGCATCTCCCCTGTACCTCCTCGTACCTCCTCACTCCCACCCCCGCCCAGCAACTGCCATTTATTTGCCTGCCTGCTGGCCTGAAGCTTACGACTTCCTGCCTCACCTAATGACCATGGGATTCGGTTAACAACGGCAACCAGAACTGCAGGGGTTTCCATCACTAAGCGATGTGGTCATGCGTTATGACCGCATTGCTAAGCAATGGAAATTCCAATCCCGATTGCCGTCATAAGTTGAGGACTACCTGTATCTATTTTATTAGATTGATTCCATTTATTTTGTTCCTTGAAATCTTCCCTGTATACATAAATAACTGCACAAGTACCCAATGTGTTTCAGAACAGGCACAGGATTTGTTAAGTACTTTATTTCTGGGCTTTAGGTGGTTAGAGCCAAAAGACCCTGCTTTATAATTTTCCTAAAACTGGTGTAAAGAAAGGAGTCCTGGGCAGAAAAGCTTAGAATTTCTCTCCTGGAAATAAGGATTTGCCAAGTTCATCTTCTCTGATGGCAGCCTACCATAATTTTATTTTTATTGAAAACTCTTTAAAATAAGAGATCTACCAGTAAGACTTAGATGAACCCTTCTTCACTGGTAGCAAATTTTTGCCTGGAAATAAGCCTCATTGACTGCATTCAGTCACAACAATCAGATTTTCATATGAATGAATCTCAGACTTATGTGCTCTGCTGTTATTGGAATTCTTTGTTTATTTTCAGAAGATATTCTACAAAAGCCTTGAATTGTAGAATGTAGGTTATGCCATAGATTTTGCACAGATTTCTGCCATTTGGGAAATGTGTGTTTAAAGTTAAAGTCCTGTAAGTCCTGTGGCAACTATGAAAACATAATTATGGAAGTGATGCATTTTGTCACTGAAATTCAGAATTGGACAACACCATGGACCAAGCAAATTCCAGGAACAAAATTGTTGAATTTAAAGAGGAAAATAGAAAGAATAGACATCTTTTCTTAATTGTGCTATTCACTGAGGTCCCCAAACAATGCAATCGAATCCCTCTTGTTTCTGACATTTCTTTCAGCTTCTCCTCATTGAGATCTCTTCCCCAGGAAAAAAGGGAATAAATGGATTCCTAAAACAAGGTCTCTAGGGCAGGGATTCCCAGACTTTTTGGCCAGTGTGTGCACATTTAGAACTTGTGAAGATGTGGACACTTTTAAAATGAGTACCATGAGGAGCGTGGTCAGTCATAACACATTCATATATCAGAAAGTGTAATTACTGAGGTGGTTTCTCATCATCCTTTCCAGTTTCTTAACTTGCCCTCTACTACTTCAATGTGCCTTTGACTTTTTTTTTTTTAAAGATAAATGGGTATACTTCCACTGTAGCCACCATGGAATCTTTGTATAGCCAAGAGGCATTTTTGGAGATTGTTATGACTGAGGCTGGCTTTTTCTTTCCATCATACCAGCTGTCCATTTCCTTAATTAAAAAAAAATATTTTAAAAAATGCGGGTAATGTAGACTGTGGTAGGCACCAAGGAAGATATATGTGGCCACCACATTGGGAAGCAAGTTCTAAGAAATATCATGAAAAATATTAGTTGCCAAAATATACATGTACACCAGCACACACACACACCTTCTTCCCTCTATTACTTTGGTATGGCTGTGAAGAAGAGTTTGGAAATGTAGCAATACTTCTGAATGTTAAGCCGTGGATAGCTATGGTTTATTGAAAGAAACCAGTTTTATATAGCATATTTTAAAGTTTCTGGTTTCAGTAAACCAAAATTAAAATTAATCATAAAAACGGTCAACATTTCTGATCTCAGGCTATTTATATGACAATAATGAGTAGTTTATTGTTATGTTAAAATGTAGTTGTGGTAATTTCTCCTATGTAAGCAGAAAATTGAAGCCTCTACTCTCATCTTCTTTCTCACTACTAGAGGATATTAAGTTTAAATCATTAAATCAGAACAGTTTAAAAGAAAATATTTTAAAATTATTAAAAAGTTTTAGCTGGGGGCCCTTATTATATGAAGGAACAGGTAGACAATGGAAAGTATACACAACTGGATGAACCCAAATTAAGTCAGCAAATATATACAGCTGAAAGGCTTGAAAGTGTAAATCAATTCCTCCATTTCTGAGATTTTTAAAATTACTTAAGAAAATTTTATATTAAATTAAGCTGTTAAGAGATAATTTGTCTTGAATATTCTTACTTTAGGAGCTGGTTATCAAAACAATATTAAGTTCTGCAAAAGAGGAGCCATCAGGACCTGCAAGGTATGGATAAACAAGGAATATTCCAAAGCATTTTGTAAACTGGTTAGTTCAGGTACTTGGTTAAATGTTTAAACAATATATTATGAAATACAGAGTTTCTTAACATTTTGGTGGCAATAATATATATTTTTAAAAGTTGTGGCAGAATATTTAGTGAAACAAATGCTCATATACAGTGAATATATGTTGGTATTTGCTTCACTAAATATTCTGCCACAATGTTTTAATTTTCAAAAAATGTATCCAAAACTAGCCCTTTACAATAGTAAGCTTTAATCCATTGAAGATTTCCATAACGAGAACAACCAGTTGCTTCTCCCAAATCCAGCTCTAGAGGATTAGTGGATCCTTTGGAACAGCACAACTGATGTATGGAGTGTTAATGAGAGAACTTTTTGACATTCATTTCCCTCACCCATTATGTTGATAGAAACGTTCCTTGATCAAAGAATCTTCACTTAGAAGACATACCAGTGCATAAGATCTAGCTCTGTCTAAGAAAACAAAATATACCATAAGGTTTTCACTCCTTAATTTTAATTAGGTACAACTAGTTTAATATAAGTCTGTAACTTGTTTTGTAGATGTGTTGCTCTTTGTAGCCTCGGCATTTGGATCTGTGAAGAACTGGTACATGAAACCCATCATCCTCAGATCAAGGAAGCTCTGAACGTAATCTGTGCTTCACTGAAAGTAAGCATGTAATCATTAGAACATGAAAACCAAATTGAGATATGACATTATTTTAACATATTGGAGCGTTTTATTCTTGTATTCACAGTTTTTAATCTATTTTAGGTGTATATTTCAAACTTGTGGCCCATTGAGTTCTTTTATGGAGCATAATGTCTCACAAACTTAATGCTTTGCTACCAGAGCCTGTCTGCTTTGCTGCCTTTTCCTATGCATGGGTGCTGTGGTGCAATGTGTGCCTGTGACAGCTCAAAAATTTAAGGTACTACCAAAGCCCAAATCCTACTGGGGTGGCTCTACAGACCCTGCTCTCCACCACTGCCATCCTGCCTTGCTGCTTTGTCTCATACGCAGGCACTGCACTCATAACTGATAGCTGTGCAAGCATGCAGAGGGAACTTTGCTGGTGAGATCACTATTTGTGCTAGATGGCACCGGGGTGTGTGCAGAAAGTGGTTAGATGTGGGACAACACACAGTCAGAGACCGCAGCCATGGAAATACAATATTTTACTGTTCTATAGCAGGCAACCTGTTTGTTTTTATTAAACATCAATAATGGCATTTTATTTTAATTTTTAGTTATTAATTATAAATAATAATGCATCATTTTAATTTATTTTATTAATTTTATTAATTAAGAATTAATATATGTTAATATTAAATATTAATTGCATCTTTGCACATGCATGAATGCAGCCCACTGATCAGTGTGTTTTATGTAATGTGGCCCCCTATATTTATTTGAGATTGAGATCCCTGATTTGATCTAAACAATGCCTAACCAGTTGCATAAATATAGAAAGTGTTATCCTTATTGTAGGTAATTCTTAATTGTACTCTGGGTAAGGAAGCAGCCCTTTCTCCATCTTATTTCAGTGCTGGTCATGACAGGTTAGTAGTCATAATGAAAGTCATACAATCCAAAGCAAAACGTACTAAATCACTTATTAAATTCTACTTAGTAGAATTTGCAACCTGCAGAAACATTGTGGCATATAACTTAAAGCAGAGATGGGCAGCATTTATACAGTTGGGCTGCAATTCAGCCTGGAGGCTGCAGAATTCTACCCAGTGAAATCACTGAAAAGAGTCAAGCCAAAATGTTCAAGGTGTTGTTGTAGATGTTTCAGGGTTTCATTTACAAGAATGGGAGTGAGAGGCCTCTGGCAAGAAAATTGCTCCCACCCTCACAATTGTTTTGGGATTGAGATGGGGTTGCATTTATTTATTTATTTAGTTAGTTAGTTAAAACATGGCTACTTAACCAAAATAACTTGGCTGGGCAGCTTACAGATAATTCAACAGAATCTGATAAAAATAATACAAAGCCACAATATATAAACTGATAAACAATGATTAAATTATAAAATGGTGATCCAAACTGAATGTGGAGCCCACAGGGAATGGCCTTGAAGGACAGGAGGAAGAGCTGCTGCCAGGGCAGTGGCCAGATAAGCAGGGCTTGAGCTTAGGCCAAGAAAATAACTTGAGAAAGCATCTCAGACAAGCCCCTCCCTAGTTCACAAGAAGATAAAGTGAGGGAGGGATAAAGTACATTCAGACTTGCAAGATTTTATAGCTGTTACAATAAAAGTCATCCTGACCTACATGGCATTAGTTTCGTAGTCTGGTCTACCTTCTTGTGCTGCAGGAAATGAGAACAAGGAGCCTGCATTGCCTGTTTCTACCTTGGATATATGTCAGGGAAGTGAGATTGGAACAGAATGCATTTCTTGGATCTCTTAAACTCTACAGTTCAAGTCTCTGATCACAGCTTCTGAGCCTAAATAGTGCCACTGCGCTGAGTGAAAGAACAGAGAGATAAATGGAAGTAGAGCGCTAGACTGGTCAAATTCCTTATGAAAGATCAGCTCAGAATTATAAAGAGCACCCTTGAGTTTAAGGGGGACCAGCTCCTGGAAACTTTATAAGGAGATATCAGAGTCAAGATGGTTGCTGGAGAAAACATTCATTGTAGCCTGCCTTGCTGTAAAGGGGTGTAGACCTGAACTTGAGGAAGGTGTGAAAGAGATGTTAAGAGGGGAAGGAAGGATTGAGCCATTAGGGATGAACTTGGAGAAGTGATTACACAGTCCAGAAATAGAAGGAAGCTTGAGAAAGAAAGTTAAAATAACCCATCCTTGATTTTGTTTAGTATAAGATGAGACAGAGAGAAACTTGGGCAGATCTGTTAATATACCCTACAACAATAAAGTAGCATTCCTGGAATTCCTGTGGTGTCTGTTTCTTGACCTGGCCTACCTGAAAGGACTGACACTTTCATCCCACTATTTACTGTAGGTTGTTTTCCTTGATACCTTTATTTTTGCTTGGATCACAACCACTCTTCTAGACTGGCCACATTTACAGCTAGTACAGTATAGTAATGTTTAGCTTTGAATCATAATCTGACTTGATTAATTTTTTGGCTCCAACATATCTGTAGGACTGATTTACCAGCTCTCAGCTTCAGCTGTCTTCTTCACTCCTTGCATTTCTACGAGACAGAACAGTGTGAAATTAGCTGCCATCAAATATTGAGAAAGCTACCCATCTGGATGGTTTTCAAGGGAGATTAGTAAAATTCATAGGGATAAGGCTACTAGTTTTGAAGGATGTGTTACTGCGTTCTAAATCACAGGCAGTATACTGTAAATATTTGCTGCTGGGATTAATAATGAGCAGTCACCCTGCCTATAATAATAAGCTTCCTGAAACCAGAGATTGACCAACATGTAAAATTGAATGCTGGTCTAGATGAAGTCTTGGACAGATCCAGTAAGGCTCTTTTTATGTTTTTCTTGGTCTCCTATTAAATAGTTCCTGGAACTAATTTGAGAAATCTCTGTGGTAATACATTTTTTAGTCTGAGTGATGGAGATTTGAACAGTATTTTCATATATTTCTTTAGACTGGAATTATTGTTCAGCCCCAAGAGCCATGTTTTCCAGCTATATATGTTGCTTTTGCTAGTTTGGCCAGTGATTCAGAACTTGCTCTGTGCTGAGTAATTTCACTGTAAATTCAAATATGCTATACAGGTATGTAGTCTCAAGCTAGTCTATGTGAGTCCAAGGAGAAAGACATCCATTGCATATCTTTCTAGCCCAGATTCAGCCTCTTTTCATTGTTCATGACCCTTGATAGTCAGTATACCTAGTGCCCAAAGTACTATGTATGTGCAAGTTATACATAGATGGTAAAAAATTGGAAGAAGCAGATTAATTTCTGTACTGTTACAATGTTTACTAAAAATGGAGAAATGGATGGAGAAATTTTAAATGTGCTCTGCCCCATCTTCTTATGTTTCCAGTAATTTTCCTCTAAGGTACTACTGTACATTTTGACTAGCGTGACTAAAGTTCTACTTTTGCAATTGTGTGGGGTAGGTTTGCAAGTCTCCTGTATAAAGAATTATTATGTACTTCAGGGTCTGTCAACTCAGAGACAGAGATTTTATTGAATTGTTCCTTTTATAACAATTCCCATCATCTACTAATAACACCTCTTTTATATAACTATCTGGATAGATCAGATACATTTTATGTCACTTTCCTTTTATCTGATTCAAATCATTACTCATAAGGTGGCGAAATTTATTTCAGGGGCAAATTTATTTCTGGGGCAAACAAATTTATTGTTGGGGCCAACAAATTGCAATATTAAGATTGATCCATAGGTTTAAATCAAATTCTGCCACTGTATTAAAATTTTTACAATTTCTTTTATGCCCTTTGTTGTTGTATTTAAGATTTTTTAAAAATACACGTCCCTGGTCTTGGACTAAATATATCTGACTGTGTGACTTGTTGCAAGGAATGAATGTTTGCTTAAAGAAGCAAAATCCACTATGTATAAGAGTGCTTCTGTCAACTTAGTTTTATGGAAATGAGAGTTGGATATGTCGTGGAAGCATAAATGTAAATTGAACACAGTGAAAATGAAGTACTTACAAATGGTAAAATAAAACGAAGTAAGGTAAAAAATGAACAGGTACTGAATGAATGTGGATTGATTTCAAATGTGAGTGACCAATATCAACAAAGTAGATGGCTATAGAGAGAGAATGTATAAGGATCAAACTGTGAAATAAATATATACAGTGGTACCTCAGTTCACGAACTTAATTCGTTCCGCGACACTGGTCGCGAACTGAATTGGTCGTGAACCGAATCAAATTTTCCCATAAGGTTCAATGTAAATATGGTTAATCCATTCTGAACAATATGTTTGTTTGTTTTTAAACCGCAAAAATATGACACAAAGTACAGTACGAAGAGAGAGAAAGCTAACCTTGCTCGACGCGACTTCTGGCGTGGAGGACAGGAAGGCGGGTGGGGAGGCAGTTACTGCTTGGAGGGAGAGTCCCCCTCCCTACAGGAAGCCGCGACCACGTGTCACGGGAGGGAAAATGGCCGCGGATCCTGTTCGTAACCCGATGCGGAGTTCGCGAACGGAGGCAAAATTTTGCGACCGGAGCTGTTCGTGAATCGAATTGTTCGTGAACAGAAGTGTTCATGAACCGAGGTACCACTGTATTTAGGAAGAGGGAAGGTTCAAGAGGAAGGGGAAGACTGAAAAAGTCATCATGAAAGGAGTTGATGACACCCTCAAAAAGAGAAAGGTGAGAAGTTTAAAGAAAAAAAGGTAATGTGTAAATAGTATATGGATGTGAAAGAAGCAGGAATGCTTTGCAAGGATAGAAAGATATAAAAAAGTATAGTGAATGATGTTGATCTCTACTAGATTTAGTTATGTTTCTTCTTTTCCGAACACATCTGAACACTTTTGCTTTCTACTGTAGTTCTTACTCCTTTTCTGTGCTTTGCACAACAGTGCTTATCCCAAATGAAATAGCATTATGGGAATAATGTGTATGCATGGATAAATTACACTGATTATTCCTTTAAATAGAATTAAGTGATCTCATTAATTTAATCTGATGTGGATGTTCTTTAGAATAAAAGCTATTACATTCTCTGTGATGGTTCCAAATAAATTTGGATGCAGTAAAGCTCTAAATACCGTATTTTTCCATCAATAAGACGCCCCCGTGTACAAGACAACCCCCACTTTTCCAACCCAAAATTAAGAAATCAGTATTTTAAAGATAGTGCAGAACACATTTTTATTTAGTAATTAGTTAACATTTACCTGATACACTCGGTGGGAGGAGGTCCGAACCGTCTCTCTGCAGCTCTATTTCCATGCTCTTTTGCATAACTGATTACATTCAATCACGAGTGGAACTGCCGATAGCTTGCCTCTGCAAACAGCCTTCCTCTAATTGGTTTGTTCAGCATCAGCTGACGTCAGTTACATAAGGCTCGTGATTGGAGGAAGTCTGTTTGGGAGACAAGCTATTTCACTCGTGATTGGAGGCTAGCAATAGGAGGAAGCCTGTCTGCAGAGACAAAGTATGGGCAGTTTTGCAACCGCGCGGTTCTCTCCTCGCTGACTTCCTTGAATAAGACGCCCTTCAATTTTTAGGGTAAGGATTTTAGAAAAAAGTATCGTCTTATAGTCAGAAAAATACGGTACCTTACAAAGTGCTTACGTTGTCAATATGCAATCCTATGCAGTCTAAGGAAGGAAAAGGATCAAAAATGGCAAGAAAGGCCCTGTTGCAGCAAAAGAGGAAAAAACAATAGGAATATATTTCTATAGAAGTCTCCAAAATCCCTTTCTGACAATATTATTTTATTTCATATTATTATTTTATAAAACAATCCTCCCAGGTAGGCAATTTTTTAGTTCTATTATCCAGATTTCCTTATTGCTTGTTTTGCTTTGATAGTTTTAAAAAAATGAAGTTTAAATTAAAATGTGCTTAACTGTGTTCAGTAAATAGAGTATAATTTTAAAGCAGCATATACAGTGAGGGAAAATAATTGAAGCACATCCTCTTTGTACAGTTTGGAAACTGAATGTAAAGCTCAAAAACAGGTTTATATCCATGGGAAACAATTCTTGGGCTCTTGTTTGGAATACATATTATTAAAAGAACTTTGGGTCATTTTTCTAGTGAAGAAATATGAATGAGTATAGATACCAGATGCTATGTTTTATTGACAGTTACAGTATGTACACTATTAGAATGAAACGGCAGTTGACAAAAGCAAATTGCAGGCTTATAACACAGATGCAACAACACTTTCTGAACTCCAACCAAGCTGTTCTGTCAAAGTATAGGCAGCATTTATTTCTTCTAGACAGCGTGAAGTCACAACTTTTGTGTTTCAACCATATTGAAAGCCTGGGCAAAAGGATCCTAGCCACTCCTTTCAACTGCTGCAGTTAGCAGCTGTGTTACATGCTGCTACAAAATAACATGCCTTCTAAGTGGGTACAAAACCTTATCCATGCTACAGAAAGTATCACTCAAACTATTTTTAAGCAGTAGGTGAATCAGAAGCACTGCTGAAAATTTATAGTTTAGAAGACATATGGGCCACATGAATTTACTTTAACGAATCACTCTGGAGTCTCAACTGCAACCTGAGTTTTAGAAAATTGTAATAGAAAAGTATGTTTTTTCCCCCCAATGGACAATTGTCCCCACCCCAAAATTAAAGCCTGAGATGTGCAAAATCAAGAATGGGCATTCTTAAACTTATGGCTGAATTTACAAGAGAAGTCCCAGGGAAAAAAATAAGGTCTTTTTATGATTGAAGTGCATATATACTTTCCATAAATAGATGTGATGGAATGGAATTATGAAGGCCTGACTCAGGGAGGGAAGCATCCTCTTTCGTCTCCTGAGGGGCGAGGAAGAGATAAGAGGATGAGGCTGGCACTTCCCTGAGGAATTCACTCTGTTTTGACTGGCTGACTTTGGGAACTGAGTTTCAGTCTGGGAAGATTCTTGATAGAGGTTGTAGCTAATAAACATTGCTGAACTGAATCTGCATGGTCTCCTGGAGTTCCTTGGGCTAGGCCTGACAATAAATGATATTATGGTAGTGAGGATCCATATACATTGCCTTGAACTATTAAGATAAATATATACAATATCTGATTGAAAGGAAAATTGAGTTTAAATTAGTATTTGAGAGAAAGGATCCTCTGGAGCTCTTTAAGCAGAGGCTGAAAATTCATTTAGATTTTTTTTGACTCAGGATTTCCTGCATCAAGCAGCAGGTTAGATTTAGAAGGCCAAAAAGTCTTCCACTTTATGTGTCAGAGTCTGCTACTTATTCCTAACACATAGTAAATCCTCAAGAAACAGGTAGCTCCAGGAAAGATTTCTTTATTAGGATAAGCATACAGCATCAAAGTTGTTGAGACTGAAATCAGAATAGAAACTCATCCTCCTTAAAAACTCAATCTCCCCCCCTTTGCAGTCTTTTGATTCCCGCTTCCGAACTTCGCGCCTATTTCCATTCTCACACTTACTCCTGGCCTTGCAGATGTTATTGTTAAGATAAGTGCATTCCTCTCCTCCTCCCTTCTTTCTCATGGCAGATCAAGCAAGCGGTTAATTAAAACATTCTTTGCATTAACTCTTGGCACAACAACCCTTTAAGCCCCTCAACGTTTTATATAAATGAATAAAGCAGATATGAGTAATAAAAGCATAGTCATACAAATCAAAAGCATAGTGATAACAATCTAATAATAAGGTCTTGC
The DNA here is from genome assembly GCA_030867105.1 of Liasis olivaceus. NCBI lineage: Eukaryota > Metazoa > Chordata > Lepidosauria > Squamata > Pythonidae > Liasis > Liasis olivaceus. The sequence continues at coordinate 50,692,286 of CM061349.1, forward strand.
GCAGATCCTGACATGCCGCCCTCCAAGAAAAAGGAAAGTTCTAGTGGTGTTCTTCAATTGTAAAAAATCTGAAAAGCAAAACAAGAAGGATAGAAATAAGATACAATGTTCTACTTAGGTTTGTTAGGATATTTTGCATGGAAATCTTTGATCAATTGGGGGGCGTTGACATTAACACAGGACACCCATTCATGGTGTGTTTTTGGAAAATGTTTCCATTGTACAAGATATTGTAAGGTTCCTTTATGTTTTCTAGAGTCTAAAATGTTTTGTATTTCAAAATGCTGTTGTCCTTCAAGCATAATAGGTTCAGGAGACTCTGGCGTAGGATGCCACGTAGGAGAGTCTTTGTAGGATTTTAACAAGTTGGCATGGAACACTGGATGTATGTTCCTGTAGTGTTTAGGTAAAGTCAATTTAAATGCGACTGGATTGATAACCTTTTCAATAGGGAAAGGCCCCACATATTTTGGTGATAATTTTTTACAAGGTTGTGTAGTTTTCAAGTTCCGTGTGGAAAGCCAGACTTTATCACCAACTTTCCAGGCAGGGTTTGCAGAGCGTTTGCGATCAGCAAACTTTTTATGCTGTTCTCTGGCTGTTGTTAAAGCAGTGGTAATTTGGGGCCAACGTTGAGTCAGGTTTTTGATCCAGACATCAGGTGTGATTTCATCAGTGTGCTTAGTAGGCAATTCAGGGAAAGGCAGGAAATCCTGGCCCGTCGCAATTTTGTATGGGGTGAACCCAGTGCTTTGATGTACTGTGTTGTTGTAAGCAAATTCAGCAAAAGGTAGAAGGTCTGCCCAATCATCCTGTTGGTGATTGGTAAAACAACGCAAATATTGTTCCAATAAAGAGTTAAGAATTTCACTGGATCCATCTGTTTGAGGATGGAAACTCGAACTCAGACCCTGATTGGATCCAATTAATGAAGTAAATTGTTTCCAAAATTTAGAAGTGAACTGAGGGCCGCGATCTGAGATTATCCTCTTGGGGGCGCCATGCAAACGATAAACATGTTGAATAAACAGCTTAGCCAACTTTTTAGCTGTAGGAATTGAAACACATGGAATAAAATGTGCTTGTTTGGAAAATAAGTCAACTACCACCCAAACTACTGTATTTTGATTACTTGGGGGTAGTTCCACAATAAAATCCATGGCTATTTCTTCCCATGGTTTTTTAGGGGAAGATACAGGTTGTAGGAGTCCCAAAGGTTTACCTCCTCTTTTCTTAGACATAGCACAAACAGGACATGTGGATACGTATTCAGAAATGTCTTTTCTCATCGTAGGCCACCAAAATTGTTTACGTAGTAGGTGCAGAGTTTTAACGAACCCAAAATGGCCAGATGTTTTGTCGTCGTGGCCCTTTAGTAATATCACTTGTCTTAAAGCCTCAGGGACATACAATTTATCAACCTTCCACCAGGCCCCTTGTTCTTGATTTAATTTGTCTTTATTTTGTAAGAACCAAGAATCAGTTTGCAGGGCTGCATTAATTTTACTTAACAATTCCTCATTGACAGATTTTGAAGTTGGAATTAATTTTGATCTAGCCCTAGTGATTGCAACTGTGCCCTGTTGATTAGAGATGACAGGAGCGATCACTTGTTCCTGCTGGCTATTGTGCTGTGGCAGTCTGGATAATGCATCAGCTAGGAAATTTTTTCCCCCTGGAATAAATTTCAGTTTAAAATTGAAACGGTTAAAAAATTGAGCCCATCTGATTTGTTTAGGCGAAAGTTTTCGGGGTTTTGTCAGGGCCTCCAAATTCTTATGATCAGTCCATACCTCAAAAGGATGAGGTGATCCTTCTAAAAGATGTCGCCAAGTTAATAAAGCCCAATGAACTGCAAAAGCCTCTTTTTCCCAAATAAGCCATCTTCTTTCGGTTTCAGTGAATTTTCTAGAAATGTATGCACATGGCCTCATGGAGTCATTCTCATCCTTTTGCAGTAACACCCCTCCTATGGCCACATCAGAGGCATCGGCCTGAATAACAAATGGCTTATCAGGGTCAGGATGTTTTAGAATTGGTTCTGCTGTAAACAACCGTTTTAAGTCCTCAAAAGCCTTTTGGCATTCTGCAGTCCATAACAACAGGGCCCCAGGTTTGTGAGCTCTAGCCGAGGCCTTGCCTTTTGTTTTTAAAAGGTCTGTGAGCGGTAACGAGACCTGAGCAAAATTAGGAATAAACTGACGATAGAAATTGGCAAAGCCCAGGAAACTTTGTAGCTGCCTCCGAGTTTTTGGAGGCTCCCAGCCCAGTACATCCTTTACTTTTGCAGGGTCCATCTCTATTCCCTGATGAGAAATGCGGTAACCCAGATAGTCTACCTGCTTCTTATGAAATTCACATTTTGACAGTTTTGCATACAATTGAGCATCCAGGAGTTTTTTCAATACCTCCCTTACTAATTTTACATGGTCCTTCAGGTTGTCTGAGTAGATTAAGATGTCATCCAGATAAACCAGCACTCCTTTGTATAGGTGTTCATGCAACACCTCGTTAATTAGCTGCATGAACACCCCTGGGGCTCCTGAAAGGCCGAATGGGAGAACCTTATATTCGTAGCAGCCCAGAGGCGTAGAAAAAGCCGTGAGGTGCTCCTGGCCTTCCCGAATTCGCACTCTAAAATATGCCTCCCTTAAGTCCAGTTTCGTGAACACTTTCCCCTTGGACAATTGAGCTAGTAAGTCTTTCATTAATGGCAAGGGGTATTTGTTCTCCTTACAAATAGCATTAAGGCCCCTATAATCCGTACAGAGGCGCAAGGTCCCATCTTTTTTCTCCCTAAAGAGCACGGGTGCAGCCATGTGCGATTTTGCTGGCTGTATAAACCCTCTTGCAAGATTAGTGTCTATAAATTCCCTTAACGCTGCCAATTCCTTTTGAGTCATGGAGTAGGTCTTTTTTTTGGGAAATGTAGCCCCAGGTTCAATTTCAATGTTACAGTCAGTGTCTCTGTGAGGAGGGAGAGTGTCTGCCTCCGTTTTGCTGAAAACTGCTGCTAAATCACGATATGGTGTTGGGATTTTCTCCAGAGAATCGGGGGGAATGAGCTTGGACTGCCTCGAGCTGCTTGCCACTGCAGCCGTGGGCGTGATGGGTTTAGGCCCCTCCGAGCCTGTATAGACCCCATCAGGAAACTCCATACGTCCCGTTCTCCAAAACACCCGTGGGTCCCAACGCCTAACCCAATTTGCTCCTCTCGGTGGCGCTTTCCGGTACGTTGGCGTTCCTCCTCCGCCCCTCCGCTCGTAGCCCGGTACCATGGTTTTCCAGTCGGCCTCCGCCTCGCCCGCTAGCTGGATCCACGCATCTACTGTAGGCGGGTTCCCACGCGCGATCGCCAACTCCCACACTTTCGGGTTTAGCCCTTGCTGGAACCAAGCGATTAAAAAATCTTCGGGCCACCCAGGTACCTTTTCCACGATCGCGCGGAACTCCAGCCCGTACTCCTCCACGCTGCGAGCTCCCTGCTTCATATTTATGAGCTTGGCGCGGGCTCTTTTAGCTTCCCCGGGGGCCTCGAACCTCCTTCGCAAGCTGGTTAGGAAAAGCCCCAGATCTCGCAGTTCTTGCGCACGGACGGTACGTAGTTTGATCATCCATTCATTGGCGCTCCCACCTAGCCAGCGGCTAATGTATTGCACCCGCTCCTCATCATCGGCAAACAGCTGCCCAGTCTTCTCCATACATAAAGTGACTTGGGACATGAAATCGGGCAGGGTGCCTGGGGTCCCATCGAATTTCTCCACCAAACCCCATCGTTTCAGAAGCATCTCCTGCTGTCTAATAGGCACAGCTGGCCGACCCCTCGCTCTCGGAATGCCCACGTTCGGTGGGGAAACTCCTCCGTCAGCCCTCCGTGCCGCGAGGGTAGTGGGGGAGGCTCTCCCTGAGGTTGGGGCAGGCGAACCTTCTTCTTCCACCCTCAGCTCCCGCTCTAGCTGCTCTCTCTCCGAGAGGTCCAGCACACCCGAGCGCCTCAGCCGGTGGGTAAGGTCTCTCAGCTCGTTCCAGAGAGCCCTGTTCTCATTCTGCAGCATGCTCATGCGATCGTCTGCCACCCGGGTGGATTCCCTCTTACCCGTGGTCATTTCCCAGCGCTTCTCTGGTTCCAGCTCCATGAAGGCCTCTCCTCCTCCCAGCTCTCCCTGGGTCCAGCGTTTCGCCACCCGCCGCTCGGCTTTGCTGGGTGCAGGGTACCGGGGGTACGAAACCTTTGTCCTTTCCTCCTCGTCCTCGGAACCCCCAGTCGCTCCAAGAAGGGTACGCTCTTCTTCCATCTCCTCCAGTTTCAATATCTCCTGTGGCAGAGACATCCTCGGCAGGATGGGAATCTCCCACTCTCCGGGTAGGACTCTTGCTCAGGATAAGTCAGTCTCAACAAAATGTCAGAGTCTGCTACTTATTCCTAACACATAGTAAATCCTCAAGAAACAGGTAGCTCCAGGAAAGATTTCTTTATTAGGATAAGCATACAGCATCAAAGTTGTTGAGACTGAAATCAGAATAGAAACTCATCCTCCTTAAAAACTCAATCTCCCCCCCTTTGCAGTCTTTTGATTCCCGCTTCCGAACTTCGCGCCTATTTCCATTCTCACACTTACTCCTGGCCTTGCAGATGTTATTGTTAAGATAAGTGCATTCCTCTCCTCCTCCCTTCTTTCTCATGGCAGATCAAGCAAGCGGTTAATTAAAACATTCTTTGCATTAACTCTTGGCACAACAACCCTTTAAGCCCCTCAACGTTTTATATAAATGAATAAAGCAGATATGAGTAATAAAAGCATAGTCATACAAATCAAAAGCATAGTGATAACAATCTAATAATAAGGTCTTGCGCAGATCCTGACATGAATCAGAGGTTCAATTTAGAGTACTCAGTTACTTTCAGAACACACAAAGAGCCTTATTGGATCAAACCTTTGTGTGTCAAAAAATATTGAGCTAGTTGCATTTGGGAAGCTCCAGCCTGAACTGGAGGTAGTAGCCATTTTCACTTCCCAGCAACCAGCATTTAAGGTATGCTACCAGTGATTCAGAAGGTAATAGCCATATTAGTAACCATTGATAGTTTCATTCTTCACAAACCTACCGAGTCCCCTTTTAAGTTACATAAATTGACTGCCATTACCTTAATTAAATTTCAGTTTAGCTGTATGCCCTGTGAAAAAGTACTGTATTTCTATCCATTGGCCCTGAATCTTCCTGTATTTAGTTTCAGTGGATATCCTCAAGTTTTAGCATTATGGATGAAGAAAGGAAACCTGTCTCCACTTTATTTATACTATGCATGATTTTATATGCCTCACTTGCCTTCATTCCAAGCTAAATGTCCTTGGCTGCTACAGTATTTCTTCACAGGGGGAACTGCTCCAGGACTCTGAAATTTTTTTGTAACTTTTTCACCTTTTCCAGCATCAGTAGACTGTATTAGAGTAATCCAAGTTCAGCATAATGACAGTGTGCGTAACTAGGCAGAGTCTACCCTGGCTACTCCACCTGCTGCTTTAGCAGGAGCTGTAAAGACACCCTAATCACAAACCTGCTCCTTCAGAGGAAGTGCAAGCATGTTCAGACTTAGAGTAGGATCCATAATAGACTCCATAGACTCTGGATAAACTGCAGCTCTTTCTTGCTGGGGTTCAGCTTTAGCCAGTTTCATCACACAGATCCTTACAGTTTCCAGACAAACGGTCAAAGCACCCATAGCATCTCCTGTTAAGCCCAGAGTGGAGACGTATAGTTGAGAATAATCTGCATGTTGATAATATCTCACTGGAACCAACAGATGATCTCTCCCAGTTGTTTCATATAGCCATTTGCTTGTGACTGTGTGAGAACTTTCAAGGTAGCAGGACTAACCCCCCTCTCTCAAAGAACTGTCATATGAATCCTGGGTCATATTGCAAGACAAGATCCAAGTTATTTCCTTTGGTTCTATCAATATGGAGCCAAGACCTGAACTGATACATGTCATTTTATCAGTAAATGTTTGGAAAACCAGTCATAGCAACATAAAGGATTATTTATCAGGCCATTCTTTCCTAATAAGGGAGGGGTCACCTTAAACAGAGCTGCTGGATGACAATCCAATGATGCCAATAAGCACAGAGAAATACATTTTGCTTAGAGGCCATCCTGTTCAGAACAGTGGTTGCCTCTGAATTCCAGAGGTCAACAAAGGATGTGGCAAAATGGCCAGAATTTTGCTTTGGGAAACAAAAATCAAGCATCTCTTGGAAACTGAAGAGATCTATTAGGCACCTGGGGTGGATCTATCTTAATTGTCGTGTGTCCCCCCCCCCCATCTTTTCAAAGGTCACCAGTGTCAACTTTTGAGGAATATAATTCTGTAATTGTGTTTATAACTCCCATAAGTGCTTTATGATTTAATTGGGAGGAACAAATAGCTGCTCTAAGTCTTTTGATTGAAGCAGCATAGAAGCCTGAATGAATAAATAAATAAATGTGAAGCACTGGATATGTGCTAAGTCTGCCCTATTCACTTTTACTCATAATTTTTGAGTACTTCAGATTTCCCCCTATATTTCAGAAAAAATATTTTCAAAAAAGAAAATGGATGCTAGGGTTAGTAGTTATAATGTTCTTGCCAACTAGTCACGCTGAACATTAATTTTTTATAGGACTAATTTTGTACAAAGTAGTAGCTATGGCATTTAAATCATAAAAATATGAATTGGCTTTCTTGGTACTTGAAAACATATTTGCCTCTGATATGCATCTTGAGTTTCCCATGGAGTAAAACATGATTTTGCTGGCCTTGATTGCTGACAGACTGTGTTTGCAGGCTCCATTTTTATGATACTTATTCTTAAACCCAACAATACACTTCCCATTATCTGGTATGTGTATGGGAGGGAGAGAGTATGTCTGTGTATGGGAGAGAGAAAGTATGTTTACTGAGCTAGTTTTTGAAGAATCCCTCCAGTTATCTGCATTTGATTTTAGTTCCTTTGATCATGTTTGAGTATTTCAGTATTCTGATATTCATCATAGCCAAAAGTAATGCTACAGTCCTTTGTATTTGAAATATATATCATATGAACTTGCCCCTAGAGCACGTACTTCCCATTGTAATTATTGCATATTGTAAAAACTACTGTGATCCTTTGTGTATGCTTATATTTGTTAGTGTAGATTATAGTAACATTTATTTTATATTATTTTGCCATTTAAATGTTTTCACTAGCTGATTTTTTGGTTTATATCTCAGGGATATGGAACTTTTCTTTTAAGGAGTTATCCATATTCACATAATAAACCTTTTATCATACTGCGTGAACCTCAGGTTTTTGCTTGCAGTGTATTATTATTTGTATTTTCTAAGTTTGTGTATCTATCTTAGACTCATACAACATAATTAATTTCTGGTTTAAAGCTGTTCAAGAATTAGAGAATAAATTTGATTCTTACCTGAGCACTTTTTTTACTTTGAATGTATATTTTTCCTCTCAATATGAAATAGTAATGAAATGCTAGTCTGTTAGGTATAGTGCATTATAATATTGCATTCAATACTTTTCTCTTTGTGTTTTTTGTAGTTTCCAAATAAAACAGTTGCACACGTGGCTTGCAATATGCTTAATATGCTGGTTCATTATGTACGCAGGCTACAACTATACCAGCCTGATTCACCATTAAAAATTATTCAGGTAAGTAAAAGCAAAAGATATATTTGAACATGGATTTTCATATAATAATCTTTAGCAAAATATTTTCAGAGTGGCAAATGGTATGTGTGTCTGCAAATTTCATAGTATAACACTGAAATTCGCAGCTTATGAAATATAGTATGCTTTCATCAGAATTGTTTATTACCAATCCACATGTTGATCAAGAAGGCCAAATTAAATATAGATACCATGGGGAAGAGTTAAAACAGGGTCTCAAAAATGTTTATAGCAATATAATTATTTATTCAAATAAAATTCCTTGTTATTGTACTAACCAGGCAGATGGAATGGGTGGAAATCTTTAGGCAAAGATTTTAGGGGGGCATAGATAATCAGTTAGAATGGATCTAATACAACCTTTGGGAGCTAATGAAATCTGTCTCCATTCTTAAATAGAGAGATGACCATTGATGAAATCACTTCTGTAGATTTCTGAACAAATATAGTAGAAATAGGTTAATTCAGTTTAATAACATTTCAAGGAATAATAAATCTTTTTTCTTTTTTTTATATATATATAAATTTTATTAAGTTTTCTACAAAAGTTAAAAAACAAAAATCAAGGAAAAAGGGGGGGAAAGAGGGGGAAAAAGAAAAAAAATGGGGGGGGAGAAACAGAAGAAAAAAAGAGTAGCTTCTGACTTTCCTTGGTACAGGTATAGATAAATAATATATTCGCCTCTTACTCTAACATCTAAAAATTTACACAGTAAAACATATTCAGAAGGTATCCTAAAAATTAATCTGTTTGAGTAATACATATAATTTGTACAAGATATTTCTGTAAGTGTAACATCAATCAGCAAATCCCAAAGTTAAGGTTGGATTTTTTTGAGTATCAAGCAAAAAGTCTAAGAGTAGTTTCCAATTAGAGACAAAGTTGGGCAGTGCCCTCTCTTTGAGCAAAGCAGTAAGTTTTGCCATCTCAGCCAATTCCATTAATTTCAATGTCCATTCTTCAGCAGTGAATATTCGTAGTGTATATCTTTCCATTTTTGCGCATATAGAAGTCTCACTGCAGTTATCATATAAAGAAATAAATTTCCATGTTGTCTTTCCAGTTGTTTGTCAATCATACCTAAAAGAAAAGTTCCTGGTTTCAATTGCAAATCTATTTTCAAAATCTTTTGAATCAAAGTACATATCATATTCCAATATTTCTTAGCCTTTTCGCAAGTCCACCGTAAGTGATAGAATGTACCTTCACACTGATTACATTTCCAACAGACATTTGAAATACTGTACCTTTATACATCTTTGACAATTTATCTGGTGTCAAATTCCAACAGTACATCATTTTGTAAAAATTTTCTTTTAATGTATAAGTAAGAGTAAACTTTAACTCTTTGTTCCACATATTTTCCCACTGGTCTAACATTATTATATCCAAAGTTTTTTGCCCATTTAACCATACAATCTTTAACATATTCATCCTCCAAATTCATCTTTAACAAACGTTTATACATTTTAGCAGTAAGCCATCGTTACTACACAAAGCATATTCACACTCAGTTTTCTCAGTGGTAAATTCATACTTTTTTTATCTAGTTTAAATCTTTCCAGCAACTGTGCGTATATAAACCATTGGCAAACAAAGCCTTCCAATTCTAGTTTTTCTCTCCTCTTCAGGTTAGGTTCTCCTTCAGAAAATGATAAAAGAGTTGCGTACATCAATCATGGTTGCTTAACCATCATTTCTTTTCTATGGAAAGCTTCTTGAGGTGACAACTATAGAAGAATTTTTGGAGACAGTCTTACCTTATATTTATTCCAAATTCTCAATATAGAACATTTAATAAAATGATTCTTAAAATCAATATTTATTTTTTCATTTTTTATTTATTATTAAATATGTATGACTTTATCATACCATAAATATCCATGCCATCCAAATCTTAACTCCTTCTAATTCCAATAACCTATTGTTTTGTAAAGTCATCCATTCTTTTGTCCATACTAGACAACAAGCATCAAAATACAACTTTAAACCTGGAAGACCTAACCCACCTCTTTCTTTGGCATCCTGTAATAGTTTATATTTTGTTCTTGGTTTTTAACCTTGCCACACAAATTTTGAAATACCTTTCTGCCGTTGTTTAAATGGTATACCATTTATCAATATCAGTATTGTCTGAAAAAGAAAAAGCATTCTATGTAAAACATTCAGATAAATCTTTTTTCAATTGTTTACCTAGTTTCAGAATATATATGGATAAAAGTTTAAGATTCATTTAAGATTAATCAATTAGTTGTGTTCACCTACAGTAATATACCTCAAATGTTCAATCTCCTCCATATAGGAAGCTTGGGTAAATGTGGTTAACATCAGTTTTACAGAACTAATAGCAGTAATTCTTGAAAACTGACATTTTGACATTATTTAGTCTCATAAGCAACTTCCAAACAACAGCATAAGACTTTGAAGAGATTAACCATTTTAAATAACTACTATGATTACATAGAATAGAATGAAATAGTTGCTTTATAATAACAATGCTAAATTAAAACTGCACAGAAAAATAAAATATGCAATAGTTAATTTACAAACAAGAATCTATATGACTAAACACTATGAAAACCATCTCCATACAATGGTCATTTTATTCACCAGATAAAATTAAGGAGAGTTTCATACACAATACGCAAAAATAAAAACGCCATCAGTTTGCTTGTTCAAAAAATACCATTTTAAGCTTAGAGATTTCTTTTAAAAATATGTTTATTGTCTGCAGATATTGATAGCTACCATCACTCATCTCTTGCCCAGTACAGAAGCTTCTTCTTATGAGCAAGATAAGAGGGTAAGCAGACTTCTTTTATGTTATTCTATTGCAATATATGCTTATGACTAGTGAAAAACTGAAGAACAGATAGCTTGGGTTATAAAGGAAACCATGAAGTATATGTGCACATTGCATAAATAGGCTTAGGCTCCATTTTCCTGGATGGACAAGGGGCTTAGCTGCCTTCATGTGCATCGCCGCCTCATGGACACGTTCCTGCTCCCACCACCAGCAATTCCATTTGACTGACTTACTTATTTTCATATTTTTATCCTGCCTTTATTTTCATTCAAGGCAGTATACATAAATAATGTTCCTGTGTATTATTTTTTCCACAACTACAACCCTGTGAGGTGGGTTGGACTAAGACAGAGTGACTGGCCCAAAGTTACCCAAGCTCAAATGTATGCTAGAAAAGCAAAAGGCCAATTGTTTGTTTATCTTCTACGAAAGAGGAAATCAAGGAAGTCAAGTTTCATGATCCATAGACAGCAGATGACTAGGGAATATGGCCCTGGTATACACAGCCTCCTTCTGGCTTCAGAACACACTCTGTGAGATGGGGATGGGCATGTCAACAGCATTATCAACTGGAGTACCATTAATAGACATGTGTAAGGCTGCAGAGTCATTGACCTTTGTAAAACATTATAAAATAGATAAGTTTGACACAGACACAGCCTTTGGCCGTGCTATGTAACAAAGAATGCTATAAATTGTTAGCTGATCCACCCTGAGAATACTGCTGTAGTATATCTCTTTCCTTTCAGCTCACAGTAGTTGAGCTTTCCTTTCTGATCACCATAAGATAGACCCAACAATCCCACCCTATTTAGGAAGAAGAGAAAAATCTATGTAAGAAACCAGGTGCCCCAAGATTCAGGATGCAAATTACACCACCGCATTATATTAACCATTAACTGTTATTCTTCCATTTCTATGCATTTTTGCAGTCACAAGTTTGTTATTAATAAAATACACAATAAAGAAGAAGTTAAACAAACTGAACTGAAATCAGTGCAACTGAATGAATGGAAAGGGTTTCCTTGAAAGGACAGGAGGAAATCTTAACCTCTTTCTTCTAGCTAGAAGAGCACAAATTGTGCTTCCCAGTTTCTGCCCAGATACAACATATCCTAGAGAATAGAAATCCTTTATTTTTTTTTCCTGTTAGGTTCATCATTCAGTGACTAGAAAGGTACTTCACAGTAAGTTCAATTACCAATCAGTCATCTGATCTAGCAAGAGTCTTTAATGTGATACAAATCCTTTTCTGTGATACAGGTCCCTTTTATGTTTTAGTTTCATACAAAATTAGCACAGTGGCCTGGATCCAAAGCTTGCAATCCACAAAAGAAAGTCTGTTTCTATCCATGGAATAGGTTAGATCCACTAGTTAGTAAGAACATAGAAAGAGGCTTCTTTTGGCAAGTCATCTTTCCCATCATAGATTCTTGTATACTCAGAACATCTGCTTCAGTGTGTTGGGATGTTTTCCCAAACATTTATTTATTTTATTTATATGTTAGATTTATACCGGACAGGTCTAGAGAGCTGCAGCTTAATGGGACTTCCAGGAGAGTGCAGCATATTGGACAAAGCCTCAATGAACCAGGAAGAAAGATAATGTGGACCAGAAATGGCTCATAGTTTTGGGGTTTCCCATTATTTTCTTAAAGTGCTGAAACTGTTTACCATCTTTCATCCATAGTGGTAAAACTAAGTTGAGAACATTAGAATTTCATTGATTGCTTAGAACATGTACCATAAAGGATTACATGTGTACTTTGCTTTTTTATATGTCTATGTAGCAAAATAAGAAAATTGTGCTTCATCATTCTCCTATTCATTGGTTACAAATGTAGTCCATCTAAAACTGTGTTTCTTTGAAGTTCTATTGTGTTTAACTCTTATTGAAACTAAAATGACCTTGTGTTTTAGTAGGATCAGGCCTTGCTTATTTGTGTCTGTATTTCTATTATCAAACTGTTGGCATAACACATACTGAGATACAAAGTGCTTCTCATATGGATTCCTGCTGAAGCTACAGTTAAAAAGAAAGCATGGAAAATCAAATCAAATAAATTATCCTTCATGGTTATCTGTAATTTAGAAATCTTTGTATTACAGCTGGTGGTATCTCTACTTCTTTGTTTGTTGGACTGGACAATGGCATTGCCACTGCGGACATTATTACAGCCTATTCACTCTACAGCATCTGAAAATGATAAATCTGAAAAATCTGTTCTTAATTACATATATAAGGTATTTGCTACCCTTTTTACTTTTGGTTTGGTTTTATGAAAATTTTGTCTTCTGAAATTTTTAAAGTTTTTGTTTTTGCAAATAAGAGAAGAAGCAAAACTGAACAAAGAAAGAAGAGCTATTTTCATTTGTCATGTTTTCTCAGAATTTTAAGTCAGAACTCTGAACAGCTCTGACTTAGGAGTGAATGAGAAACATGTTGCACCCTGTTCCATTCACTCCCACTGATGGCTCCTGCAGCAAGTGCAGCTAACAAATCCAGGTGGTTTTGTCTGAAGCTTATTTATTGGTTATATAAGCCAGGGAATCTGTTTTATGAAAGGAAAAAGCCAAAATACCTGGTTCAGTCAACACACCATGAGCAGAGCCATCCAGATTTCACAGCTGTGCCTGTTAGCAAGAGGAACCAACAGAAGCAATTGGAGAATCTTCTCTATTCTCTGATTAGACAAAATCTGAGCATAGATGGCCATTCATAATCACAGTAAATAGAATAGAAATAATATATTAAAAGTTCAGAAATACAGTGAAAATAGAATAAACCACTTTAAAAACATCAGATTATATGAATGAAAACAAAGAACAAATATTAACAGAGTAAAACAATATTAAATGTTAGGACAGGTTGAAAACACTTGGGAAACCAAAATGGCCTTTGCGTGGCCCCAGATAGAAGATAGGTATTTCAGAACCAAGGTACAATTAAAAGGGCCTTTTCATTGACACCTCTGTGGGGAGGCACACTCAAACATCAGTCTCAGATGAAATCTCAGAATCTAGATAGGAACTTTTGGGGATTGATTTGTTTGTTTGTTTGTTTATTGTGATTTTCCAAACTGTAAAAGTCCTAAAAAGTCAAAACAGCACTTTAAATTACCAGTAAAAAAGTCTTTTTAGTATCCAGCCATTTATTACTGGAGTAGTGAACCATTTTCAGTAGCTGTTCATTTAGAAGGCTACTCTCAGATAGGATTGAGATAGTCAATTTGGACTAGAGAGACCCAGTTCAAGTCCTCACTTGAACCACTAGCTTCACTGGTTAACTCAGAACATCTTTTTCTTTCTCTCTTAAACCAATCTACCCCATACAGTTACAATTACAGTAACAAAATGGGAAGCGACCTCGTATACTGTTGTGAGCTCTTAGAGGAAAAGCAAGATATTAATACAATAACAGATACATTAAATAATAATCACATATCATGAGAACAGTTACAAATCAGAATAATATGAAAGGATTCTCATCATCTTTTCCTTTATCCAAACAAAACTATGTGCACTTTGGTATAAATGTAGTTACATAACAGATTTAAGAACTCTGTGTATCCTGTGTGGATTTTATCTCAAACTTCTGAGAAGTAATCCTGCTTTCACTTTAGTCGTTCACACTTCTATACATAGGTTTTAGTAAGCTTTGTTTTTTAAGGTTCTTCATGGATGTGTCTATGGATCTCAGTGCTTCAGCAACCTGAAATATTTTCCAATGAGCCTATCTGATTTAGCATCTTTGGATTATGATCCTTTTATGCATTTGGAAAATTTGAAAGAACCAGAACCACTTCATTCACCTGATTCAGAACGGTCTTCCAAACTCCAGCCAGTCACAGAAGGTTTGTTTGCTTTAATTAACTTCCTTTTCTGACCAAGTATTGTAGATTTTCCAATATTGAAGTATTAGTCTAACGTATGAGTTCTAAATTATGTCTAATAATTACAGTTATAGATTATTGATAGTGTTAATAAGCATGGAATAGATTAATATAATTCTGAGTAATTACAACCCTGTTTGCTACAAGAAGTACATCTTTACAACATTCATCAATTTTATAATAGATTTTTCTGTGCTTTGGTAAACATTTTCCATTTTTAATGTTAGCAAATGTTTATGTTATTTAGCAAACAATCAGATACAACATGTTTAAGTCATTATATACTAATTTTTTCATCCTTAAAATTTGCTTCATGCTTATTTATTAACTTGTTTTTTAAAAAACTTTCTATATTTGATTTTTTTCTCATAAAATAAGCACCTTGAATTAATAGTTCAAATCATTTTAATTTAGATTTTTTCTTTTATGAAATATCAAATGGTACTAGTGAAAAGAAATTTGGGAAATACAGGCTTTTATACTGAGGCTAAATATTCTGTGTAGTATCATTCTCCTCCAATATTAAGCTGTTCCCTTTAGGCTTCCTTAAAGGTATTAAGGACTAGATAAATACAGAACCATTTTGTAGCAGCTGTGTGCTAACAGCAGGTGATTTTGTGGTCTGTAGTGACTCCGTGCTGTTTTTTTTTATGTGGAGAAAATGGCTAATCATTGTGCCCTTGTCTAAGGCATGCTTCATCATTTTCAAGTACTTTTTTGGCCAAAGAATTCTGAACACAGAGCTGTCCTCTAATAAGCTCAGTATTGGATTGAACAAATCTGATTTGAGAACTATTGGCAGGAGGAACGGTAATTATTAAATTTACTGAGGAGTGAAGCAAGCTACTGTAGTTGGCTTTTTGTCAAATGGCTGTGGTCTTATTAGCGAAGAGTAATCATCTGCAGGGTCAGAATGAAAGAAGCACCAAAGGATTCATTCCCCCCTAATTACAGTTTCACCTATACATATTATGCAAAGCTAATATTTAAACTATTTGCCAAAATTAATGTCCCCTACATGTTACATTGCAAGTGTAAAGAATTGTAGCCGTTTTTTTGTGCCTTACTGCTTTTGTACGCTATAATAATGTGTAATTATGGGTTCACAGCAAATACTCTGTGATTTGTTTAATCTGCCTATTTGAAAAGAAAACCTTGAATAGTTCCCTCCGCCTCGTCTTAAATTGATATCTATTGGAGAAAACACCAGTATTGCTGTCTTTCATTTGTGCATTTCCACACAGGAGTGAGTCTTGGGTTTCTTTTTAAAATTCTAAATGAATATTTCTTCTACTCCCTGTTATATTGTCTTAGGTAAGTTAGTAACCTATTTAAGCTATTTTAAGAAGATCCCTGATAATCTTGAGTTGTTGGGTGACCAGTATAAGTAGCAACTGTTTTGTCAATTTTGGTACACCTAATAATATTAAAATTTAAGTATTTGTCATTTTCTCACAACAGCCTATAATTCTAAAGGATGTGAAGCAAATTGTTGCTTAAATAAGTCGGGGTGAGTTCATATCAGAAAACATGACCTACCCTTAAGTATTTGGTACACACAGTGTTAGCATAATTCCTTGATTGTCTTTCTTCTCATTTTACGTGATCCCCTTTATTTTAAGACCTGATATGATTCCAATTTGTTTATGTCAGAAAGAAATTTTGCTATTACTGTAATCTTGAACATATGGCAAGAATAAGGAGGCACAGAGAACTATCAGCTCAGTTCCCCTGATTTCCAAGGCAGATATTTCTTTGGGCCACTGTGGTATGGTGGTTAATATTGGACTAGGAGTGAGCATATCCAAGTTGAAACTCCAGTCAATCATATCATTTACTGAATGACTGTATGCCAATTAAAAAAAGAGCCAGTTTGTTGTAGCGGTTAAGGTGCTGGCTGAGAAACCAGGAGACTGTAAGGCCTCCCTTAGGCATGAAAGCCAGCTGGGTGACTTTGGGCCAGTCACTCTCTCTCAGCCCAACCCACCTCATAGGGTTGTTGCTGTAGGGAAAGTATTAGGTACGTTCGCTGCCTTGATTTAACCAAAATATTTTTTAAAAAGCAGAATAATGATAATATCTCTCAGTGTAACCTATCTCATAGAGTTGTACAGGAATAAAATAGGAAAGTGGGGAACCTGTACATTGCCTTGAGTTCTTGGAAGAAAGGCAGGTTGTTCATTTAAATAATTAGATAAAGTGGGCAGACCAGCCTCAAGATTTTCTGTTGACACAAGTTCACTAATTTCCTAATGCTTGATACTATGAAAAATGTGATGCAGTCTCAGCCCTCTGCAAAATAGAAAGGATTTCTGATATATGGAAAATAGTTAACTGTGTTAACTGAGGTGAATCGAGCATATTATACAAAGGAAGTCAAGTTCTATGGATATTTGGTTGCGTTTTTTTTTCATGTGTCTGTTTCAGTCTAGCTTACATTTTGCCTTATGCAGAGATTTTCATTCAAGGCAGAAACTATCATGCAGTGCAGAGCACTGTGCAGTATTTGAGGTTATAAGTATGAGGGCAGTAATATTTTTTTCTCCGAACAAGATACATTACTTTCAGATTTAAGTTGTGTTTTCCTGCAAAACTGGGAAGCATATTAAATAAAGCTTGTTTGAAGCTTTGTGTTAGTTCAAAGTTCTTTAGATTCTACAAGGAAATATTAAGAACTCTATAAAACCAACTAGAATGTTGAAACGCATAGTGTCATAAATATGTCAAGCTCTCAGAATTAATATTAACTAGACAATTCATGACCCATTGGGTCATCATTTCAGAGATATTTCCTTACCTAAACAGAGAAACAGAATGACCAAGGGCAAAAAAGCAGTGGGAGTATGAGCGACTTGTGACTTGCTGCCAGCTTCCCTGTTGACTTAGCTTGTAGGAAGCTGGCAGGGAGTGTCAGGAATCTTCCAATCTTCCTCCCTCCCTCCCTCCCACATATAATGTAGGCTTGCACTATTTGCTCTCCCCTCATGACCCTCAGGAGAGCCCCTCTGAAGCCTCTTCCTCCTCAACTGACCCATGGAACTGCCTGCCACTTTGCTGTGGGGAGGTGGAACAAATGAAGCTGCACACCATGAGAAAAACCGTACCCCCACTCCCCATTCCAACATGTCCCCAAGGACCCCCTCCCTCAAGGAAGAGGGCTTATCCTCTTTTGCCCAGTTGAAGGTTACAGACACAAGAGTTTTAGTAGTATATAGATGAAAAAGAGGGAACTGTAGGTCCAGAGCTGGTTCCACCAAGAGGCAGCTGTGATTAAAGGTCAGCAGATAGTGAATTAGTTGCAATACAAAATATCCTATATAAATTATACTACAAGAAAAGGGCACTATGAGGACTAGAAGAACCAAGTTTGGCCACACATTCTGGCACTACACTCATCTGTTACAATAACTCAGTATGGATATCAATCATTCTTCCCACTAAGAAACTATCAGCTTGCAGTCAAGAAAAAAAGAAATATAAAATCTAAACCTGAGGGTATCTATATATCTCTTTCTGTTTTCCTCTCTGTATCTATATCTGTATAATGGCTTGAGGCTTATAGTTGGCAGTTGCTAGTTTTCTGTTCTGAATACAGCTTTTCTAATATCTGTAATAAAATTAAATTATTAAAGAGCAGTGTCTTTGCATCTCTGCCTGCTAGCCTTCGAATCTAGATGAAGGCATCATTTGGATTTGTCCTGTAGCTTCAGGAATATGCAATCCTTCTTTAGCATAAAGATTTGTGCATATTTGAAAATAGAATTAGAAGACTTACTGTTTTCTAATATATTAATACTATTGTAGGTAATTCACAATTGGCTATCGTTCCAATCAACTTTTTGAATATTAATTCAAAGCATTATAATTAACTATAGCTTCAGTAGAAAAGTCATTAAACAGTCTTCTTCTATTGAATAACAGCATAAATCTATACATATTTATTCAGTCTCATTGAATTCAGTAAAAGTTACTCCCAGCAAAATATATTCAGGATTTCAGATTTCAACCTAGAGTCAGGAGTGCACTAATTATTCTTCTCTTCTCTTCTCTTCTCTTCTCTTCTCTTCTCTTCTCTTCTCTCCTCTCCTCTCCTCTCCTCTCCTCTCCTCTCCTCTCCTCTCCTCTCCCCTCCCCTCCCCTCCCCTCCCCTCCCCTCCCCTCCCCTCCCCTCCCCTCCCCTTCTCTTGAAAACGAGCTCTTTCCTTTGTAACTATTTCTGTCATTAATGATTTTAACTATCTACCATAAAAAAACGAAACTAATTTATTGTAACTGGTAATATCCATAATTATTCTAAAATTTTTTATTTATTTATTTATTTAATAGACTTGTCCCCGCCCATCTCCCCACAGTGGGGGACTCTGGGCGGCTTACAACAAATTAATAGTGTTGTCTGCGAGAAAATGGCTCTCAGTATCACTTCAGCTGTGAAAGATCAGCCAGTTCCCTTTTTAACATCCAACTGCTGACAATGTTTGCTTCTTCTGTCTTAATTCTGTACTTGCCATGATCTCCAAGGTGGCCTTCTCTTTTTCAAGAAGGAAAGCTGATAGCTTGTGTTCATATTTTTCTTTTCTCTATGCTATTGAATGCGAAATATTTTTTTATGATTATTTGTATTTTTAAAATTGGACTCTAGGTAAAATTGCTTTCATTATGTCATCCATTCAATTTTTTTTTTAATTGAAATGCCTATTACCTCTGGTAAACAGTATTTTTCTTATAGCACTTTATGAATATGGTTTTAGGCAGCTCACACTGCACCTCTTCAGAATCCCTTAACATTTAAATGATAGGTGTTACATTTTTATTGCTATCAGTATAACCTAAAGTATTGATTTTTTTTTTTCCAGTAAAATCTCATATGCAACAAGGACTGATCTCTGTGGCAGCTCGTACTGT
This sequence comes from Liasis olivaceus, assembly GCA_030867105.1. Lineage (NCBI taxonomy): Eukaryota > Metazoa > Chordata > Lepidosauria > Squamata > Pythonidae > Liasis > Liasis olivaceus. The sequence goes on from CM061349.1 coordinate 50,711,594, forward strand.
GATAGCTCATCTGGTAAACCATTTAGGCCATTATCCAATGAGTGGGGGGCCTGCTATGCTAACAAGTCAAGTATGTGAAAATAATGACAATCCTTTCTGCGAGAACCTTGAGCTTTCTCCTGAACTTTTTGAGAACCCCAATCTCCAGTTCTTTGTATTAAATAATACCACATTAGTTTCATGTATACAGATAAGAGCAGAGGAGAACATGCCTGGAGGAGGTTTGTCTGCTGGACTTGTCTCAGCCAATTCAAATGTCCGAATTATAGTGCGGGATCTGTCTGGGAAATATTCTTGGGATTCTGCCATTATGTATGGGCCTCCCCCTCTGTGTGGCCTAAGTGAACCAACCGCTTTTATGCTGTCACTCCCCCATCAAGAGAAATCAGAAGATTCCTCAGAACCTACTGCATATGCAGAAGAAATGTATGTAAAGGATGGAATTACTCTTCCACTAAAAAGAAGATTTAGAGATACTGTGCCAACATGGGATACAATAAAGGATGAAGAAGATGCCCTTGATGAGCTTTTGCAGTATGTAGGAATCACTAGTCCTGAGTGTTTACAGAGGACAGGTGTGTCTCTCAATATACCTGCTCCTCAACCTATCTGTGTGTCAGAGAAGCAGGAAAATGATGTAATCAATGCAATCCTTAAACAGGACACTGAAGAAAGAGATTTTATTGAAAAGCACTTCAGTGACTTAAATATGAAGGCTATGGAGCAGGATGAGCCAATTCCACAAAAACCCTATTCGGCTTTTTACTATTGCAGATTGCTCCTTAGTATTCTTGGAATGAATTCTTGGGATAAAAGGTAAAATGACAGTATTATTTGTTGTTAAATACGACACAGTTTGGTCTTTTTCAGAACTCAGAGAGATTTTAAGTGACATATATACTGTTAGTAAAACAATACCAGCATATCCCTTTCCCCTTCCAGGACAGCCACTCCTCATTTAACGACTACCTCAGTTAGCAACCATTCATAAATACAACAGTAATAAACAGTAATAAAAAATTCATTTTCTGATCAGTGTGCACATTTACAATCAAATTTTGTGTGCCTAACAACAAAAACCTTTGGTGTGAAACTGATTAAGGTCTGGTCAGTTTCAGGCAGCAAGGTTAGCATTTTTTAGGGAAATGCTGGAGAATAGCAGTTCAGGAAGAGATAGCTTGTTTAAGCAATCTTTCCACCCTGCAAGGAGGCAAAAAAGAAAGAAAAAGGGGTCAGGCACAGGACACCGTATGAGATTATCTCACTGTATGAGATGATCTGAATGAGACAGCAGCAACCAGTGATCTTCACAGCATCTCTCAAACCAGTGATCTTCACAGCATCTCTCACTCTCAGTCACATGTTCATTTAGTGACATTTTGCTTAACAACAAAGTAACTGGAGCAGATTGCAGTCACTAAATGAGGAGAGGGTGTAATGAAATTAAATTAAAATGTTTTGTCACTTCCACATTAAGATTTTCTTAGCCATGAGTGTATGTAATGTAAATCACAGTACAATTGTAGGAGGGTGGTGGTTTCATTTTATTTTGTTTGTATTATGACACATTACAGAAGAGGAATACCTAAATATCTGTCATAATTATAATCAAACAAAGCCCTGTCTACTTTAGATGCTCATAGTGGTTAACTAGATGCCTCTAGGAAGCAGGATATTATGTCTCTAGTCCTAATTTGAGAGCCAGTTTGGTGTAGTGGTTAAAGGTATCAGGTTAGAAACCAGGAAACCATGAGTTTTAGCCTTGCCTTAGGCATGAAGCCAGCTGGGTGACTTTGGACCTCTCTCTCAGCTTGAGGAAGAAGGAACTGGCAAGCCACTTCCAAAAATGTCATCAAGAAACTGCAGGGACTTTTCCAGGTCGCCAGGTCTTGATCCCCCCCAAAGTCCTAGCTTACTATTGTTCTCCAGCAGCTGCTGCCTCTAATACTGGGGGTGGCATATCACAGACATAACAGTTAGCCTGAATTTCTCCACTGCCCTTTTAATATTATTTAAGTTGGTTGAATGCAATTACTATATTTTATAATACTGAATTCCACAGTTCATGCACTTTCCTTTTAAACCATTTTAGAGATTCTAACAGTACTAAGTTTAGATAAATATTTTGATTTATTGCTGCATATTATTTTGATCACTTTGTGCATACCACAGAAAACAAAGTAGTAGAACAAATTATTTTAATTCTCCCACCAAAGGGCAAAAGAGATTACTTTGATTTCTGGATTGCACTGTGCACTTGTTGACTCTTATACAAATACATATAATCCTTCTCTCTCTTGCCTCTACCAGTGAACAGTGGAGATTGCTGATTTCTTGCTATTATTATCAGCAAGAAACCAGAGATCTGATATCCAAGAATCACCAGATTAAGTATTCAGCTAACTCGAGTATTTGGGGGTGGGGGGAATCAGATTGCTCGCTTTTCAAATGAGTGTAGGAAATTATTTCAATTTGTAATTAATTTACTTAAGAATTGATTCCAAAATGAAACATTAAAAAAATGAACACTTTTAAAATGTTTTTAAGAAACATAGATTTAATGAGCCAACATCAACCTTTTTCCTGGAAGAAGTAATGGCAATTTTTAAAAAATCTAGAAATCTTATCTTAAAAACACATCAGTGTTTATATAAAATATACTAATCTCACCGTTTTACAATATATTCAGTTTTTTTCTCTCCCCTAATTTTTTTGGCGAGGGCTGGTGAGGATCATTAAAGCAAGGTATTCTCCTTTGCTGGATGTATTTTAAAGAATCGTACTTTTACACCTTTTATAAGCACTGCCAGTAGTATAAATAACTGGAAGACAGCCATTTTGCAGTAATTTCATTAGGTTTTCAGTTTTTTTAGTTTCTGGAGACACTTCTAGATTTTGCTTCAGCCTGTTATGTTGCAGTCCACAAATTTTTGCACTATTTATCACCAAATAGTTGTTGCTTGACCTACTATAGAACAGATTTTACGTGCTCCAAGGGGAGTGTTGTTCAGGCCACCAGATTAAATGGAAAGAAGTGGAATGAAGTGGGAATTATACTCAAGGCCCTAATAAGGATTCCAAAGACCACCTGGGATAAAAAAGTGTGTGTGTGTGTGTGTGTTAAGATCTATTCATTTTTTATGTGAAAAGGTCTTTCAGAAGGCAAGAAAACTGTAGGGAATTTTAATGAACAGAAATGAATATGTGTTATTGTGTGCTGTATCTGTCATTGTACACAGATAATAAAAACGCTTTATTAAATTTCCTTATATAGGAGAAGCTTTCATCTTCTGAAAAAAAATGAAAAGCTACTTCGAGAACTTCGAAATTTGGATTCAAGACAATGGCAAGTTATCTGCTATAAGCAATCTTTAAGTGTGGTAATAATTTCATTTTTGAAATTGCACTTCAATTTAGTTATTTTTTTTACATAATGTAGATTTCAAGATGTTATAAATTCTACCAATTTCTATGAAAATAGACATTTTTTATAGAAATCAGTCAGATTTGCCTCTGAGTAATGGTCTTTAGAGCTAACATGCCAGGCCTATAGCTCTGAATTAATTCAATCCAGTTTATTAGTATTCTGTGTTCTAAGTCTGTAAAAACAGGTAATATTCTTAGTCATAGAACAGAATCATTGTTTAAGCCTTTAGTGCTCTAACAGGAATGGAACTGACTAGAGATGGAAGTGTGGACAGACTATTTCCCTCAGCTAAATCATTAGTAAAAAAAAGTCATATATTTCAAAAAACCCTTATTTCAACCAGAGAACTGTATTTCTTTATTGGGTACAGGGCCAATTTTTGTGACTATATAAGGCCTTTAAGCTTATGACTAATAGTAATCAAAGAAATTGATAACTCTTTATAACTCTTGTGCAAATATTACTAATATCGTGTTCATATCTTCCAGCTAGAGCAAATTTAATTTTTTGTTTAGCCATTTTAAGGGAAAATATTGTTTTCTTGGAGATTGCCAGGTTTTGCTGCTATTTGGAGAAAACCTGTTTGCATGGGTGTATTATATTTTCAGATTACTGAATTACAGTCTATGCTGTACCTATGAATTTTAGCTTTGACCTAAATCAAGGTGTAGTAGCAAAGATGGCTGATGCCAACTGCTTTGAAACAGTTTGTAAACAATTTTGATTAAATTTAGAAACCAAGCTAAGATCTGGGATCTCATCCCCCCAAAATTTGATAAACTTAAAAGTGAAACTTATTTTTGCAACATCAAAAAATGTTACATAAGTAAAAGTGGTATTTGTACAGTATTATAAGATACATTTTTGATTATAAATCTACTTCCCTTATAGTATGGGACTAAGAGAAAAGACTTTTTAAAAATGCCTTGGCAACAATCCTTACTTTAGGACTATAAATAAATAAGGAAACAAATAAATAAAAGCTGAAATCCCCTTCAAATAGCCTTAGAACTAAGGAAATCATATCAACCTCTCTCTATATCCACTATTTCTTAGTGATGTCAGAGGATATTGTTATGTAATTGCAATCATATGTCTTACAGCCGAGAGACGCACAAAATTGCAGTATTTTATGTTGCTGAGGGACAAGAGGATAAACACTCCATCCTGACTAATACTGGAGGAAGCCAAGCCTATGAGGATTTTGTAGCAGGCCTTGGTTGGGAGGTATACTTCTAATCTAATCCTAATCTAATCAGTTCATTATTTTATTTTTTGAAATGTGCTGCATTAAGTAACAGCATTTACTTAAGATTTCATATTAGAAACAGTTTGGGATTTCTTTCAGTCTGATAACTATCATGTCTGTTTCACAAGCTGCCTAAAGAACTTATAAGAGGTTGGCTGTCGTTCCTATCATGTGTCTGAAGCAGACTTTTTTTTCGTATCAACAGTCTTTCATCAAAGGAAAAAAATAGACATCACTATGCTTTGTGGTGCATGATTCTCTTAAAGGCCAAGATCTCTTTGGGTGGTGGGAAGAACAGGGGTATGTTAGTTTCACAATTATTCTTACAATATCTGGAGATTATGCTATAAGTTGTAGTAAATAATCAACTTTCAATATTTGTGAAATTTGCCAGTTCTATGTTTGGTGGTGGGAGGACCAACTCTGCTTCTTTAGAATCTAGGAACAACACCAAATCCTATGTAGCACCTGTTTAGCCAGAATAGCTCTATTTAGAAGACCTCTATTTATTTAGAGGAAAAGTTCTTGCTGGCTAGACAGATGTTTACCACCTACAATTCCAGTGTCCACTGCATGGAACCTAATGATGGCTACTAAAACTGTCTGAAATGGCATAGTACAGATGATAGTTAAACAGCCAGTGTGAGAATAGTACGCTTGAAAGTTGCCATCAATTAGCCACTGAAAATAACAGTAGATAGGATTAATGTAGATGGCAGCAATTGTGTTTGCATAGCTATAAGTTTGGGGACCTTTTCTAAGTTTTCTATCAAATTTCTCAAAAGCTGAGCCATTTTAGCAGAACATAGATAATATTTATTGGTTGAGTGAATTCTGAAATAGCTAAATACTGTGGGGTAATTTTATTATTGATGGGTTTTCACATATTTGGATTTCAGGGAAAGCATTCTGTAATAGTGAGAAAATAAATCTAGGTTAATAAACCAACTTCATTTGACAAATCTTTCATCAGATGTCATTTCTGCCAAAATGGATTGGAACTACTATTTTAGTACAAATAATACACTGACGTTTTCTGCAATGACTGACATTGTGTGCTTGAGTGATATTGAATAGCTAGGGAAGTTTATCTGGGTTATAATTATGGGTTCAGTTTAAAGCTGAAACGGCTCACTTTTTGGAGTCTAGGTGCTAGGAAAAGAGTTCTGTGGCAGCAGTGAAACTATAGCCTTTATATAGATTTAACTAGATTGGACTAACATTTCCTAGCTTTGTAAACCCAAACATTTTGATTTCAAACAATCTACTAAACAGTCTTGATTTGGAATGGGATCAGTAAATTATTAATGACAATGAAAAAAGTCCCAGAAATAAGGTTTTTTTCCCTCCTCAGGCCCAAAAAGGTTGTGTACCCTATGGTATCCTATGGTCCTGAGTCCAAAAAAGGCTGTATATCCAAACTCATTTCTCTTATGTAGTGATGGCTTTTTATTTTAGGTGAACCTCACAAATCATTGTGGTTTTATGGGAGGATTACAGAAAAATAAAAGCACTGGATTGACCACTCCATATTTTGCTACCTCTACAGTCGAAGTTATGTTTCATGTATCAACCAGAATGCCTTCTGATTCAGATGACTCCTTAACAAAAAAGGTAGGTATAGTAACCTTCCATGCTCTAATCAGTTAGTGTGGTATAGTGATTAAGTTATTGGACTGAAATCTGAGACTCTCAGCCATGGAAATTCACTGAGTGACCTTGGGTCACTGGCTATCTCTCAGCCAAATCCATCTCACTGAGTTATTGTTTTGGGAAGACTTGGAAGAAGGTACACACTAATAGAGGAAAAGCAGGGTATTCAGTAAATCTAACAAATAAAAGCCTGGTTCATTACAGCCTTGGGGGACAGTTCAAAGTCCTGCCACTCCAGCATGCACAGCTAACTGGGAAGAGTCACACTGGCAGGAAAGGCTGAAGTGAGAGTGGATCAGTCTTCTGGCAGACAGCCTTTTTGTGGTGCTGCAGTGAAAGGTTGGAGCAATGGAAACTGGGTTGGGTGAGGGTACAAGTGTTGGATTTACCCAAGCCCCACAGCTGTCTGGGCATAGGACTTCCACACATACAACATGGTTCCTGTCTAGTGCCATTCTGGACAATTTTCTATCAACTGCTCATGGAAATAGCCTGCTTTAGGAACTCCTTACATTATTGGTTACAGGAAGGTTAATATCTTAGACTGGTTTAATGTTGTTGGGTTACGTACATAGTCAGGAGTGTGCCAACTACTAATCTTATTGGTATTGGGGCTTGCAAGGGGTACACAGAATGTGTGAAGTGGGAGTATGTTGTATTTGGGCAGCTTTCACAATGGCTTGGCTTCCCCTGCATCTGCTGGATATATTATAGCAGAAGCAGGGCAGGGGGCTATGGCTTGGCGGGCTGAGGGTGGTTGGTTGAGGATGATTATGTTAAAGGGTTTCTAGGACATGGGGAGAGGAGTCAGGAAGACTGATGGAGGAGATAAGTAGGCAGTAAGTAAGAGATAAGTAAGGAGTAATCTAAGTGGTATGGACATCAATCTGGGAGCAGGCTGCACACAGGAAAGGCAAAATACTGATTTTACCTTCCAGCTCTCAGTATTCATCCCCATTGCCAAGTCACCAAATTCTCAGTGACCCTGGCCTCCAGCTGGTACAGCTAAATCATCATCATCATCATCACTACTACTACTACACTGGATTTATCTCCGCCCATCTCCCCTAATGGGGACTCTGGGCGGCTCACATAGTACAATATCTGACAATTACAATTACAATCCTACTCTATTACAATTACAGCCCTACTTTATTGTGGCCAGCAGCAGTCACAAGGGAGTTAGCTCATCCGGGCTTTTCTTCCACCAATGATCTTTTTCCACCCATCGTGTCAGTCACATCCAGTGTCGGTGTTTTTCTGCCAGTTGGGTCCAGCACTGGTTCCAGCTTCCCTGCGCAAAGGGAACACTAAATGCTAGGTCAGTGTATAGTAAGGCTCCCTCATCCATAATCTTATATCAAATGAGGTAGCTGAACTATGACCTGAGTGGGCTTGGAAGGGGTTGTTCCCCTTTTGGAGAAATGTCCACCTGATTTTTGGGTTTAGCACCAGCCACAATCCCAGGACAGTGGTGTGGGATGGCAGCTGTCATCCTGGAGGCCTTTCAGAGCCTCTACATTACAGATAACCAGCTGTGAGACTGAAACTGGATTCTAGGGAACAGTTAGGTTTGTCACTATTTTATCAGCGTCCCTGCTGTGCAGCAACATCCCTGTCTGAGCTGCTTGACTCCATTGCTGAATTGGCAGTGGAATCTCCAAGACTGAAAGTTCTGGGAGAGTTAATTTGCCTTCATGCAGTGTAGTCTGTAGTCTGATGCAGCCAAGGAATTTACAGCCATGATGGCAACCATGAACCAAACCCAAATTATTGAGGGCCTAACATTCACAGGTGTTCTCACACTTGATCTGGTTTTTGTCTTGGGGCAGTTGTGGTATAATCTGAATGTGGAGGGCATCACCATCAGTTCTTTGTCATGGTTAGATCATTCTTTGGTTGTCTTTTGGCTTGATGCTGCCCTCCTACTCCCCCAGCAGGGAAGTAGAACCTATTTGATTGGTCCTCCCCAGGCAACTAATGGACCTGGATGAGTTTGGAGTTTTCCTTGGGGATCTGGTGGGCATTTCAGCCAAAGTCTTAGTCTCCACTAGAACGGTTGCGTGATGAGAGCTTTGGATTGGATTGTATGCAGCCTCTCCCTGTTTGTTGATCCTGTTGTGTTTCTTGGTTTTCTGAGGAGCTTTAGGAGATGAAATGACAGAAAAGATGCCTAGGGAACCATTGCAGAAAGATGAAGAGTGACCCCAATCATGTGTAAGAACCCATAGTAGGGATTACACCATGGCAATAAGAGTAGCAAAATGTAGGTATTTTTCACTCTTCTCATGTCCACAGATAGCCAACTAGTGGCCCTGTTTAAAGTGGCTAGTTCTGTATGGGTCTCAATGTCTGTAACCTAATATAAATAAAAGAAGCTTTGTTCCAAGAATTTGACATATATTTGCATGTGGTGAACTGGAGCAAACACAACCTGCGTCCATATACATAAAAATGCCTCTCTCTACACATGAATTTTTAATGTAACTACTTTCTCTTCTTTCCTGCAGAGGTAATAGTACTTAGTAGTGTGTAAATATAAAGGTACACATATCAGTATATAGGCATTATATTGACAGAGGAAGACAGGGAGGTACAGGTGCTATTCTATGGCCTTCTCGCCTCATCAGTGTTTCCTACAGATAGATAGGTTTTACATCTTCTCAATACTTTGCTACTATAGTCTGTAATAGTAAAAGGCAACACGAACGATGGGAAGAGTCTTAAGGAATGAGCTTGTAAAATTGTTCTGTATTTTTTGTATATAAGCAATACATGCAGTCTCAAAGTGAGGTGTGGGAAAAATGGCACGCCTTCTCCGTGATAGTCCACTCTTTAGGAATATCCTCACTCAAGAAATAACCCCAATTCATTGATGGTTGGAGAACAATTTAAGCAGCTCTTTTCTAACAAGTCTTGACTAACAGTAGGTGGTTGTAATTATGTTTTTCCCGTAATATTGGGGGGGGGGGGGGGGAGGTTGTGTTTATTGTAACCTGCTCAGAATCCTTAAGGACTGGGATGGGTTATAAAAATAGTTTCATTTTGAGTGAGATTCACTAACCATGCTTGTTAGCATAGGAGAGTCTCTCAGAATAATATAATTCCAATATCTAAAAGTATCAGGGCTGTTTAAAAAAAAAATTTTTTTTTCCTGATCCACTTCCAACTTGGAAATTTAGAGATTTATTTCTCACAGAATAGAGGATGCACACTTTACCATGAACAGCCATATCTAAAATACATTACCATATAACAATTACAGGTATTTCCAGCCAGCACATGTGATCAGCAACTGCCAGTGCTCTTATAACAATCTGAAAAATAAATTGTTTTGCACTATTGGTATTTCTTTTTTCATTTTAAAATCCAATAAATTCCGCATTACTGACTTAAATTGAGAGAGACAGGGAATATTTGTCCTATTACAGTGAATAGTTAGCTGTCATTAGATTGTGAACCTTCTATTCTGTACATATATCTTCAGATGTTCTAATCCATTCAGCAGACACATTAATGAGCACTCGTAGAAGTGCAATATTGGAAGAAGTGAGGCAGGTTGACCTCGGCATGGAGTTTAATACCTGTAACTGAATTATATCACCAACAGTTAGTATAGAGAAATAGCTATGCCTCTGGCAGTTTTCAGATTTGTTCTATGTTCAGTCTCTAATAATTTCCTGTGTTATTATTTAACAGACTTTGTGCTCTAAAAATTTTCACTGATATCTTAAAAACTCCCATCAAACTGCCATTTTCCTCCTACAATTCAAGACGCCTGTTTATTTAGATGTATAGACTGCCAAATCCAGAGACTCTAAGCAGTATTTCATAACATGAACTCAGTGATTCTGATTGAGAGATTACTGATGTAGCTCAGGCTGAATTAGATGTGTTTCATCTACTTATACTTAAGATGAAATACACTTTGTCCAGATTCAGGCATCATAGCAAATTTAAAATAAAATAAGCAAATACTTCCAAGCTATTCATAGCTGTAGCAGAGAAATATCAACAAAGCATGTAAAGCTGAAACTCACAGCAACTCATTCTCGTAACACTGCTTATAGTTAGTCTTATGCTTGGAAAAAGTCTAGGTATGTTCTCCTCAAGTGATTGTAAATAAGTTGTTAATGGGATATCATAGCATCTGTTTTCTAGATTTTTTTCTAGATCTGATTTCACAGTGTAATTGTCTTTTCTACATACTAGATATTCGTATAGTTTATTTTGTTCCTATTTCAGCTAAGTTATCATGTGGATGATAATTTCTGCTAGTAGTTGGCAAGTCTGAACAAAGAACAAAAGTTAAGAGACTATTAACAGGCTACCTCGGACTAGCAGTTAAGACTGCCATCCCACAGCCTCTGTTTGAACATTCCAGCATTCAACCCCACAGTAATGTATCCTTGAGCTGTTCTAATGTATTTCCCCAATGGGAAGGATATTTTTGAGCCAGCTGAGAAAACAAAGATTCAAATGTGGCTTCATCTCACTTCTGTCAGCAAGATCTTAGAAATATTGGAGCCTTTGACATAGAAGCACTTCAACTAAAGGAATATGATTGTCGTGTATGGCATTTAAGTTTTATTGATCTCAGTGAAACATTGATTTTTCTGTATTCCATATTATGCTCTTCAGCTTTTTAACAGCAGAATCAGTGCAGCATATTTTAAAAAGGTAAATAGATATCTTTGCTTCCAGCTTGAATTTTAAAAAATAGAATCCAATTGTTTTTAAAGTTTAATAATAAAATTTACATATTTTACTGAGTGAACAAAGAGAATTTTGCCATGAAATTCAGTAGGGGAAAGAAAAGAGAATGCCACAGAAGCTGTTCTAAGGAACTGTGTGTTCAGCTAAGAGGAGTAAAAAAATAATCTCTTGAATAGCTGCTGATTGCAAGGGGCATGTCCTGATTGCTGCTGATTGCTGAGAGTGGCTGATTGAGTGACTGCTTCCTGCTCAATAAGCAGAGAGTGTAAGAGGAATATAAGGCAGCCAGGTTCCAGGAAGAGCTCACTGAACAAGCGTACATGGAGATGTAATGGGAATTTGACCCAGGAATTTAAGGAGCAGATCTTTAACTACTTTTCTTTAAAGTCAAGAGTTTGTACTTGGCTAACCTGGGAGACTAAATAACAAAAGTGAAGGTTAAAGGACAGAAGTCTTGTGACATGTTTGTGTTTCTGCCTGAGAACAACCTGACATGTATTTGCAACAAATATAAGGTTGTAACCCTACAACAGTGTTTAACAAGTCAGGGGACTGAATGGGGAGTGGCCACACTTCACTTTATAAGTAATTGTGTTTTATGAGATTGAACAAGGGAAGTATTGTGAGATGACCTGACAGAGAATGCAGCTTTGCATGATGAAGAAAATTAAACAAAGGAGCAAACTTCATTTGCAAAAAGACATGGAAGATATTCTGCACAATTGGAAGTCAAAATTATTTCTTCAGGCCCTAATAGAAAAAACAGGCTCTGAGACTTCAGGGGTAGGGAAAGGTGAGGGGTTGGTTCTTGGATAGATAAGGATTCAAATTACTCTTGTTGAAACAAGCCACTACTGTAGAATCCCAATATCAGAAAAAAGACTAGTCTCCTTACCACTACACTATAAGGCAGTGAGAAAAAAAATCAGAAAGTCCCCACCTAATGCAAACAGATGTATTTCAGTTCTAAAGGAAAAATAGTTCATTTACTGGAATTCATTTTAATTCCTACTTTCATCTTAATAAAATATGATTATGTTTGGATAGCTGTGAGACCACTTGTCTCCAGTTGTTTCTGCCCACCCAGTATGTTCCATCGCAGTGGGTGTGCTCCAGGTTCCTTCCATTAGATGTTGTCATCCTATGGGACCAAGGAAGCATGCCTTCTCTGTTGCGGCCCCCACCCTCTGGAGCAGCATCCCCCCAGGGATAAGGATGGCGCCATGTCTCCTAGGGTTCCGGAAAGCTTTGAAAACCTGGCTTTGGTCCCAGGCCTGAATGTTTATTATTTGTCTAAGGCCCCTGTTTTCTTGATTCTGTTGTTTATTAGATCATTTTAGTCTGGGCTGTCTGTCTGATTTCATGTTTTTAGTTGTTTTTACAGTTTTTTCTAGTTTTGTACGCCACCCAGAGTCCATTGGAGTTAGGAGGAGGAGGAGGATGCTTTCTAAAGCTAAAGTCTGAGATTCTTGCTATTGGAAGAGATTTACTTTTGATCCAGGCAGCTACCAACTGCCTGACAGAAAGAGACACGATAAGAGAACCATCTCCAAGTATTAATAAATTTAATGACAATTATTCCCCCTGCTAATCCAAAAGGAGATAGAAAATACTGCAGAGAAGGGTTACTACTATATAATCATGGTATTTGTTTTATTTATTTAATTCAGTTTAGGCACCACCTAATTCCAACTTACTCTGGGTGGCAAACAATATAATATCATAAAAACGTCCAATACAAATCAAAACAAGATGGTATAAATACAGACAAAATGAAAAATACCAAAGACACACTCAACAAGGGGCCCCATCCATCTCAACCAAAGGCCTGGGAGAACAAGCAGGTCTTCAAAGTTTTCTGGAATGCCAACTGAATGAGGACCACACAGATTTCACAGGGAATCTCTACCAAATACCAGGCATTTTGTAGTCCAATGTGTAATTTACATTTTGTAGTCCAATGTGTAATTTAAATAAAAATAAATGCAAATTTCACATGTGGAAAAAATAAGTACATCCCTATATTTATCACTACCCCAAATATCTAAAATTAGAACCAGGTGCAAATGATTAGAACACTGATAGAGAGGATCTGGGAGGAACCTGTCTTATTTAAACCTCAGAAATTTAATTTGATTTGCTCTTTGTTGTTGAAGTGTGTGGTATCACCATGCCTAGATTGAAAGAGTTCTCTGAGGCCTTCAGAAAAAGGTTATAGATGCCATCTGAGTCTGGAAAAGGATCTAAAAAGATCACCAAACAGTTGGACATCAATCATTCCACTGTCCAGAACATCATCCACAAGTGGAGATTTCAAATAACTGACACCATGCCCATGCCAGGCCATCCCAGTGTGAGGGGAAAAAGAGCAATAAATAAATAAATAAATAAAATTACAGAGCAATAAATAAAATTGCTATGTGGACTAAAGTTTTCAGTCATGGACAGGAAGCTGGAAAATAGAGTGCTGATAAAAGGAGTGTGACAGGAGCAATGGAATAGGGAAGTGTGGTAAAATTAGCACCAAGGACGTTATGAATCAGTTGCTAATCCTGGGAGTCATGTCTGTGGTCTGTGGTTTTTGAGGATAAAAAGGATTGCAAAAAGGGGGTCGGGGCCACTTGGCCAAGCTGTCTTACCTGACCGCTTGCTCATGATGGTCCTCATTGCAATGTGAATCTAAGTAAGTACCTTGTATGCTATTGGTTGAATTTTACTTGCTTATTAAACTAACATTTAATAAAGCTTTTAGAACTTTGAAGTGACTTATGTTCTAGTGTGTCTGTCTCCCGTGTTTAACGAGGTTTTTCCCCTGACACCAGCAATTCCAGCTCGAAAGCCAAACACATGATGCTAAAAAAAGTCTCTTAAGAATCTCAGAATTTCATCATGTGACCTACAGATAACTCTCACCACTGTTGGTGTCAGAGTGCATGAGCCTACCATTAGAAAGAAGCTGCACAGATTAGATCTACATGGGAAGTGTCCCAGGAGGAAACCTTTGCTGTTCAGAAAGAACATCAGGGCAAGACTAAAGTTTGCTCATGAACATCTAGGCAAAGACCAGAAGTTCGGGAACATGTGCTCTGGACAGAAGAGGCAAAGATAGAGTTATTTGGCCACGGTACCAGAAGTCATGTTTGGCAAAAACAGACAGCATTTCACCAGAAGAACTTGATACCAACTGTAAAGCATGGTGGTGGAAATGTTATAGTTTGGGGCTGCTTTGCTGCAACAGGGCCTGGCAGCTCACCATCATAGAATCCACTATGAATTCTTCATTGTAGCTGAGGGTGCTTGAGGATAATGTGAGACCATCTGTCAGAAGATCAAAGTGCAACCAAAAATGGATCTTTCAATATGACAATGTCCCTCAGCATTCCAGTAAATCTACCAAGGAATGGCTGCAGAGAAAGAAAGAAAGAAGCAGGGAGGTGGGGGGGAGGGGAAAGGAAAGAGGGTGGGTGGGTTGGTTCTGGAATGGCCAAGTCAAAGCCCAGATCTAAATCCCATCAAGATGCTGCAGGGTGATTTGAAATGGGCTGTACATGCAAGAAACCCCTCAAACATCACACAGTGGGAAAAAATTGCTCGGAGGAGTGGGAAAAAATTCTTCCCAGCCAGTGTCAGAGACTGGTAAACAGTTATAAGAAACACCTGCTTGAGGTTGTTTCTGCCAAACAGGGCAATAGGAAATGGTATATCTGTTAATTTTTTGTTGAATAAATGATTGCAAAGTCCATTTTTCATAATTTTTTGTTCAGTTCCAACTTTATATATTGTTGGAATGAAGATAAAAAATATTGATAAGTCCACATACATTTAAAAAAAAAACGTTACATGGGGTGTACTTACTTTTTCACATATCATTATTTATTTATAAATTATTTACCCTGAAAGAGAATTACATAATGGGTATGTTTGAATGTACCAATTTTGAGAGTATATTTTCCTCTTCCTCTTTTTTTTTTTTAAGTTAGCAATTTAACAAGGATACGATTGCTAGAAGGGGAAGTGGCTAACAAAAGCCACCCTAAACAAAAGCAACGAGATCATGGCCTTCAAGAAATTGTAATGTCCTCATCTGTTCTTTAGATCAGTAGGTTCTACACATTAGTGATAATTTTGGCAAGAGTTCAAGGGTTAATGTAATAGATAAATAAAAGGAAATTGAGCCCTGCATTATTTCACTTGTCTTCTCTTTCCAAAACTAACTTACTTAATTTTTTTAAAAGTAAATACTTGAATTCTTCCTGCCAGTGTTCTTTGCTTTTACTATCGTTTATTACTTCAATTATACTTGGTATCACTTAGAATGATCTGCCATTTGGAAATCTCAGTGTAGCCTGCAGCTTAGTATTAACTCTGGCTGGTATTGTAACATGTACAGCATATGACATTAATGTATCAAAATTAAATTTGATCATCCCTTCTGGTTATATTTATTTCACATTTCTTTTGTATTCAGTTAACATAAACTTATTATGAAAGCTGACACATGATGAGGCTATAAAGGAAGAATGTTTTCAACTATTTCGATTTTTTTTAATGAAATTTCAGATATCTCTGCTTTTCCAGTGATTGACTTCTTCAGTGCTTTAGTAGAAATTGTACCCTGGTGCTGTAACTATAGAAATACTTTTAACTGATCATATTGGTTTACGGCAGTTCTATCTACCAGTAATCCTTATGTTAAAAGTTGTTTATGTAAACAGAATTGTAAACTACGAAAAGAGACGTCATAAAAAGTAGTCGTTAATAATAGCTGTTGTAGTAGCACTATTATATTCTAGGGACACAGTCTGGTAGCATAGTAAGATCACTTCCTATATTTATTTAGTTATTCATCACATTTATATAGCTGCCCATCTCACATATGTGACTCTGGGCAGCATACAATAAAAACAAACCATAAAACAAACATTAAAACTTATATCATAATAAATACATTAATATTACTTAAAAAGACTAGGAGAAAGCATCTTTGATATTATGTGCAATGTAGCCATCTCATCAGTTCTCCATATAACATTTGAACATCTTGTAAACGGGTGTACATTTGCTTTATTTTGTCTTTATGGCAATATTTTCTTTAGTTTTAGTTTGCAGTATAGAATTGATGGGGACGCGGTGGCGTAGCGGCTTAATGACGCTGAAAGTGCCGGCCAGAAATGGCTGAAAGCTTCAGCGGTTCGAGTCCAGCCTCGCGTTAACAAGGTGAGCTCTTGTTTCTATACCCGCAGCTTCTGCCAACTCAGCAGATCGAAAACGTACGTGAGTAGATAAATGAGGACTCTCACTTCAGTGGGAGGAAAAATGCTGGCAGCGGCTCAACAGAGAGAGACGGGACAAGTTGCCGGTAAAAGCGCGAAAACCGCGCTCGTCCGAAAAAGGGGCGCGAAGCAACGGAAATCCCGCCTCCTGTGCTGCCAGCTGGGCTGACGCTCTAGGAATTAGGCTCTGGCAAAGTCTAATTCCGAAACTAGAAAGATGCAATTGCCTTGAAAACCGCTAGGGGGCGGTCACTGCAGGGTCAGTAATGACTGTTAAGCAGATAAAAAAAAAAAAAAAAAAAAAAAAAAAAATAGAATTGATAAAAATTGCATTATGATGGAAAGAAAAACAAAGTTATCCAGCAACAGAAAATGAGTAGTAAACAGCTTTTCTTTTATTTTGAATGTATACCTGAGGTAGGACTGGCTATCTTTATTGTCAACAAAAATAACAAATTTCTGTTTACTGCTGTCTGTTAGTAAATAGTGTCATCTGTGACTGCAGTTAATGATTATAGTATTTTGGAAGAGTTGCAAATTCCAATTTCTGGGGTAACTCCATGAGGAATACATAACATAATCTAATGTAGAAATCAACAAGGCAAAGGTTATGTTGGCAAGTTCAAAATAATCAGGCAAGGCACAACAGAGCATTAAATGGCAAAGCTTAGGTTAGGAAAACTTGTACATTAGGAGGGATGTTAAGGTGGCATGTCATGATCAAAGTAGTCAACATGTATATGTCTGATCTTTAAAAAACAACCCCCCACTACCATCTCTGTCTTATCAGTAAAGAGCTTTAGCTTACTGATTTTCATCCATTCTATAATTATTCCAAATAGTATTTAATAGATTCTGGTGCTCCCTTGAATTTGAAAAGGAAGACAGCTATAAACCTACTTCCTCAGATACTTTTCTTCAAATTATGCTATAGCTTCTCCCAACTGTTTCATATAGATAAGAACACAGAGAATCCCACAGGATTGTCCTACTGGGTTTTAAGAGGAGTTTTTTTCCAGACTCAAGCACGCAGTTCAAAGTAAATATTGAAAGCTTGCAAATTTTCTATCAAAATCAACAGGATGCACTATCTTGTTTGCCTTTTGACACTTAACTGCTCATTAGTGCATCTAGGATGTCCTCAAACTAGAATTGACCTAAAAATAGCAGTAGGTCCATCAGATAGCCATTAGCCATTTAAAGTGTAGAATGTTTAAATAAGTATGAAGAGAAGGTGAGAAGAAGATGTGGGCCACTAAATGGAATTGTCACAACAGTACAGTTTCCTTATAGCTGTTGCTAGGAAAGTGGGATATTAGTTCCATGGGCAGAGTTTGCTTCCTAATTTTTTGTAATGTTTCCTCTGTGTTGTAAAGTTCCTGCCTCTATCCTAAATTTTATCTTTTTTCCTTATATTTATCATGGCTAGCTACCAGTTGTCCAGAGGGCCATATAAGAGCATCCAAAGGGAGGATCCACAGGGTCAAAATGGCAGACACAACCAGACAAAGCCCTGCCCATTTTAATATGTATTGCACACAGGGCATGTACTGTATGCATGTAAAAAGGGGTGGGGCTTTGATCGCCAATTTGCTTCTGCCATTTTGACAGTTTCCCCCACCCACCTCCACCATGGACATTGTTGGGGTTATGCAACAATAATGCTTCATTACACTGAGAAGGAACATTTATAAATAAACTAGTAAATGCTCACCTACTTCCTGTATTTAGCATTCCTGGCCAAAGGTCATAATATCAACAACTGTCAGCCTTTGAGGTAGGTCAGGTCAGGAAATAGATTCCACAAGACATACTGGAACTCTACTTTATTGATATATGGTACAGTTACAGATTCTTGAAAGTGTGTCAGCATTTTCCCTTCCCTCCTCCTTATACCACTTTCAGGGTTGCTTTCAGTACCTTTCTAATGCCTTCTTCTTTTCCTGGGTTTAGTTCATATTTTGCTAACTTCTGCCATCTCTGTGCTTCTTTATAACAGCCACCTGTTCCATAAGAAGCTTTCTAGTTTTCAGAATTATTCTCCATTAACTATTGCTCTTGTTTACTAGTAGAATGTAAGCTTATTACTTAGCCATATGTGTAATGCATAACGAAGGAGAGTAACAGATTACTCACCTGGAACTTGCTTGTTATGGTAAGCATTCCTAGGAACTTTAGGCTGCCGGGGAAGTCCCTAGGAATCTGAGAGGAAGGCGGGAACCCTGCCAAGGAGTATGGCACAATTTCTGCCTCAATTCTAGACATTCTAATTATCCATTCTTAATTTATAGATGACAATTTAAAGAATTGGGTAAGTGATCTCCTCATGAATTGGTTTCTCTTTTTGTAACATCTGAATTGACTTTTATATGTTTATGTAATAGAACTAGAATACCAGTATGAAGACATGTATGAAGTCTGATAAAAAAATCAGACTTAAGTTCGGATTTCAAACATGCATCAGTGAAAGCAAAGTAGAAGAGTTGTGAAATAAATAATATAATTCTTAATGCTGGTCCCAAATTCAACTCTATACAGCTAATAAATAGTTGAAAAAACCATTTTGTTTACCATTTGAAGACATGGAATCAATTGTAGGCATAGGCAAATTTTTAAAAATGTATAATAGTCAATTATTTTTATGTCAGAAGTAGTTAAATAGTATCTTTATCAAATGTAAACTGCTTTGCGTTGAAATTCTGTATCATAATGTTTTAGGCTGAAATTCTACATTAATTTCAGAATAAGCCCTATTTCTCATAGTGGATCTTATTTCTGAGCAGACATGTATAAGAACATTCAAAAATTTATTTTCCATTGTTTCATGATAGTTTAATAGTGAAATATGACAAATTAAGCAAAAGCACTATAGTTGAATGAATAGTATTTTGTGGTTTTAGTGAAGGTGCAAATGTTATTTTTAAAATATTTTGCAGTTTTTAAAATATTAATATTCTAGCCTTACAAAGAGCTATTTAAACCTAAAAGGGTTTTTCTTATAGCTTTGTTATTCTACAGATCCCTTCCATAGCTATTCCATTTTTTTTAGATAAATCTTTAATTTAATTGATAACTTAAACTACAGTCCTAAATAAAGCCAAAGGTATACTAAGGGGGCATTGGATGATATATAGGTGCTTCTGTCAACAGTAGAGGAAGGCTGTAAACCTTTAATGTAGATCTTTTGTATGTCTGCAGAGAAGTGCAAGGATATCTATGTCCTAAGAGGGTTCTGCTAACAGTGGAAGTGAAATGTTCTTTCACATGGACTATTAAGAATTCGTCATATTTCTGAGAATTTCTTGATTAATGTATTATATAGGTACTACTATGTTATTTCTCTTGTTTCAGCTTAGGCATTTAGGAAATGATGAAGTTCACATTGTCTGGTCAGAGCATACTCGGGACTATCGAAGAGGAATCATTCCTACAGAATTTGGAGATGTGCTTATTGTTATATATCCAATGAAAAATTACATGTTTAGTATTCAGATTATGAAAAAACCTGAGGTATGTTCTAAATATTCATATTCAGCTAAGACATTTAGGAAATGATGTTCATATTGTCTGGTCAGAGCATACTAGGGATTACAGAAGAAAAAATCATTCCTATAAAATTTGGAAATGTGCTTATTGTTATTTATCCAGTGAAAAATTATATGTTCATATTCAGATTATGGGGGGGGGGGGGAAGGTACGTTCTGATCACTTATACTATGTCCATCAAAAGGGAGATTGGGTGCTGTGCTAATTGCTGAGTTGAACATCTTGAGGACAGACTTCATCTTCAGCATAGACTTCAACAGATTATTTGGGCTATAGAACAGTAGCACTAGCTATTGTTTGGGTGATTAAATAGCTGCAATTCAACAATAGCTACAGATAACCCTGGATCAGAGTATATGTTAGTAGGCCTTCTCTGTCACGATGCCTGACCTCTGGAACACCATCCCATCTGAGAGTTGTAGGCCCCCCACCCTGGCCCTGTTTAAGGAAGCCTTTAAAACCTGGTTCTGTTCCCAGACCTGAGTGAGAATGGATTGTAGACTCCTTGTAGGATGTTTTGGTTGTTTATTTGATGGTTGTTTTTTTCCAGACCTTCTTTTGGATTACATATTCTGTGTTTTATTGTTTTTATTATTGTCTTTAGCAAGATTTGGATGGCCTTTAAATTTAATGCAAGCATGCAAACATATACGCAGCATAAATTACCACTACCACTTTTAAACATATAACTCTATTCTAACATCAATTGTATTTATCTATTAATTAGTTATATGTTAAGATTGCTCTAATAAATATGTGTCCACAAACTATTTATACTTTTTTTCATAAGCAATCATATCCCTATAGCAAATTTGCTACCTGTACAGTCTTACTTAGATTTTAACCATTATTATTATTATTATTATTATTATTATTATTATTATTATTTATTTATTAAATTTCTCACCTGCCCATCTCCCCCCAATGGGGGAACTTTTCATGACATTATTAGGTGTACCAGATTAATCTTAAAATAAATTTGAATATGAGTAATTATTGAAACAGTTATTAATGTAAGAAGGGAATTATCTCTTTTGGAAAATGTCAGATGACCATATTGGTATCAAGAAGCACAGTCTTCTACAGTATTTTAAATAACTTAAGATTAATTAGAGATGTAAGCGTTTATTAATGCTGATTGCTAATTGTTGTAGAAAATACTAATTTAATGGCTGAATTTCTGAACTTTTTGAATTCAGGTCCCATTCTTTGGTCCATTGTTTGATGGTGCTATTGTGAATGGAAAAATTCTTCCTATTATGGTTCGAGCAACAGCTATAAACGCAAGCAGAGCACTGAAATCGCTCATTCCATTATACCAAAATTTGTATCCTTTTAACAAAAAGAAAACACCTGGAAGCAAGTCCAGCTGAGCACAGAGTAACTTGCTTCCAAATAATCATGCCTAGGACTATACCATACCTTTGACTGATATTCAGGATTTCCATAAATGCAGTTTTGAAAATCTTAAGAAAATATTTACTAAAATAAAATGCAAGAATAAAATAAGAAGATAGAAGGGCTTGGCTCCAGCTTGATCATTTTAGGCAGATATTTAAGATGCCTTATTTTGAGTGATTTCTGAATAATTAAAAATTATTTGTAAAGAAATGTTGTTCTAAAGTTACTCAGTTTTAAATTACCTGGAGGAACTTTTTTGGACCATAAGACAACTCATAAATAATCATCTGAATCAATAGCAAAGGACACTACTTGCATGTATGTAATATAAATGCTATTGTCATATTTTTCTGCAGAATTAAATTCCATTAATTGCAGTAGTAAGTGCCTTTCATGATACAAATCTTTCAAGAATGGTTACAGGCATATCAGTAATTGCAAATAAAACCACAATGAATAACATTTTTAAAACACAATAATTAAAAAATAAGTTATGGAGTCTTCCCATGGGGTATTTGATAGTAATACCTTATGAGAACAGGAGAGGAAAGTATACCAGGAGCAGACTTTTGAGCTAGTCTTTGCCTCTTTTTTCAATTATATTCATTTCTTCATGAGACATACCGTATTTTTCCGTCAATAAGACGCCCCCATCTACAAGACGACCCCCACTTTTCCAGTCCAAAATTAAGAAATCAATATTTTAAAGATAGTGCAGAACACATTTTTATTTAGTAATTAGTTAACATTTACCTGATACACTCAGTGGGAGGAGGTCCAAACCGTCTCTCTGCAGCTCTATTTCCATGCTCTTTTGCATAACTGATTACATTCAATCACTAGTGAAACTGCCGATAGCTTGTCTCTGCAAACAGCCTTCCTCTAATTGGTTTGTTCAGCATCAGCTGACATCAGTTACATAAGGCTCGTGATTGGAGGAAGTCTGTTTGGGAGACAAGCTATTTCACTCGTGATTGGAGGCTAGCAATAGGAGGAAGCCTGTCTGCAGAAACAAAGTATGGGCAGTTTTGCAACCGGGCGGTTCTCTCTTCGGCTGACGTCCTTGAATAAGACGCCCTTCAATTTTTAGGGTAAGGATTTTAGAAAAAAGTATCGTCTTATAGTCGGAAAAATACGATAATTATTGGCAATGAGCAGGTTTGCGCCATTTTATTGTTTAGTTACTAGTGGAAATGCATTTTAATTATTTTTCTATAGTGAGTGAGCTTGGTAGGATATAGTGTAATGTGTTAAGGTAAGTCAGGCTTCTTCTTGACACTTCCCATGGAGTTGAATACTGTATTTGAAACTTTTTTTAAGTGTTAGATTTAATTATATGTACTTTAGTTTAAAATCTATTCCTGATTATGGTTATTAAATAAGATTTGAATTTTGAGATCATGAAAGACGTCATAAATATGTATTTTAAGTTAACACTGTTATCTAACAGATCTTTTTGTCATTTGTAATACATATTACATGTGACAACAATAAGTCTTTGAATATCAAAACTCTAACAATTTAATTTAATTGTATGATAATAGTTATATAGCGTTGTCAGCTATATTCTACTCACTAAATAGTCCTGAGATTCCAAAGCACATATTGTGAGATTTGTGTTCATGAAAAATAGTCTGGGACTGCAGCATGTCTTGGCTAACTATATATCAGTGTTATTCAGTAAATTACAAGTGTTTGATTGGCATATGCTGCCTAAATCAATTGTTCTGACAGCCAGAATTACAGTAATCTGTCAGTATTGATGACTGTCTTTCAGACTTTGGTACCTTTCCTTCATTTGTCTTCTTTTCTTACTTGTTTCTGAAGTGCATTTTCTTGCAAGCATCTAGTATTGTCGTGGTAGGTACTTGATGGTCCTTTTTTGTGCCTTGAGACCAATTTATTGGCTTGATCATGCAATTAGAAGTAAAATGCAGCACTGGGGAGCATGGGTAGGCAATATTTTGCCTAACAATTGGATTGTGAGTGTAGTTTAGGCTTGTTCTCAGTCATTTATTAATTAGCTGTTGAGAGAGAAGGGTTTTGTTGTTTTTTTATGGTGAGGGAGGTAATGAGTAATTCCAAAGCATCACTTTAAATGCCTTTGATTTTAGACACTGTAGATTTAGTAGACACCTGTAATTAATTTTAAACTTTTGTCTTAACATTTGTAATATAGATTGTTCATCCAAGTTCATTACAGTTGTTTAAAGATTTTTTTACATTAGGCATCTATATGTGCGTGCTTGCTATACTACTAAGGATCATACTGAAACTATGTCACATCTTCTTTTCTGCTATCTACCCAGCCTCTTCTAATTTGTGATGCTTTGCACTAAACACAGAGATCTGCTTAGGGAGAATTTGACTGGTAACTGAATGCGTCCTACTAGACAAACAAAATTCTGCTCTTTCTGTCTGAAAGAGGCTTAACAAATTTGTGATGGAATAAAAAATAAAATTAATTTGGTGGGGTATACTTATCTATTTTGCCATTCATTCTTTTCTTTTAACATTTAAATCATTTTAATGATTTAAGTATACAAGATGTGACTTGTGAAATCAATTTTGTCATCACTTTGGAGAAAATGTACTGATCGTGTGAGGAATTGCTGAAATTGTTGTACTATTTTATTACTTTAAACTAACAAAAGATGTAATTAATAATGTATTCTCTGCATCTGGTAACCACTCAATTCTTTGGCATAATTTTAATAATAAAAAAGGTGTATTGGAGCTAATTTTTATGTTCAGTTAAAAACTTGAGCAAAATATAGAAAGTTTTTATACCGAGTCTCCTCTTAATACTACCACTAGTAGAACTAAACCTTGCAAAGCAGGAAAAAAAGCTGAAATTATGACATTGTGAAATTATGACATTTGTGGAAGTAGGGCAAAGGTCATACATTATCCATTTCATTTAGAGTGCTTCTACTTATTACCAGTATGGATTTTAAAAACCCTGTTGCCAAGCCACAGTTCCTATCCATCTGTTCTTGCTGTTGTGAAAAGGTTCAATTTTCAGCAAAGCCATGCATTTCACAGGAGGTATGTGAGGTGAAATTTCACAGAAGACATGATGGATCTTGATTCTCAGTGATAAACCTTTAAAGCCAGCAGGGTTGGCATATGGTTCAGCATGATATGAAGGCTTGGGTTCCTTAGCTTTACTTTTGTGGTGTGGAGCTGATAAAAACTGGCTATGTATTGTTTCACTGGACACCAATCATAGGCAACAGGAACTGCCCATTTTAACTCTCGGTGGGAAGGAAACCCAGACACAGTTCACAATAGTACTATTGTCATGTTGCAAACTACTCTGAACAGCTTGACAGCTTTCAAAGGAGGGGGAGAGAAGTGTTGCTTTTCAAATTGGTGCTCAAAAGAGTGATGGGAAAAACACAGTGCTGATATATTAGTATTCTTTTTCTATAATGTTATCAGTTTATAATAATAAACAGTTGCCTGGTAAAGCTTTTTAAAACTATAGTAATCATCATAAACAAGAATGGCAATATAAAAGGACAGGAGTTGTGAAGACTCTTGAGTGGAGGAAAGTTCAATGTAAGAATTTCTAATTAAATCTGAACATATACGATCTGCTATAGCATATACAGAAAGTTCCATAGGCAGAAATACAATTTATAACACTACTACTCAGTAAATCAGTCTTCCTCATCCTGTTCCCCACTATAGTTTGCCTGGTGGTAATTGTAGTCTTATACAGCTTGGGGAAGGCTGACTATAAATCATTTAATATTTCTTTAAATGCTATGTATCAGATTGTGTATTCCTATTCTTCATAATTCAAAAAGATTCCATTAGTCTTCAGTGAAATACATCCTTAGGAAGGCATATTTTAATGTACTGGAAGGGGAAAGGCAGGAAGTGAAGAGGTTTCTCTATGTACTTCCAAAAAGATTGGTAAGTCTTCTTAAAGTTTTAGCCTTCAGTATCTATACT
This sequence comes from Liasis olivaceus, assembly GCA_030867105.1. Classification (NCBI taxonomy): domain Eukaryota; kingdom Metazoa; phylum Chordata; class Lepidosauria; order Squamata; family Pythonidae; genus Liasis; species Liasis olivaceus. Next base: position 50,736,822 of record CM061349.1, read on the forward strand.
GCCTTCAGTGAGGCAAGAGAAATTCAGATTGACAAGATTCACAAAAATGAGAGTTGGAGTTTGAAAAGTAGATATTTCCGGTGGCAGAAGCCCCAAAGTCCTATGTACAGTGACTTCCTTGAATATGAATGAATGATCAATAATATTCTTTTCCCCACTGATGTAGAATATTTTATTACATTTTAGGGTAGAGAAGAGTTAGGTGGTTATCAGAGTGGCTTTTCTAGCATTCAGATTCATTCAATTGACTACCTTTAGCAACATTCATTTCCAAAAATGTCATCTCCTGAAAAGAATGTATCAAATACTAGAGCCCTGTAAAGGTGACAACTTATTGCAGATTTCTTCTAGTTATAGTTTACCATAGATGTATCAACATTATAGCATCATTCTGATGAAAAGCAGTCCACAGTTGTTTGGGATGATTTCGCACTACCAGAATTCTGCAAAATGGCTGCTTGATCATCATTGACACCTTTACGGAGTGCTACAGCCCAGTGCCCAATAGGCCCATCAGATGCTCCTTGATGGCATTCTGCACAAATGATCATTTCAATAACCAGTTCATGTTCCTGTTCCCTGTTTATGTACACTCTGCCTGTTCAGATAAAAATATTAATATCCTAGGCAGGTTTTGAGTTTATGCTTTTCTCTTAGTCTTTATTGTCCATTCTCTCTATGCCAGATAGTCCAGATGGGCTTCTCCAGTGATCAGGATTGTCTCCTAAGTTGGGGACACACATCGAAGTCGGCAGACAGAGCTCTTATTAGTGAAGGTAGGATGTTATGGCTCTCAAGCTGTCTTTGAGCTTGAGAGCCATAACATTCTGAAAAGGAAAAAAATAGTGAGTTTTGAAGCAACTGAGCCATCATCACTAACCTAGCTTTGTTGCCTTCTCTGTGAAGAAGGACAAGTTCCAGGGTAGCTGCCAAGTGCTCTGCATTCTTAGATTATATTAGCATTCTTTGTATCGTTGACCACAAATTGAGAACAGTTTACACTCCACTTCTCTGAAACTTTGGTCTTGCAAGGATACTGAACCAATACACAATAATAGGTACATAATATTTTAGAAATCCTGTGCACTGTTACAGAACCAATGGATTTTTGTGTAACTAGTTCTAAGAGAAGGTATATATCATACTGATAGAAGCAAGGAAATTGTGGTTCAAAATTTGCTTCATAAAGTTCTATATCTCTTATCTGAAATAACTTTAGGTACTTAGTATTAGATAACCCAATGACCCTATTTTTTTCTCAGGACCTAAGAAAAATATGAATTAATTCCTAGCATATATGGGAACCAAAGAACTTCCTCCATTGCCTAGATTTTCAGTAGATTATGAATAGTTTGCAATATTAGACCATGTCTCTTGAAATCTTTGGGTTTGGGAACTAGTGGCAGCTTGCCTTGATCCCTGAAAACTGCTGAACAGTCTTTGAAGTTCTTTCACAGTGCTACTTCAAATCTATTGTCATAGGGATTTCTTCCTGCCCCCTCCCCATCTATTAAAATCTTAGGTTAGCCACCATGGTGTCCAGTTTTAGTATTTGGTGTTGTTCCACCACTGGTTCAGGAAACAAATACAGCTTATATAGTGATTTTCTCCTAAGAGTGTCTGTCACACCCTGCAAAAACAGTTCTAGGCACAGACTGAACTTCAGTAGTCTAAAGAAGAAACTTCTTTTGAGTCCTAAGTGAAGGCAATGACCCTTTGCTTTTCACTTTGTCCTCAGAGAGTTGCAGCTTGTATCTAAGGTTAGATAAAATATTGGAAATGGCTATTCCTGATAAATGACTGTAATTAAAAATTTGATTGATTGGAAATACTTGTATACAGAAAATAAGCGTTCCTAAATATAAATAGCCTTATTCAGTTCCATTCCCTTTCCTTGGTCAATGGGGGCCCAGGTTGATTTTGACCAGCTTTATGAAAAACAGATCACCAAGAGGAATGAGAGAAATCACAATCTAAATTTGTTAAAAATTGTTTCAAACTTATTTATACCTTTTTATAGGAATTTTCTGTCCCTGCTTCACTGTAACCTACTTGGATTAAGCCAGGAATGAAAGCAGTTCACCTGCTGTACTGTTTGCTCCCATTTACTGGGCCCCCATATGCAATATGAGAGACAGTCAAGTAATCAGACTTGTACAGCTTTGTTTTCGCTCAGATCTAAATTCATCTTCCTGGATACTGGTCTTTCCTTCTTTCAGCCATCATTCCAAGAATCTATGTAGGTGAAGACTGGGAGAAAGATTAACAGTGCTTTCACAAGCCTCCTACCCAAATAAAAACTGTTGACTTATCTTCAGAAGACCTACTGCATCAAGGCAAGATTCAAAAAATAGTAGTGAATTGATCATGAAAAGCAGGAGACTTTTTAAAATAGAAGTCTGCTGATCTCAAGCTTGTAAATGAAATCAGCTTCATTTTTTTACCAGAACTACAATATTTACCAAAAATGAAATCAGCTTCATTTTTTACCAGAACTACAATATTTACCAATTAGTAAATAAACAAATTATTTACTCTAATAATTTGTTTTGGCAATCAGAACTGAATATGGTCTGCACAAAATTCCACTCCTGGTGACTCCGTCTTTTTGGGTTTATTAGTATAATTTACAGTGTGTAGAAAAGTCCTCTTTGCTGTTATTAAACACCAGTCAAATTGTTGCTGCTTGGCAAATTATAAAACAATTTCAGAGAATTTTTTTTCAGAGAAAAAAGTAGGTACAGTGCATTTGGAAAATATTCAGACCCCCTTCACTTTTTTCAATTTTGTTTTGTTGCAGCCTGATACTACAATTGTTCAAATTCATTTTTTTCTCATTAATCTACAGTCAGTATCCCATAATGACAAAGTGGAAACAGAATTTTAGAAATGTCTGTAAATTTATTAAAAAGGAAAAACTGAAATATCACATTGGCGTAAGTATTCAGACTCTTTACTCAGTACTTTGTTGAAGCACCTTTGGCAGCAATTACAGCCTCGAGTCTTCTTCGGTATGACACAACAAGCTTTGCACACCTGGATTGGGGGATTTTCTGCCATTCTTCTTTGCAAATCCTCTCAAGCTCAATCAGGTTGGATGGGGACCGTCGGTGGATAGCCATTTTCAGGTCTCTCCAGAGATGTTCAATAGGGTTCAAGTCAGTGTTCTGGCTGGGCCACTCTAGGACATTCACAGAGTTGTCCCTAAGCCATTCCTGTGTTGTCATGACTGTGTGCTTAGGATCGTTGTCATGTTGGAAGGTGAACCTTCAGCCCAGTCCTGAGTGCTGTGGAACAGGTTTTCATTGAGGATATCTCTGTACTTTGCTCCATTCAGCTTTCCCTCAACCCTGACCAGTCTCCCAGTCCCTGCTGCTGAAAAACACCCCCACAGCATGATGCTGCCTGCTTCACTCTTGGGATGGTATTGGGCAGGTGATGAGCGGTGCCTGGTTTCCTCCAGACATAACTTTTAGAATTGAGGCCAAACAGTTCAATCTTGGTTTCATCAGACCAGAGAATCTTGTTCCTCAGTCTGAGAGTCCTTCAGGTGCTTTTTTGCAAACTCCAAGTGGGCTTTCATGTATTTTGCACTGAGGAGAGGCTTCCATCCAGCCACTCTTCCATAAAGCCCAGATCAGTGGAGGGCTGCAGTGATGGTTGTCCTTCTGGAACTTTGTCCCATCTCCACACAGGATCTCTGGAGCTCAGTCAGAGTGACCATTGGGTTCTTGGCCACCTCTCTTACTATGGCTCTTCTCCCCTGATTGCTCAGTTTGGCCGGGCAGCCAGCTCTTGGAAGAGTCCTGGTTGTGCCAAGCTTCTTCCATTTGAGAATTATGGAGGCCACTGTGCTCTTGGGAACCTTCAATGCAACAGAAATTTTTTTGTAGCCTTCCCCAGATGGGCACCTTGCAATAATCCTTTCTCTGAGCTCTGCAGGCAATTCCTTTGAGCTCATGGCTTTTGCTCTGATACAGTATGCATTGTCAGCTGTGAGGCCTTCTATAGAGAGGTGTGTGCCTTTCCAAATCATGTCCAATAAATTTAATTTACCACGGGTGGACTCCAATCAAGGTGTAGAAACAGCTCAGCAATGATGAGGCACCTGAGCTAAATTTCAAGTGTTGTTGCAAAGGGTCTGAATACTTATGCCAATGTGATATTTCAGTTTTTCCTTTTTAATAAATTCATAGACATTTCTAAAATTTTGTTTTCACTTTGTCATTATGGGGTACTGAGTGTAGATTAATGAGAAAAGATGAATTTGAATGATTGTAGTATCAGGCTGCAACATAACAAAATTGAAAAAAGTGAAGGGGGGGTCTGAATACTTTCTGAATGCACTTTATATGGACAACAAATGCAAAGAGCTTGGAATTCCATGGACTTAATAATAGTTTGTTTTTAAACAATATCCAATCAGTACGCTGCATGCATTTCATAGTTTGTGAGATATGGGCAACAGTATGCTGAATTGCCAGATGGTCTTTAGTTTAGATTAGAGATACTAGCTGGAGCATGCTTACAGTAAAATTAAGCTATAGTTGTGGCAAAATGTGCCAGAACTGACTAGTATCATGTCTTTAACATTAGCAGAGAATGCAGCATATTGTGTAGTACAGCTAAGTTGGGTGATCTTGTCTGGTCTCTATCTTACTGAAAAGCATGATATAAAAGCTTTAGTTGATTGAAGCTATGATGGGAAATGGAGGTCAATATTCATGGGCCCATCTGTTGCCAACCATAGCATATGAAAGATTGCAGTTAGAATAGAAGAAGAATATATTGTAAGCAGCGTAAGTTAATAAATAAATTGATAGGATAATATATATATTCAATGTTTATAAAATCAAGTGGTCTGATCTTATGGAATGCAACTGATATATGCATACATGGAGTAAGGGTAAATGTTTCATTATGAATGAAATTATGAATGAAAGAGCTAACATGTATGTCAGAAAGTATATATTGGTGTCATCAAGATTATTGTGGGTTTCATCAAGTAGGAGTATATAGGCTGGCAATAGTTACATATTAAGCTCCAGTGAATGTGATAAGAGAATGATTGCCATAAAATGAGAACGACAAGTTATAAATATTATGAGAATGTTGAAAAATGGTAAGACTGCATGTGTAGATGGGGTGACTGGTGAAATGTTTGAGTATGGATATGAACTGCTTATGGAGTAGCTTGCTCAATATGTGCAAAGACTGTTTCTGAGCTTGACAATTAAAATAATTGTTACTTTACCCAAAGGGAAAGGTAACGAAAGTGGATGCAGAAATTGCAGGGGGATTTGTTAAATCTGCTTGAGAAGACGTTTGGCAGAATTCTTATGGAAGTGGTGTAAGAGCTGATAATGAGTAAAATGTGGGAAATACAGTGCAGCTTTATGCCTGACCCACAGTGTGTAGACCAGATTTTTGCTCCTGAGCAGGTCATGCCATCTACACATATATGAATGTGTTATAGAAAATTGTACATTTGTAGATTTAAAGCAAGTGAATAGCGTTGAATGATGGAGTGTTTTGCATAAATCATGGGGTTTGGTTGGTAGCTGAATGCAATAAGAGTAATGCACGATGGAAATAAAGCATGCATGTGAATAAACGGAATGCTGAGCAATTTATTTAACATTGAGCAAGAAGTAAGAGAAGAATGTGCAATGTCTATTTGGTTGTTTAATGCATTTTTCAATTAATGTATAAGAAATGCTTGTAATGACATTAGAGGTGAATTGTTTGGGGATACCATTAATGTGAGTGTAGCTCATGTTGCTAGCTGACAATCTGAGTGGTTTAGACCAAATGTTAGATAGATTGCCCAGTGCAGTGAGGAGTATGAATTGAATGTTCATATTTAAGATGAGGATAGTTATGTATGACAGGGAAAATAAAGTGAATACTTGAAAATGGCAACAAAAGGGAGAGGGAGAGAGCACCAGTAGATAATTTTGTGGTTAATATATGGTCTATTGCAACAAATGAATGCTTGTTTAAAAATCATGCTTCTGTCCACATTTGAGAGTCAGGGGAAACAGTAAAATATATATAATGGAAATTAGTTTTTTAAGAAGAAAGGTAAAAGGAGGGAGGGGAATGAGGGGAGAAAGAGATTGAGTCAAGAATGAATGGGTGTTGTGACTAGTTCATTGAGATGAATGGTTTGGTCATATAGAGATAATGAATGAGTATTGAATTGCAAAACAGCTATATGAAGCAAGAGGGAATGAATCAAAGTGGAAGACAAAGTGGATGGAGTTGATGTGATCCTCAAAAAGAGAGATGTGAGTTTAAAGAATGAAAAACAATATATGAATTAGTGGGTGGATGTGTAGAAGTAAGGTTGTTTGCAAGGAGAGAAAGTAGGAGGAGCTATAGTGACTGGAGTGGTATAAACTAGATTTAGACTCTTGTTTTCTCCCTTATCTCCTTCCTTAAATTTGTTTTGACCACTGCTGCTCACCTTTTTCTGTATAATATGGTTTTCCTGAAAGTGAACAGTATAATTGGTATATATGCATATATATACTTTTTTTAGATAATAATGCAAGTGTCATATGACAATCTGACCTGACCCGAACGCCAGGTCAGTCAATAATAAGGCCCCCCTTATTCACGACCTTATTGGGGAGGAGCAGGCTGATCTGGCATGCATCACCAAGACCTGGCTGGCACCAGAGGGGGGAGTAGCCCTTTCGGAATTGTGTCCAGCCGGGTTTAGGGTTTGGCACCAGCCGAGACCCCAGGGCAGGGGAGAGGGAGTGGCAGTGGTCATCAGGGAATCCCTATTTGGCCTTCAGGGGTCCTGCTCCACAAGTAGCTGGATGTGAGACCCTGTTTTTGAGGTTGGGCACACGGAATCAGTTGAGAGTGCTGCTAGTGTACCAGCCTCCCTGCTGCATAGCAGCCTCCCTGCCTGAGCTGCTGGAGGCCATCTCGGGGTTGGCAGTGGAGTTCCCCAGACTTATGGTCTTGGGGGACTTTAATCTGCTGTCCCTGGGGTTGGCCTCGGAGGTGGCTCAGGAGTTCATGGCTACCATGGCAGCCATGGGCCTATCCCAGGTCATCTGTGGCTCGACCCGGGACAGTGGTCACACTCCAGACATGGTTTTCTTGTCGGAGCAGTGGCAGCGTGATCTGGTGGGGGATTTTATATTATCCCCCCTGTCATGGTCAGATCACTCCCTGGTGGCGGTGGGATTCTCCTATGCTGCCCTCCTCTGCAGGGAGGTGGGACCTATTCGAACAGTCCGCCCCCGGCGACCGATGGACCCGCATGGGTTCCAAAGGGAGCTGGGGGTTGTTCCTGAGGCCTTGCTGCACGGCCCTGCGGAGGCTCTGGCCGCAGCCTGGAACAAGGAGGCGGCTGGGGCCTTGGACAGGATCGCGCCTGTGCGTCCTCTCTTGGGCCATCACTCCCAGCGCTTCCCGTGGTTCACGGAGGAGTTGAGGGAGCTGAAAAGGGCGAAGAGACATCTAGAGCGCCGCTGGCGGAAAACTAAGGACGAATCTGACCGAACACGGGTTAGAGCTGCTATTAAGGCCTACCTAGTGGTGGTAAAGGCGGCGAAACGTCAACATTTCTCTGCTCTTATTGCATCCTTAGAATGTCACCCTGCAGCCCTGTTTAGGGTTATTCGGGCCCTCCTGGGAAAAGTGGGGGGGCAGAGGACTACTTGCAGGGTCGTGCAGAGGAATTTGCTGAACACCTGATGGATAAAATGGCTCAGATCCGTTCTCAGTTGGAAGCCAAGCGTGCAGCAGGTCCAGGGGAGTCGCCCAGGGAGTGTTCTTGCCCGTTATCTGGGAACGGTTTGATCCTGTTGGCCCTGAGGAAGTGGACAGGGTCCTCGGGGCTGTCAGTGCAACTACCTGTGGTTTAGATCCTTATCCCTCCTGGTTAGTTAAAGCTACCAAGGAGGTGACCTTAGGGTGGGTTCTGGCGGTGGTTAATTCATCCTTGCAGGAGGGGGGTTTTCCGAAGCCTTTCAAAGAGGCTTTGGTCCTCCCACTCCTCAAGAAACCGTTGCTAGACCCCACCCCTTCTGGACAATTTTCGTCCAGTCTCCCACCTCCCCTTTTTAGGGAAGGTGGTGGAAAAGGTGGTTGCACGGCAGCTTCAGAGGATCCTGGAGGAAACAGATTATCTGGACCCCTATCAGTCAGGATTCAGGCCCGGTTATGGGACAGAAACAGCATTGGTCGCACTTTTAGATGATCTCTGGTGAGAGCGGGATGGAGGGAGTGCATCCATCCTTGCTCTTCTTGACCTCTTGGCGGCTTTCGATACCATCGACCATGGCTGCAGGAGTTGGGGCTGGGTGGCTTCTTTCTCCAAGGCCGAACGCAATTGGTGTTGATAGGGAGCGAGAGGTCCAGCCCCTGGCCCCTACTTTGTGGGGTGCCGTAGGGGTCAGTGCTTTCACCGCTCCTATTTAACATCTACATGAAACCGCTGGGTGAGATCATCCAGCACCATGGGGTGAGGTATCATCAGTATGCTGATGATACCCAATTATACATCTCCATCCCAGGTGCCTTAAGTGATGCTGTGACTGCCCTCTCGCGGTGCCTGGAGGCTGTGGTGGCCTGGATGGGGGACAACAGGCTTCAACTGAACCCTGGTAAGATGGAGTGGCTGTGGATACGGGGAGCCTCAAGATTTAGGAGCTTGTCATCTTTGGTTCTTGACGGGGTCGCACTACCCCAGACAGACCCGGTGTGTAATCTGGGGGTTCTCCTGGACTCACGACTCCTGCTCAAAGAGCAGGTGGCAGTCGTGGCTAGGAGGGCCTTTGCACGACTTCGTGTTGTGTGGCAGTTACGCCCCTTCCTGGATCAGGAGGACCTCCACACGGTCACTCATGCCCTGGTCACCTCCGGGTTGGACTACTGTAATGCGCTGTACATGGGGCTACCCTTGAAGAGTATCTGGAAGCTACAGCTGGTGCAGAATGCAGCAGCGCAGACAGTTCTCAATGCCCCTAGGAGGGCACGTATAACACCGCTGTTGCATGAGCTGCATTGGTTGCCAGTTTGTTTCTGGGTCCAATTCAAGGTGTTGGTCATCACCTTTAAAGCCCTTCATGGCACAGGACCAGGTTATCTGAGGAACCGCCTCGCCCCGGTCATTTCAGCCCGCCCCACTTGGTCCAGCAGAAGGGGCAGGTTGCAGACCCCACTGGTCAAGGAATTTCGATTGGTGGGGTCTAGGCAGAGAGCCTTTTCTGCTGCGGCTCCCGCCCTATGGAACATCTTGCCTCCTGAGGTCCGGTGTGCCCCCTCCCTCATGGCCTTCAGGAAAGGGATTAAATCCTGGCTGTGCCAGAAGGCCTGGGGACCGGATGGGGGCCTGCAGCTGTGGAGATGGCTGGTGGGGTGATGGGTTTGCTCCCCCCCCCCAAGCATCTCGCAGGTTTTTAGGGCTAAAAATTAGGAGGTTCTTAGGACATTTTTAATATATGTTTCTTTTTAATTATTTATAGATTTTACCCATTGTTGGAGGGACTCGTGTTTTTTCCTTTTTTATTATTGTGAGCCGCCCAGAGTCACCCGTTGGGGGAGATGGGCAGCATACAAGTTTGATAATAAATAAATAAAATAAAAATAAATAAATAATCGTATGACTTCTTTTTCCTTATTAATTTACTTTATTAGTAGATCAATTTACTAGTTTACAAGTTATTCATTTTAAACTTATATTGATCATATTCAAATAACCCACTAGGGTTGAGTCACTTAAAATGCTGTGCTTGTTTTAGAATAAAAGTAGTACAAAGCAATTGTCAATTCATGCCTATGCATTTGTTTTCAGTTTACTATAATTTAGGTAACATTATGACAAGTTGATTTTAAATGTAGTATTCTCTCACAAAGTATCTGGTTTCTCTGCCTTTCCCATTCACGCTGAAGTAGTTGAGTGTAGGATAGCTTATTAATACTTAAAAGAGTAAAGCTGAAACTGATGTGATATAGTTGTTTTTCCTCAAGGAACAGAGATGTATGGGCACAGTTCTGTGATTCTCTTCAATTTTTTTCAGTTAACATAAAAGCAAAGTAAAGCCAAGCCATTCATGCACTTGGGGGATTAGAAAGTATAACAGTGATCAAACTAGAATTTCTGCTTAAATTATTGAGAAAATATATTACTGCTGTATTTCATAATGGTAATTCATTGAATGCCCATTCTTCCGCTTAGTACAGGGTAGATTATATTTAAGTCAAGATTAATGGATAGATTTTGATGTTAAAATCCAGTCTCTTAACCTGCCATTCCCTAGAGGCATATAATGCATTAGCTTAAACCAATATACAGCTTATCAAAGATACTATGACACAGTCTTAAATGATGGTTTACTGTGCAAAATTACTGCTTTCTCTGATAATAAAATCACTATTTTGTATTCTTGATCATTGCAATATTAAATAGAAATGTAATCAAATTATTTCACATTTAGATACAGATAGCCCTTAAGTAATTGTGCACTGTAAAATTTCTGTATTTTTTTTTTCTTCATGAAGTCTGTCAGTGTGCATGTTCAGTAAAATAGGATACTTGGCTTTATTTAGCTGAAGTAAAACTCATAATATCTTCTTTTTCCAATTTCAGCTTTTACCTCCAAAATTTGTAATTCACCAAGATTTTTTTTTTCATGTTGTTTGTTCTGTGTGTTATAGATGGTCATGTCTCTTCTGTCTCTTCCCTAAGCTAAGCGCAGGGAATAGAAAGGAATTAAGTTCCTCATGGGCTTTAATTCAGTTGGGCCCAGCTAGTTGGTGAAGAAAAAGAAGGTAACACTTTTCTTGCTGATGAAAAGGCAGATATCTTACTCATGTCATTCTAATCTATTAAATCAGTAGAATCATTTCCTAGATGTTATTTTAGATTACACTGTAAATAATTTCATAAATATTGTTAATAAATGTTAAACTTAGAATCCAATACTGTTATGCTAAAGTGGCAGTAATATCTTCTTCAAGAATCTTATGAACTATAGAAGAGAAACTTGAATAGTCTACTTTTTTCTACTCAGTAATCATGTATTTGACATTTAAGTCTGAATGTGATGTGTTTTTTATCTGATTCCAGTGTCTGTAAATGGGGCTCCACTTGCACTACTGTACCACCTATTATGGGTTTTGAATAATCTGGCAGCCAGTAAGATTAATATAAATAAGTATCATGTGTCAAGGTTGTTTCTTAATTGATATTCAATGTAAACAGTGTACAATTGGCAGTGTTGTAAGAACAGAGAAAAACTCAAGATTGTCTGTTCTGGGTAATCACCTGTTTTTACAGGTGGTCCTCGTTTAATGACCACTTGTTCAGTGACCATTCAAACTTATAACGTCACTGAAAGAGAGGTAGTTACAACCAGACCTCGTACTTAAGGCCATCGCAACGTCCCATGGTCACGTGATTGTAATTTCCCTGCCAGCTTCCCACAAGAAAAGTCAATGGGGAAGCCAGCAGGAAGTCAGAAGTCGCAGTCACATGAGGTCCTCACTTAATGACCTGTATGGTCCTTGTTTAATTATGGCAACTGGGACTGCTGGAGCTGCCATTGCTAAACACTGTGATCATGTGGGGTTTTTTTTCTTTTTAATAGTAATTTTATTAAAACATACAATTACAACAATAAAAACTAATACAAACTAAAACAAACAAGAAAAGAATAAAAAGAAAAAATAGAATGTGCAGAAAAGAAATAGGAAAACAGGAAACAAAGAAAAGAAAAAATAAGAATACAGTAAAGAAAATGAAAAGAAATATATAAAGAAATGACTTCCTCCTTCATCACAAGTATAAACAATTTTATACTTATCACCTTCTCTTAAAATACAACAAATGATCTCTTCTTCCCGTATCCCATCTCTTATCTGTAAACAAATCCTTAAAGCCTCATCATTTCAATCCTGATGGCAGCAAAAGTCCATTAAGGGTTACCAGAGATAACAACATATCTATTTTAACCTTGATCAAATAAACCAACTTTATATTCCTTCCTTTTACTTCTAACAATCTTGATCTTTAGTCCCTTCAAATAATGTCCTAGAACTTGATTTCTTTTCATTTTTTCTTTGTCCCTTCTTACAAAATTCTTCAAAGCTTTAACATGCCTCTTTTGTAAATCCAGCATAGGAAAATTATCCCGGTCACTCTCTTGGTTCATTATTTGTATATCCCTTTTAATTATTAAGACATCAGTCTCAGTCTTGTAAAACTTGTTCCTCTTCCATAACAACTTTTAAACACAGTCTGTATAGAGAGGCAGACACTCTTAAAATTAACTTCTGTGTTCACTGTTCAAAAATATCCTTCAGTATGTCCAATGTTAAAATATTTTGCTTCATTCTGTATTTGTAAGTCACATTTGAATGTTCTCCTTTAATTGTAATCCTTAGTTCCTTCTGGTTCCCTCTAACATCCAATTTTTAAAGTCTTACCTTTTTTTTTTTTTTAAAGAATTCAGAACAAAAGCATTTCCCATGGGAAGGTTCTTTATAATGAATTCCAAAATCTTATTTCAAATTTATCTGGATCCTTAGTCCATTTGTTACTTTCTAAAATCAAACTTTTAATCACCCTTTTGCTGTTTATTCAAAAAAAATTGTTTTGTCCTTAAACCTGTATTTAAAACTTCTTCCACTAAGGATTGAGGGAATCTCACCCTATGCTATGAAACTTGTCAATCCAAAGGTTCCTAATAGCTGAAAAGTAGTTAACAAGCAATTTGTGAAAGAGATTAGAAAAGGAAGTATGTGAACCCAGTGTCCTTTCAAAGGCACTGACCGCAGTTTGAGCAAGTTGGCAATTCCCTCATCTCCCAGAGCTCTAAACCTGCCGAAGACTGCTGTCTTGTGGTCTCTTGTAAGGAGCAACTGTCTGGAGCACTTGCAGGAGAGGAATTATAGAAGAGCTGGTCTACTTGCCAGCTCTTCATTTCACTGTGGTCGTCAACTCCACTTTTTGCAGACCTGTCTTCAGTCCACCATTTCTTCCCTGGAAGTCCAGACATGTGGTTTTTCGACTTATGACCACTCTGCTTAATGATGGAGTTTCCGGTCCCAATTAGTGTTGTTAAACAAGGGATACCTGTAATTGGTAATAACAAAGCATATAAATTATGTACCAGCAAGTCAGTGTCAACTCTTAGCAACCACAGAGTTCTAGGATGATCTGTCACTAACTTGGCCTTTTGGGTCTCCCAGTGGTACAACCATCACCACTGTAATCAAGTTTATCCACCTTGTTGGTTATCCTCTTCTGTTTCCTTCCACCTTACCCAGCATTATAGAATTCTGAAGGGAGCTGGAGCTTCACGTAATGTGTCCAGAATATTATAATTTGAGCCCAGTCATTTGTACCTCAAGTGAAAACTTTGAATTGATTTGTTCTGTGATCCATTTGTTTGTTTTCTGAGCTATCCATAGTATTCTCAAGAGTCTTCCATAGTGTCCCAGGGAAAATGGACTTGACTTCTGGTGAGGGTAGCAAAATGATGCCCCGCGCTCCATGGAAAACATTGCATCCGAAAGGCAGTTGGATGTGGATTCAGACTGCCGATAATTCTCTCTGGATAAAAGAGAGATTTTGAAATTACCCTCATGCATTCCAGACTGCTGGGGGGGGGGTTGTGAGTCGGCAGCAGAAACCGATGTTTTTGCAGTTGTTTGCAGTCAGCTGGGAGTCGCGGGTTTCACCGTGCTCTGAGCTATTAATGTAGCCTTTTAAGAACTTAAAGTTTGTCTAAACCTCATTTTTTTTAATCACTTTGGAGTTTAACTTTTTTCTTACTGCTTCTTTAAGATTGAAAAACTTTCAGAACCGCAAGTTGGATATTCGCTGGGTGAGTGTCTTCAATCCATTTAAAAAGAAAGAAAATTATACGTTTCCAACTTTGTAAGATCTTTATTTTTTGCAATATATATCAAAAGGGAGACTATAATGTTTTCTGAAAAGTTTTTGAATGTTAAGGATTTGGATGAAATTGATTTAAAGAAGAACTTTGAAGTTAATTGAAAAGATCCTCTCTTGTGGGAAAAAAATTCATGTTTATATTTCGCCCTGATAACAAAGCTTTGAAGGTTAATCACTAGAGAGCACCAGATGGCTACTTTAAAGGAAATGTTGTATAAGCTGGCTCAAGAGATGCTTGAACTATTTAACCCTATATTGGAATCAAAAGTTGCTATTGAAGAGAGCCAAGTTCCTTGGAAGATAACTGAAATTGATTTTAAGATGGACTTAAAAATTATAACCTATGAGAAAGAAATGGAAGTATTGGGTTTACAAATGGAATTGGATGATCATTAAAAATTAAAAAATTAAAATTAAAAAGTATACAAATGTATCAAAAGAGGGAAGTGGATTACCTGTTTAAATTGGAATATAAGAGAGTTAAGGATTTTGACAGGAGAGTCAAGGATAATAGAAGAAAGCAGATATTAAAATTTTACGGGATTCAAGGATTGATGGGAGGAAGAAGAAAAAATACAAAACTGGTTTATTTGATTATGGCTAAGTAATGGGTTGTTATTTTTGGTGATGTTTAATGGTAACTTTGACTGGATAACTTGTTTTTGGAAATGTCCAATTGGATGTAATGGATTGGTTTGTAACATCTATGTTACTATTTGAGGTATACAAATAAGGGATTATTATTTTTGGTAATGTTTAACAGTTTTTATTTTTCTGTAATGTTTAATTAATAATGGGTTGCTATCTCTGGTGATGATTAATGGTTAATCTATCTTTTTAAATGTTTAATTGTTAATTGAGATTAGATTTTGATTATTAAGAGAGGGATTAAGGGGATTATGTTTAAATAGAAAGATGGACTAAATGCTTATGTTGTTATATCTATTAATCTTTACAACTTTTGTTGATTAATAAGGAGAGCTGAGGATTTAGAGATGGATCTGTAGAAAATGGGATGAAGTATGGAATGAAGATGTATTTGATTGTATTTTAAGAGACAGTGATAAGTTATTAATGTTGTATATACTTGCTGGGGATGAAGGGGAAGTTTTTTATTTTTACTTTTGGGGGAGGATTTTTTTTCTGTTCTCTGCACTTTCTTATAATATTTTTAACGTAATTTTGTATTAGGTTTTTTGTATTAGTTTTATTTGTTCTATATAATCTTTAATAAAATTATTGGAACATAGTGTCACAGGGAAAATCATTGCCTGCACAGTTCTGATCTTTGGTTATAGGTACATCATGGCATCTGAATATCTTTTTCAAGGCTTTCATTGCTATCTTACCAAGTGCTAGTCTGTGGTATATTTCTTGACTGCTGTTCCTTTACAGTTAATAGTTGATCCTAAAAGGTAGAAAGTATTCACCACTTCCATATCCAAAACTAGCTGTACCTGTTGTCATTACTTTGGTGTTTATATGTAATCATAGTCCCATTTTTTCACTGTGCTCCTTGACTTTCATTAGTAGAGCTTGAAGATCCTTTGCATTTTTGGCTGTCAGAGGTGTGTCATCAGCATAGAGCAAGTTACTGATATTTCTTCCTTCAGTTTGAAAACCACACTCATCTTCCAATCCAGCCTCTTTCAATATATATAGCATATAGGTTCAATAAATAAGGAGAGAGTATACAACCTTATCTCACTGTTTTGCCTATGTAGTGCCAGCCTATTTCTCTATGTTCTGTTGGGTCTGTGACTTTCTGTCCTATGTACAGATTTTGCATGAGGACAATAAGATGTTCTGGGATTCATATTTTCCTAAAGGCATTCTGCAGCTTGACACAGTTAACATAATTAAGCACATGGGGTAACCTTTGGCTTATCCAGTATGCATCAGCAATAATGTCTCTTGTTCCTTGACCTTTTCTAAAACCAGCTTGAACTTCTGGCATTTCCATTTCCATTTACATGTAGGGCTGTACTCTACATTTGATGATCCTACGCATTATTTTGCTAACATATTGTATGATAGTTTGTACACTCTGTTAAGTCTTTTTTCTTTGGGATTGGTATGTAGAGTGACCTCTAATTTGCTGGTCAGTGTGTCATTTTCCAGATTTGCTGGCATGGTTTGGTAAGAACTTTTCCTGATTCTTCTTCTGTTGCTTGCGATATTTCTGTAGATACTCCATTAATTCCTGTAGTATTCCAAATTGGTAATGACTGGACTGCTGATTTAACTTCATCTTCTAGCATTAGAGGTTCTTGTAATTAGGAAATATTGTCAAAGCTATCTTGAATGCTGATGTCCCTACTGTATAAAATTTCTGTATACTCCTTCCATCTTTGATTGTCTTTGAATCAGTTACTATCTATTCACTGCCATCCTTTAGCATACCAGTTTGAGGTTGGAACCTCCTTTTAAGTTTAAATGCCTTTTGGAAAACTTGTTTTCTGTGTCTGTTTACATCTTCAGTGTCTTTACAGGTGTTGTAATGCTGCTCCTTATGTCTTCTAACAGGTATCTGAAACTCTTAAGTTCCTTCCTGAGATGTTTGTCTTTCTTGGCTTTGGCTTCTCTTCTCTTCATCATCTGTTCTGACATCCAGTTTGGTTTTGTCTGTTCTTGGCCTTAGTTTCTGATCTCTTTCCACCCTCAGCCTTAACTGAGCCTTAATTTCATTCCACAGTTCCTCTTGTTTTCAGTCAATGAGGTTCAGGACTTCAAAGCAATCAACGTTCTTGAAAATGATGAGTATATGCTCAAAATTATATAATGGAAACCAGTTGGCTTTAGCTTGACTTGAAATTTTCACACGCGTAGTTCATGGTCTGTTCCATAGTCAGCCCTGACTATGTCTTTCCTGTTATAATTGAGCTCTTCCACCCTCTTGTACCAGTAATATAGTCAATTTGATTTAGTTGTGTTCCATCTGGTGATATTCATGTATATGTGCATCATTTTGGTTATATAAAGAATGTGTTAGCAATAAATAAATTATTGGATTAGCAGAAACTGGCAGAAACTGTTAAATTATTCTCCTGCTTCATTTCTGTTTCCTAGACCATACAGTCTGACTACATTTTCCTCCTTAGTGTTTCAAACTCTGGCATTCTAATCTCCAACCACAAGCAGCATATCTTGCTTGAGCGTTCTGTCAATTTCAGATTGAACTTGACCATAACACTGGTCAACCTCCTCTTCTTCTGCATCAGTGGTTGGAGCATAAACTTGGATAACTATCATATTAAAGGTTTGTCTGTGAAGTTGATATCACTGATATCAATTGGACGTTAACTGCATTGTATTCAGGTACTGTTTTGATATAGCTTTCTCAGTATGAAAGAGTATGCAGTCTTATATAAGACAATGAAAACAACACTGCTTTTTCTTTGTTTTTCTTGTCCTGTGTAATAAACAGTATAATCTTACCTGACTGATAGTGTCCAATTCTAGTCCATTTCACTGATGCTTAAATATCAGTGTATAGTTGATTCATTTCATTTTCCACTGTGTTGAGCTTTCCCATATTCATGTTTCTTACATCCCATCTTCCCACTGTAATTCAGTCTCTGTAGCTTTGGATTTTTTTTCCCTGCATCGCAACATCAGCAGATGAGCATCCATAAGGCTTTAATCTAGCCACATCATAAACAGTGTTAGTACTCTTTTCCTCAGTAGCATGTTGACGAAATTGATGCCTTTGCTATTACTACTAAAGTGATCATCCACCTCCAGCATCATCCTATATCATTCCTGACTGACATAGGTGCCTGCTTGCTATGGCTGGGCATCTGGGATGATTTTCATGCTTTGAGTGACCCTGCTGGGAGTATATACACTCCTAGTGTTTTTTGGTTATCCCTCCTAGGAACACACATGCATGATGAGTCAGCATAGCAGGACTTGGTGGGGAGGAAGGAGTGATAAAGAATAATTTAGCTATTTAAACTTATATACAAATCCTTCCGTTAAAAAAAAAAAGTCATTTTTATCATTGCTGTAATGAATGAAACTTCTTAAATAATAATTTTCTAACTTTTTTTTTTCTGGTAAGTGAGCTTAAGGCAATATCTTATTGGCCTATCCTATGAAAACAAGCTTGCTGAGGTCAGTGAGGTTTTTTTGTTTTTGTTTTTTTTAAAGTTAGGAAACATAGTGTTACATTTTTATTAACTCTTTTAAAATAAACGTGTATTCTGGAATTTGCTGCTACTAATCATAGTGATAGCATGATTTGGCCAATTTGAGTGGTTTTAAAAGGACACTGGGAGATCAGACTATCCAAGTCTGTTAATACTGACGGTTGTTTAATGTCTCCTGAATCATAAGTAATGATTTAAGGGCTAAATCTACAGGGGTTTAAGGTACCCTTTTTACCCACTAATCTCCTCATCGCCTTCAAAAAAGGGTTCTGGCCCCATCTATTTATAGAGTGCAGGCTTTAACATGCCATGCAAAGCCAGTTGGGTCCCTCAAGCTAGCAGAAGTTTTACACTTCTGAACTGTTAATCTGTTTCCCTGTTGAGATACCCTTTGGATCATTTTCCAATATTTGAGTGTACAAACCTGTGGAGAGTCATCAAAACAGAACAGAGATTCTGTTGGTATACTGCTCACTCCTGAGCCAAAAATAGTGAACAAAGATCTCTGTTGTCAAGGTCAGATCAACTCTTAATAGGATTTAACATCTGTAGCTATGTTTCTAACTGCCCCACTTTTATCAGTATATAAACAGGCCTTTCTAAAGCAGATATACCCTGCAAATACATCTCCAAAACAGCATATGTGTCAGTAGTCAAGAAGACTTCATAACAGAGTGTTTCGGTAGTTAATACATATTTATTCTAATAATAGTATGGAATCAGAAGAGTGTGGAATAACAATTACATTGACTTTGGCTACCTTAATATGGTTTAAAGAAAGTGCTGCTTTGGTATTTCAACTGAGCTTTTTCCAAATGAATAGAACACATCATACAGAATGACCAAGACCTACAGATTTTCCCCATTTCTGTTGAATAATTGAAAGGACAGTTTGTATTTTGTTGTCTTTTTATGCCTTTTGTCTTTGTAAGAAAAGATAATGCTATCCTTGAATGGTAATAGTTCTGATGATGAAGATATTTCTTTGCAACCTATTTACTCAAACTGCAAGCATCGAAAACAAACTTTGTTTCACTTTTGTCCTCTATATCTATGCACTATATATAATAAAATAAACCTAAAAAGGTTTCATTTAGAGACCTCTGAAACAGGAGCATTTTGAAAGCAGGTAGGTGTCTCCACCCTGCTTTTCATAAAGCATTTTACCCATTCAAACAGACTTTTAAAAACAGCTTGTTTTGATAGCAGGCTGTTCTCCTGTGGGCCTTCAGCCTTTGCTTCCTGGCAGCACCTTTGGTGCGAAAAGAGAGTGCTCAATTGGGAGACTATCAGTGCCAGCATGCATAGAGTGATAAGTTAACACACCACTGGGAATTTCTGGGGCCCACCAAGATACTTCACTTCTAATGTGCTAACAAGCTCATTTTTCTACCTCTTGCCTCTTCAGTTATTTTTTTTTCTCAGAAGAGCTTAGAAGTTGAGTGCATCAGGCATAATGAAAAGCTCTGTAGGAGGGAGAAGCAATAACCCAATTTTTTCCTTTTCAGCCAAATAGAAAATTAGTTTCTGGTAATACACAAAGGCCAGTATTTTTTGTGCAAGGGGCACTGCTGTGAATCAAAGGACTCTATTAACTGCAGAAAATTCAGCAGCTGTGAATCTCCCCCAATGGAAAAAGTGCTTTTCAACAAGTTGTGAGATATGTAGTATTATTTAGACTTCAACCATCAGTTTCATCCTCTACCACTTATATACAGCCCCTTAAAAACAGTGCTATATTACTCTGTGTTAAGGCTTAATCTTGTGTATGTCCCACAACCTAAGAAGCTTCACAACAAAGGGGTGTTCTGTTTCTCCTTGTTCTACTACTTAAGGTACTACTTATGATGATTTCAAGAGAAATTTTTGATTTGCAATCTAATTTTATAGAGACAGTTGAGCCAAAGCAATGTATAAATACAGTAATCAGGATTATTATTGTCTCTTCTGATTCAAAGCACTTTTCTCTGTGCATGTTTTCTATATATAATTAAACTGATTATCACTGCACAGTCCAGTTAATTACTTAAATATAAAGGTTAAGGTGGAGGGTTCAGTGTTTATTTAAATTTCCACTGGCACTCATGAGAAAAATCTTTGCTAGTCTGAATACTAGTGATTGATAAAACTCTAATTCTCCAAAAGAAAAACTAAGGTAAATTGTTATTTCCCCATTTCTGATAAATTATTTGGAGAAGTAGCTCTTTGCAACTGAGATGATAAAAGTGAAAATAAAAAGGAAATACATGAATAAAGGAAGACTGTTTTACAGGTAAGAGACAAGAGGAATTATTCATTCAGTGCAGGAGAGATGATAGTGAAGAGGATATTCAGCTGTTTTTCTGTGGTGGATGATAAAAGGATATAAAGAATGAGTACCCTACAGTATTGAAGATATATTGATAAATGTCAGGTTCCCTGAAACTGTAAAATGAATGCAGCCCTGAACTTATGGTTTAGGAAGATGTACATTTAATTTTTAAAGGTCACAAAGACAAGAAACTTCTTTTGTATTTTGAGATGAAAATTGTGAGAAAAGGCAAGGAAAAATGAAGTGACTACCCATATTCAAGATCCTTTGGTTTGCGAAAGAATAAGCAATTAAAACAATTCTGTGTGATATTCCAGGCACAAAGTAGATGACAGTTGCTCATGCATATGTCCCTTATGTTACTAGGAACTATCCCTTGCAAAAAAAGAAAAAGAAACGAATGTATGAATGAATGAATGAATGAATGAATGAATGAATGAAGAAATTAGTCCATTGAAGTTTGACAGTAGAAGGTACTTGTAATCTAACATGCATGAGTCTTTGCAACCCAGTTACTCTTTCTTGACTTCAGGTAGAGTTAAGAAAAGTGGTTCTGTCTTCTACCAAAAGATCTCAAAAAGGGGCAGGAATGGGATTCTAATATCCTTCAGTGGCATAGATTGGCACATAATCATTTCCAGCAAGTGGAACTTATTTTCCAATGAAAATTCTGTGAGGTTGACTTTTCACTAGTTTCATTTGTACATTTTAAAACAGGGCTGCAAATAGTTTTGTTCTATTAAAAGAATAAATTTGAATGATGTTAAACATCACTTTGCATTAAAAAAATAAAATACAGACTGGCAAAAATTTCCTGATCCAATGAATATAGCAAGACAACTTTTGCAAGTTGCATGAGAACTGATTCTAAGCTCACTAAAGCAGCCTATAACACCAAATCAGCATGGTATTTTTTCTTGATAATTGTATGTTGCTGCCTGCTGTTTTACATTTTGACAGCCATTTCCATAGCTGCTTTCATGAACACTAGAAATATTCTCTCTCTTTCTCGCTTTCTCTCTGCTAACAATAAAATCAGGGCCTCTGGAACAAGCAGCCTGGAGAGGGTTCTTCAAAAGCAGCAACACTTCAAGGTACCAGGCTCTTGTCAATAATATCAGAAAGAGGAGGCTATAGGACAAAGGCAAAGAAGGACAATGCTTTTCTGTTGACATCCTTTGAATGCTTACTTTCTTAGCTGGTGCTCAAGGATGCTATAGTTTTTTTTTTCTTGCCTCATTATTTCTTTCCTTATGCAAAATATTTTAATTTGCATTTATAAATGAAATTCAATACATGCTTTTCATTCTGGTTTAGGGTTTTGTTTGTTTGTTTTGTTTTTTTACATTTAAACTGAAGTGCTGTACTCCTCTGATACTAACGTCTGAGTAAATATGTACAGAATTTCAATGTCAAATCTAACTTTGAGAATACAATGAATGATTTTAAAATAAGACTTCTACAAACTAGCATGCAGGCACCATAGGTAGTTTGAAAGAGGTATGGTCACTTTTTATATGCTATATTTTATCTGAAAACTGCTGTGTAATATAGAAGTACATAGCTTTTATATAGCTTGTTAGAATTTGGACAGTAGATTTGGATTTGGTCCATCTCAACTTATTACCATGTGTTTCAGTTCATTGAAACGGGATCACTTTCCATAAGATTGAAAGTTATAGAGTTATATGAAATCAAATACCATATTTTCAAAGATGGTTACTTCTGATTTGAATTACTGAATTTGAAATATAATCCAGTTTTCTGAACCATTTATTCTATGTAGATGAAATAAATTAGGAACCCTGTATCCTACCAAAGCCATGGGACTTTTCTTGTTCCTGCTATGACTGATCATGCTTAGTCAAAAGATATGACTTCACTCTTCCAAAAACTTTGGGGTAGCTTCAGGTGAGTGGTTATAAAGTTATGTGATCATTTAGAAAGGAGACATGAAAAACTTAGGGTTAATTTGAAAATAAAACACTTATTCAAAAATGGAGCTTTAACTAACATATTCAGGAGTTAAGTGAATGGAGTGATCAGTAGAGGTTGAGAGATACTGTCGATTTTAGTTGGAAAGCCACAGATTAAGCATAGTGTGTCAGTGAAGTACTTTGTATGCAGTCTTTAAACATAATGTTTCTTTTATATTCTTGTATATTTTATTTGATCCTTTAGCTTCAGCAGATTGAAGAATAAGCATTTACAGTTCAATTATAAAATATTTTATACGTACATCAATTCATTAAAAGAAAACAATAGAACAATATTTCTGATTAAGGCTTTATTCTCTTTGCTTTATTCTAAAATGTAAATTCTCCTTAACATTCGAGTTTAACAAGCTATGAGGAAAGAGCTCGATATCTCCAAACAATTATTCAGCACCATCTAGATCCTTCAACATTTGAGGATTATGCATCTCAGGTCTTCTGCCCAGCATCCTGCCACCATTTGCCCCCTGACACTGGTAAGAATATAATAAAAATTAAGTTTTTTTATTTAATGATACCTAAAATGCAGTATGTTGCAGATAATCATGTGTATGTATATGTGTGTGTGCGTGCGTGCATGTGTGTGTGTGTATAGCATCTCAAGCAATAAAATTTTATTCTTTCTCTATGAAATCAAAGCCATTTAATGCTATTCACTTTTTACTCTATAATAGAACTTTTCATATTTATATTATTTGTGAATGTTTCTGAATACTTAAGACTCTTAAATATAGAGACTGATCCATAAGCCTAATTGATCTACATTGTTTTTAAGAAAGAATCATTTTATTCTTGGTTGGTGAACAAGGAACAATATCACCACAGTTATACTATTAAAATATGTTTATTTCACCAATAAATTATATTTTTGAAATCTTCTATAAAGATACTGCATTTTCAGTTACTAATAAAACAGTAATCACTTAAGAATATTAGTGGCTTTCAAG
The DNA here is from genome assembly GCA_030867105.1 of Liasis olivaceus. Taxonomy (NCBI): domain Eukaryota; kingdom Metazoa; phylum Chordata; class Lepidosauria; order Squamata; family Pythonidae; genus Liasis; species Liasis olivaceus. The sequence continues at coordinate 50,760,152 of CM061349.1, forward strand.
GCCTATCTGTACGAATAATTTGAATTCCTGATGATTATTTCATTTATTTCCCCTCTTTAGATCATTAAATATCAGTTCTGTTTATCAGAAGGTAAGACAAAGTGTCTAAAAAAAACCCCTCTGTTTTATTAATCTGTTACTAAAGCACTAAGCTTGTAACCATGTTGTATGCAAACTTTCCTGATTGCCCTTATTTTTACTATTAAAAGAGAGAGAAATTCACACTGAGAAATTACCACTACATTTTATTCAAGTTTAGTATTTTACTAACTCCAGGTCTGCATGAAACACTAACACTGTGGTTCTGGGATTAAGGTAACTAATGGGAGAGACATCTGTTGAGCAAGTCATACTTGATTGTGTCTGACCTTTTGTTTCTCAGCATGAACAAATAGTACTGGATGGCAGTGGTGTGCTCTGTCCCCTGTCCTGTCTTTCTTTGATGTGAGCAGATAGATTACGAATTCAGTGTAACAAGGAATGATAGAGAAAAGTGATTTGTTTTTCATGATAAACTTTTATATTGTAATGACATAAAAGAAATTTAAAACATTACCACTGTTGTTATCATCACCTACTTGCAATAGAGAAAAATCTCAGAGCAGGCTTTTTTTTTCTTTCTGAAAACAATAGATGGGAATCTGGTCATCAGTGGAACAGAAGCTTTGAAGCTATATTTGGATTTTCGTATAGAATCTAAAGATAATGCAAAATATGTGGAATATGAATAGGACTACTCCAAGCAATACAGTATCTGTTTTATTTATTCTGGTGCTTATAGGTTTTAAATGAAAAGTGAACAGTAAATAGTGAACAATAAAGTGAAAATGAACAATAAATAGAAATAAAATAAGTATGTTTATAATAAACATCTGAATGAAAAATAAGAATAGTTTTGTAAGTAAAAATAAGTTATAGAAGGTAAAGGAAGAAAAAAAATTAATGTTGGTAAATAACTTCTTTTTTTGAAAAAAAGCATTTTTAATGATGGACTGGTCAGCAATTATGAGACCTAATATTAAACTTTATCATATAAAATGTCTTCACCCGTCATTGCTAACTATGCAGTAATAGTGATTGCCGAAATTGAATTGTATGAGTAGTATTGTGTAATTAACTCAAACCATTATGTATTTAACTTGAATCGTTGTGTATTTAACTCAAGTTTTGCTACAGTAGGCTCCGTTCTTAACCATGGGTCATCCTTAAACTGGGTATTCTTAACCCGGGTATTACCCATACTGCACTTTTTGCATGGAAATAATTTGTGGACTTAGTTTTATTTTTCTGTGTTAACATGTCTAAAAGTACAAAGCAAACATTTTTCTATAGGCAAAACATTTTATATACATGTGAATATCAGGGATGCTCCAACTCAACCTGAACCCAGAGAAAATCGGAATTCTGATTAATTCAATCAAAATGGGACATGCGGCTCTAGTTTTGCCCCATCCCTGATTCAGAATCCCCCATGAAACTCTATCTCCAGTATGTAGTTCAAGAGCTGAGCAGTCAGCCATAAATTTAAAAATTCTTCTGGTACCTGGTGTCATGGCCATTAAGTTCTTCATGGGCTTATTTATATTGAATGTGGAATGTTCTTATTGAATGTTTCCCTACCATTCAATAAAATGTATATTATAGAGCAACTAGTAAATGTTAGGAATGAGTAATGTAAGTCCTATTGATTTTAGCGGAAGCACTTTAAGCATTTCTAAATCTGTATCTACTGGATTAGATTCATGGCTTAATTTATTTCTTTAAAAAATGAATTGCCATAATGCAAAAAGAGTGATGTGTTCTAAAACATCAGAATTCTGGGGGGAAAAATAGTAACATAAAACACAATCAATTAAAGCAGCAATTTAAAATAAATCAGAAAGGTTTTTTAAAAAAAAAGCTCATTAACACATCACACACAGATACAATAAATGAATAAATGCCCTGACAGAATAAGCAAGTATTGCCAAGCATAAAAAACAGTGGAGTAGGTTCCAAGCAGACATTTCAGAGAAACTGTTTCCCAGAGTATTCCAGTGCTAGAGAGTCTCCATTAAAAAGACCTACTTACTTATCTACCTTATCATCTGAAGGCATTTTGTTCAAGGCCTGTGATTGTAATATCAGAGCTTAGGGTAGAAATGCATGGGAAGAAGCACTCCTTCAGATGTTGTGGTTCCAAGCCTGAAAGGCTTTCTGAGTTAACACTAGCACTCTAAATTGGAATGAAAAACAAGCCAAGAGCCAGAACATAAACAGTACCCTGCTTGATCAGACCCCTGGCCCATCCTTCTAGTCCAGCAGTCTGTTCTCACAGTGGCCAACCAACTGCACATGCATGCTAATCTCAGTGAGGCCAGGAACAATTTCCCCTGTAATTAATAGTGTGTGCATGCTTGTGACTGTAGTGATGGATAAATTTTTTAGCCCCAGGGTGTCAGATCAGCCTCTCACCCATTACCTAGGACCTTGTGGTGGACTGAAAAAAGTCCTAATTCATGGAGGAGTTGTGCTCAAGTTATCTACTCCAGATGGATACACAGATGCTCTATTTATTCATGAATAATGAAGGAAGGTGCAAAGGAAACTCCAAAATGCATTACATTCTAAGATGAGCACATAATTCTCAAGGACGTTTTGGACTATAATTTTCAGGATTTCTGACCATAGGCTGGTGGAAATACGTTCCAAAAGCTTTCCCCCTCGTCCTCTAATCCTTGCATACCTGTTTATTCCTTGAAAACGTTGTCCAGAGAATTATAAGATATGCCTAACAGTGTGAAATGTGCCTTAGGCAGCTGCTTTGTAAAGGAGAAATTGACATAACTGGGATTCCTGCGGTACCAGTAAAAGATTCTTTTGCTCAATTTCAGGAGATTCTCCATAAGATATGGACCACGGTATTAAAGAATCCTCTCTCATACCCTCTAGAAAGGAAAGATTGTTGGGTAACTGATCTTCCAGCTGTCTTTGTAAAGATGAATTTACAAAAATAACTCTAAAAATATCAGGAAATATTTGTGGGGGGGGGGGGAAGCCAAAGACAGCAATCACAAACCAATCTTGTTTGCCATGTAAACCACATGGACCTGTCCGTGTAGCTCACCAGGAATCAAGTTGAAGGAGATTTTAATCTTTTATCTCTTTCCTAACTGAATATTGAGACAGTTGCAACGGGATTCTTGTAACTCAGAAGTCAAACTGATTTAAAATTGGTTCAGAAAGTCAAGTAATATCAGATTTGTGACTGTTTGTAGCAGATTTAATCAAGCAGTGGTTTATCATATAAACCTTGTGGGGGAGTTGGGCAGTGATATAAATTTGACATATAAATAAACAAACAAACGTTTCCCATAAGAGAGATTTGTGGTTTGCAGTATGTACCACAGAAGTTAAGATAAACAACATGACCCTCAGCATGTTTACTGAGAACTAATCTCACTGTGTTTAATACAACTTACTCCTAGGTCAGTGTGCAGAGGATTGCAGCTTAGTTAAACTCTGTTTGTTGTAATAAAACTCCCAGATAAAGCATAATGTCTCCTGAATTGTTTCGAGATTGCTATCAGTGCTAACTTTCCATTTTGGCAAAATTGTTTGCATGCATAAATAATGTTAGTAAGAGTCCCCAGAGAATGTGAAGCAATTCTAATTGTATATTTAGGAAGGAATACAAAAACAGCCTTGGGCCTTTTCAGCCCATAATATATTTAGATGTATCTTCTATATTATTTGCCAGTTACCTGTTGAATAAGTTAAAATACTAAGCCAAGAGTAATTAGATTAGAGGAAGAGAGCATTTTAGCAAAACTCTATTTTTATGTGTGCAAAGTCCCCTCACCCCCTAAAATGGGATGCAGTGCTAACATAGGCAATCAAAGAGGTTTTGTATCTTTTCAGTGCAAAATTTATACCAGCCTTCCCCAAACAAGTCCCAGAAGATGTAATGGCCGTCACATTTTTTGACTGAAAATTCTGGGAGTTGTAGACCCTGGATTGTGAAGGCTAACCCATTTATGAAGGCTAATTCGTCCCATGCCTGCAGTAAGATATGCATATTAACTTTTATATTAATCATATAGATTAGATATTTCACCTATCAGCAAGATTCCATATTTCAAGGCAGTTGTATAATTCATTGATGGGTCCTATTATTAATCAAGAAACATAAGATTGTCAAAGAGTATTTAAATTAGGGGTCTGCATACAGTAAAAATGATCCAGAAAAAGTGCTTCAAGCACCTCTCTGCTATTCATTAAAGCAGCCTGACTTTTTTCATATTTCCACATGAGCCTGAAAAAAGTCAGACAGCTTTAAGAAATATGAACTTTAATGAGTGAATTTCTTAAAATAGGGGTGCCCTTTTTTAGGCTCATGCAGAAGCCTGAAATGACCTCAGCTGCTTTAATGAAAAAGAGCAAACTGCCACAATGTCAGAAGCAATGTATAATGAATCTCCAAAATGCAGTATTTCAAGCCTGTTGTCCTCACCACAAAAAGTTTATTAGAGGAAATAGAATAATTTTTTTTAAATGTTAGTATTTTACAAATTAGCATGTACCAACTAATATTCAAAGATGTTAATCACCCAATATAATATTTGATATTTATATTGTTAGAAACAAAATATTGCTATCTTTTAAAGTAGGCCTGAGATCACATGTAGCCTTTAATTTAATCTAATTTCAAAATCCGTTTGCAGTCAATTAATTCAGACTATTTAAGTCTGTCAAGAACAATCTATCATAGCCTGCTAAATGAAATAAAGAGAAGACAATATGCAAAAGGGGCAAAAAGCATGTTTAAATCAAATGTTTTGAGGAAAAAAAAATCCCCTTTCTTCCCAAAATGACTTTTACACAGTGTTCCAATATATTCTTACTGTAGATTACAGTATTCCAGTAGATTATATCTAGCTTTGCCTATCATTGACTTGAAGTTTCTTCTGTTTCTGAAGTGAGCAAGGTCAGATGGAATTCCCTGGTCCTGGAGAAAGAAGAACAAACTATTGTTTATTTCATTCCCCCTTCTCCAGCTCCTGGCATCACTTTACATGCTGTTCCGGACAATATCCCACCCTTCAGAACTAGGTGATAGATGATGCTTTGGATAGAAGATCAAAATGAAGAAGTGGGTCTTGCCCCTTTCTCTCCTTTGGCATTGGAATTCTGCCAAGCATATGTCTGAACCTAACAGTGAAATTTCTTTCTGAGTTTTTATTTATTAAGAATTTTACATAAAGTAAAAGACAAATCTAAAGAAAAAGAAAGAAAAGAAAGAAGAAAGAAAAAAGAAAGAAAACTAACGTTATAAAAAAAATTACTTCCAACCTTCTCTTCAACAGTTACTGACAAACCCATCATCTCCCCTCCCTCTTATCTCTTCCAGAAATCCCTTCAACCCTTATTAAATGCTCATCTTTTTTCAATAATTAAATCCATAAATAATTTCACTTTTTTCTTCTGTTAGCAAAAAGTCCATAAAAGGTTTCCAGTCTTTTTTTTTTTTTTAAACACTTGATGTTTTCTCCCTGCCCAAACAGGTCACTTTTGCTGTTTCCACTAATTCTGACAGTTTTATGATCCATTCCTCCATTGTGGGAATTTCAGTACTCTTCCATCTTTGTGCATGTAATAATCTTGCTACCATTACCATATACAAAATTAATCTTCCATGAGTCGAAATTTCTTTCTGAATTGATAAGTATTGGGTAAAACAGAGCAGATGAAATCTGAGACCAAAACTCCTTAAGATTTTGCTATCTGTTACTGTGTTTGAATTCTCTATAACATCTCAGTTGTTAATGTTCTTAGCTTCTAGCCAGCTCAAAGGACATAATGAAAACTTTTTATGATATAGGGAATATTTATTTGGATTGTTGAAACATACTCAAAATAAATTGCTGCATTTCTAATTCTTTTTCAACTACTACCTTCAAGTTAGATAAATATTAATGATGATCAAGAAGGGGAAGTCTTACCGAAATAAATTATATGGATTGTACTGCATGTATACTACAGGTTTACTGGCTTCTATTTTCATAAAAGTTAAAAGTATTATCTTCAGTTTCCAATTCTTTAGAAATATAAAATGTATCGTAACCACATATATTCTTTTTGCAAGTTGGTGATTTTTAATATTGAATGTTCTCAGTAAAATATGTGTTAGAACTGCACTCAGCAGAACTTTAGAAAGAATTTTATTTTTCATGTGAGTTGGAAAACTGCTTTTAGGGAGAGGTATTACCATTTTATGTTTTATTGATTGCAGGCTTTTTTATTTGTAAGCAGTTTCTAAAACACTATAACATATTTATGTCATAATGGTTTATCAATGAGGCTGTTGGATCAGAATTATTTTTATAGAATTTTTTCTTTTTTTCTGTTCTTTTTTCTGTTCTTTCTTTTTCTTTTTCTTTTGTAACCTGTAGTTGGTGAGTATTCTTCCTAATTGTTAAGCTGTTGATTCATTTTTACACATTAATGCATCCCTCTTTAACCTTAGCTTGCATGTTAGCAACATAACAGATTCTAACTTTCTCCTTTCTGTACTCATCTGTAAATGCCCTCCAACCTCTGCTGTTCATGTCTCATGTCTCACACCTGTTATCTTTTTATCTTTCTTCCTTTTTCCTTACTTCTGTCCACCTCTCCATCACTTCTTCATTCTCAACAAAGAAAGAAATGGTGTGATATTTCTTCTCCTTCCCAAGCCACCTCTAGAAAGAATTGGCCACTTCAAGGTAAAGGGCAAAGGCTTGAATTGGAAGGTCTTTCACACTAGCTGTGAATGGTAGGCTGTGCAGAGCACCAATGTTTACTTTTTATGCACTATCCTACCATTTGGAATGCTATGATTCCTTGTAAAATGTGAACAAGATAGAATGTCTGAATATTGATGTGTGTTGGGCAGGTGGGGATGAATTTAAACAAACAAAAAACACACTCTTTTCCTATATGAAAGAGGGTTTTTCAGGCATAATAAATTTTCTTTTACTGTGGCTTTATATACTCCATGCCTAAATCAGTTGAAATTCATGAACTGCACTTTTTCATGGATCCCCTTGAAAAGTATTTGGAAACTTCAGCAACTAACTTGCTTTTTGACACATTCTTTGTTTATTATGCTACCAGCTCCATGTGAATTGCATTGGCTACCAGCTTGTTTCCAAACACAGTTCAAGATAGTGGTCTTTATATATTAAGATACTAGTCTTTTTCCTAAGGAGATGAGGTTGAGGGACTAAAATATTTGAAAGACCAATCCTCCCATTATAAATTCCCCATATCAAATGGCTTAGGAGTCAGCCTTCTAACCATCAAGCTAAACACTGTTTACAAGACATACAAGAGATTAAACTGCTTTGAAATGTAAAGTTACCTTTGGGATCATTTCTAGACCAGAAGGTAGCTCATATCTACCTATCTATTGATCGATCTATGTATCTGTCTACAGAAAAAAGGAGAGAAGCTATTTTAGAAAGTACTTGGCCAAAGCATAAACTATAGCACTTGAATTATTAGGTCAGGCTTATGACATTTTGTTTTTAAAAGCAGTTATTTTCATGACTTAGTCAACATGGCTTGCAGTGATTACTTTCAGCAGTGTTCCAGAATGAGAACAAGAAAGTACCTTAAGGTTTATCTGGGAAGGAGGGGGGGGGGGGGAATACTGAGATTAGCAAAAATATTTTATTAAAGTGATTTCATAAACATATTTTTTTTTAAATAGAAACACTAAATACATCAGTTTAAGGGTATTTTATGTTTATTTCAGAAGTATTTGTTCATTAAATTATGATATAATTATAAGATTTAACATAATTGTAGAATACCATACATAGAATACCAGAAATACACCAGGGATTTATAGAGTGATCTTGTCATAGAATCCACTCAGCCTCTGAAAATATAACACCTAAATTTTTCCTAAATACTAGGAAATTCTTCCCAGTGTAATGCAACACCAGGCTCCCTGAATTCTGTTAGTTTTCATATTAATGAAAGTTCTTTCCAGTTGCAAATGGGATTCTTTATATTTTGGGTTATTTATAGTTTGATCCAAACAGTTCTTGAATTATTTTGCCATGGTAGTATCCTTGGAGGAAAATACTTTAAGCCGAATAGAATATAAATGTACACACATAAATATACACACTTTATGATGGAAGACCATTAAAATCACTGTATGAAGATTTGGCCCATTGGTTCCAGTAGGACTTTGGTGCCACCTTTGACTACAAACACTTATGTGTGCATGCACATGTGTAAGGTCAATTGTAAAAAACAGGCTTTATGGCCAAATTCTGTTTTGTTGCATCATAGTAAGAATTTTGTTTCTGAGCATTTACGGAGTGCAGCACCACCTAATAGTCCATTAATGAAAGCAGGAAATCTGAAAAATATTATGAATATTATAAATAATTCAGATTAGTTGAAGAAAGCAGTATTCCATCATCTTTCAAAAAGAAAGAACAGAGATTTTCACATTCTGCAGTGGGAAAATGTAGAATTATTGCAGAACCTAAAGTATAAATAGCAGGATCTGAATGTAGGGACAGAATTGGCAGTGTGCGTGTAGTAGCCAACTGGTGCCTGAGCATTGATCTCTGCTACTATCAGCCATGTCCTCTCATTTCTTAAAAAAATAACATATATCTTTGCAGGTACATGCAGACATGAGTTTTGATCTGCAGCTTATTTTAAAAGGCAAAAGAAAGAAAGAAATACCTTTCCTTTCTGGCAGCTGGAACCTTATCTGTAACTTGCAGGAATGATCATATACATAAAATCTGACCTGCTTTGCATGCCTCAGAATCTTCACTTTTGCAATAACTGTGTTAATCTAACCTATTGCTTCTGCTATTTGTCTTGGGGCCGATCCAAGAAAAATTACTCTGCTTTTGGGTCAAAAAATACTACAAGTCCTGTCAAAATTATCTTGTTCCTTTTACAAAGATAATGAATCATGTAGTACATTCAGCTAGCATGATCTATTCACACTTCTGCCCTATTGAATCCTATAAGAATATATACTATATGTAGAACACAAATTAGATGCCATTCTAGCTTCTTTTTAATAACTCCCCAGTCCTTTGTTATTAGCTAATTTGTTTGAAACTTAGACTGTCTAAGCTAATTTGTTTGAAACTTAAGACTGTCCACTTCATAATTTTGTTGGACCACAGAAAATAGATGGGTTTGTTAATGATTCTGGCAGATGAGTTGCTGTTGATAGGACAGATCAAAAAAGCAGATACTGTTCAGGGCTTGTACTTTGCAAAATCTCTTCTCTAATCAGATTGTTTTAATATGTGAGGTCCTTCTGTTTTCTATAGGGTCCTACCCCGAGACTCAGGCGTCCGAAGTTCCAGCAGCAGCGCAGATGGACAGGTCCGATCTAGTTTTCCCCATTTCTCCACGGACTAGCAAGAGTCGCATGTCCATGAAACTGCGGCGATCCTCTGGCTCAGCCTACAAGACTTAGCGAGGGGTAAAGCCTTTCAGCCCCTTTCCCCCAGATATAAATCTCTCCTCTATGCTGAATATTTTTCCTTCATTCCTCTGCTCTTATTTTTATTTTAAAGAAATGTACTGGAATTTTATTTCAAAGTGAAAATATTTTAGCTTTTTTGTTAGAATATTCAGCTTCCTGCTAATCATAGTTTATCAGTGCAGAGTACTTCCTTCACTGTTGTTGGTTTTTTTTACTTTTCCTTGTGAGAGGAAACTAACAACTCTTTTAACATCTGTGATTAATTACTAGCCACCCCTGAAGCTGGAAACTGCAGGCATGTTCCACTCTTATTTATTGTGTAACCCTTTCAAAATATTAAAGATGTCATCTTCAAAGGAATGCATGTATACTTTTCAAACTAGGATGTATTTCCAGAGTTCTCTGCAAATATCACTAGAATTCAAGAATTATGTACAGAGTATGTATATTATAAGAATAAACCTATTCAAGTTAACAGAGACCCATCATCAGCTCCAGTATTCTCATTCACTTTGGACAGACTTAAGAGCAAGCATTTACTGTTAAGTATCAACAGCTTCCGACTTCCTTGCTAACATTTGCTTTTCACTTGGCTCTTTTGGCATAACCTTTTTCCTCCAAAAACTGAGATTGTCCCTTGGTATACCTGTGTAAGTATACATATGTACAATCACCTGTTTTCAAGCACTTTGCCACTTCAATCATTTGCTTTCAATTAAGTAACATGGGGCGGGGGGGAGGCTGCACCCTCATAATAGCAGATACATACACAAATACATTCCACTCCAATTTGCCACTACTACTCAGAAATATTTTCATAATGAAGAAGAAATACAACTGTGTTGTTTGCCATATTATGCTTTAACAAAATGTAGCATGCCACTGGTACTAACTGCATGTGTAAATATATGTTCCTCACCTGGGCAACTATAGAAATATATATTGATGTATTTGTTTGCTATGTAGTATATACAAATTTGTAATGGTTGAAGAAAAGACATGCTATTTAATAATACAATAAAATTATTCTTACCACTTTGGGTGTTCTGTATTTCATTACAAAAACCTTTATGCAAACCTTTTTGGTGCACAAATATCATGAAAAGAATGGAAAATAGCATGGAATCATTGATCATTTAGTTGTTCAAATGCAAAACCTGTTTAGTCTTTTCTTGTTCCAAATGTAGTTTTCTAATAAATTTACTTCACATAACACATATTCTGCTTAAAACAGTATTCATAAAGTCCAAAGTACAGCATTTAATGCTAGAAGCAACTAATAATGCTTCCTCATTTTTTCCCCTCCTTAAAAAGAGGCTTTATTTTTAGTATTTTAAGCTAAAATCATTGTCTACTGTTTTAAGCAAATTGTATATTGAAATTATTGTATATGTAGTATGTTGCATTTTTCAACTTTCCAGATTGCAACATTTGGGAAATTTCAACAAGTAAAGCTGGAGTGAAAAGGTATTTTGCCATATCTAATATTTCCTTGAACCATACCTGTTGACTAGCATAGCTAAAATATTAATACTTTACAGTGATGTGTAAAAACTCAGAACCCAAATCCAGAGTAAATTCTCCAAGAGTCATCTTTAGAAAAATATATCAGTAAAGTTGGACAACGGTGTAATCCTGCTAGCCTAATTTCCAAATATTTTGTCAGACAAAACCAAACTGAAACCTGGAAGCAAGGGAGATGTTTTAGCTAACAATCCAGTTCAAAGTTTGGTTTTGGTTTTGAAAAGGCTGATCCCTGAATGATATTGTAAATAGTTTTCATTCATATTATTGTCTGTTCATCCAACTGGGCTTTTTCCAGTGATTCAGGTTCTAACCAAGGGCCCAGGAGAAAGAGCTAGAGGATGATAATTTTACAAAAGCACTTTCCATGCAGGATGGAGAGCACTGAATTTAAAAAGGCTAACAACCTCTTGTGCTCATTAAAGTTATTATTCAAGAATGTCTACCATCCCAACACTCAGAATTTTAAAGTAACCCTCCAATCCCTTGTGTGTCTGTGTGTGTTTTCCTTTTACCATTTGTATTTTAGTGAGCTTGAAAATTTACACAATATACTCAGGAAACAAAAATTAATGCTGATTTTAATAACCAGTAATGAGCAACAGCAGACAGAAGGAGCATTTTGTATCAGACATTGACTTGCTATGAATAACTGACTATATATTTTTATAATACAGAACACAATGAACAAAACAGTTACAAAAACCAATATGTTTTTAAAACTTAGGCAAATTCCACTAATTAAATATATAACTGACTACTACTACTCCCCCTAGAAAATTATTAAGCTTTAATTAAACAGTGTTGGAATGTAATAAAGGTCCTAGGGACAAGAGTAACCAGAATTAAATATTCACAGTCCCACTTTCCCCAGATGATTTACTCACAGGTAGGCACACAGTTGGTTCTAGGTTTAGCTACAGTATTATGCACAGCCAGAAAAGTGTTTTTCCTTTCTCAATGCAATACCATGTTTTTAGTCCTAAAGCAGAAAGTAGGCTTCCTTCTTAAAATGGTAAGAGTTCACTATGAAAACAGTAAGAGTTCAGTATTTCACAGAATGTGCAGTGCACTCTCATCCCACTATAAGGCAGCAAGGAAAATTTGTCAAGAATAATTGGTTTTTCTGTACTAAAAAGACACAAAATATGGTGATACCTCTTGGCTGTGATTTTCCATTGGAATTACACTTTGGAGAGGATTTGTTTGGTTCACCAAAGAATAAGGAACAAAGCTTAAGGACAAAGGAAATATCACATAATACAGTTCCAAATAACGGGAGAATCGGTTAGTCCGAGCACCTGCTCTGTACAGTCGGGCAAATTTCTAGCCATAACGTTTGCAATTTCACAGTTCAGTCTGAAGAGGAGAATCAAGTGGTTGCCGGACAGCCTAGCAGCCCGGCCTGACGGACATCTGCAACAGAAGAACCTGTCTGTTCTCGGAGGGGTGGCACTTGTTGATGTGTCGGGTGAGACCGGGCGAGCTGAAGAAAGTCGAGGGACAGTGTTTGCAGGAAAAGATCTGCTGCTCACCATGATTAGCGCTGCCCTCAGGCTGCCCCAGTGGCAGAAGCAATTCCTCACGCACCGCGTGCCATACCCGGTGCTTGTCCCTGATGTCCGCCGATGGGAAGTGCGCGCCGCACAAATGGCAGGAAAAAGCGATCTGTTGCGGGGGAGGGGGAGGGGGTGAGGAGTTGCTGGTGAAGCTGGCGATGCCAGCTTGGTGGGTGCCCAGATGCTTGCGCAGGTACGCCTGGCGCCGGAAAGACTTGTGGCAATAAGGGCAAAGGAAGAGCTCGCCAGGAGGAGCGACCAAGCCGGAGCCGGGGATGGCGGCGGCGGCGGCGGCGGCGGCGGCGGCAGTTTCGCCGGCCGGACCCAGCTGGGCGGGACGAGGGGCGGGCTGGTCCCGGCAGCAGGAGCTGTCCGCAGCGCTGTGGTGCTGATCGCGGCCGGGCTCCCCGCGGCTGTTTTCTTTGTCCTGGGTGGGGCCGGCGGAGGTGGTCGGGCGCGGCTTGTGCCACCGGCGGTGAGAAGCCAGGTTGGCCGGGCAGCTGAAGATTTTGTGGCATTCCGGGCAGCGATATTCGACGCGCACAATTCGCGAACAACGGTGCTGGGCCAGGGCCAAGGGATCAGCATAGGGTTCCTTGCACAGCTGGCAGACAAATTCACCCAGCAGGGTCGGGCGAGCCACGCGGATCCCCTCGCTGCCCGCCTCGGAAGCAGCTTTGATCCGCAACCCCAGCACTGGCGACGTGGTCACCTCGTCTGCAAAGCTCAGCTTGCGCACGGCCTTGGGCTTCTTGGCAGGCGGCGCCTTCGCTCGAGACGGGCGCTTGAGCGGGATAGCCGGGCAAAGCGGGGCAGCAGGCAAGGGGAGCGGCACGGGCAAAGGCACAGGAGTGCGTGGGATCAGGGGCACCTTCTCCGCCAATGCCAAGGCAGGACCCAGGGGAGAGGGTTCGGCAGATACGGGAGAAGGGGCGCAGCGCCTGGACTCCTCCGCTGCGAGGGCTGCGTTGTCCGAACTTCCAGCGCCCCAGACCGCCATCAGTGGGGAGTTTGGCTGAGGCAGCTGCTGGAGCTGTTGCGGCGCCTCTGGCAAAGGCGTTGCGAGGCGGGGCGCTTCCTCCAGGCGGAGCGCTGAGGGTCCGCCTGCGGGGCGCACCCTATAGGAGCCCCCCGGCCTCCTGCTCCGCTTCACCAGGAACCCCCGCGGCATCTTCCGGGTACACCGGATGGCAGCGCTCCACTTGCACCGGCGCTGCGTGCCCGTCGGGCGTTTATACCTCACGTCCCTCGGGGAGCGAGTGCGTCATCGTTCCCTCGGCCCAAGGCTGCCAATGAGGAGTTGAGAGAACAAATGTGGAGGGAGGGGAAACGCGAGTTGGAAAAGGCGGGAGAATCTGAGCTTGGGAGAGCGCCTGGGCACTTTCCCAATCGGCGCTTGCAAGGGGCGGGCCGGGGCGAGACGAGCTGCTTACCTCCGCGGCAAGCAACTTTCTCACAGCCCAGCCATCCCTTACCTACCGACTTGTACTAAGCCGACTTTCCGCACGTTGCGCCCTCCCTTCCTCTGGCCCGATCTTCCCAGTCAAGCTCAGATCCCTTTCCAAACATCCTTGGAATAAGTATCTTCTGCTCGCCCCACGGCTTCCTTCTTCAAAAGCCAAGGCAAAGGTGAGGGAGTCGCGCTGGGCAGCAAGCGCTGGCCAAGGAGTTCAGATACTTCGGGCAAAGGGAATTTATTAAGGCGAAGTCACCTTACCTACAGTGGATGGAGCTTTAGAAACAGTTTGGCCCTTTCAATAAATGAGTTCCTACGAGGGCTGAAATGATCCTGGAAGGAATGCAGATGTCTCCATCCTCTCCTAAAAGACAAACAATTCGAAGCGAAAGAAGCTCCTGAAAGTATCTGTTCCGTTTCCCCTACTTCGGTATCTTCCCCCCACCCCCAATAAGCTGGTGGAATATTTTTGGAAGCCTAGGCTAAAATAAAGGCAAAAGGAAATACACTTTTCTTCTTTTCTAGCAGAGAAGTAGCAGGGAAACAGCTGAACAACTTCTTCCAACAGCTTAGTTCTGGCAGAAGTGGCATGAAAAGCAGGGAGCTGTCCAAACAGTAACGCCTTCTAAGTCTTTGGGGACGAAATCCAGCCTGGAAAGCAAAGGCAAAGGGGAGGACAAGAGCAAAGATGTACTTCTTCAGTGATATCTCCCCTCCTTATAGATGCAATGCTTGTAGCATTTTTTTTTTCTGGAGAAAATTACAAGCCTGAGGACAAACTGCTTCCAGTATTGGCTTGAGTTGCATCTATTCCCTACCTTAATAAGGTTTAGCTTAGCTTCAAAGTCTGTTCTGAGAGAACAGTGATCTCTTCTCTTTCCAGAAACCAGTGATCTCTTCTTTTTTCAGCTCTTCATTGTTCCTCTGGTTCCAAAACTTGGTGGTGAAAATTACTCACTTATTTCATTGGTCAGACTCCGTGAGGTCTCACTTCAATATTTAAGCTGGGTTACTGCTTTCTATCACATCCTCTGAGTGGAAGCAGACTCCTGCCCTTATATCTTAAGGGTGCAGGCTACCATGTATAATCCCAAGCAGAATTATCTCAATCATTTAACCTCTTCCCATTATCAACCAGACATGCAACCTGTACATGGAAAGGCGAAGATTAATGGCAATCTCACCACTGGTCTTCAGCAGACTGAGATGCTCATTAGTCCTAATAATCAGGAAGTGGGAGAACTGGATTGGTAGCTACACTATTTTTCAGTAAGTGTAATAATGTGTTGCATTTGTATGATGCTATCAATTGTTCAGAGTGCAACAACTTTGCCATGAAAGTTAGTATTGTTCTCTCCATTCATGCTAGTAGAGAGAGAAGGATAATTTTGCACAGCAGCCTTAAGCTGCTTGTCTTCTGTGCCAACAACACCTGGAAGTGAAGCTGGCTTAAGAAATCACTGTCCAGATTTCAAGCTTTGGTAAAAAAGCTGGGCCATAGAAGTTGAGGAATCCATTAATTTGGGATGACATTAGCCGCCATCAGGAAGAACACAGAGCTAGCATTGTTGCCAAAGCTTGGTGCCCCCACTTGTGCCAGGAAAACAAGCACTGGTCACTTTCCTTGTCTGGGTGCACCTTTGAAGACATATAGTTTCCCTCTGCAGGAGCAAACAATATCTAACTGTCATAGAATTGTACAGCTGGGACTTTAGAGGTCATCTAGCCCAATGCTCAGTGCAGAACTTGCTTGTTTATGGCAAACACATTATCAGTCCACCACTGGATGGTGAGGGGAGTACAACTTACTGTTTCACTGCTGCACTGTTCCTGCTATCATTTGAGCTAGAAGGGAAAATTAATTCTTGTCAGTTTCACAGCAGCCTTTGTGCCCAATCTGAAGAGTTACCTTATCCCAGTTCTTGGCTTTGCAAGACCCATTAGGAGAATTTTAGCATGCAAAAAGCATTATTAGATTCTAATCCAATTAGGAAATTCATCTGCACTGGGAGAGAAGGGGAAAACTTTGTTGTTGCTGTTACTTTTTCCTTAAGATTGTCAGTTAAGATTTGGAGTTTGCTCACTTCCTTGTTGTGCTGACATGCATGAGTGCATCCATATACTCATCCCTTCTCCCCTTCTCTTTCTTGCAGTCTTTTCATCACCACTACCCCCAAATAGCCACTTTCCAGCCTCCTGTCCATCCACCATTTCCCTGCTTTTAAGTAATTTCTATAGGATTCATTTTAAAAGAAAACAAAAACTTGACCTTTTAGCCACACAAGGAAAAGGTTCAGTGTTTCACTAGTCCACCAGTCCAGGATGGAATTATTGTGGAGGGTTTAGGCATGCAGCCGCAACACAAATTTGCAGTTGTAGCAGAGATACCACTTACAATGAACTGAAAGAAGACAGACAGACCTTCCAATGCTACTTGTGCCATCAGAAGTTGGAAAATAGAACTTTTGATGTGAAGCAAGAAAAGGCAGGAAGACGTTGCCTTCACAATTGGCTAGGGGCAGACTGAGGATGATGTTCTATATTCATATCCTCCAGAACTGTTTGCTCTAACTGAAGTTTCTGAATGTGCAATTAGCCATTATCTTACATAAATTCTCTGTGTCCACAAGATTGGAGAAGCTACATGACTAATGGAAGAAGACCTTATCTTACTCTGGAGCCTCCAATGAAGTGTCATGGTCATCATTGTACCAAATAACACATCCTTTGGCAGCAAGGGTTTTTTTTCTTAGAAAATTTTAGCTGTATGATGTAATATAATTGGCTCCAAGGCATTTTGAGAACAGTTAAGTACCCATGATGGCTATTTTGTGACTAGTTACCCCTAAAATTAGTTACCCCTAAATAGGTGATCTCAGCATCTTCAGACTAGGAATCAACTACTAGTCACAAGCTAGATTTCAAAATTGCTTCCATTTTTAGTTTGTTCCAAATGTCTTCTGTTCTCCCCAGTTATTCATCCCCCCTTCTCCTAAAGGTCCTTTATTTATCTGAAGTACAATTGTAAATCAAAAGCACAAAGCTTTTATTTGCTTTATTTATTCATTTAAATGTGCTTGTTTTGATAATAATGTCAAACAGAAAACAATATAAGCTATTTTTGTTTAATAAGAGGAACAAAGTATTGTGGTAATGAATGAGGTAATGATGAAAGTAATAATTCTGGAGCATTAACTCTTTGAAAACAGCAATATATTTTTTCTAATTCTTCAAACACAATTATACTGACCATTCTGCTGATTTAGTGGGAAACACAACATTGTGTCCCCTTGTAGATTGTGCATGTGACAGAAGTACCACAAATTTCATGTTTCTCCAAAACTGACATACTACTGTTAACTTTCCAGAGTATCATGTTGGAGGCAGTTAAGAGAAGCTTCCTTGCACCTCAGAGTAGCTGAAATCAGATTCATGGTTCCCATGAAAGAAATAGTTCAGCAACTGGAATTTCAGAATGGGAAGAGTTTCCAAGAGAAGTGAAGGGGAAAGAAACGTTTAGTCACAATTGACAGAGATGTTACACGCACATGGAAACAGATGCAGAGGTTTGTTTTTTTTTAATGTGCAACCAAACTGCAGAGGCGAATGGGCAGTTTTGTAAAATAATATTTGTGCATTTAAAAAACTCAAGAAATACAAAAACTGTATTATGTTAATGGAGTTTTAACATGTAATTTATAGTAATCTGAAAATATGGATACTCTGGGCTTCTGAACATTTAATTCTCTCCTGTTCCAAAAACATTCCTTGTAGATGCCACTATTTCTCTACACAAATTTTTCTCTAATGTTTAAAGATAAAAGAAATTATTTTAGAGCATGTGACATTGCCAATATTATGAGAAAGTAGTGTTGCCTGAACATTTCCAGAATGGCATTTTTAACCAATTAGGAGAGAGGTACATGTAGCATTTAAGACTAATTTTTCTAATCTTGGATAATGGGGAAAAATTAAATCATTTCAAGGTTAAGAAACACCCAACTAACTTGACCTGAAAGCAACTTAGCTTAATCGAATTCTATAACATCATCACCATCATCATCATCACTATCAACATCAAAAAGGCCTATCACAGAGGGTTATATTCTGTGCTTCTCAAAACAAGAGAGGAAGTCTGCTTTCAGGGAGAAAATGTTTATTTCTCTGTTCCAATTGCCTGATCTCTTTAGTTCTGTTGGTTCTGGTCTATCAGAAGCAGGAAGGGACAAATTAGACTAGAGGTTTTTAAACAGAAAGGGTGTAATTTGGGCATATCCTGGGGGTAATGGAACAATTTGTAGTTGCCTGTTTGTGAGCCAAGGATCCAGTTTGGCACTGCCACTACTAAGAGTCTTGGGGGGGGGGGGGTTGTGGGGGTAATGATATTATTTGAAACCAGGAAAAGGGGCAATTGGGTCAAACAGTTTAAGAACCACTGAATTATACTCTATTTCCTGTGTCCAGTTCTAGGCAACACAATTTCAAAAGAATTGAAGCTGGAACAGGTGCAAAGAAGACAAGGATAACCAGAGGTCTGAAACTAAGTCCAAAAAGAAACGGATGTAACTGGGCATGTTTAGCCTAGATAAGAGATTATTTAAAGAAGTTATTTAAGTATCTGAAGGGCTGCCACAAAGGAAAAGTCATCTCAAAGTGTAGAACACAGAATGGTCTCATTGACAGGAAGGCAGATTCTGATTGACCATTAGGATAGACTACCTACTGGAATCAATTAGTGAGGAAGGGAGGTAAGCTACCCTTCCCTAGATGTGTTCAAATAGTATTACCAGACATCTGGTAAAAGGAAGACATGTCCTCTGTGTGGCAGGCATAGCCTTAAAATAAAATATTGTCCGGCTTTTTGAGTATCTTTCTTTGGAGGGTGGGGGAGACACTGTTTCCACAACAGTAATCATTCAATCATTCATGTAGTGTGACCATGTAAATTGTCTACTTCTTTCTTTCCCTCATCCATTGACAGACTTGACAGCCTAGATTATTTATTTCTTAGTTCCAGCAATCAACTTCAATCCAGCCCCTTCAAATCTACAATCGCTGTAGTCTGTAGATCATATGACTGGACATACATTTCTATGGTGAAATTTGGAAAGCACATCATCGTCGATTCTATATTATTGCTTGAGTATGTTCTTGAAAATAAAGATTTGTTGGAGAAATATTGTGATTGAAAAACCAGTCTTTCTGATCCTAGAAAAAGTAATTTCATATATATGTAGGCCTAAGTACACTTTTTGCAGTTTTTTGCTGTAATTTTTGCTGCTGAGGCCAAGAAATGTAAACAGTGTGTCTTCTTTTCCCCCCCATTTGTCCTCCTTTCCAATTGTCCATGCCCTCCTTTGCCTGTTCAGATATCTGGTAACCCTAGGCTGGACAGATATCTGTTGGGGATGCTCTAACTTATATTCTTGCCCTCAGTGAGAAGTTGGACTCAGTGGCCTTAATGACTTCTTCCAACTTTAGTCTTCTAGTCTGCAGATAGCTTACACTATAATACAAATTTTAACACTGTCTGTTATTGCAAACTTGGTTTCCTCTATTCGCCAGCAATATGTCACTGTTCCTCTTTCACCCCTCTCTCTTTTTCATTCCAGTCTGAAAATAAACTCTGTAAAACCTGAAAGTTAGTTACTTTACTTGCTTAATAGTGTTGCTTCCATGCCCTTTCCATTTTTTCTCTAAAGAATTAATTCAATTGCCACATATACATATATATGTATGTCTTCTTACCAGGAAAAAAGGCAGTTTCTATCTTTAGGTGCTACTTTTAAGGCTTACTACTACTACTACTACTACCACCACTACTACTACTACTTATCTGGACCATGTTTGATTTTGTGACTCCCCAGAAAGTGGACAAGATCCTATGAACTGTATGTTTGCTCATTGTCTGTTAGACCCAGTGTAGGGGAAAGAGGGAATGGCCTTGAGGGAGAAGAGGAAAAATCCTCTACCAAGACAATAGCCAGGTAAAAGAGAACTGAGTCTGGGACAGGAATGTAACCTGAGTAAACATCTCAGAGAAGACCCTCCCTAGTTTTCACAAAGACAAAGGGAAGGAGGGGAAGCGCATTCAGACTTGCAAGATTCTGTTACTATAGCTTTACAATAAAAGAAGTACAGACCTACACAGCACTGGATTCCTAGTCTGATCTACCTTGAAAGGCTGACACCCAGGCCCCTCCAGGATTGTTAAGGAGGCCTGAGAGGTGACTTGTGGGTAGGCCCATGCATCTCTGGGGGAGATGGGTGGCATATAAATTTAATAATAAATAAATAAATAAAATCAGCCTCTTTGAAGGAGGGGGTTATGTGTCCCCTTCTGAAGAGGCATCATTCAGTACCCAACTTCCCCTTTGTGGGAAGGGTTGTTGAGAAGGTAGTTGGACAGCAGCTGCAGAGGATCTTGGAGGAAATGGATTATATGGATCTGCTGCAATTGGGTTTCAGGCCAGGGTATTGTATGGTGATGTCATTGGTCATGCTTTTCAATTACCTTTGCAGAGCTGGGATGTGCCCATCCCTGATCTCTCAATGGTTTTCAATACCATAAACCATGGTATCCTTCTGGACTGGCTGCAGGGGGGCCTGTGCTGCAGCTGTTTGCCTCCTTCCTCAATGGTCAGTCATAGTCAGTGTTGACAGGAGCAGAGCGATTGTGCCCATGGCCCCTCATGTCTGGGATTCCTCAGGGTTTAACATTCTCATGCTACCTGTTTGACATCTACATGAAACTGCTGGTTAAGGTCATCCATCAGTTTGAGATTCAGTATCATCAGTATGAGGAAGATACTGACTTGTACATCTTGGCCCTGGACTGTGCAGGTGAAGCTGTCAGTGTACCATCTGTCAGTGTACTACCTTCCAGTGTCTGGAAACTGTTTGGGTCTGGATGGGGAGGAACAGATGTCAGCTCAATCCTGACAAAACTGAGTTCCTGTTGCTGTTTGGGTCCCTGGATTGGAGATGTTTTCACCTTTGGACTTGGATGGGGTGCTGTTCCCCATTTGAGATTAGTGTGCAACATGGGTCCTCCTGGACTTGCAGTTATTGCTTGAAGAGTAGATGGCAGTTATGGCCAGGAGGGCCTTTGCCCAGGTTCACCTTGTACACCAGTTGCACCCCTTCCTCAACCAGGAGGTCCTCCAGGCAATCACTCATGCCCTAGTCACCTCACAATTGGACTATTGCAATGTGGTCTACATGGGGATGCCCTTGAAGACCATCTGGAAGCTATAGCTGGTACGAAATGCAGCAGTGTGGGACTGGCACTGCTCAATTTTCCCATGTGTCATCACTGCTCGTAAGCTGCATTGGTTGTCAGTCAGCTTCCAGATGCAGTTCAAGGTACTGGTCCTCACCCTGTAAGCCCTTTATGACATGGAGCTTAGCTATTTGAGGGACTGCCTGTCTCCAGTTGTTCCTGCCCCACTGCTCTTACTCTCCAAGTGTTCTGGAAGTCCCTGGCTCTGTTCCCAGGCCTGAGATTAGGGTATTTGTGGAGCCCCTGTTGAGTTTTTTTAATGCTATTATTTTGTCCAGGCACTTATGTTTTTAACTATGTTTTTAAATTAAGTGTTTGAAATATTATACATAACTCAGTCTTTTCAGGGTCAGGTGGCCTTAAGAAACAAATAAATAAATATTATCTTGATTAGGAGAATGTATCCAACTGTTCAGAGTAATTTGGCTAAGTTCCCACATTCCTGCAGATTGTTAAATATCTGGGTAACTGCAGCAGCTGCCTGTTTGGAGCATTAATAAAACACTGGGAGATTATTCTGAGTACTACACATGGCAACTGGAAACAGAAATGTCCAAGAAGTCAATGGTAGCTACCTGCATTAATCTATATGAACCTTACACTAAGCATGTAGGGGTAATTCTTACATTTCAGGAACTACATCTTCCAGAACAGGAAGTAGCTCAAGGTATTCTGGCTGCACTGCATCCTGAAATGATTTATGGGTTGGAACATCACAAACATCTTTTCTTCTCTTGTCTTTTCACAGTCACTCAGTAGGTGTAACATGAAGTGCCCATTACTGCTCATGCTGCTGCATTTTGTACCAGCCGTAGCTTCTGGGTGATCTTCAAGGGCAACTCCATATAGAATACATTGCAATAGTCTTGCATCAACTATTAAAGAAAGGAGTTGAACATTAATATACTTAACATTTGAGTATAAAATCCAGTTAATCATAAAACATTTGTAAGCATCTTTCCTAAGCCAGTTAGGAGTCAGACAGTAATACTGGTGCAACTGAAATATAAAAATAAAAAATAATAATTTATTGCATTGTAGTTGAACACATTTTGGATAATTCCTTTAATAAGGGTATTGGGCTTATCAGCTATACCATGTCCCTTGGTTATATTGAAGAGATGAGTCTCAGCTATCTCCAGCAGATAGCTAGAGAATTTTACTTGGACAAGTTTGTTTTTTAAAAAACCTGAGTCTGTTATTATAGACTAGGAGTAGGCTTAGAACTATCATATCTGGACTGCACAACTCTGGATGACCACTAGGTGGCAGCAACGTTTCTCTACCCTAGTGCTACCATCTAGTGGTCACCTGTATTTCTGCAGCTTAGCAGTAGTAGCCCAAGGGTAAGCAAACTACAGCCTTCTAGATATTGCTGGACTATGGTTTCCATCCTCTCGCCATTGGCTATGTTGATTGGAATCCATCAGAACTGGAGTTCACTTCATCCACACATTGTCCATCCCTATTACTGAGAAAAGAACAGCACTGGATTACTCTGAGCTATGACCTCATGAAGGTCAAGTGATTCCTGATCAAACACAGTAGTTCCCCTATATGCATAATAAGCTATCCTTGGTAGGGAAAAGTTTGCTTATCACAAGGACAGTCATCTGAAGGAAAAATACAAAAGTTGCTAGCATTTCTTGAAAAAGTTGCTTGCCGGAGTTTGGCATCTGATAAGGATAGTTAAATACAAATAGCTTTAGCTCAAGAAGCTGGAGCATGACATTTTGGATGGGTAGCTCTATTACTTTCAAATGAACACCTTCGGGACCAGAAAGGAGGAGAATCTGTCTATCCATCCATTCTGTATGGAGCAGAATATCAAGACATTCACAGATGGGTATAAAAGACTTGAGTTAAAAGCTATATGACATATGAATTTAATTTTAGACATTAGTACCTTAATATCATACCAACCAACCAATCCTATGATTTATAACACATTATTAGAACTCCTGCACAAACATCTTTAAGTCTGCTTGTTCCTATATTTAAGGCATTTTAGATTATGTCTGTTTATTAACATGTTTGGAAGCAAACCCCAAATTTCACTTATTGCAGCAAACTTTACTGGCCTTGTAAAATATATTTTGCTGTAAATTACTGGCACTGTTTCTGTTGATAGTCATCATAATCAAACATTTGTAAGCAGACTGTCTCTTCAATCTGTTCAGTTGATGCACTTTACCTGATCTTTCATTAAAGTAATCAAAACACTTGCTGTGCTGCATCTAATGAATGTTGCATGTATGATTAAGTACTTTCATTCATACTGAAAGTTTGATTTAATGTAAACTGCCTTTCAGACAGCCATTAGCTTAGCTCCTGTGTGAATTCGATTAATTGGCTGAATTCTTCCAGATGTCCATTAAGTATTACAGGAATTTCTATGTGAAAACAGCGGGGACTGTCTAGCAAAGAACTAAACAATGATAAGTTATATTACTGCCATGACTTACAAAAAGCTGGATTCATTTTCATTAATAAAACATCTGTACTCCTGCACAGCTATGCATCAAGATACATTTATTTTATGTTTATGCTTCCTACGAATGACCATAAATGGTTTGTTAAACGGGAGCCCAGTATGCTCTACAACATTGCACACCAACCAAAAGGCATTTAAAATAGAACCGGGGGAAAATGGATGTGTTCATACGTAGAATAAGAATACTATCAGGAAAGATAGTTGCTTCCACAAAAATATTTGCACAAGGCTAATACAGTTTATATATGCTTATCCAATTGCTTGGGCATCCACCATCCATTTTCTATCTAAACTTTAAGTGGGCCATTCTCAGCCCTTCCATCCATCAACAAGAACTAGGGAGGTTCCAATGGCACTCTTAGAATATGTCATAATATATACTTATATTTGACTTTTCATATATATACACACACACACGCACACATACACACATGCACACACACACACACACACACACACGCACACACTTATTTATTTATCAGATTTATATGGCCGCCCATTTCATACAAGGTGACTCTGGGAGGTGTACAATAAAACCAACTATTAAAACAGAATATAAAAAACAATTAAAACAAATAATTAACATAAGTAAAAACAAGATTGAAGGAGGGTTAATTAAGATATATGTGGTGTGACCAACATGCTGGATTTCTGCTGCCAGGGGATCCCCAGGCCTGATTAAAAAAACCGTGTGTGTGTGTGTGTGTGTGTGTAGTGAACTGGGGGGCAAACTAGGCAATTGCCTAGGTCCCACAGTTTAATGAGCCTCAACATTTAACAACAATATGGGTTTCAATTATCCCTAACAAAAAACATGTAGGTCTTATTTCTTACCATTGGCTGGGTGCTCTTAAAGAAGGTATTTTTTTCACTTCTGAAACAAAAGAGAAAGTACCTTAGTATAGTTAAACTGAAACACCACAGAAGTGTTTTTCTCCTGTAGATATCAAGAGGAAACATGTTCCCATAGCTACATGTGTTTATCAGGTAGTCATGGGGATTAACTAATTACTTTTCAGATGTCTTCGTCAACATTTACCTTTAGCTAATTAACATTCTCAAATGTTAACTTTTTAGAAAAGAAGTAAAATCCATTAAAGCCCATGCAGCCATTCTAAAACTAAAGGAGGCAGATTTTGTCACTTCAATTGTTTCCTAGTACATGGCCATATAGCAGCTTTGCAATTATTTGTTTGCAAAAATAGCAGGGAAGACAAGATTTAGGAGGGAGGAAACTGCAAGTTTTAGTCTGATTTCCCAGAATTTTTCTTGACTGTTGCACTTCATATGTGACAGACAGAGACTAGTGCATCTTCTTATGAGATAGATCTGCTGAGTTGAGAACTTTAGGGCCCAGAGTCCCTTAGTTAATGCTGGTCTTTTCTATTCTTTGGAGAATTCAACAAGGTAACTGTCTGGCAGCAGGAGAGGGAACAAATTCAAGTAAGAAAATACAGTGATCCAGAGTAGGAGCCATTGCTGTTGCTGCTAATAAAATTGACTTTTAAACTTGTAAATGAAGACTTTAAGAAATTTATGACCAGTGGGATTTTGTCATTAAAATGGATAAAGAATAACCTTATTACTAAGGTTCTTAGGAAGAACATAAGAACACCCTCAGACCTATCTAGACTAGCGCTCTATGATGCCTCTCTGTTGGGATGTGGTGATGGTCATCGGCTTGGATGAGTTTGAATTCATGGTCAATCAATGGTTCTGAGTCTGGATGGCTGTATGCCAGGCTCACAGGCAGGTTGCTGGGGAGCAAGAAAGGCCACCTGCTTCATTTGTAGGCTTCCCAGAAAGACATCTTGAGGGCTGTTATGTAAAACAGGATGCTAGATTAGGTGGGCCTTGGGCCTGGTCCAGCAGGGCTGTTCTTATGTCCTTAAATCCCCATATGAAGGCATCGTTTTTGGATCAGCTAAGGGTTTGGTCACAGGAAAAAAGGACATGTCTTGCTTAATCTTTGCTCTGATATTCTCTTATGTCCTTGCTCGTAGTAAAGGGGAATAGAGCCTATACTTATATATGTTGTTGCCATATATAACTTTTTGTTTTGAAAGATCAAACATGCAGTAACATGGCACTATTGAGACAGGAAGGAAAAGAAGAGATTCCTTCCTCTTGAGAACATATGACTGTGAATTTCTCCTGTGCCATTAATGTTGGTAGCTGCTAAGGTACAAAAATGCTTAAAATGTTGCAATTTTACCATTCTGGCAAACACATTGCACCCTGACCTGTAGATTAACCAAGCTAAACATGTTGAGATAAGTCCACATTTTAAGAAACAATGTTTCTTAAAATGTGGTCCTAGGACCCCTGGGGGTCCCCCAACAACCTTTCAGGTGTCTGCAAAATCAAAATTATTTGCCAGCCTATATTGAAAAGTAATACAATATTTAAATCCTATCAAACAAGTGTGAGAAGCAGTAGTGGCAGCAAATGCATCCATTTTAAGGTTTTTTTAACCACAGATGCCAAACCATTTATGCTCCTGACCTGTTATTTTCAGGTTTTGCTTAGTGTGGTCTCATTGACAATGTCCTAAATGGATATTTTAGTATTAAGAGGTAACAATTAATGTATCTTTTGAGTCTCCTGATGTTCAAAAAATAACCCCCAAGTGCCAGTGAAGATACAAATTACTTCACATGAGAGAAAAATTACAACACTATTTAATCTTGAGCTGCTTTAATGTACTAATACTTCTGAAAATCCCTATTGACTCATATGATTAATCAATATTTATTGGTTAACTGGCTATCACCAATTCACCATATGGCCTACCATGATATCGTGCAATACGTTTTAAAAATGTTTTTGTCAGTTCCCATTAAGAACATCTCATGTGGAGATAACTGCATGCTATTTTTGTTCATGATTTGTACTCAAGGCCTGCCAGTGTAACCTTCAGTTGCTTTAGAAATTAACTAAAATGAATGTATTATAGTATATTTATCTAGACACTGACAGCAGTAAGCCTCCAAACCCTAGGCCTTCAGACAAGGCAGAATAAAGTGAGCCAAGTGAGATAACGCTGAAAAGCCAGAAAAAAAATAGGAATCCAGTATTACAAGGAATCAAAAAGGATCAAGTGGCATGACTCGTATGTTGACAAGAAAGATCAGCTGTAACAAATCAGCCTTCTGGGCAATCTGTAGGTCAATGTCTAGGGCAGCCATGTGTGGGCTGCAAAAATCTAGATGACAAGCAGGTGGTGGCAGAGAGATACAGAAAGCTCCCCATGAAATGTTCTTCCAAATGTTTGCAGCTCAGAATGGATAACAATGCATATAATACTAAGTCCGGGTTCATATTAATGAAGGCAAAGGCTTACAAACAAGCAAAGTGTCTGTTCTCTGTGTGTGAGAGCTTTGTGGAGTGGATCTGTGTTTTTGGCTTGTTTGACTACGGGCATTTTATTTATTTATTTATTTATTTATTTATTTATTTATTTATTTATTTATTTATTTATTTATTCAACTTGTATGCCGCCCATCTCCCCCAACGGGTGACTCTGGGCGGCTCACAATAAAAACACAGCTCTCACCGAGATGGCTAAAAACTATAAATAATTAAAAACATATTAAAAAACCCTAAAAAACCTCCTCTGGTTTATGGCCTTAAAAAACCTGTAAGATGCTTGGGGGGGGAGACAACCCATCATCCCACCAGCCATCTCCACAGCTGCGGGCCCCCCTCTGGCCCCCAGGCCTTCTGGCAGAGCCAGGATTTAATACCTTTCCTGAAGGCCATGAGGGAGGGGGCACACCGGACCTCAGGAAGCAGGATGTTCCATAGGGCGGGCGCTACAGCAGAAAAGGCTCTCTGCCTCGACCCCACCAATCGAAATTCCCTGACTGGTGGGGTCTGCAACCTGCCCCTTCTGCTGGACCGAGTGGGACGGGCTGAAGTGACCAGGGCGAGGTGGTTCCTCAGATAACCTGGTCCCGTGCCATAAAGGGCTTTAAAGGTAATAACCAACACCTTGAATTGGACCCAGAAACAAACTGGTAACCAATGCAGCTCACGCAACAGCGGTGTTATATGTGCCCTCCTAGGGGCATTAAGAACTGTCCGTGCCGCCGCATTCTGCACCAGCTGTAGCTTCCGGATACTCTTCAAGGGTAACCCCATGTAGAGCGCATTACAGTAGTCCAACCCAGAGGTGACCAGGGCATGAATGACCGTGCGGAGGTCCCCCTGATCCAGGAAGGGGTGTAACTGGCGCACCACACGGAGTCATGCAAAGGCCCTCCTAGCCACAACTGCCACCTGCTCTTCGAGCAGGAGTCGTGAGTCCAGGAGAACCCCCAGATTACACACCGGGTCTGTCTGGGGTAGTGCAACCCCCTCAAGAACCAACAATGACAAGGTCCTAGATCTTGAGGCTCCCCGTATCCACAGCCACTCCATCTTACCAGGGTTCAGCTGAAGCCTGTTGTTCCCCATCCATTTGCCACTTTACCTGTGTTAATGGCTTTTTGATGTCTCTATTTTGCCTCTGTTTGTGGGGACAGTTATGGGGTAGAGGGAAAGTTCATTTTCCCTGTGTGTTTATGGGAGGGTTTGTCTGGGGAGTTCTGAGGGGGCAACGATGGGTTTTTTGAAGGGAGCGACAGCCTTTCCTGAGCTTAGCTATTTTCCCTTTTGTGAAATGGGAACTTGATTGTGTTTTGCTAGAAACAAACATGTGATTTGGCATTTAGAGGTCAGATCCCTATCACTTTCTTATGTCCAGGGAGGAGTTGGATGTGAACGGAAGAGCATTGCCATGGTGATTGAAGAATGAGGAGAGCCTGAAGAATGGAGACTTTTCCAGCAGATCTTGCCTTCTTCTGTGGGCTGGCGAGAAGCTTGGGATGAAATTAGGAATAAGCCAGTATTCCAGCCATTAAAGATAACCCATTGTTTAAACCAAGCAGAATTTTTCAGTCAGTTCTGAACTGTGGATTCATGATATGGTTTTAGCCAAAATAAACCATTATTTGTTTCCTAGAGTATAGCCAAACATTTCATTGAACTACATTAGGCAAAACAAATTCCAATTTAGCATTATGTACAAACAAGGCAAGAGAGTGCAAAGGTATGAGTAGTCAAACTTTCCCTAGATACCATAAAATCATAAGGTTGGAAGGGACCTTGGAGGTCTTCTAGTCCAACCCCTTGCCCAGGGCAGGAATCCTCAGACCATCCCAGACAAATGCTGTCCAATCTTTTCTTGAAAACTTCTACTGATGGAGTACCCACAACTCCAGGAAGCAGATGGATCCACTGCTTACTAGCTCTCACAGACAGGAAATTCCTCCTTATTTCAAGTTTGGATCTCTCACTGTACAGCTTCCACCTGTTGGTGCTTATCTAACCCTCAGGCATCACAGAGGATATACATCCACATCCTTTTCCCTGTGACATTCCTTCATTTATTGGAAGAAGGCTACCATGTCTCCCTTTACCCTTTTCTTCTTTAGGCTAAACATACCAAATTCCTTTAATTGTGCTTTGTAAGGTTTAGCTTCCAAGCCCCTTACCATATTCGTTGCTTTTATCTGCACTCTTTCCAGTTCTTCAGCATCTTTTTTGTATTTTGGTGATCAGAACTGAACATAGTATCCCAAGTGTGGTCTGACCACAGCAGCATAGAGAGGTACCATCCCCTCCCATGATCTTGCCACTATACCTTGATTGATGCAACTCCAAATGGCTTTGGCTTTTTTGGCAGCTGTAGCACATTGCTGGCTCATGCTTAATCTGTAATTTACCGAGACACCCAGCTCCTTCTTGCAAGCACTACTGTTAAGCAAGGTACTGCCTATATTGCACCTGTGCATCTGGTTTTTCCTGCCTAAGTACAGAACCTTACATTTATCAACAGTCAACATTTTATTGGATAGGGTCCAATGTTCAAGTTTATAAAGATACTTTTGAAACTTGAGCCTGTCTTCTGTTAGCAATCCCCCCACCTTTGTATTATCCACAAATGTTATGAGCATCCCTTCTATTCCCTCATCTAAGTCATTTATGAAGATGTTGAAGAGTACTGGGCCCAGGACATTCTCTTCTATTAGAACCCTGAAATACCCCTTGCATTCATGTGGACATAGACCAACTAAGGACCATGCATTGGCTCCAGTTCTTCAGCCAACTATGAATCCATCTGGTAGTGGAACCATCCATCCCACATTGTTCCAATTTATCAAGAAGAAGGTTATGGTCTACTTTTTCAAATGCCTTGGTGAAGTCTAAGTACACTACTTCCACAGCATTCCCTTGGTCCACTAATCTATTCACATTGTCAAAGAAAGCAGTAAGATTTGTCTGGCACGGCCCCTTTTTAAGAAATCCATGTTGGCTTCTGGTATTCACCCTGTTCATTTCTAAGTGTTTGCAAACCCACTGCTTGATTACCTTTTCTAGGACTTGCCCAGGTATTGATGTCAAGATGATTGGTCTCTGATAGTTTCCTGGATCCACTTTACCCTCTTTTTAAAATATTGGAACAGTGTTGGCTCTTTTCCAGTCTTCTGGCACTTCCCTGTGCTCCAGGATTTCTCAAAAATTTCAGTCAGTGGCTCTGAGATGACATCCACCAATTCCTTTAATATCCTGGAATGTTAACCATCTGGTCCAGGAGACCTGAATTCCTTCAGAGCAACTAGGTGTTCTCTCATCAATTCCTTACCTATTTTGATCTGAATTTCTCTTCTGCTCCCCACAGCACTGTTTCTGACAATTTGGACTGCAGTTCCTTTTGTGAAAAGGCAGGTACAATGTAGGAATTAAGCAATTCAGCTTTCTCCTTGTTGCCTGTCACCATCTTGCCATCCTCTCCAAGTAATGGATCATCTGTTTCCTTGACTTTCCTCTTGTTCTGGATATACTCAAAGAACCCTTTTTGCTATTTTTGGCAATAATATCAAGCCTTAGCTCATGCTGAGACTTAGTCTTTCTGACTCCTTCTTTTCAAATTCTGGCTATTTCCTGATATTCTGCTTGTTATGTGCCCTCTTTCCATTTTTTAAACTTGTCCTTTTTGTTTCTTAGTTTATCAGAGAGGTCTTGTGCAACCACACCAGTCTTGTCAGGTGTCATCCTTTTTTCTCCCTCTTTGATATTGATTGTGTTTGGGCCTTAATTATCTCATTTTTCAGAATTTCCCAAGTCTCCTGAACCATTTTTCCCATCAGGATTTCCATCCATGGAACCCTTCCTACTTTTTCTTTTAGCTTGTTGAATATGTTGCAAACTATCCTCTTCTCTAACTGTGAAGTTTAACTATGTACTTCCTCTTTGCTTTCTTCTCTTTGCTTTTCTGCTTCCCCATTTTTGTTCTGTTCACACTGGTCACAGCCATGATGCACCAATAATATTATACATGCTAATTAGTAAAGTTTCTATTAAGTTATGATAACAACCTCTCTTTAAAAAATTAAACAACTGTGAACAAGGATGCAGGACTAACAATGTAAAAAGGGATTTTGAGCTGTTATGATAAATATTCCCAAACCTATAAAATGAAAGCATTATAAGGTGCACATAGTAAAAATCTATACAAATATTAACTGAAAACAGAAATGATGTGGCTGTCCTAATATACAGTTCCATTTGCAATTATGTATTTTAGTGGCTATATTCAGTTTTTAAAGTAGTAGGTTTCTATAGTGTGTCAAGCCTTTGTTTTGAAACACAGATGTTGGTACTGAGAATGTATATCTATGTAAAAAGAAAACATAAAATCAAAAACATACATAATATGCTTCTTCATATCAAACTATCATGAACTGTCGCATTCACTTAAATGAAAAGTATTTTCTTTTTAGATTTCTTTGAGGTTTTTAACATAAAAATGCCCACAATGAATTTTTAAAAGTAAGTCAAACCAGGCAAGGTAAGCCACTGGTAATTTGTAATTTATAACAGTTTTCAGTTTCACTGAAAGCAAAGGTAGATAAATCACAACTTCTTTTGAAGCCTGAGGTACTGAAAAATTAAATCAGCAGGCCTTGTTATTGATGTTTTTTCTAGCACAAATGTTTTGAAATCCCTGCCTTTCATATGTCCCTGAGAAATAAAGAGAATTGTGTGATGAATCATTTGAGCGATTAATTCCTTTAATAGATTCATATCCAACACTTTCTTTCTTTCATATATTGGTCACTATTTGTCCTCTATACAACCTTTTCCAGAGGCTGATTTTAGGGCCCATCTCACATTTTGTAAGGCTCTGCAGTGATCCCCCTTCATGCAGAATAGTGACTGGGGGGAGTCACATGAGGCGACAAAGTGTCCTCTTTGCTAATTAAATGATGAGTGTAAATTAACTCCAATAAGTGCTATGCCATGACTTCCATAAGTTTAGGCAACTTCAGCCTTTTTACCTCTGTTGTTTAAAAGACTATGACAAAAAGGTAAAGAGATTCCTTCACTGATCATTGTAAAGGAACCCATTTTCTCGTTATATTAATTTCCTTCTTTTTCTCCTACTAATGCCCATACAAGCTATCCCAGGAGCTTTGAGTTAAGTGCAATATTTATTTTCTTCACATCCTCTGCAATATGTGGAAAACTTGGGCAAGGACCAGGTTTACTTATTATTTATTAATTTTTGTAGACCACCATGAATCAGAAGGACTGTTTAGTGGTTAACCAAAAAAAAAATACCCAAAATAAAACAATAATTGAAACATCCATGATAAAACATATAACAAAGTAACAACTCAGTATATCCTACATTATTCCTCAGACACTCTCCAAAACAGCTCTGTTTTGACTGATTTCTAGAAAGCTAAAATAGAGGGTGCTAATCTACCTTCTGGAAGAAGACTGTTCCACAAGACTGGGGCCATCAGCAAAAAAAAAAAGTTTCCAGGCCTCAGACCACCGCATTCCACAAAAACAGAGAACCACACGAAGCTTCTTCCAGAACACATGTATCAGGCAGGTTGATTTCAGCAGGAAAAGACAGTCCTTGAAGATACTTTGGTAACAATCCTTTTATTAGGGCTTTATAGATTATAGCACTTTGAACTTCATCCATAAACCTATTGATGGTCAACGTAAGATCTGCAATAGTGATTTGTCACTGTGGCTCATACCTGCCCACAAATGAACCTATGTGTTCTGTACCAGCTGCTGTTTCCAAGTGGACTTCAAAGGCAGCCCATGTAAATTACATTGCAGCAATCCAGGCATGTTGTGATAAGGCATGAATTATTACTGTAAGGTCATTCTACTACAGTTAGGGCTACCACAGTCACATCAGCCAAAGCAAGGCAAATGACCTCCTGGGCATAGTCTCCACTTGCCCATCCAGCAGTAGCCATAAGCCCAGAAGAACCCCCTGCTCCTTCAGGGCTCCAGAATCACCACTGGGGCTAGAAAAGAACTTCTATGTAGAAACAGTACCACCATCAAGTTAGGGTTTAACTTCAGCCTGTTTCATCAGTCCAGACCTCAACAGGCATCCCAAACTGGGCAAAGACTTTCATAGAAATATCAGATCAGCCTGGGATAGAAAGACACAGTTGAGTAGAATCAGTGTACTGGTGATACTTTGCCCGAACCAACAGATTACCTGTCTCAGATATTTTATGTAAATATTGAAGAGAAATGAGGAGAGGTCAAAACCCTGCAGGCCTCACATGAGGAAATTCTCTCCAGGTTAACCACTTATCTCTTACAACACCACCTGGAACCATTTCCTCAGAAATGAATGGAACTACTGCAAAATAGTGCTTCCAATCCTCAATCTCCACAGGCAGTCCAGAGGAATATCATGGTCAGTGATACTGAATGCCACCAAGAGATCTACTAGGATCAGGAGAGGTGCATCAGCCTGATCTTAGTTGTGACATAGATCATGACCAGAGCAACAAATGCAGTTTTCATCCCATAAATTCTAACTGAAAGGATTTGCATATTTCATTCTAGACAGCTCAAAAAAGTTGTACAGAAAACTTTTAAAAACTATCTATGTTCTGATTTTCCCTAGAGCCCCATGCAATGTAAAAAGGATAGCAATGAGGTCAGTTTAATTGGGCCTTGCAGATCTCTGTGCCTTCGCATTTATCCAGATACTTAAGCCATCTGCTGTGGGGGAGGGGAAACTAGGTTAAATGATGTAGGGAATGTTGAATTAATCTGCACATTAATTTCTGGCAAGCTACTGGAATTTATACAGTACTTGCTTCACAATCCCAGTCTATCTTAGATGAAGTTGATTATATTCATTCATTTCAGGTAGCCTTGTACTCAGGTAGGGTTAGGTACAGTAGATCCCCCAATAACCCAGTGCTCATGAAGGACAATGGCAAGATAATATAGATAGAACTGCATGTGTCATATCTTCATAGACTAGGTACATTCCTCGAGTGTAGTGAAAGATCGTGGCCATAGCCAGAATCAAATGAAAATTGAGCTTGGTTAGTTTATGTGCATATAGTGGAAGGGCCACAATCTTGTATTTCATCTTAGATAGCATATCAGCTTCAGCCAAACATGAGCTTGTTTCTCAAATGTAAAATAGTAATATTGGAGGGGAGTTGATAGCCACTGGATACATAATTATAGAATTGATCTAGAAATACAGGTGCCATCAGCCATCCCACCAAACAACACTGGGGTAATCATAAAATTATACTTTATTCCTATTGGAAGAAAAAATACTTTTTTCTTCAGAAACTATCAATTCATTTAAATTCATTTCTTCAGAATATAAAATAGAGAGCTTATTAAATTGTAAGTCTACTTTCTCTAAAGCAGCATGCTGGCTGGGGAATTCTGGGAGTTGAAGTCCATACATCTTAAAGTTGCCAAGTTTGAAAAACACTGATCTAAAGGTTTGTGAAAAATACAGTATTTTTGAAATGTCTAATATGTATTTTAAGAAATTAATAAGCTCTTCATAGTTCTTAACCAGGTCAAATATAAAGGCCTTACAATGTGTCCAAAAGAGATTTGAAAACAATCTCGCTGCAGTCTTTTTGACAGATCTTGGGCAATCTGAGCTGTCAACAAGACCCACCTGTTATGGTAAAACAAATAGATGAAGATGTTAAAAAAACAAATGAATTCTCCTAAGTAATCATATCTTAATTGATAATGCTAGAGGTCAAAATAAGTAATGCACTTAAGAACATTATTGTTTTTGACTATTTGAATTATACAATGATAGTCCAGCCAATCACAGTTGATTTCTTGAGGGGAAACCTATCAAAAAGGAAAAAAAAAAGACTTTTGTTCTCATAGCTGTAAGAACCCAGTCAAATCAGTGGAGAAACTTAAAATAATGATCTCTTAATACACAGTCATGCTGAATATTTCTAGTTGTATTATTGCGATACCACTGTTTGTTAGAAAAAATAACAAATTGTGAAAGAGCACACAAGAGCATGTGTAGAAAGCTTACAGCTGTAGTTCTGGTTCAGTAGGACAGATGGATTTCCAGAATTATTCCACAGGACAGTCAGCAAGCTGGCAGTCTAGAAGTCCAGACTGTAGAAGTGATGTTGATGCTCAGCCATCAAGGGGGAGCAGAAATGAAGCAAACAGGACAGGAGATTTGAGTAGGTAGCCTGATAATATTTCAACACTGATCTGGTACAGACCAAGGCTTTATGCTCCTGCTTTCCAGTCCTCTGTTGCTATTTATCGGTGACTAACTGATAAAGGGATTACTCACAATACTGTGACGAATGCACATAGGTTCTTTATTTCCAGAGAATTTTCTCTTGCAAATACAAATACGAATTTGCAAGATATATTTAATTTCAAAGAGTTTCACGGCAGCAGGCACATTCTTGCCTCTTTCATTGTAAAAGATACCCAGTGTGGCCTTAACACTAGACTGAATTTGTTATTGCCAGATTCCAGAAAGTTGGCATACTATGCGGAGGTATTCGAACAATAAAACCTGGCCTGTGTTATTATTATTGTTAATCTGCTATTGATATTTGCGGAAAAAAACCATGTAATTTATTGCATCTTTAGAGAAACTTGGGTGCCCAGCCCATTTCATATGTGGGAAAATCTCAGTATACATGATACTTATGTAAAGCAGCCCTTAAGCTAATCTGCGAGCAAAATATATATAGTGGGGCCTCCCTAAGCAAGCTGACAGCATTGTTTCCTTTCCCTCCCCTCACAAGTTGGGCTTTTTAGAAAATCCCCTTTGGTAGAAATGGGAAGCTTCCTCCTACCCCGCCAAAAACAAAACTTGTTGCAACAGCAGCACAAAGAGTAGGTTTCCCCATAGACTACAGGACTAGCTCTCCCTTCCTTCCTTCCTTCCTTCCTTCCTTGCATGCTCCTCTCATGGCCTTTAGGCTAGGAAAAGTCTCCCACTGAAGTAAGAGGGAATCCCTCCAGAGCGATAAATGAGAATTCCTTTTGGACTGTACAATGTACAAACAGCAAAGGTTGCAATTATAATTTGTCATTTCTATAAGTGTAAAATAACAGTATCTGTTTGCATTATAGAAAAGTTTTCTTAAAAGGGGCATGTTTTTCAGCAAGGCACTAGATCTGTAAACAAAGAAGGGGCAAAGGTTTATAGTGTACAATACCTTTGGGGGTAAGAGAGCAAAATGGAAAGGGTTCTTCAGTCGGGAGATGGCAGTTTTCTAAAAACAGGTTGAAAGACAGCTATAATTAGTGATTCAAAGATAGTAAAGCACTTAAGGAAGGAGACGCATTAATGCTTTTTACTATTGTTAAAAGAGTTCACAATAGCAAATGGAAATGAATGGTCACAGTACAGCAAATAGAAAGGCTAAAGATTACAATAATAATATTTTTTTAAAAATCTGAAGCAGACATTTTGGTACAATACTCTTAACTGGCATACCAACTATTTGGGGGTTTCTAAATTTGCTTGGCTACTGTGACATATTTTGTTTGGCCAAAGAACATGAGAAAAAGCACATTGCATTGTAAGCACTGAAATGTGACTTCTGAAAATGTGGTCCATTATCCCTTTCCATTGTTTCTCAACGAACCAGGCAGGCAGCGAGGATGTGAGATGTTCTGGGCCTGAAATGTCTTCTTATGTAGCAATTCCAAGGCAATTATGTCAATCTCTCTTAGCTATAAATCTATTGATTGCAATTTATGTGGAGTTCATCTTAGTGCTGCTCTTTTTTTGAGCCATAGCTTCTGCTGTATAGGAAAACTTTTGAACTGGAATCTTTGGCCTCAGTATATTTGATATGTGGCAAAGATAGTAACATATATACTGCATTGACAGCAATGGAAGGACTATGCTTCAAACACTATTATGCTTATCATACATTCGTTATTACGCTGGTCACATGGAATATGAAATCTATAATAAACAAGGCGATCCTTTTAACAAACTTTATATTGGGAATAAACTCTGAGGAAGCTTGCATATTCAAAGATAGAAATGTACTGATCAAGAGGTTATTTGAGTCTCCAAACCTTCATTCAAAAGGCCTGGATAACATTACTGTAAATGAATAGCTTTTTAAAATGTGTGTACAGCCTGATTCATACAAACTGGTCTTTTGGGGATTTGACTTAATATATTGTATGAATCCATCCAATTCTGGTTTAGTCATTATTCCCTGGTTAAACAAATCATGGCTTGGTGCCGTGTGTATACTCAGATTTCATATAAACTATCTAGACAACAGAGTTTAAAAAAAGAAATATAAAATCTAATCTACTGTTATTATCTAGATTTATTATAGCCACCCCCTCCCAGAGTGGGGTTTTTTTTCCTGCACAGCCTTTCTCCTATCAAAGATTGCCAAGTCTATAATAAAACTAGTAACACCAAGTGTTTCACAGATATTTTTATTTATATTTCAAATTTGTCACTGCCCTTCTCACTGCAGAGCGACTCTGAGTGGTTATGTAGCCAAGATGGTTGGCTATGATATTAAAATATGGACAAAGATAGAATATTGAAGTCCTTCATAATAAACTCCTGGCACAATCCTGTTTTTATGGGTTTCATTATTTACTGTTAGATTTTAGGGAGAGGGGAAAAAAAGAAAACTGTTTTTGCGATTTGTGAAACATCTTGGCAATACAGGAATATTTCTGTCAAAATGAGGTTTAGAAATACGTACATCCCATTCAGATTAGTTTACAGCTATTTAGAGCAATAAAAATAGCATATAGTGGAAAGGAGTAAAGAATTCCACTGGTCAAGGAATAGAAAGACTACAGCGTAACATAAAATAATGATTTATTTTATCATTCTACTAGGTGTTGCATTGCAACATCATACAAAAATTATATATGGCACAATTTTGGATGGTGATGGATTAGGACAGAGCAACACAAGATTTGATTTACCTATGGGTATGTATTTATTTATAAGATTTATATCCCATCTTCAGGATTTTTAATACCCAAGAGGGAGACATACGTATATTTTCTAATTAAATAGAATATGCCATTTTGATTTTCCAACTATCTGAAGATTTTTTCACTTGCATTGATTCAATGTCAAGCCCTGAGAGGCTGCAATGCTCAGGAAACAAGAATCATCTGGATTTCTGAAAAGATCCTTATTGCTAGTAGGGTAATGTAACAGAATCTTGAAGGCCTACCAAAGTAATTTTTCCACACAACATATACTTAGTGTAACTAAGGTGGAGTTATTCTGAGTCTCTTTCCCATGCTTCTCCCCTCCCCTGGACTCAAGAATCTCATCTGTAATGGCCCTACTTCCTCCCTTACCTCTCTTGCTGACTCAGTTGCTCCCATGTGCTTTTCCTTTGTGTTCCCAGAGTCTGTTAGGCATTCTGTCACAGGCAAATGCTCATTTTAATGGATAATCCCAGTTAAATTTCAGTGAAACCCCCAAATAATGAAGTAATATAAATTGGTAGCTCTTTCAGTACTGACTTGCTGTGTTCACATTTCATATTAAGTCATGGTTTGTTGAACAAGCCATAATTGAGTAAGTTCACACATCACCTCAGGCTATCTACCAAGCCTGTGTGGTGTTGTAGGAAAGATGTTAGACTAGCTATTGAAGTTGCTGGGTGTCTTTGGGCCAGTCATTCTCTCTCAGGCCAGGATTATTAAGGTGAGGAGAAAATGAAAGGCATTTCCGATATAAACCGCCTTGAGCTCTTAAAGTAAAGGCAGGATATACAGTAAATACTATAAATAAGCAAACAAACTATATGCTAGGTCCCAACATGCTAGGTCAAAATTAAACCAACAAGAGTATGCCCGTTGTCTCCCATGCTGCGCACAGCTGTTTCTTAAGCAAACTTCAGAAATTCCATCTGGACTGTGGTTGGTTGACAACAGGAATGGGCCAGTGCTGAGTCCAGATTGTGGTGACCACAATACCTGACTGGTCTTCCCATGCAGGAGAAGCAAACCTTTCTGGTTGGCTCCTGCATGAACTGGTCTCTCAATGCCTGCCTTTTCCTTGTAGGGATT
This sequence comes from Liasis olivaceus, assembly GCA_030867105.1. NCBI lineage: Eukaryota > Metazoa > Chordata > Lepidosauria > Squamata > Pythonidae > Liasis > Liasis olivaceus. The sequence goes on from CM061349.1 coordinate 50,799,395, forward strand.
GTGTCAGGATTACCCCAGGACACTCCAGGAGACAGTACAGATTCAATTCAGCAGGGTTTATTGGCTTCAGTCCCATTACAGAATCTTCTCAGAGTGAAAGCAATTCCCAGAGTCACCCCACAAACATCCTGCATTCCTCAGGGAGGTGCCAGTCTCATCCTCTTATCTCTTCCTCTTTGTTCTGGGGATAAGAGTACGCGCTTAACTCTTTCCGCTCTAGCTCTCACAGATTGTTCCCTCCTCACTCAGTTGCTCCTATGTGCTTTTCCTTTGTTTTCCCAGATATTTCCACACATACATGCTTTTACTTCCCCCTTCTTCCCTTATTATCTCCTTGGCCACTAATGCAGACCCTTTCTTTTTTCTTTTTTTTTTCCTTTTTCTCTTATTGTTGCCCTGATGCTAGAATCATCAAAGCAACAGGAACCTACTATTTGTTCCTACTATTCTGTATGTCTATAGACACTTTGTAGCAAGAAGGAAATAACTGATAACTCAAGGTCATAGCAACATTCCTTAATTGCAGCTTCAAGATGTTTACAAACAAAAGGAAAGGCAAGGAAAACTTTGCACTACTGTGGGCAGAGTGTGAGAAAGTAAGGGGAGCATGCTGCACCCAGCCTGGGCAGAAATGGAAAATGTAAGGGTTGAAAGGCGCATGAGCTTCTAGGGTTGAGGAGAGTTCATTGACTTAATAATTGCAAGATCATGTTTAAAAACAGCAACCTTGACTTACAGAGACCGTAGCAGTCTGGCACCCCAGGACAAAATGAAGTTAGAGCTGCTACTAAAAAGTGCAGCTCGAGCTGGAAAGCACCATTTTAAATCGAAGCTGGAAAACATTGCCAGGGTGAATTTGCAATGATCAAGGAGTGAGAGGAGGATTATTTCATCTGTACTTGTACTCAGGAAGTGGTGAATAGCCCATATTGGCGATGGGTCAAACAGAAAGCACAGGTCTGCCCTTAGTATGATGCACAAACTCAGTCTATACCTGCTAATTGCTCCTATCCATACAAAAGATTAAACTTCATACTTCTTCATCCCAGATATGTTCAAGTAATATCATCATCATCATCATCATCATCATCATCATCATCACTATCATCATTATCATCACCACTACCACCACCACTACCATCACTGATGTTATTCAAATATTATGCGTGAAAATCTAAAGAGAAGATGTAGTAACTTGCCCCAGATCAATCACTGTTTCTATGGTTAACATGGTATTTGTACCTAGATCTACACACTCTGTCAAATGAATATCAAATCCACTACTCACCTTGTCCAACTGTGTACGTCTCTGGGGCAAAAAGTGCAGCTTAAGGACTGTATCAGGACTTCCAACATTCCTTGTGTGCCACACACACACACCAGTGTGTTTTTTTAATTTTAGCTTTGGTTGGATTTACCAGGCAAAATTGATGCCTTAAGCCTTTCAAATGCTTAAAGCACCCATTTCACCCATAAAATTCCCAAAGCCTTCTCCCAAAATGAGTTCTGGATCTGCTCAGTTTTGCAGAGCATCCCCCAAAGGCTGGTGCCCCCTTTAAGTTGATGGAACTTTGGCATCCTGACCTACATGGAGCTCTTCTTTTACATTGTTCCAAATCTCTCCTCTCCAGAAGGAGAGCAAAAATGTACTTCCACCTCTGAAGAGTTAATAAAACTGTAGAGTTAAAGACTCATACATTATCTATGATCACCCAAGCCAATGTATAGGAAGTCTTACTAGCTCTAAGTGCTGTATGAATTGCACTATTATCTGGCATAAAGACCTTAAACACCATAAATCACATCAGGGTGCCTCCCCTTCTGGTTGCTGATCCATAATCCCTCAATGCCCAGAGCTTTCAGAAGGTAATCTTTCAACAATGGGATGAGCTGAGAATTTTGTTCTCCAAGGATTTGTGTCAAAATTTAATGTGAATGGCTTTAGGCACAGCAACAGACACTTGTATCCAGTTCATAATCTGCAAGGATTCTTAAATTCCAATTTTGCATTGAAGAAAGCAGCTTTTTCTTTAAAAACACATATTATACCCATCACTACAAATGTTTTCAGAAATATAAAATGAACATCTTCACTCTTCTCCATGTAATTAATCACATTCTAGAAAAACAATCAGCTTTCTAGAAAAGAAAACATTTCAGGGAAATTCAACTTGAAATATTTCAAAGAGTGACATTTGGTAAATCATGCCCCAACATCATGTCCCCATCACTGTCCCAACATGGTTCACCAACCAGACTATTAGAATTCTCAACTGAGCTGAGACTTCCTGGAAAGGTCCAAGAGTATTAAACCAATTGTTGTTCTACTCACTGGCCCAGGAATCTTATTTATTTTTTTATTTATTATTAAATTGTATGCCACCCATCTCCCCCCAACGGGTAACTCTAGGCGGCTCACAATTAAAATATATGTTTCCAGCTAAAGAAAAGCACATAGATTATGTTGACCGAGCAGCAAAGGCAGTTTATTATGCCTATTTACAATATTTCTGCCAACATAACTTGCACTTGCCATATATTCTGTTAAATATTTTCTAGGGTTTCTGAAGCCATATTATGTATTGCAAAGTATCGTGTGGAGGGGAAAAGGTTTATTGCTTGGACAATCTATTAAAAAATAGACTTTATCTTATTTTTTTCCCCCATCTAAGTGCCTCCATATTAACAAGGGAAGTGTTACTTTATTTATTTAACAGTATTTATAACACGCTGCTATCCTGAAGGATTCTGTGTGACATATGCTAACATCCTCCTTTTTAGAATAGCTTTTCCCAACCAGGTCTGGCCAGGTATGTTGGTAATATAACTCCCAGATTTCCAGCCATGATGGGCAAGGGACTATCAGCTTCCAAGATGGAGAAATGTATATTCAGAATCACCTCTGCATTCAATGAATTCTCTCATTTTATCAGCTTTCTGAACAATCAGTGACTTAGGACTAGACCTGGGATATACCGATTTTCAGCAGATGCATTTTCTCTTTCCTGGTCGCCAAACAAGCCAGGCATCTATTCATTGCTTCTGGAGTTTTTATTCTTGATGGCAGCCAATGTGCAAATGTGCAAAACCAGTTTTTTTTCTACATGATCCACATAGCAGTTATCTGGATTTGCAGATTCATTATTTTTTATTTTACAGGAAGTTCACCATTAAAAAGCACTTTGCTCACCGTATGGCTGTATGAGCAATATAAACTTGCCAGGAATATGTGCGTGATGCACATAAAAATGGATGGAGTTAACTTTCTTAACTTTTTTGACTATATCTTGCAGACACTCCTGTTGTCTGCATAGTCATCTATGACAGTGCATCACATTACAATATTACCATGATGTTGATCTACCAAGATTATATTTTGACTGAGATTACAGGCCATCGATGAATGCTAATATAAACTTTCTACATGGAAAAAAATCTATATTACAGAGCGATTTTTTTGTACATGCCATCTGTATGGATTAATTCAATTCAATTCAATTCAATTCAATTTATTAAATTTGTTTTGGCTGCCCACTCCATTAGACTCCAGGTAGCTTACAAAATCCCCCCCCCCCAAAAAAAATTAAAAGAGTTCAGACACATATAAACAAGCAGCCCAGACTAAAAGAACCAGAACAATAAACACTACAAATACCACAGGGGCCCACAAGTACATTAACAAACACATTAACCTTAAGCCTGGGAACAGAGCCAGGGCTTACAAGCTTAAGCAAGAGTGAGTGCCATTCATATCTCTGTTCCAGAGATGGGACACTGGGATCCCACTGGGATACTGTTCCAGAGGGTGGGAGGATACAACAGAGAAGGCAAGCTTCCTTGGCCCTACAAGATGACAATATTTAACTGAAGGGACCTGGAGCACTGCCTGAACATATCGAGCAGGCAGAAACAATTAGAGATGGGCGGTCCCTCTGATAACCAGGCCTTATGCCATGAAGGGTTTTATAAGCTATGACCAGCACCTTGGAAGTCTACTGGTGACCAATGCTACTTGCATAGCAGCAGTGACCCATGGAAGTAATGTGAATGGCCAATACTGCTCATGCCACTGCATTTTGTACCAGCTATAGCTTCTTGATGGCCTTCAAGGGTAGCCCCATGTAGACCACATTGCAACAGTCCAATTATGAGGTGACCAGGGCGTGAGTGACCATCTGAAGGGCTTCCTGGTTGAGGAAAGGGTGCAACTGACACACAAGATGAACCTGTGCAAAGGTCCACCTGGCCACAGCTGCTACCTGCTGTGAGTCCAGGAGGGCCACAAGTTGCATGCCAGTCTTGAATTGCAACCCCATCCAAGACCAACACTGAAAATGTCCCTGACCCAGGGGAGCCAAAGAGCCATTCCCACTCAGTATTGTCAGGATTGACCCAGTCTATTGCTCCCAGTCCAAACCTGAACAGTCTCCAGACACTGGATCAGTACACTGACAGCTTTACCTGCACAGCCCAGGTTGGAGACATAAAGCTAGCCAAAACCTGAATAGATGGATGACTTCACCCAGTGGTTTCATGTAGATATTAAACTGGAGGGGGGAAAGCATCAAATCCTGAGGCACCCACAAGTGAGGGCCCATGGGTATGATCTCTCCCATCAACACTGACTGAGACCAACCACTGAGGAAGGAGGTGAACCACTGTCAGTGCTTCTCATTCCCAACCCCCAGAGCCAGTCCAGAATATTGTGATCAATGGCATTGAAAGCCACTGAGAGATCAAGAAGCACAAGGATGGATCCACCACCTCCATCCTTGCTCCACTAAAGGTCACTGATAAGCGTGACCAGTGCTGTCTCCATACTATACCTTGGTCTGAAACCCAACTGAAATAGGTCTAGGTAGGTCCATTTCCTCCAAGATCCTCTGCAATGGCTGTCTGACCACCTTCTCCATAACCTTCTGCACAAAGGGAAGATTGGAAACTGAACAATAGTTGTCCAGAATGGAGGGGTCCAGCAATGTGTTCTTGGCCCACCAAATGCAAGGCAAAAAAGAGTCAAAGGAAAGACTCCCTTGAATGAAGTTTGACTCCTAGTTTTCTTGGCAGCAGTATGGAATTACCACTGCATTCTTGTAGGATTGATTGATTGATTGATTGATTGATTGATTGATTTCCTAGTCTAACATTCAACCTGGCACTTCTTGATGGTTTCCCATCTAAGTATTAACCAGGTCCAATGCAACTGAGATTCTTCAAAACCAGCCAAGATTGGCTAGGTACTATTGCAGCTGCTATAAAGCAGCAGTCTTCAAAGTTAGCATTTTACATAATGTGGTCATCATGGTATTATTCCACTGGAAATAATGAGCTGCTGTACAAAAGTAAAAGGGCCTGAAAAATTGTAAAGGTGAGCACCTACAGACTTTTGGCTCCTTGCAGCTCACAGAGTTTCCAGGAGCCAAACTTGCAGCAGAGAACCAGCAAGGTGTAGAAGATTACTCATAGAAGGGCCAGCATTCCTGTTAACCCCACTCAAGACACACTCGATGGGCCTTTCCACTTAGTATAGAATTGTATCATTAGTTATTCAAAATTATTCATTAAAGTCTGTATAAAATGCATCATTAAGAATAGAAATAAAACAAGGATGCCTCTGAAAGTTGGATCATTTACTGCTCACAAGAAGCTTTCAGAGTAGGCCCAGTTTGATTAAACAACTTGTACCTGTCCATTAGAGCTATACAGAATGGAGATGCAGGATCTGAGTTTAAAAAGAGGATTGCCCATGATCATCAGAAGGTCTAACAGGCAATTAGGAAAGAAAGTCCCAGAACCAACCGTCAAGATGGGACTTTCCATACATCTTCAACAGAATAACAGATCTGGGGTGCAAAGCTCAGGACATCCCCTAGATGGCAGCAGAGGGATACAGAACATTCTAATGCTTTGCTGCCCTCTATTGGTTGTCTGGGTCTTTACAAGACAGATCCAGCAGCTCTAACCTATGTATTTCTTCAACTGATGTACTGTAGCTTGTGTATCAGAATGCCATTAACTATTCAACAGCAATCACTAAACTGTATTCATATTATGAAGTGGTTAGATCATAACTGCTACTGGTTAAGCATTTTTCTTCATATCACATTAATAGCTCACTCTTATGAATAGTTGAAATCACTATATGAATAGTTGAAATCGCTGCCCTAGTTCTACAAAAGGTTGATCTGCATAGCTTTGGCTGACACACATTAATTTGGAAGTCTAAATGAATGCCATAGGGGATTTATATTTGATATGCATTTATATCTAAGCAAAGTGCAACACTTATTTTTCCCCTACAACAACCCCGTGGGGTAGGTTCTGAATAAACACATTTGGGATCTTGCTGCTCAATGGTGGCTTTGGAAACTATTTTGCAAATCAACATAATTCTAAGCTGAAGTCAAATCCCATTGTTAGGCTAAAGCTTTTTTGGAATAAATGCCACAGTAACGAAGGCTCGGGGCATTTCTATTATTTTAAAAATACAGTGAATCACCAGCACCCTGTTAAATGTATCTCTTGCCAACCCAAGATGGAAAGGCTGAGAAATAAAAGCCACAAATCCTGGAAATGGATCCTTTTGATCCATAACATGGGAATGTAATTCAGCTTCTTTCTGCTTCCTCTCCACTCCCCACCTGCCGAAATTCATTTTATGTTCCCAATCCCATCAGAAGGTTAATTGTGTTAACAGGAGTTACTGCCACAGGGGAGGCATGATTGAATGATGAGCACAGTTTTAGTTGATAACCTGCAAGTGACTGAAAGGGCACAAAAAGGGGCTGATCTGTTCTGAAGGGGCTGTCAGTCACGCAGAAAAAACGGGGCTGTGGGAGAAATGGCTTTATCTCCCAGGACGCAAGAAAGAAGATAATCTCCAGGCTGTACTTGTTCTAGCTTCCATGTCTCTGTCTGCAGGCCTGGCATCTGAGCAAGAGATACGACCAGCCGGGCCTTTCATTGCATGTGAATCATAAACAAACAACTACCGGGTTGGGTATATTCTTGTGCCCTATGCATTATTCATCACTGGCAAATAGGAATTTAATTTAAACAACAGCAACAAGGAAATAAACATCCAATAACAACTTGACATTTCAGTCTGATGAGGGCAAATCTGCACATATAGCTTACATATATATGCTAAAGGAAAAATACGATTATTCATTTTAGATTGTCTTTTCACACCAGTGGCTCTAGGTCCTCTGTTTGAAGGCATATATGGTCAAGTCTTGTTTAAAGATAAAGAAGCCTACCAAGACAGTACAGGAACCCCAAAGCTGCCTTTTAACAGTTAATACTCAAAATATACCCCTACTGTGGTGAGAAATGTTGTATCTTGGTTTAAATTATTTCTAAAGGTTCATCTATGGATATAAATTGGTGAAATATCATCAAACTCTTGCAAGATCAATGCTGTCTGGAGTGTTTGGGGCAGTCCCATATGAGATTATGCAATATTTTGATAATCTCACATGAGAATTTACCTCTGGGAGAGTGCCTGGGCCTTGGCATGAGATCACAAAAAGTACAAAAAGAGGAATATCAAAGGAAGAATGGATGTCCCCACTGTTTGCTTTAGCCCTATCTGTCCTGTAGCCTGAAACAGATAAATGTGGTCTTTGGCAGAAAGACAGTTGCCCACTGTTGCCTTAAACCAGCATGCTGACTATGGTGATACACTGATTCTCAGGGCACAAATCTTTGCTGCAGTAAAGATTTGCTAACCACAGATTTAGGTCACACAAACAATAGATGAAGTGGTAAAATTGCACCCTACTCCTCTATATAGTACTCATTGTTGTAAGTGAAGTGTTTAGAAAGCTTCTTCAAGACATCCAGTGCGTATGTATGTATGTGTGGTTCATTAATTTACTGTGTTATACCATTGAATCTTGACTCTTCATAGGATCTTTCCCCACTGCAGGTTTATATGCTCTTTGCCTACCCTTGAGTCAGTAGTAAATTATGCCAGCGTGGCATTTGCTGCCCCATTGCTAATCCTATTGTTCTGATTCGCCACTGAATGGTGCTGTCTGGATTTTGCATGTACAGCAAGTGCTAAACAATATGACTGGTTGACTCTTTTGGCATTACTCCCTCCCTTTTCTGTATGTCACCAGCTGGCCGGAAAACTATCTAGCATAGTAGGCACTGCAGGAGGAATGGTGGAGGGCTGGCTGCAGGACCCTGTCCATCACGAATGAGCTCTTTCCTGTGCCCCTTTGCCTATATTCCATTCTGTCGTAAGCTGAATAAAGTTTTTAAAAAACAGATTGGAGTCACAACTAAGGAATTCTTGCTACCTCCTTCCTTTTCTTTATACAGGCAACAAATGCTGACTTCCACATTCCTCTGTGCTCTTTTGGGGAGGAAGTGGACCATCTACCCAGTGGTTCTTTATATCAGAAGGAGCACAGAATGAAAGCCTCCCCAGTACTGCCAGCTGAGAAGTTGAGCTTTAACATGCAGTTCTGACAGACCACCAGCACAAAACTCTTGTGTCTGACTATTTGTGTGTGTGAACCACTACTTTAACACTGGCTTTAAGTAAGGTTGTCCCATTCAAGAAGACAGCATCAAGAGGATCCAGAAGAAAAAGATGCTATGTTTGGTGCAAATGGGGAAAGACCCTTACTATGAAGGCCACACACAGCACCATTTGCCAAACCTTTATAGTGCTGTTGCAGCAAAGATCCCCTAAACATGACTATCCAAAGTAGGCATGGCATTTTGAGTGAGCACTTTTAGCACACTAAACAAATCCAGAATACCAAAAACTCCCTATCCCCAGTTCCAAGCCAAAAAAGATTCTGCAAGAAGAACTTGAACACCTGTGAACAAAATAAACAAAAATGCTTATTGACTTGGTAGCAGGATAGGTCAGTTTGAAGGATTTGATTCCTGACAGCAGTTAAGCAAAAACTGTGCGTGCAAAGTGTAAATCCTGCACTTGTTGATTTGTGACATAAAAATCAATGAAACTGTCTATACCCTCATCTCTTTGGTTTAACTCTCCTGAGCGGATCAGAAGACAGTAATTATATTTCTGCCTGACTAGCAGGGATAGAAAGCTGTTCCATTTTGGATCAAAAACCTCCCCAGTAGATTACGTCTCCTAACTGCTGCTTATCAACACTTAACAATTGCTTCTGCATTTACCTTTGACAGAAAGAAATACCAGAATGTTGTGCTCTAATTCCAAGGGAAGATCATGAAAGGTTTTGAAGTTTAGTTTCTTCCAGGTTTCAGTATGAATTTTTTTCATACTCCAAATTTTGTGCTGGAGGATACTTAGAGATGTATAGTAGCCACTCGCAACTAAAATAAAGCAGGGGAAAACAATGTTTTTTCAAATGGCTGTTTAGATTTAGAGCTAAAGCTTATATTTAACCCTCTTATATCCCTGACTTTTATTTCCGTTATGACCAATGCTGTTCCATTTTATTTAATCTGATGGCATTCATAATATCAACACAATGTTACTGCCCACCTTTGTAAGTAACAGCTTTAGGTACAGTCTGTTAATGCTGGTAGATCAAGTAATTTAAAGGCGAAAATAAGCTGCAGTTCTAAATTTCCATTTTTGGCACTGAAGTTACCAATAGTTGAATAATAATGTCGGGGGGGGGGGAAATCACACCAGAATCAGGTTGCTTTTAATATATTGTGAGAACAGGAGCCAAACAAGCAACAGGCAGCCCCAGCTACGTTCTGGATGAAAAGTACTCAACTGGAAAAGATGTGATAACTTAACATCGGTGATGGCCAGATGTAGCGCATTCATGCGTGGAGGCCCAGGAGAGCTGCTCAGTGAATTCCACGCCACGAAAGCAAGCTTCAGAAGCAGATTCCCATCCTGGACACCATCTGGCAATCCCCATTCTAACCTGTGGGAATGCCATCTCTTATTCCGTGAGTGAATGTTGTTTTAATCCACTTACAATCACACAGTTTACATTTCATTTAAATATTCTGCTAAAGCTACCTAATAATATAGCTTTAATTAGATCTTAGCTATTGGAGCAGCCATCATAATAAAGAGTCAAAATAGCAACAATACAAAGTGGTGCTTACTTCATACGCTTCAAGATGTCACTGAAACATTTATAGCTTTGGGTTGTTTGCAAATTCAGTACAAAATTAAAGCAAAGTTAAGAAAGTCAATGGAATTTAAAGTTCTTAACGATGGTTGGATTGTACCCTAAAGCCACAAGGGGCCCTTGAAGACTACCTGGAAGCTCAACTGGTCTAGAGTCCAGTGGTGTGTATACTCACCAGCCTGTCTTGGAACTGCACATTACACCATTGCTTCAAGAGTTACACTGGTTTCCAGTGTATTTCCAAATGCAGCTCAGAGTGCTGGTTGCTTCCTTCAAAGTTGCATACGGCTTGGGGCCTTCCCAAAATCGTCTTTCCCCTTCCAACCCGGATGACCAGAGCTCACCAGCCAAGATGCGCGGTGGTAAAAGGCCCAATGTTGGATGTTCTCTGGGGCAACTCCCTCCTATGGAACACCATTGTTTTCTGTCCACATGACCTCTATACACATTCTTTGTAACAATTTTGCATTCCACAAGCAGAATTTACCCTATAAAATACCATAAATATTGTTCTTGGGAGAATATAATAGTGTCTCTGTTGAAGCCTCATGTTATTCAATCCATAAATAAAAAAAACAAAACTGAAAAGTAGATCATTACTGTTCCAGTTCTAGCTAAAAACACTGCATCTATAAAAATGACTGACTCATCATCACTGATTAAGTTCACTGCTAAGCAGAAATCTGAACTCGGATTTCTAAAGTCAAAAATTCTCTTATAACTGGTTTTCACTAACCACGTATCCTACAACTATTCTCACATTACTTTTTTCATTATGGAATATCTATACAGGAGTTTATTTGTTTTACTATGGGGGGTTTTACACAAAATAGGAAAGTTCTTATAAATATATAATGCAAAATTAGAAGAATGTATCAAATTAAGGACACCCCTTCCCCACATATTTGTTCTTTTCTACAATTGATGGGTTACTTTGTCTTTTGCATATACAAAATTTGCCACCTGCCATATCTTACACTTAAAGCTCCCTCCAAGACTCATTTACTCACGGGAAAAGATCAGACTGAAACGCAGTTTCTAGAATTTTAGTGTATGGATTTGTGTAGCTGCATTAACAAGCATGAAGCTACTTATTTAAAATACTCCCACATTAATGAAAAGGATTTTAGAAAAAGATCCATTTTCATACTTTTTTGTACCGTATAATTATGTTATGTTTTTTCTGCAAATGCACATTTATTTTTGGTCTAGTGTGTTTCAAACAGCACATCAGCTGAGAGGATTAAATTGTAGCTTCACACTGTTGATTTGCCACACATTTGGATTTACTGCATATTCGATCGTTCACCCTTTTTCTAGTCTACTTTTACACTAGACTCCACAGTGTGTTTTAATCTGTTTGTCCATAGTATTGCTTTTCTCAAATCAATATAGCAAATCTAATATGGAGCATTCACCAGATCCTCTCCATGCAGCACAAAACCATCCGGCTTTATAAGTTGTGATGTGAGACATTTTTCTTACTGAGACTTTTTAAGGGAGGGGGGGAAAAAAACCCACCAAGAATCTCCCCCACCCCCAGGTCACAAATTGCTTGATTATATGAGAGGTCTATTTCTAGGCAGCCCCCACGGTGGAGAAATGTTGAGTGCTCTTTGGAGCAGGCTTCACAGTAGCAAAACCTATCAAAATAATGTTCATTGTGTACAATAGATTACCTTAGAATTAGCCACACTGTCTTTAGACCATGACTGAACATTAAACCCCTTTAAGTCCCACTGGTTCCACTGAAAGTACTAAGTAAATGCTTAAGCATTTTACATGCTATTTTATATGCACATATCTGGAAGTAAGTTCTAATCAAACATAATTAAGCAAACCTCTAAGTATATATGCCCTGCACAGAGTCAGTGAAATCAGTGGGATTTAAAATCCCTGTTCTGGCTTGTTTCTGCACTTCATGTCTGAATAATATGGCTAAATGAGAAATGAAGCAAGAGTCACCCTCTTAGCCTGTGCCTCTTTTTTCAGTGCAGTGATTGTATGTACGCATATTTGTAGGACTCGACCCTTTTTTCTTCTCCTTGCTGTATGGGAGACACTGTTCTACCTTTTTGTTCATTTACATGTGAGAAGCTGTGCTTTGTTCTGAAACTTATTTTCTTTCATTTCTATTCTGATGCTTTTTCCTTAAACAGTGATTATGAAAAAGATGCACTGAGCTCTGTGTACTATATGTCTGTCCCAGTCACATAGGCAAAGGAATTACACATAAGCTATTTCCAGGCAGAAAATGTTCTTAGACCTTTCTCTATAGATGCCAATTAGAAGATTAACGTCTTTTTTTCTCTCCCTCCCCCCACCTTTTCCATTAAATAGTCACACAAAAGCCGAGCTGACAAATTGCTCTCTCCGTGGTGTTACACAAAGACAGACAATAGATGATCATCATTTACTCTACTCAAATTCTATTAATCAGAGATTAATGAGAACATGTCTAGTAGGGGGAAAATTACCAGAATGTGGGCATATACTCATGGAACATCTGCTCTAGCTTTACCTTTAATGTCATGTCATCTTTTATCATCCTGGAATAATGTTTGCTCCAGAAACATAATTAAGATAATGGGAACCTCCCTTTAACAATAATCTGGCTTCAGGGAAATTTGTATTTCTTGGGCAGTTCATTTAAAAAAAAAATTCTTAGTTTTCCATAATTAATTATTAGTGGATTTAATATGAGAATTGTAGTTATTATTTTGTGCAGGAAAAAAGCCCCCAAAGCTGTGACAATTATCCTTATTATAATCAAGGGTTGGTATTACTGCAAAATGGAGATACTGATGTAAGAACAAACAGCAAATTTTGGAGGTTTTACTTCATGTTCAGGAAATTATGATGAACTGTAAGCTTTGAACAAAAAATGGGAATGTATTTTTAGACCATGGAACTTGGGGATTTTCCTATGTACTGTGGAAGTTTTTATTATATCCGAAGCATACATTCTTGTGATTCTAAGAAATAATGTTTTTTCCATTAGTGATCACATTTCTACTATTCACATTTATTGTTAGTTATAATACATTCAGTATTAATAATACCAGTACTAGTATTATCAGTGAAATTATCTTTTCCTACATATACTCATTTTAAATATTATCATTGCATAGTTCAGATCTTACATTCCCCCTTTAAAAAAAAACCCTCTTCTGAACAAATATACCACTTCAACAAAATATACACATTTTCCTAGCAATGGGGCATGGGAAGGAAATTTAAAAGGAACATACAAAATGACCCTAAATCACCCACTTGCCTTTAATATCTGAAATTGAAAATTTGGGTTGAAGTAATTAGTCTTTTTTTTAGGGGAGGGGATCTCCTAATGCTGTTATTCCTCAGCATGGCAGAATCTCTTGCCAGAATAAACAATAAAGCAATTACGTCTGTAGTCAGCCAATATCTAAGGAGGATTGCAATCTATACGTTTTATGTGCTTTAAATTGGCCTTGCTTCCTAATGGCCTGGGTAGATGTTTGTCACTGTTGGAGAGCTGTTGTGATTAGTGTGCACAAGGCTAGCTTCCAAGATTAGCCGTGATCTAAATTTGTGATTAAGCTGCGATTCAGCACCACACAGATCAGAACAGCTCCCGCAATCCAGTGCAGCCAAGGAGAGGATGGGGAAAAGAGATTGCAAAAAGCTTCTTAATTAATTTTTAATTATTGCTAATTAGAAATGCTCTGCTTTTTTAACATCCTAATGGAGAAAAGCAAGAGTGGTTCTTGTCTTTTTTTTGTAAAAAAAAAGATTCCATTAATTAGTTTCTCAATGAGAGATTCACAAGAGGGAGGTCAGGCTTTGGGACGTTTCAAGAATCATATCCAAATGAATTGAACAGCTTCTGTACATATATCACTAAATTAGAGGTTAATTATACTCAGCCACCCAAGGGATCCCCTAACCACATATAGAACAATAGCTTTTGGCTGAGAAGTATCTAAAAGTGGAGCCTTGGGCATTATGCAAAGCACATGCTGTACTAATGAGCTATAGATACTTCATAAGCTACAGAAAGGAAGCATTGCACAAAGGGATTCATCTCTCTCTCACTGTTTATTCACTACTTCCATTTATTTGGAGCAGCAATGCTTGATGCCACAGACCTCTTGCCATTATTTCAGGAGATCTTTTCAGCAATACCACCAGAACCTGACGAGTGCCTGATAGCAGACGTACACACCTCAGATGCAGTATCTCATATTCCCATCCCCTTTTACATTTTACCCGAGGGTGGAGAAATGAATTGGGTACATGTGTACACAGATGCATATATGTACACCTAGGCTGGGCACACATAACACATTAAGCCATGGTTTTCTGAATAAGTCACAATGAAATAAGCCATTAAGTTTATACATCATGCTGAACTATAACTGGGTTTTCAAATCACGATGGCAGAGTTGACACAACCAAGTAAACCAAAAATAAACAAATGGCATTATGGTTTAGTTAGATTTACAGTCTCAGGCCCTCACATGTAGATCACAGGGTACAGCAGAATACATTCAGTATCATGCTATCAGTTTATGAATCAGTTGTAATCTATACAGAAAATTTGTGGCCAGTTAGTACATTTTTTTTAATCATTTCATGTACATGTCACTTTCCTTCTATTACAGAACTCAAGCTGGTGTACATGTACAGCTCAGCTAGTATCTAATCTAAATATTCTCCAGACTGGACCTGACCTTCAGCAAGGTAATGTGTTATATTCCTGTAGTTCAGGTTATAGACCTCACCAGCAAAACTAATGATCATACTGGATGAGTTGATGGGATTTGTAATCCTGACACACATGAAACGTGTCTAGTTGGATGATGTGCTAGCAAATACATATGTCAAATAATTGTAGCACATGGTCTTATGTATGTCACAGTTCCACTTATTCTAAATTACTATCCTCATTCATGTCCCAGCCTTTCTTTGATTATGAAACTCACACAACGTGCACAAGGTTCCCAGACCTATTTATATTCAGCAAAATCATTTTCAAACCTTTCTCTATTTGACTCTGCTCAGTCAAGAAA
The DNA here is from genome assembly GCA_030867105.1 of Liasis olivaceus. Lineage (NCBI taxonomy): Eukaryota > Metazoa > Chordata > Lepidosauria > Squamata > Pythonidae > Liasis > Liasis olivaceus. The sequence goes on from CM061349.1 coordinate 50,814,552, forward strand.
ACAAGATTACTGTGGTAGAGAAACCCTTTTTCATTTTAACTGTAGTTTTTTTTCATTGTATTTTTGTACAGATCGATAACTATATGCTCCCATTTTTTTCCTTCATGCATCTCTAAGGCATTACAGGACAATCCTACGTACACTTTTTCAGAATTAAGTTTTGTTAAGTTCAATTGGGCTTATTTTGCTAGGTAAATGTAGAACTCTAAATTAACAGCACGAGGAAAACAAGTTTCATTTTGCATCCCCCATTATTTGGAAACCAAAAGATGAAAACCTGTGCAAGAAACAAAGGAGGATCCTCTCTATACAGTCAACCATTACTAATCATTGAAAGCCCTTAAATACTTCCCATGGACTGTCCCATTTATTCCAAATTATCATCCTCATCCATTTCCCAACCTCTCTTTAATTATGGAACTCAGGCAATGTACATAAGATTCCCAGACCTATTTATTATTCAGCAAGATAGTTTCTCTATCTGACTTTGTTTCATTTCTCTGTAGGACTATGGGTGAACAAAAACAGCCCTTTAGGAACAACATATCTGCATTCACAAAATGTAATTCCCCAGTTTAATCGATTAACTCAATTTCCTGAGTTTGCAAAATATGCTTAACCATAGATTGTAATGTGCATTGATTTGTACAAGAGGCTAGGTTAAAATGTGGCTAGTTTGTAATGTGGTGTGTTATAAGAACATCGCTAGAGAGGGGTTAGACAGGAATCTAGATTAAGCATGAACAATTAAAACAGTATACCAGGTGAAAGTAAAAAATGGGCAAATTTTCAATGCAGTGATTAGACATTACAGGGGGTTTTTTCCTGATAAAAGTTGTGGGTCTGGTCGCCTGACAGATTTTAACATCCATTATGTTGACATTAATTTCACAGTATTTATTTCATTTATTTTCCCATCTTTTCACAGGCAGGACATAAAACAATATCCACCTAAACATCTCTGTCTTCAGTGCAGAAAGAAGAAATTCATTCTAATCACTTGAGTAGGAACAAGAGGAGATGAAAAGCAGGTACTGTTAGCATTGAGAAAATTAACGAAATCTGTTTAACAATTGAAAACATTTACAACTTTTAAATTACATTTGAAATGTCAATTTAATTTCATAATTTGTTTCCTAGTTAATAATGTTAAAAGCCATGCTGTTACAAATCCCTGAGTTAATTACAGTAAAATCCACCAAATCAAATTAAATGGCTGGAATCAATAGTGGCTATCCACCAGCTATCCCTTATGACAATCGTGCAATTCTTTTGACCTATATTTCCAACATGCCTTACTTTTATCACCTTCCCCAACTTCAGGGAGATCAATGTATGTTAATTCACACCTGTTAACTGTAGCATTTTCCCCCTTCACTAACCCTCTAAATTTGATGGTAACATGTGTCAGCAACTGTTTCATCTAATTTTTGAAAAAAGGTAGCAAGACATTTCTCACATATCAGTTTTGAGGACAAAACCTGACAACAGGAAACAGTGCATAAATCTCTTTTTCAAATGGCCTTCACTGTATTTTAACTGCAATTAATGTTAAAATCTGTGATATGTTACATTTTTAAAATATTTACATTAGGATTTAAAGTGAAAGAGTTGAAGTGAACTGGATGGACCCCACTCTGCTGTTGTTTAGAAGAGCCTTGAAGATCCAGGCCTTTGGCGAGGGAGAGCGAGACCCCTCACTTCATTCCATCCAGTCTGTTGTTCATGCCTTTTGTCCTTTTATTGGTTGGGAGTTGGGTGACATACAAGTTTAATAAAGTATTATTGTTGTTGTTGTTGTTGTTGTTCACTTGTTTCACATATTTTCAGACCATAAGAATAAAGGAGGCAGGTCAGATTATTTGTCCATCTAAGCCAAAATGGCCTTACTCCAACCTGTTTGCCAAAGTTACAAGAAGTTGATTGCTTGCGAATTGAGCCTTTATTGGAGATACTGGGTAAATAAGTTGAAACTTTCTGTTCCAGTTGAAGCTAGTTGCCAAAAGCTCTTTTGAAATTATGGAACTGAACCCTATAACAAACACTGTCAGAAAGTGATACCCTGCTGCTGAAAAAGCAGCAATTTCAAATATGTATGCATTGTGATTAGCCATGATTTCTTTAACCATGACTTACTGAATAAACTAAAATTGACTTAATTGACACAACACACTAAACAAAGGTTGTATAACTTTCAACAACTTGAGAGCCACACCATTTTGTCTCTATGTCAAGGACTACACTTCAAAAGTGAGCAGGTCTAAGGTTCATTTTTGGAGAAGGGTTCAGGTATTTTAAGTGATGAAATGGGTGCCTGAAGTACCTTCAAGCCTCAAGAAACCCATTTTCCTCCTTAATTCCACCCCCACACACACAAAAGCTCCAGAAATATTCAAAGAAAGGTGCAGATATTTGGCCCCATCCAAATATTTGGGAGTGAAGGACATAAATGGAGCAGCAGAAGTAACTCTCCTTTGTAGCAACTCCTGCACCTTGTGATTGTGTGATTTTCCAGGAGGATAATGCTTACTTAATTATAAACTGGCATTACATCACTTTCAAACACTGGACTATGAATAAAATGAATTTATCTACCATAATCCATGATGTCAAATTGTGGTTAAGGCAGTCCTCCCTAACCACAGTCTGATTTGTGGTCTGGGCTTGCACATTATGTTAAACTAAGTGATTCACTGGGTGAACCAGACGTAAAACTCCACCAACATAACTTGTTTCAGCCAATCCTATTCTGAAGCCAGTCCTGGCAGAAGGGCAGCAGGGCTGTTCCATTTATCTGCTGAGAAACTGTTGACTCTCCCCTTCCACAACTTTGTGTTGGAGAAGTGCCTGAGTTTGCCTGTCCATCCCAGTCCTTTGGTGTTCTGTCGTGTAGATTTGAAGCCTGAGGGCAAGTCCTACTTGAAGAATTTTACTGCTTGGGCTGAAAGATAAAACAATGCTTCCCCCATTCGGTAGGCTCCTGGCAGTTGAATCTTACTTACTAGCAAGACAACACTGTTCTCCGCTGCTCCTGAAGGAGCCAAAGGCAACCCCTTGCCCCCTCTTCTCTTCCTGTGCCTCAGGGTCCAACCCCTGAGATGTCTTTCTCACCTAAAACACTGGCTCTTTCCTCTTGCCCACCAATCAGACAGTCAACCCAGCCAGAGAGCAGGGATAGAAGCTCAAGATGGCCATGACCGTAAGATTGCAGTCCATCCCTTTTTACACAACAGACATAAGAAGTGGTTGTGGCTGCCATCCTGACTTTTTTGCTCACCTCTCCTGTGGATGCTGCTCTCCAGAAAATCTTGTTTTGGTTGGTAGTATCAAAACAGGTTTTTAATGGGTAATAAATCATTAAGCAAATAATATGGCTCATTATTAGCAAAAATCCAAATTTAGTTATCATTGGAAACAGTATGTATGGGTTTTGTTCCTTTTATCCCTGATACTTTTATCACACCCATAAAACACTAAGCTATTGCCAGAGAACTCTGAAAATAATTGATCCCTGACAACACTCACCATGTCATGTAATAAACTACCAATGTAGTCTGTTTATCATAATATCTAATGAAAGAAGAGCAGTGTGCCACAGTAAGGAAGTAAGTTCACTTTTGTAACAACTGAGGCAATTGATTCTTCAAAAATAAAGGTCTCATTGCATATTTGGCATGTAAGATTTTTCTTTTGAAAAACGGAATCTAAACATATGCAATGATGTTTTTCCTGTCGAGCGGTTACAGAGAAAGCTCAACATGCAAAGAAAGATTCTAGGCATGCAATTCTGTAGCTTGATTATACAGTCAAAGAAAGCCAGCTGGCTATTGGATAAATTCAGTCTCCTCAGAGCAGATGGGCTAGTCGGGTTGTTTGGGGTGTGGTTTGGGTTTTTGTTCTTTTGGGAGGTTTAACTCAGAATATGCAGAGATTTTAAGAAGATATGTGGCAGCTAAGTTCTAGCCCTCTGCCCCCATTTGTTTTCCTTAGATTTGAATCTATGCCAACAGTTCACCAATACTGTAATTTGATTTAATTTAATTTATTGAATTTAATGTATTTAATTATTTAAATCAAATACATAAATAAGTATTGAAGAAAGATACCTCAAACACTAGGGCTATGATTTTGTATGTATTTTGAGTGAGGAATACAATTGTACACCTAAATACACATGGACAGGATTGCACTGTACCTTGTCCCACCAATACATATTATGGGTCCTTCTATTTTTGCCAATGTTCCCAACTTCCTAATATCACTCCCTCCAGATTTATGAGATTACTATTTCCATCATCCCTAGCCAGCACATATAATCTAGCACACGCAGAAGACTTCAAGTTGGGTATGGTAGGCTTAGTAAAATAGAGAAAATGGCTATTCTTAGCCCCAGTGCTCTCAAGATGTACTGGATTTTCATTCCAATCATTCTGAATCAGCTTAGTCTTTGGCTGTGAGAGCTCAAAATTATGAGAATGGAACTCATCTGTTCAGCACCAGGTTAGAGAAACAGAACCCAGGAAAGATGGGATGTCATAATCTAGACTATTATTGAAGCCTGTTCATGTGTGCTACTGGTTCAAAGAGCCAGTACCAAGCCTTGATTGATGTTCCAGAGTTCCTAGTAGTTTGGCTAACTACCCCAAATTTCCCAATGATTAGTTTGCAAACAGATTCTTCTTGTGTACCAATTGTGCCCTTTCTTAGATCAGGAGGTCCTTCTCATAGACACCCATGCCTTGGTCACCTCTCGTTTGGACTACTGTAATGTACTGTAATGAGGCTACTCTTGAAGACCACTAAGAAGCTATAGCTGGTCCAAAATGTGGTGGTGCAAGTAGATATGTGCGGGTTCCTCAGTATGCCTATGCAATCCTTCTATTTCATGAGCTGTACTGGTTGCTAGTTGGCTTACTGGTACAACTGATGGTCTTCTATAAAGCCCTTCATGGCTTAAGATCTGGTTATTTGCAGGACTGTCTCACTTGGACCATCCTATAAGAGTATACAGGGTCAGCATACTCCAGGTCCTCTTAATTAAAGGTGTTGGTTATCACCTTTAAAGCCCTACATGGCATGGGACCAGGTTACCTAAGGGACTGCCTCTCCCCTATGACTTCAACCTGACCCACCCGATCACACAGAGAGGGCATGCTTCGGACCCCCTCAGTGAAAGAACTTCGATTAGCGGGGTCCAGAAGGCGGGCCTTCTCTGCGGTAGCCCCCACTCTTTGGAACATTCTGCCCCTGGAGGTGCGATTGGCCCCCTCACTCCTGGCCTTCCTTAAGGCTTTGAAGACCGGGTCCTGCCACCTGGCCTGGGGTGGGGAGAGAATACCTCAAGCATGGGGATGGCTAGCCCCATAGAGGCCTTCTGTCTTCAGCCTCAGATTTTTCATCTTCTTGGACTCTCCTTCCCCTTTTTAGTAATGTTTTTAACTGATGTTTTATGTATTTATATATATTTATGTTTTTAATGTTTGTTGTGAGTTGCCCAGAGTTCCCCCATTGGGGGGAGATGGGCGGTTGAAAAATTTAATAAATAAATAAAATAAATAAAATAAAAATTAAGAAATGCCATCTTATGGAACCCAGAGGAGTACCTTGTCTGTTGCCATCACTGCCCTCTGGAACAATATTCCCCCTGAAATCCTCATGACCCTGATTCTGCTGATCTTCAAGAAGGGCATAAAGACCTTGCTCTTCCGGCATGCTCTGGACTGCAGAATTTGTGAACTCACTGAAACAGCTGCGTTTTTTTTTTTTTAAGTTTTTGTATTCTCTAAGTGGTTATTTCTGTTCTTTTATTGTTATGTTATGCTTTTAACTTTTGTTCTGCCTCAAATCACATGTCAATTAAACAGCGTCACAAATCAAATCAATAAATAAAGCCTACAACCCTATTATCTGGGAAATGTATATGTCTTTCTTTGGTATAACACTCTCCTGCAACTAATAGTTTATCTTTGTAAAAGTTATTGGAGCAATAAAAAACAGCAGAACAGATAAAATCACAGTTAAAAATGAGCTTATACTGTCTGGTGAAATGCCTAGACAAATAAAAGCATATTCAACTTGGTGACAAAATAACATCAAAATTAGTGGAACCAATCTCTTAATGAAAGGGCTTTCCATAGACAGTTTGGTGCAACCAAGAATGCCTTCTTTATGGACCCAGAAATGGTGGGAGATCACCAAAAAATCCTCTAGTGACTACAGAAAAGCATGTGCCTGTTCATGCTTTAACTTGTTTCCCAAGACCACCAGTGTTTTGAATTGGGCCAAAAAGTCATGCAATCATTTTTTATGGTTCACATTTTAATCTAAGTTCAAGAAGAATGTCAAGACTTAAATAAATTGCATCTCCATTGAGGCACAGTTTAAGAACCTCTGAAGTTTTCCTTAGACAGGTTCTTTGGTGTCTATAGCACTCTGCACCTTAACTAAATGAATATTGGCCCCACCATCTCTGAGATGCAACAATATATTAAAAGGAAAGCATAGGAATTTCATCTTTCCCAACATGTGTTGGCACCACATTTCCCAGAATTCCTAGCTATTAGCCTTACTCACCAGAAATCCTGAGATTTGATGTCTTTCCCAGGTTTGGGAAAGTTAATACATTTATTAATGCAAAGCAGGCAATAAAATGATCAGAAAGCAGCTAGTACTACAAACCAGCATGGAAATGTTATTATGGGAGGGAAATAGTAGATGAAGCCAAAGACAAGCAGCAGTTTATAGAGCCAGAGTTAACTGAGCTCCCTTTTTACTAATTATATTAATGTCACCCATGCCCGTGAGACTTCCAAGAATATAAGAGTAGAAAGTGGACTCTGTGATAAATGGCAGAGGTTAAAAGAAATTCATTCTTCTGAAGAGCTTGTGCATCTATTGTGCAGCAGCAGCAGGAAGACAGGACTGGTGACATCATAGCCTAATGCCACATGATTTCACTACTTAATTCCCTCCATTCATCCCCCCCCCCCCCCCTCCCATCCATTCTCAATGCTAAAGACCTTTGCTTGGAAATGAGTCTCAGTGATTTCAGTGAAGCAGATTTCCAAGTAAGTGTGCTTAAGATGAGAATCACACATTTGTACTTTGGAACTACAAATGCCCAGAAGCCGAATCAATTACTGATTAACAGACTAACTAATTGCCAGAAGATACCAAAAGATATCCTCACATAATGATGACTATGCAAAGGCAGTGCTATATAGAGGAAAAATCTGAGACCCATCTGAAGTCTATATGGATAGCAAGAAGGCAGGTAAATTCCTGCAGGGACTGCCTCATCAGGGGAGCAGAAGTTCCTGTGGCAGTCTGGAAAGTTCAGCGAGTCCAGACGTTGGGTCCTGGGAACAGCTGGTGCTGTACCCATAGACAGGTGGGTCTGCAGGTGCTGCCATCTAAAATCTGGTTGACTGCCATAGAGAAGAATCTGCTGAGGAACTGTGGTCATGGAGTGAAAGGAGTGGAAAGAATAATGGAAAAGGAGGAAGAAACAGAAGAGGAAAAAGATTGTAATGGGCTGTGAGAATAACCTTGAGAGACAGGTGGAGGAGCCACAGCCTCGACAATGATCTGATAAGAGAAATATGAGTACAAAGCAGGAATGGGGGTGGAGAAAACATCTAAGTCGACCCTCCCTTGTTCTCTGCAACGTAAAGGCAGGGGAGGGGAGAAGTGCTTTCAGACTTGTAAGATTCTGTTACTGTAACCTTACAATAAAGATAGTATTAGTATTAATGGTTGTGGTTTCCTGGCCTGGACTAACTTGAAGGGCTGACAAAGATGGTGCAGGGTGAAGCAGTATGGAAAAGCCAGAAAATGTATGGTATGCCTAGGAAAACTGGGCTTGGCCTTACTTTACCCAGGGCTAATTTGGTGAATGTTGGATTGATGACTAATACAATGAAGTAATACAATGAAGTAGGGAAGGACCGCTTTGCTCCCCGTGTGAAAGACAGGAAGCTGAGAAGAAAGGCCCCTTCTCTAGAGTGAGAAAACAGGGAGGGGGGTCCACCAATTTTTTGACTCTAGTCCATGTGAAAGCTGTATGGGGGAATTTGAGGGGGAAGTGAAAATTAATATGGGGAAGCTGGATGAGAAGGGGATGATGTCTTGATTGGACATAAAATGGGTTGGAATGTGGGCTTGTGCAACTGGGTCTTGCTGCCAAGTATAGGTGAGTGTAGCCAAGTTAGAGCCTTGCTGGGGAGTTTGTTCCTATCTTGGGCAAGAGGAAGAGGAACACTGACTGTCTAAGGGGAATAAAGTGGAGGATAATGGTGGTGATGGGAAAGGAGAAGTCTGGCTGGATGAGGAAAGTATCCCTCACTGATATCTGTCCAGCTGAGTCTCAGATAACACATCAATCTCAACCTCAAGATAGGGGAAGGGGAGTGTCCCTTTGTGAGAGTGGAACAGAATGACAAGCTGGGTGTGTTGTCATTGTACTGTCTTCCCAGTATAGGAGCATCCCTATCTGAGCTGCCCAATCTTCTTACTTGGGTATTTATGGATTTTAATTTCCCTTCTCTTGTTGGAGGTAGCATAGGAATTCATGACTGCCAAGACAAACATGCACTTGTTTCAAGTTATCACTGGTCCAACCTACTGTATGTAGCCAGCCATATATTAGGTCCATTTCTCATCTTAGAGCAGATGAGACATGATCTGGTGCTAGGAAACATTTTGTGGACAGGTCACTTTCTTATGACCTTTGAGTTAACTGGAATAGCCCATCTCACCAAGCCTGATGAGGAGAAACAGGCTCAGACTTAACCCAGACAAGGCAGAGTGACTATTAATTTAGAAGCCTACTAATTCTGGAATGATATTGATTTGGAAAAACTTCTTGATGGTAACATCTGCATAACAGTGTAATACTGTAACTACAGCGGTTGCGGGTCCTCCATCTCCAGATGTTGTTAAGAAGAGGTTGGACAGCCACTTCTCATGTATAGTTTAATTGGTTTTCCTGCACATGGCAGACAGTTGGATTAGTTGAGCTTTATGCTTCCTTCCAAAGCTACAATTCTGTGTTACTATGGAATTAGGTTCCATCTTAAAGACCAGGCCTTCAATCTGGGACCTTTCTGAACTCATGGCTCCTGCTGTAAAAGCAGGTGGAGTCTGCACCCTTTACCCACCTTCAGTGGTGGCCTTTCCTCAGGCAGGATGCACTGAGGATGGTCATTTATGTCGCCTCTTGTCTAGATGACTGCGTTTTGCTCTGCATGGAACTGCTCTTGAAGTCTTCTCAGAAACTTCAGCTGGTGCAAAATGCTCATGTGAGTACTGTACAGTCTTGATACTGCCACATACACCATTGGTACAGGAGCTGCACTGGCTACCAGTGTGTTTCTGAGTGCTGTTCAAGGTGCTGCTTATCACCTGTGTGTGTGTGTGTGTGTGTGTGTGTGTGTGTGTGTGTCTTCGAGTCAGTGTTGACTTCTGGCAACTGCCTGGACTGTCCCTGCAGTTTTCTTGGCAAGATTTTTCGAAAGTGGTTTGCCTTGTCCCCTTCCTAGGGCTGAGAGTGACTGACCTGGCTTCAAGCCTAAGGCAGAATTAGAATTCACAGTCTTCCAGTATCTAGCTTGGTGCCTTAACCACTACACCTAACTGGCTCTCACTTATCACCTATAAAGCTCTGTATGTCTCAGGGCCTGGATATATATGAGACTATCTATCCCAGATAGATTCTTCCTGCTCAATCTGTGCAAAGAGACTAACAGAGAACGCCTGCTAAAGGCTCCCACCTATTAAGAGATATGAGAGGAGGGGAGCACAGAGGCAGGCATTCTTGGTAGGGGCTCCTAGATTCCTAGTTAAAAGGCAAAAAACTGTTAGCCAGGTGCCAAGTTTTGTCTTGTATTTAGAAAGTTTCAGATTTGACCCCTGCCATCTCTAGGTGGAGATGGAAAAATAGAGCCGTGATCTAACACAATATAAGGATGTTTCCATTGATCTTAACAGCCACAGGCACTGCTTTTGTCAGAACTGGCACCTTAGGGAGTGTTTTTAGAGCATTTTAGCTTTGAAAAAGATGGCTAGATGAAATCTTAAGAGAGGTTCATTTTGACTGTAGCACATAGGCCTCATGCACACAAGCACATGCCCCCCCCCCGCTACAATACCAAGAAAACTAATTAGCAGTAGACACAGAAAAACAAAAGGAAATATTTCATAAAATACAGAATACATTAACTGAAGCCTTTGCCATATAATACTGAGAGAGCAATTTGCATGGGAAAAGGTAATTAGGGAAATGAATGAAGAGCATGGGTATTGAAAATAGGATATTTTGTCTGCAAGGCATGTCCTGTATTACTGTGGCATGTCTCCAGCCATCACAAGCACATCAGAAGCACCTTGCTGGAGCAGACTACAGTCCATGAAGGCTACCTACTTGCTTCTAACAGTGGTCAGCGAAATGCTTCTGGAAGGACCTCACATATTCTGTGTGGGCATCAGTCTTCTCCTGCTCTTGAAATATCATTCCCAAACTAGTTTTCTTTTTCCAACTATATATTAAGCCACAGTATGGTTACTTTGGTTTTGGCTTAGCATACTATGTGTCAGCCCTATGAGGCAGACCAGGCCATGAAATAAACTCCACAGAAGACTAAAGACTACTTTTATTGAGATTGGCTCTAGTAACATAATCTTACCAGTCTGATTGTTCCCCTCCGCTCTCTTTTACAACCATGCAGATTAGGGAGGTGTCTGTCTGAGACATTTGCATACACTTTCTACATGTCCCGTACTTCTTTCTCTTGTCTCTTTGGTAACAGTTCTCCCCTCTCTCCCTCAAGGCCATCCTTGTCACTCTCTACACTATGTGACCCACAACTGCAGTTTATAAACCATAGTTTATGCCTAAAAATCGATGGTTTCATGCAATGCCGAACATAGTTGTGGACAATCTACAGGTAGTCCTCGCTTAGCAACCACTCATTCAGTGACTGTTTGAAGTTATGACAGTGCTAAATGAGCGGCACTTATGACCGGTTCTCGAAGTTGTGGCCATCGCAGTGTCCCTGCAGTCACGTGATTGCAATTCAGGCACTTGGCACCGGCTTGTAATGACGACGGTTGCAGCATCCCACAGTTGTGTGATCGCAATTTGCAACCTTCCCTGACAGCTTCCCACAAGCAAATTCAATGGGGAAGCTGGCAGGAGGTTGCAAGTTGCTCCTGCAGGTTGCTCCTGCTCCTGCTGCTTTTTCTTCTGAGGAACTCCCAGGCGGCATGGGGATCTCATACTCTGTAGCACCTGCCCACGGCACCCAGCTGCCTGTACTCTGTAGCACTTGCCCGCAGCACCCACCCACCTATACTCCATAGTGCCTGCCCACAGTACCCACCTGCCCACCAGCCTGCTTGCCTGGGATGCAGTTTCAGTGGCGTAAGCAAGCGCTTCTGGATTCCCGTCTCTTCCCACATCACGGTCATGTGAGGTCCTCACTTAACAACCTGTGTGGTCCTTGCTTGATGACAGCAATGGGGATTGCCAGGATTGCTGTCACTAAGCTATGCACTTTACAACTGCATTGCTTAGTAACAGAAATTCCAAACCCAATTGCCATCATAAACTGAGGACTACCTGTACCTTGTTAAAGTCATCAACAGTAACAAGCTGCCATTCTAACTTCATGTGGGGTAAAGACGTCTATGGGTTGGGCAGTGTTGGGCTTCAGGGTTTAGTGACCATGGTTTCTAGACAACAGATTTCCTAATGTTTCGCCAGCAACTGCAGCTGGCATCTTCAGAGGCAAGGTGGTCTTCAGAATTCTGGGAATTGAAGTCCACACATCTTAAAGTTGCCAAATTTGAAAAACACTGCTCTAGAAGACTCACTCCTTTCCTGCTGCAATGCCCAGATTGGTGGATGTCTGTCCTGCCAGCTGGCGACATGGTGAAGACAGAGGGCAGCAAAGCAGGAGGACTAACTGGTGGTTTACATAAATAATCAGGATGACACCACTTGGCAGGGACTCAAGACAGACACAGGAGAGACAGGATAGGGACTGACAATGAGTAGAAATAATTTCATGGCAGTTTAATTTTCTGCCAGCTGAAGGATGGGTAGATAGTACTACCTCATCAGTGGGGAAAGGCTCAGTATGTGAGATAGGATCTCATGGAATGCATATGGCACCTCCTGTGGATGTCAAGTACATCTTTGTAAAGGGGTTGCTCTGCATGTGAAAGAGTCTGAGATAAGCTGAGCATCCAGGATGACTTTAAGAGAGGCTAGGAAATAAATGCACATCTTTCAAGTGTTCACCACAAGACCATCTTTCCATCACATCCTTAATAAAAATTTCACGTGCAGTCCTTGAAATGAATCATTCAGTAAAAGCAATTAGCAGTGGAAGGGCACTAGACACTTGTAATTATCTAAATGCTTTCCCATTATCCAAGTGTGGGGATAAATCTCCACAATTAAATTTGTTGGTGAATGCTAATTGCAATCTAGCGAATAACATGTTGTTTCATTTGATTAGGTAAGAGAATTCGACTTGGTCACAATTAGATTGTGGAAAACAGCTTACATTTATTTTTTTATTATTTTTTAAAAAAGATTTTGATCATGGGGAAAATGAATTGTAACACTGAGACACCTGAAAAATAGACGTATTTCAGTGGTGAGAGGTTTTGCAGGCTAAATCCATTGATATTCCAGTATGAGCATATGTATTAGTGACATCTGCTGTGTTACGAGGGAATTACAACAATAAAACTTTTGGTCAAACTGTTTTTTCATAAATAAATGTCATCTACTTAACAGGCAATCGACTCGGAAGTCTAAAAATTCTAACTCATAAATAATTCTAACTTAAATGGTAAGTTAGTGACTATTAGAACTGTTCTTTAGGTTTTAGACTCTGAAATGCCCTACATCAGTGTTTTTCAAACTTGGCAACTTTAAGATGTGTGGACTTCAACTCCCAGAATTCCCCAGCCAGCATGCTGGGAGTGGAAGTCCAAACATTGTAAACTTTGAAAAACACTGCTGTATATTATTGTTATTACTATCGGTATCACCTTCATCATCTTCAAAGCATTTTTGAGACTTCAATATCTATGGAGAATATAGTATTCTGAGAAGTCCTTGGGGTTATCTGGTTGTTTTCTTGCAAACATTTTGTTACCCACCTAGGTAACATCTTCAATGCTAGAATGGAGTGGAGTTCGCTCTCTGTTTATATATAGTGGCTTGCCCTGCCTGTGTTGGTGGGGTTTTTTTTCCTGGTAGTTTCTTTATTAGGGTAATGTTACTCCTTGATTGTATGTCTGGTGGTAATCTTGGTGTTAATCTCTGCTTATCTGGGTGATGATTGCTGGTGAGGAGATGTTCTGGTCTTTTGTTTCTTTTTTATTGTCTCTTTTGAGTAGTGTGTAGATATTGTTTATCTCTATGTGCCTGTTGATTGCTACCTTGTCTGAATACCAAGCTTCCAGGAATTCCCTTGTGTTTTTGGATTTTGCTTGGTCTAAGATGCCGAGTTTCCCAGTTGAAACTATGGTTATATCTGTCCATGTATTGCGAGATTAAGGAGTTTTCATTGTGTCTTCTGACTGCTAGTTGGTGTTCATGGATGTGCTCTGCTGGCCTTCTGCCTATCTGTCCTACATAGTGGTTGTTACAGTCCCTACACTGTATGTTGTAGATGACTCCTGTTTTTTCTTCTTGGGCTACTGGGTCTTTTGGTTTACTTAAGATGTTTTGGAGGGCTTTAGTTGGTTTACATCCATAAACCCAGAACTAGTGAAAGAATCCATATCAGCAGTACCACACAACACACCCGACCTAACCAAATACACCAAGATCAAAATACCCAGAATCATGGACTTCATCAACCTCTGCCTCACTACCTATTTTCAGTTTGATGGACAAATATACAAACCCTGAGCTACACATCTCTTCTATTAATATATGTCAGAAATAGATTATAGATTTCTCTTGCCTATACACAAATTCTGGCCAATCCTCAAAGGAAAGAACCAGTTTAGGGAAGATCTGAAAACCAAAAAGGACACATACAGGAAATGGAAAGAGGACCAGATCACAAAAGACAGGTAATCCAATAATGTAGGGTTGGCAGCAGAAAAGGGGAAGATCTTGCAAACTATAGACCAATCTGACATCAATATCAGATTCTAGGGGAGATAATAAAGACATCAGTCTACAACTACCCCAAAAACAATCTAATTAATCTTTCCAGACTCTCTCTCTCTCTCTCTCTCTCTCTCGGTCTGGGTAACTTCCTTAATAGATTGTGAGACTTCTGCAGGTATACCTTGATTTCAGCAAAGCATTTGTCCAAGTACGTCATGACATGCTGATCAGCACACTAGTTTCACTGAGTAGCAGCCTAATATAAAACCTTAAAACATAATATAACATTCAATTAATTCTCATGTGTATGTGAGGTTACCTCTGTAGACAGTCATTCTGGCCCATGATAGTGACCTTCTCAAGGCATATCTGTTGCTAAGTAGCAAAATTTTGTCACAGAGTGGGTGACTTTGGCACTTATTTATTGATTTTATTTATTTATTTATTTAACATAGTTATATGTCACCACAATCATAAATGACTCTTAGTGGTTCACATACAAAAATACAATATAAAACAAGAAAAAAAACAGAAGTATAGAAAGAAAATGAAAGACTCAAATCAGGGGAAGGCTCTCCAAAAAACACTCAGCTTATAAAAGCCTGTAGAAAACAAGCAAACATTTCTGTCCTTGTTATAGTAGTTTACATAACATTGTTCCATATGACTAGGAAGATTTTTCTTAAATGACAACATTGGCTGTCACCTTAAATCAGAATCAAAGGCACAAGCTAAAAATAAATAAACCATGTTCCATGGATTGAATACCTGATCCACATGGCACAGCCTCTGTGACATTAGAATATTTTGAAATCTGCCTTCCAGGATAGCTGAAGGAAGAGCATTAAAGCAAACCCTGGAAAGGACATCTACAATTGAAGTATGTGAGAGAATACAAATATGTGGTTGGGAGATCTTTATATGGCTCAACTCATTTTGGAATTCTCATTCAATTCATTGTCTAATTATTCCCTTGGCCTTATCCAAATCAACAGGAATTCAGGAGTCAGATTAGATGTGTTACTTACCACATGTGTCTACCAACAAGTTCTAAAACTATCTCTTGCAATTAGAGAAATCAGCCCAGTTCAGGCCAGGTTAATCTTTAGTCATGTAAATAAAATCGATTGCCAGATCCTGGCCTCCATCCTGGGGAATCCAGCCTCCAATTGAATACTGCACTGGACATACATCTAGGTGTCATAAATAAGGATCTCAGAACCCGAGATGGTACTTTTCCATAGGCTGTGAACTGGAATCAGGTCCAAGCTGAGGCCCATGTAATAGCTGGGCAGCAGATTTTGCATTAAATAATTTAACAGCAGCTGGAGATCAGCAAGATAGTTAAGTGGGCTGGACAGCATGACTATTAAATGGATATACAGCTGGCTCAAAAATCATACTCAAAGAGCATTTATCAGTGATTCCTCTTCAAAATGGAGAGAGAAACCAAGTGAGATGCCAAAGGATTAGTTCTCCTAGGTCCTCTACCCTTCGAAGTGTTCATTAATTATTAGGACAAAAAAGGAATGCTTATCAGATCTGCAGATCATACAAAATTGGGAGGGATACCCAATACCCTCGAAATAGCATTCAAAATTATCTTGAGAATGGATTCAAAGTAACAGAACGAAATTTAACAGAGGCAAGTGCAAATTCACTTAAGACAAAAATCAAATGCACAAGTATAGGGTGAGGAATGCCTAGTTTGATAACAGTGTTTGCAAAAAAGTTTTTGCAATGCAGTTGTGCTTAATTGCAAACTGAATATGAATCAGTAGTGCAATACAGTTGCAAAGAAGACAAATGCAATGTTAGGCTGCATCAACAGAAGTTTAATTTCCAGATCACAGGAAGCCAAGAGTAAAATTGATTGAAGCAGCATACAAACATTTATGATTGAGTGAGTAAGCGAGTGAATGAATGAATGAAAAATAATACATACCCAGAGGATGAAGAAGACTTATTCTTCTTCATTCCAGAGCATAGGATACAGAATATGGATTTAAGCTATACAGGGCAACCTGATCTGGGCTACAAAAATGTGGACAATCACTACATAGTAACAAAGAGATATATTAGAAAAAACTTATTAAGAGTAAGAGCAATTCCCCCATGGAATCAATTAACTACATAGGTTCATGTGTGTTCACATAGAGCCTAGACAGCTGTCTGCTTGGGATCCTTTATTTTGGATTCTTCCACTGGGCAACTCAGTAGCCTAAATGGCCCCTTCCGATTCTATGATTCTATGATGTTCCCTTTTACATTATTAAGCAGCCAGTACTTGTTCCAGCATTAGAGATTGTTTTGCAGGCAAATAAACCCAATGGTTATGATGATTTAATTACTATGCACACAGCTAATAATGTGAAAGTAGCAATGGAAAACATTTAATGAAAATTTGAATGATAGTTGTCTAATGACAGTCCTTTCTTATCAGTTTCTATCTGAGTGAGTAATTTGCAGGAAGCAAGAATGATCACTTGCTAGCTACAACACTCTGGTCCTGCCAGCTTTAGATATAATTGGCCTTGCTTGGACCCATAGAAAGGATTCCGTCAATCACTAGAACTGTAGGCTGGAAGCAGCATAATAATGTAAGATTGGGAAATTGGTAATTCAAAACTCATTTTGGCTATGATCAACGCTCCCTAAGGTGGCTTTATGATATCCTTAGCATTGTCTGAGACCCTTGGCCTGCTTCAAGATGGTGGTTGGCTGGAGGCTAGTATTTAATTTTGGAATTCACCCTAGTCACGTGACTTTTTTAAAAATCAAGAAATTGCATGCATTCTGAAGTACCAAACACTGGCAAACCTCCATATTTCTTTGCTTTTCACAAAATCATTATGTATTCCATGAGTAACTTAGGAACATGATTATTTAAAAAAAAAAATGAAAAATGGAGGATGGTTGGAGGTGAGAACTTCAATCTTTTACTTATTAAGAAGTGCGAGACCTAAAAGGACCCCCACATAATACTTTGAACTACAGCATAACTTGGGGGTATTGATGAGAAAATATTCTAATGAATATATTTTATTTCATTTTATTAAATGTACTTATTTGGCACCCAGCTCCAATGACTTTCAGCAGTAACATTAAAACAAAAAGTCAAAGCAACACATGTAGTATCACGGTAACCTTATGCATAATAAAAAAACAGGTCTCCTGGAACTAAGTATGGAAGAACATCAGAAATCAATCTCCAAACATTTGATTTAATAAAACTGCCTTTTATGGTGCATCTCTGAGCAGGGATCCCATAGCAGGGCGGCCATTATGGAAAATAACTGCCTTCAGGTCCATGTTGCCTTGACTGGTAAGAGAGTGGGACCCTAAGCTCCCTTTGCCTGCCTGCACATATGGGCTGGGCAGAACCCCTATGGAATAGGCTCTCTTTAATGTACCTTGGAGCCAAGCCATATAGAACTTTACAGCTCAGTGTGACTCTCTGAATAGGACCATAACCTATCAGTAATAAATGCTGTAACCAGAGAAAAAGTGTTACTTTACAATAGTGGTTCTCTCCTGCTAACATCCTGGTGGCCACATTTTAACAGGTGTAGCTTTTGGGTTGTTTTCAAATGCAGCCCTATGCAGAAGGTGTTACAGTACTCTAGCTGTGTGGTGAATAGGAAGTTAGGTGATAGTCATGAATGATCACTATTTGTGAAAGAGAAAATAAATCTAAGTGTGAACCAGAAAGAACATGTGTGTATATGGGTATTAACAAAAAGATTGGGAGAAAAATCTGTCTTCGCATCTTCAACTTGATACTGTCCAATTTTTTTCAATTCAGCTTCATCAGTTGGACCAAAGGCAAAGGATGATAAGAGTAGGAATATAAGATATCTGATGGGCATTTGGTTGAGAGAACTAAATTAATGCCATCTAATCTGCAAGAGACTGCCTTTAAATGTATACAACAAGTTTCCCCAACCTGTCATCACTAGATGTTGGACTGCCACTCCCAAACTTCCTGGCAGGTATAACCAAGAACTATCCCACCTCAGAATTCTGGAAGTTGTAGGCCTACACATCTGAAAGATGCTAAGTTTGGGAAACTGATACAGCATACAGAAACTGTAGTAGCCTTACGATGCAGCAACTCAGCTGCTGACCATATAAACCATCTACTGAAGGAGAGCTACTAAGTTCCAACTGTTGTCTTGTTCCAGTTCAAGTGATGGTGATAATCTTTAAAGGCTTGGAAAAATTGGGTGTAGGGAATTGAGGAAGCCTTCCTCTTTTGGAAAGTTCCTATAACCCGTAACACTACCTGATGGCACTACAAGAAGGTGAGAGGTGGTTAGTTTCACTGACAGTGTTCCTGTAAACATTCAGTGCAGCTTTGTGACTTTGGCTCAAGAATATGATCTGAAGGAAACCCAATGCATTTGGGTAGTTATCCCTAATACCCCTTAAGTTCTATTTCTGGGAAATATACAGGGGCATCCATGGGAGGGAGGTGGTTCAAAATAAGTCAAGATGGAATACCCCTGGAAATATTTGTGTTGTGCTAATTCCCCCCCCCCCACCTTTCCTGGATGGGCTTCTGTATCTGTCCACCTGTTTCTTCTCTATGAATAGAATACATCTAGCAAGAAATATGCTTGAAAAAACACTGAAGGAATTCCCATTGATTACTGATAGTCCTCACTTAACCACAACCATCACTAATCATTCAGTGAGACATCACATGACCATTACTTGCAGTTTCACTGCCAGCTTCTCCACTGACTCTGCATGTCAGAAGCTGGCTGTGAAGCGCACAAATGGCGATCACATGACTGCAGATGCCACAACAGTCATAAACATGCACTGGTTGCGAAACATCTATATTTCAATCACGTGACCATGGGGATGCTGCGACAGCCATAAGTGCAAGGACTGGTCGTAAATTTACTTTTTCAGGGCTGTTGTAACTTCAAATGCTCACTAAACAGGCAGTTGTTACCCAAGGACTACCTGTAGTGACTTTAAAATACAAATTGCCAAAAATATCCCTTATGAGATGAAATTTCAAATATTGAACTAAGATTTCCCAACCCAGTGCCCTTCAGTTATGTTCCACCATCATCCCTATCCATTATCCTATGGGAAGTTAGCTGGGGCAGCAGTGGAAGATAGAGCCCAATGGATCTGGAAAGAATGAACTACTCTAGGCAAAAAAAGAAAAACATTGTTTTGTATTCTGCTACCCCATAATATATTATGAAGACATGAAAAAGGCTCATGAAGCTGCCTCTTCCTTTTCCTCCCTTTCCTGACCTGCTCAGCCCTCCAGATTAAAGGGAAGGATAGAGTTAACAGACCTCCACAGGGACAATTAGGTGAATCTCGGGCAGGAACAGCTGGGGTAAATTAGAAGGACACGGTATCACTCTTGGAGAGCTCCTTCTGTTAGAGTGGAAAATCAAGAAATTTGCCCTCTAATTCTTTTGTTCATAGAAATGGCACGAGAACATTTCATCTTCCCATGCAGCCTCTTTTCAGTGTTCCAGGATCCAGACTGCTTTTAAATTCTCTTTCAGCTGCAATTAGGTAGTCTGAGTCAATATAGAGATATGCTTTCTCTGGATCAGCAGTACTAAAAGCTGAGAATTTTTTTAGAAGCAGATATAGCTGTTTGTTTGATTTTTGTTGTTGTTCTGAATAGAAGCTATTGGCTCAAGCACAAATCCTAATTTCTACTTTAAATTAAGAATGTTCAAGTGAAACTCTTGTTGTCATTAGATGTACCTGTGGTTAAACAGGAATGGAAGCCCAGTGTATGCAGTACCCCATATTTTAAATGCCTCTGGAAAAGTTAACATGATGAATTAATTACTAGTAGTATTACTGAAACTGCAAGTGGCTGGGTTCACACAATAACTAAGCAGTAAATCAAGGGTTACAAACCATAATGTTTGGGTTCATATAATATAATAAAGCAAACAAACCCACCACATACTGGCTTAGCACACAGCAATATATTTGTATCAATGTCTTGTGGTTTTATTAGATGTGAAATATCTATTTTATTTCATGTATTTATTTTATTTAATTAATTAATTTTATTTTATTTATCTCTATTTATTTATTTATTTATTTATTTATTTATTTATTTATTTATTTATTTATTTATTTATTTAATCTCTATTTTACTGCCTTTAAGTTTAAAACTATGGTCTCTGTGTTGCAAAAATCTGGGCATTCACTACATGGCAGCAAAAAAATAAAGGAACACTCAGAGTCTGCACTGCCATGCAGTGATCAAATGAATTTTTGCAGCCCAAATGCAATAGCCCTTTTGAAATTCCCGCATACACACAAATAAAGCATCAATACAAGACTTTTCTCCAAATTACAGGCTAATCCTACTTGCAGATAGAAAAGAGACGGGAGATGATTAACATTACTGTTGTAGAAATTAGGCTGAAGTCATATGAGAGAGACCCAAGAGAAGAGAGCTGGTCAATGTCTGGTTGAGTGGAATTTGGCTCAGGCACCCATAAATTTCAGGCCCCACTAGATCCACTGGACAATGTATACACATCTGGAAATTTTGATGAAGCAGCTTAAGAATCTGACCTATCTGCAACACAATCTTCCCAAATAGTGGCAATCAAGAAGCACTGGACCAACCACCATTATTCCAGTTAACATGGTTGAATAGTCTGGATAATGAGAAATACTGACAATCACGGTTTTATCCTTCATAGCTGTGTAGAAATACAAAAAGAGATAGAGAGAGAGAGAGAGAGAGAATAGGATTACTGCAATGGAGGAGTAGGAATCTCAGCTCAATTCTCAGTCTACCCTCACAGGCCCCAAGTTACCCTTTTGCCTCTAAATATATAATGCATGCATGCTATCAGTATTGTGCTTTCTCAGAACACAATATACAGTACATATGTTTGAACATTCCCCCATACCGTATAACACTCCATAGTTAGGATTATTAAGTCATGTTCAGTCATAATATGAATGGTTTGGTTTTGGCTTAGCATGTTATGGGAACTTAATTCATGTAGTTTATAAAACATGGTTTATGGCCTAGCATACTGTACAGGCCCAACCAATAATGCTGCATTGCCTAAACTATGGTTAAATTAGATATGGCTTCATATTATGTGTGAACCAAATCACACATTATTAAAGTGTAGGAAATTAAATCCAAATTCAGGAAGATCAGGCATGTTTTGTTTTTAAAGAGTGACAGTATATAGTGGCAACCCTACAAGCAAGAGTTTAGATTTTTTGGTGGTTAAAGAGAAAGTTGTGAACATTTTGATGTGATTATGAGGAGAAGCAGATAGATAAGCGGAATGTGAAGTGCTGGTAGATGTTTGAGTGGGTAGATGTGGAAGGTACTGAAGGACTGAAAGAGAGGTGAGAAAGGAATAGAATGTATAGAAAGAAGGATATTGGAAAGAAATGTGGATGCCCAACTATGGTGGTAAGATATTGTCTAAGAACACCGAGCACCAAAGTTGGCAGAGATTATAAGGTTGGAGAGGACATGTAAATTATGGCCCCTTGGTTTGTTGATCTGGAGGGTAGGCTGTTGAGTGAGAACAATGGGGAAGCAGAGCAACTAACACAAATATTCCAGAGGCCAGAGAGTAGCCTCAGCAGATTCAAGGTTGATGTTTTGTCTGGAAAACCATCACTCACCTGGGGTCAACAGATTGTAGGTTGCTGGAAACACCTTGGAACAAGATTCTTGGAGCTCTTATCGGAGCAGCTGTGGGAAGTTATTGGAGTGCAAAGATTGCGAAGAGAGATCAGTAGCAGCAAGGAACTAGCTTACATACAGGAAGCTGTGGGTTCGGAAGCCTTCTTGGACCACAACTTGTGAAAGTTCAGTCCAGGACTGTCTCACCTGGTGGAGAAAAAAATGGATTGGAATGAGAACACTACACTCTGGATACAAGAGTGAGAGGAAGAGTGCCTCACAGCTAGAACCCTGGTGAGAAAGGGACTGGGGGATGGAGCGGGGAGCTGGTTGATACTTTATTGAGGGGTTAGTTTGTGGATTGGTGGTATGTTGGATTAAGTGTTGGAGAGTAATAGTACATAAAGTAGTAAAGGTTTATTGTTGGTGTCATCAGTCCAACTGATGGCTTGGCCCTCTAGCAGGTCTATTTGACACATTGCCCAGAGCAGTGATTACACAAGTGGAACAGCCATATACTGTACATTTTCTAACCAAATAAATAAATAAAATTTCCTGGTAAATATGGTACTTTGTTTTGTGCTTTTTTTTTTGCAATAATATTACAATGCTACTTTTGTTTGTGTGTTTTATGTGTGCTTTATATGTTGTATAGATATAAATGCCAGGAGTCTGTGAAAATTTCAGTGGTACATAAATACAGGAAATAAATGAAATAAATAAATAGACTGCTGATGGCTGTCTGCCGTGTACCAACCCAAGAGTATTGTCAGAGTCCGGCTG
This sequence comes from Liasis olivaceus, assembly GCA_030867105.1. NCBI lineage: Eukaryota > Metazoa > Chordata > Lepidosauria > Squamata > Pythonidae > Liasis > Liasis olivaceus. The sequence continues at coordinate 50,837,138 of CM061349.1, forward strand.
GATTTGAACATTGCACCAGGGCAAAATATAACTCCTGCTACTGTGGTTTGCAACCCATTTTGTATGACTTAGCATTATCTGTGTAGCCAGACAATTGTGATTTGTTTAGCAAGAAATGACTAAATAAACCATGGCTTACCACAATTTACAACACATCCTGTCTGTCTCAGAAACAGAGTTCTTCTATGGCAATTATAATTTAAGAAGGAGAAGGAGAGCCTATTGAAAAAAGAAATGTGAATATTGTAAGACTGTTTGGTTTTTTAAAGGATTTATATATTATAATTTTTAGGAGGAAAAGTCACTTTATGCCCTGGCTCAAAGTATTAATGAATGACAGAATATTGTTGCTTTGGTTATGTTACAGAGTGGGAAGACTTTTTTTTTCCTTTTTTTTATTTCAAGCAATATCAGGTAACCATATTAACATAAATCCAAGATATATATAAAGAAAAAAGAAAGATATAGAAAATACAAAAAAGATCTACCACAATGTGAATAAAGACACATGTGCATGTATGTGAAAATTTACCACAGAGTACACCAAATTATAATCTATTGCTATTTAGATAAATCATAAAATTCATCCAAATTTGATAAAATTGTAATTCCTGCTTCTGAAGTCTCATTACTTTATCTGTAGTTTTTTTCTACTGTGGCAGTTGAAGAGGCCTTGGTAACCTACAACTCAATTCTTATGTTATTTAAAGATTTCCAATGTTGCACCATTATTATTTTGGCTGCTAAAATTAAATAATCAGTTCTTTATTTTTAAGCTTATGATTTGGTCCTGTAAATAAATCCAATAAACCTAACTTTGGCGAGCATTCAATTCTTTGTTTAGTGATAATACTTACCTCTCCAAAAACTTTTTTGCCAAAAGGGTATAACTTTATCACACGACCACCACAAGCGAAAAAATGACCTTTTTTTTTTACAACCTCTCCAGTATTTGGAGGAATAATTTTGATATATATTGTTGTTGTTGTTCAGTCGTTAAGTCGTGTCCGACTCTTTGTGACCCCATGAACCATATCACGCCAAGCCTTCCTGTCCTTCACTGCCTCCGAGTTTGCTCAGTTTCATGCTCATTGCTTCAGTGATGCTATCTAACCATCTTATCCTCTGCTGTCCTCTTCTCCTTTTGCCTTCAATCTTTCCCAGCATCAGGGTCTTTTCCAAAGAGTCCTCTCTTCGCATTAGGTGACCAAAGTATCTGAGCTTGAGCTTCATTATCAATTTGAGAGAGAGAGAGAGATACACATACACATACATACATACTAATCTAACAGTCCAATGCCAGTGATGTATAATCTTCCACTGCAAGTCTTGCATTGAAGCTGAAGTGAATCCACCAGGTTTCCAGACTAGACTGGAGTCAAGCTCAACAGGGTCTTCTTTCCTTGCTGATTCTGCCAAGCCCGTTCCCTTGGCTGTGGTTTCATTAGATAGCAGGTAGGGACAGTGGGAATCTCGTTCATCTGTTTATGCATGTCACTAATTAGATGACAAGGTATTTGGCTAGTTAACATTTATTCATTATTAGAGCAATCAACAATACAGGCAAAGAAAATGGAAATGCAATAAAACCATTCCCCCACCTGTAAGTCAATTCTCTAAGACGAAAGTATCGCTATCTGACAGTCATGCAGAAGAAGTCACCGCCGAAGGCAGGTCATAGGTCACAGACGACCGCTGTGCAGTCCATTAACAGCCAGTCTTTGTGCCTCTGTGTACAGGTCATAGCATTTGAGTGGGCCATTGATGATGAGTAAATAAAGGTCCATAATGTCCCTACAGCTCAAGCCCAAAGCACAGAGTCCACAGCCAGATGAGTCATAGAAAAGGTCCCGATTGGAGACAATGATGGGTGGGTGTTTAATCGCAACAGGAAAAGCAGACCATTGTAGAATCTCAGTGACACACTCTGGACGTCCAGATTTTTCTGCCAACAGGACTGTTATTGGCGTATGCCAGGAAGTCAATCCGTAGGCTATTGAAGTCAAGCCCGACACTGGGCAACAATGCTCAATCTTGTCCATGACCATGATGAATAAAAGAGGGGATCACAGGTCTCCTGCCAGACTCCTCATCCACATTTCATAGAGGTCTCCCCCAGCTCATGGCCAGCTCAGACTCAGAAGATGAAGAGGAGTTACATGAGGATCATCAGTCTGAGGGGATTCAGCTGGAAGAGTTGCAGGAGAATAGCAACCAGGAGAGGCAACCATCACTGGCTTCTGGAGATTAAGAGGTGGAGCTAACATCTCCACACAATGCAAGGACCCACCGCAAAGAAAGGATGGCTGAACAAAGGTGCTCAGCAAGACTATTGGCCAGAAAGAACCCTGCCCTGAAAAAGGAACAAATTTGGGTCACGCCACCCCTATATAGGGGACGCGGTGGCGCAGCAGCTTAATGACGCTGAAAGTTGCTGGCCAGAAATGGCTGACGGCTTCGGCGGTTCGAGTCCAGCCTTCGCCGTTAACAAGGTGAGCTCTTGTCTCCTCCCCAGCTCCTGTCAACCCAACAGCTTGAAAACTTACATGAGTAGATAAATGGGTACTCTCACTCCGGTGGGAGGAAAAATGCTGGCAGCGCCTTATACAGAGAGATGGGATCAGCTGCCGGTAAGCGCGAAACCACGCTCGCCCGAAAAAAAGGGCGCGAAGCAACGGAAATCCTGCCTCCTGCGCTCGCCAGCTGGGCTCTGCTCTAGGAAGGAGGCTCTGGCAAACTACTTCCGAAACAATTGCCTTGAAAACTGCACAGGATTTGTCCAGGCAAGGATTCGTCCAGGCAAGGACTCATCCAGGCAGGCACTGCAGGGTCAGTAATGACTGAGCGCAGACAAAAAAAACAACCACCCTATATAAGGAGAGCCAAGCACTTCACAGATCCACTGGTGACAACTCTCCACTTAACTCACCATCGTGTTCCTCCACTTCCTAGCCTGCCTTCTCAACTAATGACCCTGAAACCTCATACCACATTTGTTTGACCCTCTAGTACTTTATTAACAATTTAAACTCTCTCTCGCCTCTAATTTAAGCTGGATGAGTGTTCTATTTGTGGTCTGGGTATTCTGGGCGTGAGGGACTACAATTGATTGTTCAAACCTTTTTACCATTAGAGTTCTGTTAGAAAAACTTTTTTGTAAAGATATAAGACTTACCTATATGTCTGTGAATTCTGTGGGCCAGGACAGGACATCACATTTACAACTGGTTGCCAAGCACCCCAAGATCATGTGATTGCCATTTGCAATCTTCTCTGCCAGCTTCCCCATTGGATCTTCTTACCACCAAGGGGTTTCTTCAGGATTTGAGCTTCGTTCCTTCCCACCGCCAAGGGGTTTCCCCTCCCCACTCAGCAGTGAGTAGAAACAGAGCTCAAATCTTCTGTCCTGCTGTCTCCTCCCCAGCTGAGCCCGGCAAACTCCCTTTGGCAGACAAGGCTTCACCACCCTGCCGCACTCACCTCTGCTTCAACTCCCCCCACCCATCTCTCCCCCCACCCATCTCTCCCCCCATCATCTCTGCCCTTTTGGACACCCTGCACTCCGCTGCCACTACCTACCCCTACCACTCCCACCAGCTGGGAAATTCTGGAAGTTGAAGTCCACATGTCTTAAAGTTGTCAAGTTTGAGAAACACTGTTCTAGATAGTTCATTTCCTCTACAATCATCTGTAGCTGACCCCCCACCCAGCCTCTTAAAAAAGGAAAGGTTGGAGATAAGGTGAAAATTGTGAAATAGAGTCATATCAAGAGATGGTTTCTTCAGGAGGGGGTGCACCATTGCCTCTTTCAGATATGGAGCCAAAACACCCTCCCCCAAACTAGCATTAATTAGCTCCCAAATCCAGGTGCACTCACCCTGCCTGGTCATATCAAGAAATCTGGCGGGATATGCACCTAGCCTGCAGGTGGCAGAGCTCACGCTACAGAGAACCCTATGCATTTCCCCAGCTTCCACAAGATTAAAAAAAATCCCAAGGGGTAACACAAGACATCACCTCGCTCACCTCACTGGGTCCTTCCCAAGTGACATCAAAGCCTGAGTGAAAATGAGCAACTTTATCTGCAAGAAAATGCACAGAATCATCCAAATGCCCTAGAGGTTCGTCCTCATGCCCACCCTTCCTAAAAGGGTCCAGGTCATCATGAACAGGGTAGAGTCTCCAGACCCAATGAGCCTGAAGAACACTTTTCCACTCTTATCACTACATAATAAGAGTTCTTTCTAGTGAGAAATCATGTTCAGTTGGGGGTGCAGTTTAAGGAAGGAGCAAATCAAGTAACATTATCAGGAAAACATGTCCATGAGGCCACTAGGAGTTGACTTCAAGCTGAAGGAGACTGTATTAGTGTTACATTTTCTCTCTAGGAAATGTGACATCCTCAAGTACGCTTGATCTTCCCTTTTTAAATGTGCAGAGCGAAAGCAGAGGAAGAAAATATCCACTGCAGCAATTGTGTTTCAAACATATTAAACTTAGTTTAATCAGGATCAACAACACACAACACACATTATATTTTATGAAAACCTTACCTTCATATTTCTAAACCATATAGCATACATTTTCATATTTGCAGGCACAGCTCTCATGTACCAAACATGCAAGCCACATCAAGCATGACATTTTGCCTCTCAGCAGCATTTCTTCTACTTGTTTTCAGCCAGAATTGCTGGTTTCATTTAAGCCTTCGAAGTTGTTCAGGGTTACATTACCTATCAAATAAAGAATGTAATAAAAGAAGCCTCTAGCAAAGATGAAACCACAGATTAAAATGTTTACCTGATAGAGTAGTTCGGTTGGGAACAGAGTCACTTGCACAGCTAAAATGAATGGCTGTTCCCTTCTCATGAACAGCTAAACTGCTAAGGTTTAAGGTTTAAGCTGCTAGAAAGAGCACTGTTTCTGCAATGTGAAAAACTGTGCAGAAGGGGAGTTTCCGCAAAGACAACTTGTCCACTCCTTTTTGACATGAGTCTTTTTAATAAGTGCACATTCTTCCTCTTTTATGGAACTGTAAGGGCTGCACAGGCAATTTGGGCCACATTTCTATAGGGCTCAATGCAAATAGTATGCAAGCTTTCAACACCTGGCTGAAGCACATGAAAAGCAGGGAGCATTCTTCTCCAGACTCCTCCTTTTTGATCCAGAGAGTCTGTTGAGAAGTTCTGGATTGAAGATCTTTCATTTTTATTCTCTCAACAGAACACTGGAAAGAAATTATGCAAAGAAATAAGGGCTGCGGAGAAAAACATTCTGGAAAAAAAATTCTCCCTGAATCCCTGTGGGCAGGGGCTGGAATGCTGCTGATTGCTCCATTTTAAGATTAGCTACCTCCCATGACCCAGAGCAAAGCATATGCAGCCTGGTTTGTGCCTCTCAGTGCACACACACACACATACAGTAGGTGGAACCCAAGAGAAAAGCAGAGAGACTCATACACGCAAACACACACACAGAGATCACATCTCTTCCTAACACAGAAGAAATTCAGACACCTCCTTTAGCTACTGCTAGTAAATAAGTTGGAAAGGAAGACATGCTTTGCGGGCTTTCCCTGTAATATTCTAGGCCGGTGTTTCTCAAGCTCAGCAACTTTAAGACGTGTGGACTTCAAGGCCCAGAATTCCCCCAGCCAGCTGAGCTTGAGAAACTGTTCTCGGCAACTCCACCAGGTGGCATTGCAGACATTTAAAATTGTTGAGATCAGCTGTCTTCACTCAGGCAGAAACAGAAAGGAACCCCCTCCCCCCTAAAAATCACCCAGTAATTACATTGAAACTGGGTATTTCACAGTACTAAGATCTCAAAAGGCAAGTCAGGGCCTGACGGATCCAGGCTCTTGATTCTGTTTTCCACCCATCTTTCCCCCCAGTTGCACTTCTAACCTTTTTTTGGGGGGGGTAGTTAAGGAGAGTGGCTTTGCGTCCCCAAACGCATATCAACTTGCTTCACATCCACGGTTGTTTTTTTCAAAGCAAAAACAAGAAAGGCCCTAATATAAAGTCTTATAAGCAACAACCCAGGTTCTTCTTGTTGCACTTTATAGTATAGAACAATACGAAGCTTGAGGCAAGTCCACAAAGCAGTTGCAGGAAAGAGGCATTTCACTGACGCATTTCTGCCTGCCTTGCAGCCGTTAAAGACGAAAGATTTTCCAGCCGCGAAAATCTTGCAACTTTCAAGCTTTAGCAAAAATGGCTATGTGCAAACATGAAAAAAAATCACATCCTTTGCTACTTGCAATGTGGGGTTTGTGTGTGTGTGTAAGAGAACAGGGACTCCCGTTACCAAGGAAAAGTTGAGGTCCTGCCTCAAACTGAAAGCTTGCGATTCCCCTCCCCCCGCCAAGGACGGCTTTGCTGTGCAAAAGAACTTTCCCACTCTCCGCCTCACGAGAGAGACCGACCACCTTTTCCAAACTGAAAGGAAATTTACAGTTAAATGAGGGGATTCCCAAAGAGGGGCGTTCAAGGAATTGCAAACCTTTGCTCACCCTCAACCCGTGCAAACCCGCAAGGAATTGCAGAGGGAAGGCAAGAAGCGCAAGGCATGGAAGAGGGTAACGGCCTTAGTCACAGCGAGTTGTAAGAAGTACTTTCCCTTCTGTAGAAAAAGGAAAAAATTTCCAGAGAATGACTTAGGGAGGGAATTCCTCAGCCACAGCACTCTTCACGGCGGCAGCCTCCAGACAGGACCAGACTAGTTGAAACCTCGCTGTTCTACTTTGCTTGGGAAATTCCCAGGCACGGAAGCTCCGCCCCGCGCAAAAATCCCCTCGGCCGAGGCTCTATAGGCAAGCGCCGCCGCCGCCCGCCAGCGTCTCAAAAGAGTTTGCAACTGTTCGAAGCGGAGAGCGAGCGCGGGACTTACTGTTTGTGCACTCTCGCACAAGGTCATGCTCAGTCCAAGTACTCTGGATTACCCGATGGATTTTACGATGGACGCTCACCCCCGGGAAGTGTTGAAGAAGGATAGGCAGCTCAGCCTGATCCAGGATGATAGGCACGACAGCGGCCTAGGCTCGATGAAGGACGAGGAGTACGAAAATCTTGTCCGGGAATTGGAAGATATTCGAATCCAGCCTGTGGACGCCACCATGGGCCTCCAGGCCGACCCGAGTCACCCAACCCAGGCTTGGAAGCAGCAAGTGACTGAAGACGGAGACACGTAAGTCTTGGGACGCTGGTTGCAAATGCGGGCGGGGGGAGGTGTTGAAAGGGAACCCTCTTCTCTCGGTCAGGGTGTTGGGCTCGTGCACACTGGCCTCTGCAAGAAGTGAGTTCCGTGGATGTCGCGGTGACGTTCGCGAACCTAAACCTGCTTTTGTGGCGGGGGGCAAGAAAATTAGTGGGAAGTGGCGTAAAGATGCACTTCTGAGCGGGCGTGGAGGAGATTCCGCTGCAGTTAAGGTGGTTCGACGTTGCCTGTCAGTGTTCCTTTGGTCTTCGTCCCACCCCCACCCCCCGGGAATTCGAATTCCATTTTAGAACGATCGCGAAGGAAAAAGCTACCGAGGAAGGTGCAGGCGAGGGGACTGAGTGAGAGTTGTAAGCGAGCCGTAGGCCGTGTGCAGATGGACACTTGTACGTGGGCAGACGGTGTGGGCTTAAGCGCTGGGACCCCTTGAGAATGTATGCGCCACGCGAGAAACCTTGCCCGGACGTGGGTCTAATTGTTTCCTTCAGAATTATGGCTAGTGGTTTCGGAAAACATGCATCCGAGTATCGGAGCACCAGCGCCCTTAATTTAGAAAAAAGTAGAACTTTAAACCTCCGTTGACGTCCATCCCGTGTAGTCTAAATCACCTTTTTGGTGCCCTGCCGTTGCATCGGGGTTGGAAAGAAAGTTAGAATTTCCGTGTTGATCCCTAGAAACGAACGGAGGAAGCGGAGGGGTGTTGGGAAGAATGATTCCTTTGATGCCCCTCCTTTTTGCTAGTTATCTAAAAAACCCGGGGGTTTTTGCAAAACTGGGTTTTTCCCTCCCACGTCGCTTGCTTGTACTTGGCCGGTGGCCAGGTTGTGGAACTCGGTGTACTAGCTGTGAGAAGGAGGAGCCAGAACAAGCGCCGGGCGGGGTGCAGGGCTGGAAAGTCCCTGGCGCCTTGCCCGGAACACTCAGCTCGTCCGCGGAAAATACCAGACTGGGGCAGCGCGCAGCGTTGAAAACCCCAGGCTTTCGAAATCGCCTCTCTTTTCTATGTGACTCCAGCGGGCACGTTGCCCACGTGACGAAGAGAAGCCAGAAAGCTAACTCAGGGCTTCTGGAATTTTTTGGCTCATCGTTGGGTTTTTCCCACTACTTTCCTATTGCAGATTTCTCCATCTGGCCATTATTCATGAAGAAAAATCCTTAAGTTTGGAAATCATTCGCCAAGCAGGATGTGATATGGCTTTCTTGAATTTCCAGAACAACCTCAACCAGGTACCTCCTTTGTTGCATTTTCTTTTTCACTTGAGCCTGTAAGGGATCAGACATGGTGCTATAGCCAACATGGAGGCAGTTTCAAATGTACCTTTCATCTATTGCTTTAATAGGAAAGGTTTAATAAGAAAAAAGTAGGAAAGGGTATAAGTTATATACAAAATAACATACGTAAGTATCCTCATGAGTGCTAAAGGAGCAAATATAGTTTCTTAAACTTCTTCTGTGTCCATTGCCAAGACTATTTGATGTCAAGAATATCAGTTTAAGGATTGTTCAGCTTCACTGGCCTTAAATTATCCTCACTTAGAAGTGGCTTTCCATGGACATTGGCCTGAGAACTCCAGCATCACTTGTACACTAGTGTCATATTTGCACAAGCATTTGGAAAGAAAGGCTAGTTTGTGTGCTGAGATCCACAAAAGATGCTTTACCGAAAGCTTCTCAAAATAATGGAGAATGCATTCCTTGACAAAAAAACAAAAAATTAACAAATATTTCAGGTCCTTTCTCAGCCATGCAAGCTCACTGGAAGACTTTAGCCAGGCACTGTCTCCCAGCTCAGCCTCCTTTACAAAATTACTGTTCTGAGAAAAAAATTAACAAGAGTAATATGCACACTGCCTTCACTTTCTGGAGGAAAGGCAGTCCGTGAATCTAATAATAAAATAAAGTTGCAGACTTTTAAAACTTCTTTGAAATGGCCAATCCTGAACGTGCACGTACACACACACACACACACACACACAAATAGCAGGATTCGCTAACTGAAATAAATGAAGGGCTGTGTGGGCATATGTATATCTAAGAGATTGTGTTGTTTTTCTAGCAGATGGCCTTACTTTCTCTCTTACACTTTGTAGACTGCACTTCACTTGGCGGCAATCACAGACCAGCCTGAAATTGCTGAGACTCTTCTGAAAGCAGGATGTGATGCAGAAATCAGAGACTTCCGAGGAAACACACCACTGCACATTGCTTGCGAACAAGGCTCCCTTAGAGGAGTATATGTCCTTACGCAGTATTGCCAGAAGCATCAGCTCCATTCTCTCCTACAGTCAGCAAACTATAGTGGTAAGTGCAGACATTGACTTGATGGATGGATTGCTCACTGCAGCATTGCTGGCCTTGGCATCAAACTGTTGCCTGTTGATTCAGAGACTGGCTTGCATTCTCTTCGAAAGTTATTGTGACAAGTATCAGTAAAGTAGGAAAAGAAATGCATGGTTTCCCTTGCCTTGGTACAGTGGCATTCCCCAAGTTAGTGCCCTCCAGATTGTTGGGATCACAGTTTGTGCTGGCTGAAAATTCTGAGAATTCTCCCTTGGGGCAGGCATTATGTTCAAGGAAGTTTGCTTTGTTGGAATAATAGTAGTCAAAGAACAACTGACAGTTAAGCCCAGCTCACCAAGCTACTTTGTGTAGACGAGCTGTGCTAAATAAGTAGAAAATTAGAGAGTGCATGATTTTCAAAATTACAGCCAATGTCTCAAAACAATTTCCTGCCACAGGAACTAATCTTGTCCTTCTCTCACCCATGCTTATTTAATAGGACACACATGTCTCCATCTGGCTTCTATTCAAGGATACCTGGCCATTGTAGAATGCCTTTTGTGCTTGGGAGCAGATGTCAATGCTCAGGTAGGTTTCTGTCTGGGGAAAATAAACAGACCATATCATTATTTTGAAAGTAACTCTGATGCCTTTGCCATTGCTAACTAAATGTTCCCTTTTGTTTTTCACTAACTAGGAGCCATGCAATGGTAGAACTGCCTTGCATTTGGCTGTAGATCTGCAGAACGAAGGACTGGTATCCCTTTTATTGAAGCATGGAGCAGATGTGAACAAAGTAACCTACCAGGGCTATTCTCCATACCAGCTCACGTGGGGAAGAAACAGCTCCTTCATACAGGAACAGTTGAGACAATTTACCACACTTGATTTGCAGATGCTACCGGAAAGTGAAGATGAAGAAAGCTGTGAATCGGAATCAGAGTATACAGAAGATGAAGTAAGTTGTTCTTCTTTCTGTACAGGCAGAATTCTACTATAGTTTGCACAACCTTTTCTAACTGTATGAGGTAGGAAGTGTGAAAATCCAGTATCCTTGAGTAAATGATAGTTGCTTTCAGTTCCTTATAATCCTTTTACTAGTGAATTAAATTTTTACAGTAATCTGCAACTAAAGCTTTGGATACGGAAAGCCATAGAGATGTTTCTGATTGGGTGCACTTGCATCAAGTAAATCACCTCACTAAATCGCTTTTTTAAATGCACACAAATAAGATATTGACAGATATTTTGCACGTTATACTGTATAGCTAGTGATCTGATTACAGTCTTGTATCTGTGTTTATCTTTAGTCAGTTAACCCTCTGAAGGCTGAGAGTAAAACTTCTTGACAGGCTTAAATTACTATTCCCCTTAGATTTTTGGAAGTTATACTGGTGCAAAATGTGATGCCAACTTTCTTGTGTGCATTCAGTTAAAATTATTGACACCTGTGCAGTCCAAGAGTAGCAGATACCAGAAATACTCATATTTAAAGCCATCCATAAACTGATATTTTAAAATTTCCCTTGTCTAGCTTCTGTATGACGACTGCATTATTGGTGGACGGCATGTGTCTTGTTAAAGGTGGAGAGTTGTTGAAAGATCGCAAGTACAGCCATGTGAACAGTTACAGAACTACTGCTCTCACAACACAGAAAACAACATTGTGAAGACAGCAAGATGCCACAAGTGGTTGAGTTCAGATATCTGTGTGTGAAGTTTGGTTGTTTAACATTAGATATCAGCATGGTCTCATTTACATCAGAGAAGAAGAATTGAGAACTGGAGCGTCCACCTGTGTGTTCACTGTGTGCTCTACAACAGGAGTGGCCAGATCCATCATCATCTGTGGTTTTTTGGAAGACATTCCATATATTTCTACTTGACTGATGACAACCTGTTCCAAGGACTCAGAGTAGGAGCTCTTCATTATGCGTAGCAAGCAGAGTTATTGCAGTCCTCAGAATGATTGCTTGTCCATCTACTATAGAAGGATAGGGATAACTATATTGCAAGACTTATACTTTGCAATGTGTATATCATGTATACTTTGTAAATTTTGTGAATAGTTTTCTTACATGTGAGATGTATATTTATTTAAAAAATGAAAAATGACCTGGCTTTGGTGAAATGGTTCCTGTTATTGAAAAATATTCACTTCAAATGAAATCAAGCAGCTGATGAAACACTAAATTCGTTTCTCTATACAATTTCACTATAGAAGGGAGTATCCTCAGTTAATTATTCAGGGTAGAGATTGGAGGAGGGATCTATCACTACATAATCATATCTTCACTTCTTTGCAGAGCTAGAGCAGCTTAAAAATATATTGAGACCACTCAGCATTCCTTTGAAAATAATTTCAAATAATTATAATTACTCCAAATAACACATAATTATTTGCTATTACCCCACATTGTATTAACTCCAAGTATCTTTCCAATAATATTTTAAATTATTGCTCCTTTTGTAAGAAACATGCTTATGCTTTGGTAAAATTGGTGGGAATGTTTAAGTTTTTTGGATCAAGAAATACTTTTGGTACAGTTGTCTAATAACCTAGATATATTGATTTATATAGTTCTCTAGGTCTATTCAGAGAATTTGGGTACCTCCAAAATAGAAATGACAGTCCCACTTTTTCTGAGAGGGACAAGTGCTCCATTATATTTATTTAAGTTTTAATGTTGCAACAACTGTCAAAGACAACTGAGTCACATCTGTAATAATATGGCCAGTCCAGAACCTCTGCTCTAAGTGGCTCACAAAGTGAATCCAATTTTCAGTGGATTGAGTTCCAGTTTTTCTGATGGCACTAGTATTCAATGAGCATTTTTTTTAGAGCACTAGAGGACTTGAAATGGGAGGGAATGTTTACTGGTTCCTTCCGCATACTATGGAGAACCCCATTCTTATACCTTCCAAATGATTCTTCATGTCCTGGAATAGATCAGATTGATGAGAAATTAATAGCTTAAGGAACAGGCTAGATTAAAGAAACTTTTCACCAACAGTATTCCTCAGCTGGTTTATACATCTTTCACACACACAAGAGTTTCTCTTGATCATGTTCAGATTTCATATTTCCGTCAATGGCTATGAACAGTAACGAACATAATAAATACAACAGTTTATTCTCCCTTTAACAACTGTGCTGCTAAAACTTGCATGGGTGCCGCAAGCATTGCTGAAAAATACTTTTGGATGTTAGATTAACGAGAATTAGACTGATCATCCTTAGGAATGCCAAAGGTTACAGGCAGCCACCAGGCAGGACCACTTGTGCCTTTCAAACTAATGCCCTTGAGAATGGCAGACTAGGAGAGGATTTTCACCTACGGCCTTAAACTACATTATTGTTATAGTTAATAACAAGCATTAGGAATTGAAGCCAGAAGCAGAGCAAGTACAGCTATATTAACAAGAAAACATGCAGTGGGGGGGGGGGGGTTGGGTGAATTGTTGGATTCCAGTACTCACAGCTTGTTTTGTAGATTTTCATCACCAGGTTAGGTAACATCCTTGGCATTCTGATCCAACTAAAATTTCTGGCCACTTTTCGAAGGCAACCCTAATAGTACATGGCAGTGGTTCTGATGAGATACAGTGAAGGAAATATTACAGTGGCTGGGTCATTTTCAGGAAAAGCTACAACTACCACATTTACTTCAACTGTGGAAACATACTTAGCTTCCTCTAAAAACCAGGGTATGCACCTTCAGGGATGAATCTGCACAGTTGAATCTATTGCTGCTTGATCTGCACGTAGCATGATCAAGTTCACTATCCAATACTCTATAAATAAAAATGTTCACACATTACACCAATCATACTGAATTACAGTCCACATACTACCTGAATATGTTGGTGAGCCAAGCAACATTGCTCATTTAGCTGTTTTGGCTAAGCAACCAGGTTGATTATGAGATCTATATCTGGTGATGACAGCTGAAAATGCAAAGGATCTTCAAGCCCTAGCAATGAGAATCAAGAAGCACAGTGAAAAAATTGAACTACAATTAAATATAAAGGACCAAACAAAAAGGACAACAGCCAGCTTTAGAACTGATAGTGAATTCACTGAGGAGGTGGATAGCTTCTGCCTTTTAAGATTGACTATCAATAGTAAAGGAACTAGCAGTCAAGAACTACACGGCAGACTAGCACTTGGTTGTTCAGCATTAAAGGCCTTGAAAGATATTGAAATGTCTTGATGTGTCTTTACCTACAAAGATCAGAACTATGCAGGCAAATATTTTCCCTGTGACTCTAAGGAAGTGAAAGATAGATTTTGAAAAAGCAAGACAGAAAAATATTGATGCCTCTGAACTCTGGTGTTGGAGAAGACACTTGAGAATATCATGGATAGCCAAGAAAACAAACAGATCATACAGCAAATCAGTCTAGAGTTCTCACTTGAAGCAGAAATGACCAGGCTCAAATAGTCATATTTGGACACATTATGCAAAGATCTAGTTTCCTTGAGAAATCCATAATGTTGGGAAAGCTGGGAAGAAAGAGAAGAGGATAACCAGCAGTAAGGTGGATGGACTTGATTACAGCAACGATAGGTACACTGTTGGGAGACCTGAAGGGCCAGGTTGGGGATAGATCATCCTGAAGAAGGTCTGTCTACATGGTCACTAAGAGTCCACACCAACTTGATGGCATATTATCAATCAATCTGGTGATGAAGTCTTAGATATTTTCCTGGGACTTTTGTCAAGTTCATTCCAAAGCACAAGAAAGTGCCATGTTTGTACACTATGTATATATGACACTTGGTCATGTCTGAAGTTTTAGTGGGTTAGTTACCTCTCATTTGCTGAGTAGGGAAAAGACAGCAGGCACCTATGTTGAATAATTGCTCAGATATGCAGCAAATTAATATTGCCTTGGGCCACCCCATGCTATCAATCTGCCACTTGTAGTTAGTACTAATAACCAACTCCACTAGTTTATCTTCTATGCCACATGTTTAGCTCAATATGATTAACTCAGTTATAAATTATATACTCAACTTTCTTAAGTATGCTATAGAATTTCCCTGTTTACTTCAGTAATGGATCCTGCTATATATTGGGTGAACAGATGGAGACTGTGTTAAGTTACCCTTTCAGGCTCTTTTTCTACACAGTACTGCAGCTTCTATAAAATATATAGTATCAGAGTTCCTATCCAGTAAGCTTTTCTCAACTGAATGCTAATCCGAAGCCATAAATTCCCATGTACAGAGTGTAACTTGGTCTGTGTAGCCTTTTCATAGTTCTGAGCAAAGTCCTTGAACCTTAGCCGTGATGCTTGTGAAAGGAAGAACCCCAAATCAGGAGATTTAAGTCCTTGCTGGCTTGCATTAGATCTTGGCTCTTTGGAAATGATTACAGAGGGTGTCATTCTGAGTCAGGGTTATTCCCATTCCTTCCATTCTCTCATCAGCATGATCAAAGGTCATGCTTTAAAACTTCCAGGTAGTAGGAAAACACATTATATGCTATTCATAATGCAGCCTGCAGTTTAAATTTGAATTCTGTCTTACAAATAAAAATCCTACACTTTCATTGTAAAGAGCTAATTGTGTCACACTTGCATAAATGAGCTGATTTACTATTTCTGCAAGTGCAGTTCATGTTTAACTGGATATTTGAGGTTTTGCAAAATGTATTGATTTATGTTTATTGATTGGAAGAAATAGTGTCATTGGATGAGCATAGAAGGGAAAAAAAGGTTAAACATTACAGTTTCAGAAAGACTGAGAAAAATTACCTAAGTAATTTTCAAAAAATTGTAACTGGTAGATTTTTTTCCCCCTTAAAAGTAAAATCAAGGAATTTGTAATTAACCATATTCACCTATCAAACATTCTGACCATGCTGTTGGATTTTATCTCACAGTAAAAATGGGTCTCTTTCATACACAGTTCCTGCATAATTTAAAAGACATAGTCAAAGACGTAAGGGCTGGAAGTTTGCTTTTAAAAAACTATATAATTACTTCATCAAAAATTGAGATTCATTTGCAGATACCATCTCTAGACTTCTTTCATAATGAAATGAAAATGAGCTATTTTGAGAATGATCCAAATGCCACAAAAGCAAATTCAAGAAGTACCTGGAATTTGTTTATGGTTTCATAAGCACTGCATGAGCAATATTAAGAAAGAACACTCTTAAAGATTTGGAATCTGGATTATTTCTTCATTCTACTTCTGAATAACCATTTTCTTGAATAACCTTCTTCTTGTTCATTAATTATCTCAAAATAGCTTTCCGGCAAAATCAAGAACCTGATAAATAAACACATATTATTTGTGCTGGGCACCTTTGCCTGATATAATTGTTTTGGTTTGATAGGAAAGCTTTGAAAACAATTTGAAAAACTGATCAGTGAGACTCACTATTCAAGGGTAGACAGAATACTAGTTTTGGTCCAGCTGCCTTCTTCTTAGAGCAGGTATAAAGTCAACTACAGCCTTCCAGATATTGCTGTATTAAAATCCCCAGCATCGTCATCATTGACTATGCTGGCTCGGCTGCTGGGAACTTTAGTTCAGCATTAGCTGGACTCCCATAGGTTCTCTACATCTCTATACACAAGAAATAGGTTCAGAGACAAATATACTAGTTCTGCTTTCCCCACAACATTGTTCTTAGTTATAGTCACATGTAGGGGATGATTGTGTGGTAGCAAGTCTCTTCTAACCATGAGGGCTGGTATACAATTTCAAGCCTGGGTTCTGCATTGTTTGGGGACTCTTTATGGGCAAGAGCAATGATGAATTGAAAACAACTGCCTTCTATTTATGCCGGGGTGGGGTGGGGGGATGAATTGGTTGATGGACTTAGTCCGTCCCTGTTCTTTCTCCTCTCCTACAGAGTTACACACTTTAAGAATACAAAAGTCTCATGTTTCTCCCAGCTGAATGCAGGTGTTCCACAGAGTTAATGTGGGTTCCACTTAATAGGTTAGAACTTCTGCCACCCATTTTATCTCCTCTGTCAGTCAGCATCATGTATCTATGAACAATCCTGGTCTTCAGTAGGGTATGTCTTCTTCCTTATGTTTCTTCCTAAGTTTGCTGGTTGAGGAAATTCTTCTGTACCTGTCCTTAGCGAAAATGTGGAAGAGGGAAAAGTCACTACAAGTTTTTCTCAACCTGATGTCTTCCTGATATCTTGGATTAATTTTGCACAATGTAATGATAACAGCTGGGAGTTATATTCAACCCATTTGTAGAGTGATAGGTTGGGATGGCTGTTTTAAGAAAATATAATGAAAAAAAAAAGCAATTGTGGCATTTTCCATTCCTACTAGAACCTGAAAATGCATGATTTATAATTGCCATTACTGAAGTGGGCCCAAAAGTCCCACTGACATGGAAAGTTAAACAGGAAGTAGGCAGATTAAATCAGCTGCTTAAGAAGTGGGGAAATCCCCTTGGCCATCTGCTCAAGGTTCAGACTAATAAATGGATTTTATCAAACTGCAGCCATGTTTAATCCACATAAGGACTATGTGGCATCCCACTCAGACAATCTGAATTCAGCATTGCATGCACAGGCAGTAGTTGTCATGAGTTTCTTGTTCCAATGGCAGCAGCATTTTCCCTCTCCTGCATGGTTTCTCTCCATAATAAGAAAAACTTGTGGAATTGTTTCCCCATTCAAAGTGTGAAAGAGTTGGAAGGGAAGGATTGGCACTGTAACTCCATGGGTACTGAGACTCTTCTTTGGACTCTGACTTGTGAGTCTATGAATCTTAAGGCTCAACTAACACAGAGTGCTTTTCTGTTTCTTCATGATAATTCATAATCCCACATCTATCAGAGATTATCAGGGAAACTTACAAAACATGCTCATTCACACACACAAACCAATACCTGAAATACAAGACTGCTCTTCTAAGAGGTGCCAACAAAGTGAATATTCATTCATTCATTCATTCATTCATTCATTGTATTTAAATTCCATCCTTTATCATATTATGCTTCTTCATTGTTTAACAGCCTGATATTCAACTAATACATCTTAGAAAAATGTAGCCTCCTATTTTCAAGCAGAGTGTCCTGAATGATGTTCTGGGTGCCAAATGGAGCCTGGTGACAGGAGGGGAAACAGTTGAAGTATGTAGCAAAATCATGGAGTGGCAGGAAATTTTTTTAAAAAATCCAAATTGGCAATGCTCAGCATGCTGGGCAATTTTGTTCACAGCTGAAAAAAAGAGGAATCATTCATAGCTGGCAGTGTATATTGGCTATAGCTGATGAAAGTGGGAGTTGAACCCAATTATAAGGGAGCTGAAGGCTGTAATAAAGGAAATTATGAGTTGAATGCAAGTAATGTGGATATTTCACTCAGCAAACTACCAAAACTACTCTGTACAAGCTCGCAGGTAATTTATAATTTTACCTAAATACCTTCTATTTCAAAATAAATAAAAATGAAGATAAAGAACCTAATGAAAAGCACACAGTTCAGATGAATAAATAAAGTAAATGTCAGAAAATATATGGAAAGGGAAAATTGTAGGAATATTTAGGCAAAAGTTACAGCAAGTAGTAAAAGATTGGAAAATGATGGCTGATTTGACAGATACATCTATTTTGACAACTGCAAGTCATTGTTTAGAACATCACTTGAACTCTATGGGGGGAAAAAGCTGACCAAGCCAACCATCAGTGCTGGGGAAGGCCATGGGGGAAAGGAGAAATATAGCAGAGGGATAAAGCCATTTGGATTGCTTAGGATCTAGATTACTCACTTTGAGTAGAAGGTTGGATTAAGTGATCTATGAGGCTTTCTCCAGTTCCAATAGAAGTGAATATGTGTAGCTCATGGTTGAACTGTGGAGTCCTTGGGTTTCTCTGAGTTTGGTTGTTTTCTTACAAACATCTCATTACCCGACTAGGTAACATCTTCAGTGCTAAAATGGGCTGAGGTTTGCTTTCTGTTTCTATATTGTGGCATGCCCTGCCAGTGTTGGGTGTGTGTGTGTGTTGCTTTGTTCTATTTTTTTCTCTGGTAGTTCCTTGATTAAGGTATTGTTTACTGCTTGTATAGCTGGTGATAATCTTGGTGTTAATCTCTGCTTATCTGGGTGATGATTGCTGGTGAGGAGATATTCTGGTCTTTTGTTTTCCTTTCTTTTGTCTCTTCTGAATAGTGTGTAGATGTTGTTTATCTCTATGTGCCTGTTGATGGCTGCCTTGTCTGAATACTAAGCTTCCAAGAATTCTCTTGCATTTTTGGATTTAGCTTGGTCTAAGATGCTGACAGTTCCCAGTTTAAACTATGGTTAAGTCTGTCCATGTGTTGTGAGTAAGGAGTTTTCATCATGTCTTCTGGCTGCTAGTTGCTGTTCATGGATGTGCTGTGCAAGCCTTCTGCCTGTCTGTCCTACATAGTGGTTGTTACAGTCCTTACACTGTATGTTGTAGATGACTCCTGTTTTTTCTTCTTGGGCTACTGGGTCTTTTGGTTTGCTTAAGATGTTTCGGAGGGCTTTAGTTGGCTTGTGTGCTACGGAGATGCCATATGGTTGTAATAGTCTGTTGGTAGTTTCTGAGACGTTTCTGATGTGTGGCAGTGTTATCCTTTTCATAGCTTGTGTTGGTTGTGTTGTAGTAGGTTGAGTGGCCAGGCACTTTTTGATAAAGTTGCGTGGATATCCACTTTGTTGGAAGATGTTGTAAAGGTGGTCTGTTTCCTTTTTCTGCTGTTCTGTGTTGCTGCAATGCGTTTGTGCTTGTTGAATAATGCTCTTACACAGCTCCTCTTGTGGAAGGTTGGGTTGTTACTTTGGTAATGGAGTACTTGATTAGTGTGGGTTGTCTTCCAATAGACTTGGGTTTCTAATTTGCTGTTGTTTCCTCTGCTGATGAGGATATCCAGGAAGGGTAGTGTGTTGTTGTTTTCTTCCTCTCTGGTGAATTTTATTCCTTTGAAGATGTTGTTGATGGTTTCATGTGTTTTCTCTAGTTGTTCCTTTTTTTATTATGACAAAGGTGTCATCTACATACCAGATCCATACTTTAGGTTGTATGTGTGGAAGTGCTATAGTTTCTAGGCTGTGCATTACAATCTCTGCTATGAGTCCTGACAGTGGTGATCTCATGGGTGTGCCTCTGATTTGTTGGTATATTTGTCCATAAAACTAAAAATAGGTAGTGAGGCAGAGGTTGATGAGGTCCATGATTCTGGGTTTTTTGATCTGGGTGTATTCGGTTAGGTCGGGTGTTGTGTAGTACTGCTGATATGGATTATTTCGCTAGTTCTGGGTTTATGGATGTAAAGAGTGCTGTGACATCAAATGAGACCATAATTTCATCTTCATCTTTGATTTTCTGGAGGCACTGTAAGTGAGGAGTTGACAGAATATTCACTCTTCTCTGTGAGATGTCCAAGCTTTTTTGTCAGTTCTTTCGCTATGTTGTATGTTGGAGTCCCTGGTAAAGCTACAATTTGTCGAAGAGGTGTCAGGCTTGTATATTTTTCGTCATCCGTAGAAACATGGGAGGATGGGTCCACTGCTTTTCATCCACCACTGTTCCTCTTTTGTGATCTGGCCTTTCTTGGTTAGGTCATTAAGGGTTCTCTTGATTAGGTTGTCTAGTTTCTGTATTGGGTTGGTGTTAAGTGGGATGTAGGTTTCTTTGTCCTATAATAACTTTTTGGCTTTTTGCAAGTATTGTGATTTATCCATAATAACTGTGGTTCGGCCTTTGTCTGCTGGGAGGAGGAGGATGGTTTGGTCCTTCCTTAGGCTATTGAGGGCTGCTTTTGCTCTGCTTTGAGTTGGTGCTGATACTGTGTTCTTCTGATCTGTTGTATGATTGTGTGCCTTATGTTTTCTTGGGTCTCAGTGTTAAGTCCTGTAGTTTTAAATGCTGCTTCTAAGGCTGCACAGAATTCTGGCTGATTAGTATTGTCCATGTTATAGTTGAGGCCTTTCTGGAGGATATGGTGTTCTGCAGTGGATAGTGGTCGGCTGGACAAGTTGATTACCCATTCTGGTTTCTCCAGTTCTGCAAGCTTATGAAGATAAGCAGTGGTCATGAAAGCAAAGGATAGCCCTTGCACTCAATACCAGAAGCAGCAATTTATGCTTACATTGAGCTGACCAGCTGCTTAGTGCTTCCACTTCCCAGTTGTCTCCCAAAAGAGTGAAATTTTGTTCTGCACCTGATTGTACCAACAAGGAGTTCTACTAGCACACAGCTTCACCTACTGTTGCTGACATGCTGTTGAGAAGTTTAAATTGGAGATTTTGCTGGCATAGAAAGACACTGAAAGTGCAACTGACCAGAGTTCACTCATGGTTGGGTGGAAAGGCCAATTGAAATATGTCCATCATTACATTTTGGAATATAAAATATTCCCAGTTAACAACAGAGATAAATAGCTTTGAACATAATTAGAATATCGGTCACAGCCTTTCAGCATCATGGAATATCCAGATGAAGCACCTATATGGATGCTGCTTTCAACTTAAATATAAATATTTAATAGATGGTACTGGTTCAATTTAAAGATGATTTCTGGTAGAATAGCTCACAAATTGGCAAAAAACCTGCTAGCTTTGGATACAAATTCAAAGGGAAAAACAAATCAGAATTCCTTATCAGGAGATTTGGTGTAGGGAAAAAGGAGCTGGCATATGATCTGTGTATGACAGTAATTTCTCAAAACAAACAGGCTTGCTTACTTTTCCCCCTTCTGTACTGATTCACTGCAAGAGAAATTTGAATATGAGATGAAAGCATTGGCTTGCTATCTTAAATATGGCTGCTAGAAAGTTAATCCCAATTAACCTGGGACTTATTTCTGAATACATTTGATTTAACCAATTTAAACTTAGAATTCCACTCAGTTTAGAAATGTATTGTAACAGATTTTTGCTGCCATCAAAATATTTTAGCAAAATAATTTCAAAAATCTCAGAAAAATCTCCAAAACATATATGCATTTTTAGCCCACTTTCCATGAGCATCTGAGTCAAGTACAGGCAACAGTTGGTATCTTCCAGGCTCCCTAAACAAGCTCACTTGATTTTTTAAAAGATAATTTTAATTTTTTAAAAAGGAAAGCTGGCACCCTGCAAAGGAAAATGCCAACATTTGCATCACTTTATTTTCAAGAATACCTCTGGCTTCTGTATCTGTCCTACAGACATTCTTTAGTAATAGCAATCTTGGATGGCTGCAGTTCTGTACTTGGTTTAGAAATCTCCTTGAAAAGAAGATTGGGTGGCAGAGTCGGTCATGGTGATCTAAGGTGGAGTCTGCCTTTTGGTAAGTAGTTTTCTGGCTGATCACAAGCATTATAACAGTCCTTTGGGGAATAGGCAAGTCTACTCCCATAGCAACCTGAAATGCCTACAACACACTCTCAAAAGGTGCTCAGGAGCCTCCCCTCAAAAGACTGCTCCTGATCTAATTATTCTTCTGATAATAATTGACATTATGCTATACAAAAAGCAGATGTGGAGGTGAATCTGAAAAGTCATTTCTTAATTATTTTCTTTTTCTGTATTCTTTACCACCATATTTCTCATGTACTGCGTCTCTCTGAAGAGGAGTTTTCAGTTAATTACGGAGAGGAAGCTGACATTTTCTCCACTCTCATTAAACATCCCTTCATACTTCCCAGTTTCTCCAACCAAGCAGTGATTGAAACATGTATGTTTCTGGCACAGAAGCACTGGCTGGTCCTCTATAGGCATGGCCCATGGCATATCATTGCTCAAGGAACAGAAGTGAGCAATGGCTTCCACTTGTGCCTTGTCAAAGTGGCTATATTCTTAGCAACCTATACATGCACTGATGTGAGCCTTATACATCAAATAGTGAAGTCAGTTACTCTACTTATTACTCTGAGCATGGAACAAGAAGCAGTGGTTCTAGTTTCTACTCACCTTTGTAAATACCCTCTGCTCACTGGAAGCCACAGTTCAAAAGTCAAAGAGTACAAGGTCATCACAAACAACAAGAATCAATAACTTTATGTTAAACAGACAAATTATGCCACCACTGACAAGTGCTTATTCCAGTATAACATTCCCACTAAAATCAATGGGAGTTCAGTGTGCTGAACTTTGCCTGGATAGTGTCAGTTAGTTTAAAAAAAAAAAAAAAGAGTATCCAGCAGAAATGCTTAGGCTGCCATCTTTGAACTTTCTTCAGATTCAGAAGAGAAGAGAGAAATTGAATTCACCAAACTCATCCCAACATTCACTTCAGTGAGTCAATGGATACGAAGAGAAAGAGCAACAAATTAAAATAGCAATCGTTTAATACATATGGAAAATACCACAATAAGGAAAACAGTGATGAAAATATTCTTAAGATAGCATGATTCATCAGTCTTCCTACTTTGGGTTAATAAGGAGAATTAACATACTCTGTGCTTCATGTGTGATGAACATGGTACAAGTTGCATCCAGTTGAACATGGATCCTACTATTGAACAGAAACGAAGTTCAGTGCTTACTCCAGATATTTTAGCATTTACTAAAATCTCTCCTTGAGCAAACACCCTGCCTTCTTGTTACTGTCATCATTGCCCTTCCCAGAATCTCTTCCCTTTGAGCCCAACCCATTCTTCTGCCAAGAGGAACCAGTAAACTGGTAAAGAAAGCTCTCCTCCCTCCTCTATCTTGCCATTGCTCGTCAGTGCAGAGAGGGCAGGTAAACTGGCAGTGACAGCAAGAAGGAGAAAATAGGGCCAGGGGCTGGCTAACCTGTGATGGACTGTGGATCTTAGCAGTTGCCAGATGATGTCAACCCTGATGAAGTACTACTAGACCTGTTTTAACTGATTGCAATACAGAGGTGAGATCTGAGCTTCTACTCACAAATTCATTCCTTTGAACATGCTTCTCTGTCATTCAAGATCCCCCTTTAATATTTCCACCACACAAGGTATCTTCTCACTAATCTTACAGCATACTGTAGAAGAACATCCAATCCTAGTAAGTCACTTTTCTTTTAGGAATCACTGCACCAAACATGCAAACACACATACACACAATTTTCTTCTTGCCTGCTTCATCCCTCATTGCTCTCCACAGTGTCTCCCCAATCCAACCTCTTTTCTTCCTCCTCTTTTGGTGGATCCTCAATTGTTCCAATTGGCCCACTACTTCCTTTCTTTATTAGATCACCCTCAATTGTTTTTTTTTTAATCCTCCTTCTTACATTTATGTCCTCCCCTCCCTGCAGTTGCAAAGAAAGTGTCCTTTCTTCCTTCTCTGGGCAGAATGCTTCAAAGCAAAGTATTAGCCTCCAGTTGCTTTTCACTGACTTCCTAAGAAGTCTTGAGACACAGGGCACAGCATAATTCAGAAGGAAAATATGGCAGGAATAAATACATCTTGATTCTGAAATGTTTCCATTCTCCCAAATCTTTAATCTTTTTAAAAATTAAAATATAGGAATAATCATAGCACTTCATCAGCACAGAGAAAGATGTTTGTGGATGCAGAAGTGTGCACATAGTATGATTGGAGGTTGTTTAACACCAGCACTTTCATATATACATTTTGCTGTTGGATAATTCGCATTGGTTCTTTCATTTCTTTCCCTTTTGAATTTATCATTTCTTTTCTAATAGGGCATTAGTCAGATTTGCCCATTAGGAGAGAAACTCTGTAACTGATGCCCATTGATGGTATATTTGCTACATTCTGGAGTCAGACTGCATATGATTATTTTTAATCATAAATGTATCTCTGTTTATAATTATGTATTATCGAGAAACCAGAATAAATTGCTTTAAAATGCATACCAATTTGTCTAATGTAATCTTGAATAAATCCAAGGTCAGGCTATTGCAGCTGACTCCTCCATTTGAAATATTGTCTCTCTCTACACCTATAATGGATCCTGTATACAGAGCTTTATCCTGGAAATATACCTACCCTGTGTTTCAAAAGCTATATGAATGTGCAAAAGCATCCGCTCACTGAATTGTGCAATAGAAAAGAAAACCAATAATATCAAGAAACTTCTAAGTGATTGTGGTAGAGATGGAAATCTGCTGTTGTGGTGTGATGGGATGTGAGTGGAATGAAGAAGCCAGCAAAACCTTGGTAAATCTAGTTTGCTGATAATTCAGAGAAGATTAAAATCTGTCTAAGCTCCGCTCCCTGGCTACTTTTCCCATGTGTACAAAAACATGATTTGTATCCTTTAAAAAGAGATGATGATGATGACGATGAATGTACAGTTAACTGAATATACACGTAGATGGGGGGGAAAGGCAGAAATAGAGAGAGTAGAGAAGGAGATGGTGCCCTCAGACTTGGACTCCTTAGATGTGCAGAGACTACAAGTCCCACAAATGCCTACTACCATGCTGGTTGAGAATTTGAGAGTTGCATTCCCAACTCATCTGGAGGATGCATAGTTTGTTTATTCAATTTATGGCCACCCATCTCACACACATGACTCTGGGTGGCTCACACAATTAAATAACAGAAAACAATTAACAATTACAAATAAACAACTAGAATAAAAGACTGGGCAAGATTAGATAACACAATCCATGTTCAGACTAGTGGTTAAGTCCACTGTCCATCAACTGCATTCAGCCATAGGGCAAAGCTGGGCCCGTACTGCATGGGAAAAATATTCTGCAAGTCTTCTAATGGTATATTTGTATATATTTACATCTGTAGCCTTAGAAATTGTAGGCACAGTGCTGTGTCCCTTTGGGCACAGATCCTGAGGACAAAATTTTGAAAGTAAGGAATTTCTCCATTCACAGACTCAGTAATCTATTTGCCTCTTCAGCCCAGTGAACTGCTAAAGAGCAGGGAATATATTACATACTGTGTTGGAAGAGCAAGTCTTTATAAAGTTGTAAAGGAAAACTCCAGTATTTTTAATTGGACCTAGAAACAATCAGACACCCAATGCTGCTCCCTGAAGCATTAGTGCATCCATCCTTGCCTTATTTGACCTCCCATCAGCCTTCAATACCATTGACCATGGTATCCTTCTGGACTGGCTCAGAGGACTGGGGTTGGGCGGCACGGTGTTGTGCTGGTTCACCTCCTTTCTATGGGGTGGTTCCAGTCAGTGGTGATTGGGAAGGAGAGATCCCACCCTCAGCCCCTACTGTGTGGGGTGCCGCAGGGATCGGTGCTTTCTCTCCTCTCCTATTTAACATGTACATGAGACTGCTAGGTGAGCTCATCAGTCACCATGGGGTGAGGTATCATCAGTATGCTGATGATACTCAATTGTACATCTCCACCCTGGTGACTGAAGCAATGCTCTGGACATCCTATCCTGATGTCTGGAGGCTGTGAAGGTGTGGATGGGGAACAATACGCTTCAACTGAACCCTGGCAAGACTGAGTGATTTTGGGTTTTGAACCCCTCTGGTTCTAGGACTTTACCATCTTTGGTACTGGATGGGGTCACACTGCCCCAAAAGACCCTATGCGCAATTTGGGGGTCCTCTTGGACTCATGACTCCTGCTCAATGAGCAGGTGTCAGTCGTGGCTAGGAGGGCCTTTGCACAACTTTAGATTGTGCGCCAGTTGCACCCACTCCTGGATCAGGGAAACTTCTCATGGTCACTCATGCACTGTTCACCTCCTGGTTAGACTACTGCAATGTACTCTACATGGGGCTGCCCTTGAACAATATCTGGAAACTTCAGCTGGTGCAAAATATAGTGGCACACGCAGTTATCTGTGCTTCTGGTAGAACACATGTTACACCTCTGCTTCATGAGCTGTAATGGTTACCAATTTGTTTCCAGATGCAATTCAAGGTGCTGGTGTTGACCTTTAAAGCCGTTCGTGGCATGGGTCCAGATTACTTGGTGGACTGCCTCTCCCCAGGTTCATGTGCCTGTCCTACCAGATCCAACAGAGAGGGCACATTACAGGTTCCTACACCTAGGGAGCTACATTTGGCAGGCTCTAGGCAGTGGGCCTTTTCTGCTGTGGCGCCCACACTGTGGAATCTTCTTCCCCCTGAGATGAGGTTGGCCTCATCATTGTTGGGCTTCCAGAGGTCCCTTAAGTTATGCCAGCAGGTTTGGGGACACCAGGGGATGGGTGATCTAGTGAGATGGCTCCATTATTTTTAACATCTCTTCGCTTATTACTTTATGCTTTAGTTTGGTTTTTTACATTTTTATACTTTTTAAATGAATTTATTTATTGTTTTTTAACCCTGTTGTACGCCGCCCAGAGTCGCTTGGAAAAAGTGAGATGGATGGCTAATAAATTGTGTAAATAAGTAAATAATCCCATCTGACTGTACAATCTGGAACCTGGATTGGAGCAAAACACTGCCTTTTGACTTTAGTATCTGGGTGAGACATTTTGCTGAGAAAAGCAGAGGCCAGAGCTGTTAGCACATGACTCCCACTGCCATGCTTTTCAGTCTACAGTCTGCGGACAAAGGCAAGACAAGAGCAAGCATTTCTGGTCACAGTACAAAGGACTGGAGATACACAAGCAAACACTTTCCTCTTGATGCAGAAGCACATGGGGGCAGAGTGGGGGGAGAGAAATAACCAGGGATTGCCAAACAACTAGAGTATTTGTCTTCCTGCAACAAGTCGTCAGCAGATTACAGCTGACTCTGAGAGCAACAGGTTGTTTTCAAGGAGTAGGGGCAGGAACTTCACCAGGTGGGACAGACCTCATTATCTATCTGTGCTCTTTCTCATGATGCACCCTGAAGCAGATGACTTGACCATCTGTTTTTCTTGCCTCTGAGACGTGATCATAGTGGTTTTGTAACAGTGTTTGGGGCAACTGGTTATTTAGTTCATAGAAATGATCTGTGGCAGGATTGAGATCAGCTATTTTAAATCTTTGCTGTGGTCCTAGATGCAATAGAGTGGTTCCTAATTTGTCCTTGGCATATTCAGATAGTTCTAATGTGGAGAATTATCCATTATTTACCTTTTCTATGTCTTTGGGCTGGTCACTGTAGGATTAAATTACAGCAGATAGAGCAGTGCCCTAAGTCTTGATTTAAACTAGCATAATTCATCACTTTTCTATTTCTGTATCCTGATCAGAAAAATGTTACCCCACATAGGTTTTCAATTCTAACATTCCATGATTCTCTGAGTTTTATGGTGGTAAAACTGCTGGTGGTAAGTTTTACAAGAGCTTCTAAGTTATACAAAGTTCTGATTTCATTAGGCCATTGGAAACCTGCATAATAAAGCACTTTGTACAGCTATTTAAACTAAAATCACTCCATTCAGATCTCCACTTTGTTTCTTAGCCATTTTCCTTTCTTTATCAAACCTGTAGGACAGACATTTCTGTTAAAGGGTAAGTAATTAGAATATGCCAGCTAACTTTGTGGTAAATTGCTCTGGGCAAAAAGGTTTCTTTTTAAAGAAAGGTATGACAGCAGGAAAAGGTGCCTTGGCTGCTTTACAACCAGCTGCACTGCTCTTGAAAAAGCAAGAAGGTGCTCTCTAGGAAGCAGCCCATTTATTTAATCTCCAAATGTAGGCTACTTCCAAATAAACAGTGGATTCTTCTGGAAAGGCCATGCCTGGGGCCTCTGGCGCAGACCTCTGGGTGTATCCAATCTAACACATAACCACAGAAGAGCCCGCATATTGAAAAATTGGGGTCTACAACAAAATGTTAAGGGGACAGTGTTCCCTTTCATGATTCTAGACAAACAGCCATGTTCTCACCCCCATAATCTGAAGTAGCATTTTATATTCAGCACACATGCTCAATCCTCACTACACTGTTTTTGTTTTTATTCTTCCTTCTACCCCAGCTTGGATTTTTCCCTCATTTTTTGTACTTAAAAACCTTTGTTAAACCTTAATCCTAGTGCTGCTAGAATTAATCTAATGAGGTTCCCATGGAACAAATTCTTACCTCTGTTTTTAAAGACTGAAAGATAAATAAAAGTTGTGTGTGGTAATGTATCCAGACCTATCACCTCCAAAATACACTCTCATATTTGCTCCTCAAAAACTAATTATTGAGTAATCTAGTCACTATACATTAACCTAGGAATTATCCATTCTATCTTTAATGAAGCTTTATTGTTTTTAGGGTCCAGGCTTTAGGCTTTAGGCTTTGAATAAAGGAGGTCAAATTTTAAGAATTCCAGCAGCTCTTATAGAACAAGGCATTGATTGTGAGGTCCTCAGAATTACATGGTATCCGGATTTACGTGCCCCTTCTTTAAGTCAGGACATTGCTTGAAGCTTGATACAGAGTGTCACAAAAGTCTTAGTGCAGGTTTAATTTTTAATTTTATTTTTTTGTTGAAGAATATTTATTGGAAAATATTGAACAAAAAGTCAACTGCATAACCTTGCATAATAGTTTTCTTCTTGTAGCATTTGAACGGTTGTAACCTTGTACACTAAGCATGCTTATGGACTCTCATTGTTAGAATTCTGTGCACTGTGGTTTTTGGAATGTTCAATTCACCAAACACCCAGTGCAGCCATTTTGGGGGACTCTGTTCAAATGCCCTCTCAATTTCAGCCACAGTGTCTTAGCTTGCTTGGTGTCTCCAGATCTAGGCTTGTCCTGAATTGAGCTATTTTTCTTGATTTTTTTCATCCAGTTGTTAATTACATTTCTGTAGAAAGCCTCCTTCTTATAATGGGAAGTCAATGTTCTTACTGCTATTGCAGACTTGAGTTCAACTAACCAGAGAAAGCAGTTGATTTGTTTCCTTCAGCATTTGCCATCTTCAATCAGAAGGGCTGAAACAAAAAATTAAAATTAAAAATTATTATTCCAAATTTACAAAAGTGTAAAAGAATTTTAAATAATTAAACTTTCAAATGATGCTTTTTGTAAGTTTGTAGCATTTATACATCTGAGGTTATTAAAGCTAAAAACTACACTAAGACTTTTGAGACAAAAGAATAACAATAAGAATAAGAATTTATTAAATTTATATGCTGCCTGACGACTTTGGGGGGCTCACAACAATAAAAGAAAAGCCAATAGAAGATAAAAGATGGCAAGCATGACAGACTAGATGGAATGAAGCGAGGAGTCTCCCTCTCCCTCACCAAGGCCTGGGTGAAGAGCCAGGTCTTCATGGCTCATCTAAACAACAGAGTGTGAGCCATCCAGATCCTGGGGGAAATTTCATTCTGGAAGGCAGGCACTGCTACAGATAAGGTGCACTTCCAGGGCCCCGATATATGACATTGTTTAATCGAAGGAATCCAGAGCATGCCAACCATGCAAGACTGAATCAGCTAGGCAGATACTATGGGAGACAGGAAATCCCTCAAGTAACCGGCCCTATGCCATGTAGAGCTTTATAGATAATGACCACCATCTTGAATCACACCCAGAAGCAAACTGGCAACCAGTGCAGCTCATGAAGCAGAGGTGTTACATGGGCATACTGAGGCATGCCCATCACTGCTCATGCTGCTACATTCTGGAGCAGTTGAAGTTTCCAAGTGCTCTTCAACAGCAGCCCAACGTAGAGCATACCACAGTAGTCAAGCCACGAGGTAACTAGGGCATGAATGACTGTCTGATCCAAAGGAACCTAAGATGCTATTTCTGGCTGTATATATAGGCCCTCCCTCGTTTACAAGGGTTTTCATATTTACCTAAAAGGAAATACCTATCCATATACACAAGGAAATGCCCTCCCTCACTCAATGGGAACACAAGTGATTAGAACGTTATAATTCATTGAAGCTGACATCCTGATTCATAAGATAGGTGTGAATCATAGTTGTGCTCATGCTACTGTTGGTCAACAAGAACATGATTTACTGTGACTTGGAACTAAAAACAAAGCTTGTACTCTTTCTTCCATGCCACTTCTCCCGTGTTAGAAGTTTGAAGCTGCAATTAGGATGGCATTTGATTCTTGCCTTTGGCATAGCATGCTTGGATAGCACTCACAAAGAACCACTAATGAGAGGAACTGGAAGATGATTAAACTGGGAATACCACCATGTTTTATGCAAGTGGATTTGGGTCATCGCAGGAGATAAAAATGTTACTTACAAAACCAGTATTATTGTTTGAAAGCACTTATATCTCATGAGGCAAAAAGGTTGTAACTACCTTTTGTCTCATACATTAGGAAAGTGAGGCTTTGCCATTAACTAATTTTGAAGATGGTTTATAGCATTGGAGATTATGTAAAATGGGCTACTTGGGTCTTTGGTTGGTTGAAATTTAACATGGAACCTGATATTTTTTGTTTAAGGAAAGGATTCCCTTCTTTGTATTTGCATTATTGAAATGGTTATGTTTTGATAAGGCAGGACTTCTACAAGCCAAAATATAGCTAAGTGCAAAGACACACTGTATACAGTCTAAGTGTTTGTCACTTATTATTACAGGTGGTCCTCGCTTAATGACCACTCATTCAGTCACCATTCAAACTTACGATGGTGCTGAATGAGTGGTATTTATGACTGGTCTTTGAAGTTCCAGCCATCGCAGTGTCCTGCAGTCACGTGGTCACCATTTGTGACTTTCTTTGCTGGCTTCCTACAAGCAAAGTCAATGGGGAAACTGGCAGGAGGTCACAAATGGTGAGCACATGATGTCCTCACTTAATGATGGCAAACAGAAGTGCCGGAACTGCCATTGCTAAGCTACATAGTCACATTTATGTTGTGCTTTACGACTGTGTCCCAGCAATGGAAATTCTGGTCCAGGTTGCAGTCATTAACAGAGGACTACCTGTATTATCCCACCTTTCTTCTGAGAGCTCGTAATGGAATGTGAGAATGACCTTGGAACTGATCAGGTGGTAAAAAGGGATGGCAGGAGATTTGTACTTTCAGACTTGCAAGTTTCTGTTAATGTAGCCTAATGATAAAGTAGAAGTAGCTCATCTGGTCGTGTTTCCTGTCCGGTTTACCTGGGAGGGCTGACATCAATCCTGCAAGCCTGAAAATACAAATCTCCTGCCGTCCCTTTTACCACCTGATCAGTTAGGGCCGATCCTCTCTTAAGTTTCTTTCTCTGCCCATTACTCAGTTGCGGGCTCCTCCCCCTTTTATCTGATTGTTCCCTAGGCAGCATCTCTTCCCCCCCATCTTCCAAGGTCATTCTCACATTTCATTACAGAGCTAAAGATGGTATTTTATCCCCACAATAACTCATGATAATTATTTAATTATGTAGCATCTCATGATATAATTATTTGTACACAAGTACAAAAAGAATGTTCACTACATCAGTTGTGCAGGATATGAATTGATTATTCAAGCTGAAATGAGATGGTTCTCAGCTGTTTCCAGAAATTTCTAGATCTTTAAACCATCAGGAAGACCGTTATCACTGTTTGCCTGATCATGAAGGAGGCGAGGTAGAGAAATGTTGTCAGTAGTAGTGCCCTTTAAGTGGCAGCGCTAGACTGTATCATTGAAAGGCTCTCTTGAGAAATGCTTTTTTATTTTATTTATGCAAAACATTTTTATTCTGCCAGAACAGCTCCTGGAGCAGATTACAAATCAGTTATACTGTATATTTCATTTGCCATTGTCTTGGGCAGAACAATTCTGTACAAGGCTGGAGTATTCCACCCTCACTTACTGCTGATCACCAGGGCACTGGAGAAAGCAGGAAAAAGAGAAAAGGAAATGGTAAATAATAAATGGAAAGGTAGAAGACAGTGAAACCTGCTTACAATGACTATAAACAAAACTCTCCCACACCACTTCCTTCCAACAACAGCTGTGGACATGTATGATCTTCTTGGAAAACTATCCTCTATACTTCTGATGAAATGGCCTTTGAGCCAAGTGGAAGAGGATATTCCTTTTCCCCTTTCCTATCCTATTTCAAAAGGGCAGGGGAACCCATAGTGAAATCAAAGAGGAGGAAAGCAGATCCAGGGGCCTCTACATTTTGGAAGCGGACTCTTATAGAGCTGCTGACCTCAGCAGGGAGCTCTTACAGAGCTGCTGATCTCAGCAGGGAGTCAACTATTTCCACCTCTAGCACCAACTCTGTTTTAGCAATAAACTCCCAGCATTCCCAACCCACCTGGTAAATTGACTGACAATTATGGGAACTATAGTTTCACATATTTAGGAAGCAGAAGGCTGAGGGACACTGGGATCGTCAATAACCAGAGATCTCACATCATCTTGCATGATGGTTTCAAAACAAGAGTTTTGCTTCTTCTGGAGCAGGTGCTACTTTCTGATTTCTCTTCAAGCATTGCTTCTCCACTATTGCAGTATAACTCTAGAAGCAGGCAACACAGCCCACAGAATCAATGTTTAACTCTATTTCAGATTGCTACTTGAAGGATTTTTTTTCTTCTTCTGCAAAATTTGAGCAGTTTTGTTTTCAGTGAATTCAGAATAAATTCTTCAACTCTTCTATTTCTCAATCATATTTAAACCTACACCAAGCTCATATTTGGTGGAGATCTAAACAGTGGTGGCTGCATATAAGATATGCTAAAGTTTTGAACCTCAACATAACTTACATGCAAAGCCTCTGAGTTTAAAGAAAATAAGAATGAAATCACATTAATAAATTTCCTTAAAAACCATGTTCTGGAACAAGAAAACAAGTGGAGAGAGTGGGGCAAAATTTCCCTTCATTTACAATATATTTTTAATTTATATCCATTTTGCAGAAACCAAAAAAACTTTTGGCCCAAGAAAGTATGTAGTGATGTCAGCAGGGCAAATTTTACCTAGTGTGGCAGAACATGGAATTGGAGGAAGAATCTACAGGCAGAATCCTTTTGTACCTACAGAATAGAAGGTATCTGTGAAGACAGTCCCATCAGAATCAGAAGCTGCGGCATCAGACCCTTTGCAAAAATGGAACAAACGCAGGAGGGTTAGTTTACTCCAGGTTCATGTGTGTAGCCTATAAAGAACAATCTTTTTGATGGGATTATTTAACAATTGAGAAAAGGCATAATTTTGCTCAGGAAGTCCCATTTTTCCATGGAAGATTAAACCTCCTAGGCAGTTACTGGGGACGAAAAGTGTGCACATACATGCCACAGGAAAAAGCAGACAATAGATGCTGGGTAGATCCAGCTCATTGGTGTGTCACCGCCATGACTGCAACAGAAACACCAGAATTAATGCACACAACAAGATGTAACTTGAGAGAAGGTGGAAAACACCATTCTAACATCAGATCAGGTAAATTCAAAGTCAGGCGATCTCTGCAGTGGGCTGAGCTGAAAAGAAGGCTGCATCCTAAGACATGTCCATAAAAACAGTTAGCAAAGCATATTGGAGACACAATGAGGGTACATGTGAACGAGCCCATAGTATGGTTTCTTTGACATCACCTTGTTAGTAGATGTGAGAAGGTTGTATTTCCTGATAGGTGATCCAGAATGACACTTACTTCCTCTTGATTCATAGGAATCTTCTATTCCAAGACATGCAGCCTCATTCTCACCAGTCTTCAAGGAAGAGAAAAATATCTGTTGCAGTTTTGTTACGCAGGCAAAAAGCTGAATTCAGCTGAGTTGAGGACTGACACATGAATCACCCTTAGCCATTCTATCAAAAGGAAATGCAGATTAATAATGCTAGATTTACTTATTTTGAATGCACAAATGTCTTCCTGCTTCCTTCCCATAATTTGTGCTGAAAAGGTCATTGTGTCAGAGATAATTTGCTTCTCCCAAATTGTATAATTTGTAATATGGCTCGGTAATTTTTGAATTACATTGTTGAGCACTACATATTAGTCATTTTTTCAGAATTGAGCACTGACTTTGCTATTAATAAAGGGGGGGGGGGGGATTATTCACCATGGTTGCATGATGCTTTTACTGAAATCAGTACATGTTCTCACATCACATAACAGACCAATGAGAATTCCCTTGTAAGGAAATCTTAATGTTTCAAGCAGAATAAAAAGCTAATTATCCCTTTTTCCAGGCAACTATTGTTGTGTTAGCATGGCAGTGGCAACTTTTTCAAGTTCCAATTTTGGAGTATCGTTGAACTTATTGTTTCCTAATTAGACTACTGTATTCTTTTAATCAAATGAACTACCAAAGTTGTTTAATAGAGTCCATAAATGACGTTATTAGGCTGACTTTAGCTAAATCTCAAGAGTCCTGTGGGTTTTGTATCATTTCCCCCCACTTTTTAAATGGGAAAAACCAAATCCACATACCATACTGTGACTTGCATTTGAAATTCCTCACAATTTAAAAACAAGTTTGTTACAATTTGAAGTTATGCTGTTTGAGAACAAGCTCGTCTGCAGCTGTTGAGAACTTCAACTAGTCACATGGGGGTTTTTAGCTTCTGCATAGAAACTGTCTGCTGAGCAATAAGTGCCATTGAGTTCAATGGAGCTTACTCTTAGGTATGTGTGTATAACACTGCAAGATTTCAATCCGCACATAAGAAAAACAGCCAAGTTCACCTATATATTCTTATTGTTGCCAGAGAGAGAGAGAGAAATGTGCAGAGATTGGACTGAAGGGCATAATGTGTTTTGGGTTCAATGTAGCCATACTCTTCTCCTGGGATGTATTGATGCTGGCTGATCTCAGGAAAAGATGTGCTTGATTTAAGGTGTTTCTGATAGGTGCTATATGTGTGCCTGTGCATGCTTGGAATCATATTTTGCCCTTCAAATCTGGATCTCTGTATAGCCCTCCCACAGGGATGTTGATGAATGGCAACTTCTAGGACCTTGATAATTGGCCATGTTAGCTAATGCTCTGGGAGTTGCTGTTCAGCAATATCTGAAGGACTACAAGTCCCATATAGCTGGAGTTCACATATTGTGATAAATCATGAATGGTTTTAACTAGATACTGTTGACTAATCCACAATGGCTGGTTGATGCATCACATGAACTGAAGAACACAAGAACTGGGATGCAAAATATCAACAACCACTGGAGAGTAGCGAAGAGTTCCAATGTTCTGTATCTCTTTGCTGTCATCTAGTGGTCATCATGGTTTTGGAGGCCAGATCTAATAGATCTAACTAACCCCAAAGCAAATCCTATGGCCCAAAGTTTGGAACAATAAGCAACCTTACTGCTGAACAAAGACAGGTGTAAAAAAAAGATTCAGGATATTGACTTGAGAAGAGATGAATTTTTTGTTCCTATATTGAAGAATACTGTTGATCCACTGAGCCATGTCTAACTGATCCACGCCTCCAGTTTGGGCATTTCATGGCCCTGCTACTAAAGAAACTCTTTTTAACTTGCAGGAATTGGACCCTAGACTTTCTAGATGTACAGTACATTTTCTGCCATTGATCTATGTCTTCAAAGCTACGCATACCTGTCATGCAAAACAGTTGTTCGTCCTTAAAGAGGGACTTTGTTTTGCATAAAGAAATCAGGAAACAGTAGTGGTCCTTGTGATGTGGTGCAAACTGTGCCCTTCCTCATGCGAAGCCCAGGAGCTGATCAAACAAAATGTTTCTGGCACAAACCCTGTTAAATATGGCTACTCCAAACTGTGTCATCAAAATACTGGGGGTTTTTTGGTAGTCTTCTCCACCCTCCAAAGATTGAAGAAGCTGCACAGAATTTAAGAATAGGAAAGTCAGCCTTCAAAATAACACTGCATTGTTTTCACTTAAGAAAAATTCTCACTGATTTTATATGAGTGAAGATGAATATGGATAAAGGAAATGAAATTCTAATATATAATAAGACAATGAAAACATAAAGACAGCTTGATACTGAGCTGTGCTCTGCAACTAATCTTACAACTCGTCAAAATGCAATGTACTCATTTGGGTTTCATGTGGGGCACTAGCTGCAAGCCCAGGGTCAGGACAGGGATGTGGCAATTATTATCTGAGAAATCCTAGTAGCGTCCGGGAGTTGCAGATAACCAGTGTTAGGGTCTGGTTTTCAGAGGAACTCTGGGTGATAAAGCAGCATTAGAGACACCTAGAGCACTGCTGGAGGGTGCTAGCTATTTTATTTCTCTTTGCGTGAAATGGGGGAATTTTTTATTGCATAGTCCAGGGAAGGACTCTAATTTAAATATTATATTTGCACTCTTCTATTGGTCAACTGGAGGGAGCACCGGGTAACTCATGGTGTTGGTGTTCTCTCTGTGTTCTCAGCAACCTGAGATTGACCAAAATGAAGATGAGTGCAAGTCAACTTCAAACTGCTTCTAAAGAACTGGGAGTGGAAATGATCATAGTGCGGAAGCTCTCTAAGTGTATTAAGTTTCAGTTCAGAAAAACTGAGTATCTCTCAGCAGCTACTGCAGTACAACCATTGCTGCTTCCTGCGTTTAATTGCTGTGCTGTTTCTTTGGCCCTCTTTTTTCCAAGAGGAGGAACTGAGAGCTTCATTGGACAGACGCCAACTCATTCCTCGATGTGATTTTAAAAGCATCTGCCAAACCCAAGCTAGTGTCATTAGCATGCTGGTTCCTCTGTAGAGTAGTTACAAGTGTATCAGGCTTTTTGAGTGTACGTTATCAGATTTGGCAGAAGGAATGAAGACTAGCTGGGGTAGCTATTTAATTCATACATCTACTTTATATCCTATAAGGCAGGATATCCATCACTTGTTGAATTTCAGAGAGTTTACAAAATATTTCTAGACACTGTAGGAGAAGAGGCGTCTTAGTCTATACTGGCAAAAAAAAAAAAAAGGAATTTGGTAGCACCTTTTCGGACTAAAAAATTGTATTGAAATGCATAAGCTTGCATGAGCTGCATCTGATGAAGTGAGCTGTTTCTCACAAAAACTTATGCCTTTTAATAAAATGTGCTAGCTGGAAAAGGCACTACCAGGCTCGTAAATATTTGTAGTTGCTTAGACAATGCAGTATTTAGAGAAGAAAAATAGCCACAGCAGAGACAAAATAGATCACTTTTCCCAACCTGGTGCCCTCCAGCCTGAAATTTTGGAGGCTTAGTTAGATCTTTATTACATCTAAATAGTTACTTTGTACTTTATAAACTGGCCAAAATGTTAAGTTTAATCACAATATATACATTGCTTAAGTCTTCTGTCGAATGTGTCTAATAGAAGATCTCTTTCCCCAGCTAATTCCTGCTCCTTATTTCTTTTTCTTGCCACATGAAGTCTGGACTGATTAGGGTCACATTACTCTTGGAGAAGACAGATACACATTAAGAGAGGTCACCTGGGAAATTCTAATCATGATAAACTTCTTCACTTATATTTTTATTAATGTCTAATATGACCTTAACATAAATTATAATGCACACAAGCAGGAGTCTCTGTAACAAGCCACAATTATCTTAAAATGATGATAGATATGATGATATCATCAGACAAATGAGTTACATCATGATGTAATGATGTCATTACATTGCACCATTTGTGTGAAGATGTCATCATCATCATTTGCCCATCCCCTAGTTGCCCCCTGTGACTCCTGCACACATAAGAAATTCTTCTGAGAAAGTCTGCTAGAATGCATGGTTCTGGTAGTCAGTGTAGTCAACTACTTTATTGCAGCAATAGGTGTGACAGTAGTACAATAATCCTTCCAAATAAGGCTATGAATCTTTATAGGATGGTACATTTGGAAATGTTGCATTTTTTATTTATTTGAAAAGGTTGACCTGCACAACTTTCTCAGGGGTATTTAACTAGATACTCCTGCTCCTCTTTTTCTGTTTCCTCCCTATTGTTGTTGTTCTTGTTGTTATAATAATTATTAAGAGCATCATTCTAGATCAGTCTTCCCAAAGAGAATGTTATCAGATTTGGCAGTCCCCTTCTCCCAGTGAGAGAAACCAGTAACTGGGAGAGATGAGCAGAGATATTCACACAATTAAAAATAAGAAAAGCAACATTATGCCTTTTATATATGCATGTGATCCCACAATGTATTATTAATGATAATAATTTATTACACATTTATAATTCAGTTTCTATTCTTCCTTTCTTCCAAATAGGTCAAGGTATTATATAACAGGTTTTCAAATCTGATATTCCAACACCCTATGAAAAAGAGTGATTGAAGTTACCTAATTAGCCCCAGGCTGAGAAGGGGACTGTATATTGTCTGCTCTCACTCATGGCCCATCTTCTGTCCACAATACCATTTTATCCTAACAGTGTGTATAATAGCCTTCACTGTAGAGGCCAGACATGACAAAGGGAAACATCAATCTGCTACCTTCTATCAGCTGTAGAACTACAACATAGTGAATAAGATCCTGCTAGGTGGTAACATGTAGCTAACCTTGACTGATCTCAAAAATAAAGCAGAGCTGACCTGGGTAACAGGCCACTAGAAAAATCTCAGGGCAGTAGGCTAGAGTGGGAAGTGAAAAAAACATCTTGGATGGCAAACCCTGCCCATATTTGGCATGTCCACTAAGTCACCAGGAGTCAGTCTCAACCTGAAGGAAACTTTATAGGAAAAAGCCCTGGTCCACATAGGTAGTTAAAATGAACCCTGAAGTGGAATAGTTGATGTAAAACTGCAACTGGAGAATAATACATTTTGAATGTTCCTCTTTGTGGAAGAATTCTTACCTGCAGTAGTAACTAGAACAACAAAGAATGAATTGGGATACAATTTTTCTTCAGGTATATAGATTTTACTCGCAGAGGATTGTTTTAATACGACATGAGATTTAAACCAGGCAAAGAGAGCCTTATGAAACCACTTTCCTTTTTATTTTTTAGAGCCCTGGGTATTTTACTTTTGCTTCTTTTGAAAGCCAGCAACTTAGTATTTCAATCATTTATATTTGGCTCTTCCATTATAGTTAACAAAGCAGGAAGGAACACAAAGAAAGGCACTGGAATTTCTACTGAGTTGACTGCCAGAATGCTTAGACTCGGGGATGATTAGGAGCCAAATTCTTGGGGAGGAGGGGAATTCCTTCGAAAACTCGACTGTGTTTATATACAAGATTCTAGTGCAGGCTATTTAAATTCATAGTGATGGCTAAGCAGAGCAGCAACTCTTGGAAAGTCAAGAAGAAAGCAAAGAATGGAACTGGGTTGCTGGTGGGAATTGTGTGAATGCCAGCTGAACTAGAGGCAAGTGTAGGCAGGCTATGTCACTCACAGTTTGCAGAAACTTCCAAAGGAAGCTTGAACTGCAAAAATAAAAACTCAATTTGTGGAAGAGAAGGGAATGGCAATAGGGTAGCAGAATCTGAATTGTTGTTGTTGTTTAGTCGTTAAGTCGTGTCCGACTCTTCGTGACCCCATGAACCATATTGCGCCAGGCCTTCCTATCTTTCACTGCCTCCCTGAGTTTGCTCAATTTCATGCTCATTGCTTCAGTGATGCTATCTAGCCATCTCATCCTCTGCCGTCCTCTTCTCCTTTTGCCTTCCATCTTTCCCAGCATCAGGGTCTTTTCCAAAGAGTCCTCTCTTCGCATTAGGTGACCAAAGTATCTGAGCTTGAGCTTCATTATCAATCCTTCCAATGAGCAATCAGAGTTGATTTCCTTTAAGATTGACTGGTTTGACCTCCTAGCAGTCCAGGGGACTCTTAAGAGTCTTCTCCAGCACCACAGTTCAAAGGCATCAATTCTTCGGCGTTCAGCCTTCTTTATGGTCCAGCTCTCACAGCCATACATTACTACTGGAAAAACCATAGCTTTGACTATGCGGATCTTTGTCGGCAAGGTGACGTCTCTGCTTTTTAATATGCTATCTAGGTTTGCCATAGCTTTCCTCCCAAGGAGCAAGCGTCTTTTAATTTCATGGCTGCAGTCTCCGTCTGCGGTGATCTTGGAGCCCAAATAAATGAAGTCTGTTACTGCTTCCATTTCTACCCCTTCTATTTGCCAGGAATTGATGGGTCCAGATGCCATGATCTTAGTTTTTTTAATGTTGAGCTTCAAGCCAGCTTTCGCACTCTCCTCTTTCACCCTCATCAAGAGGCTCTTTAGTTCTTCTTCACTTTCTGCCATTAGGGTGGTATCGTCTGCATATCTGAGGTTATTGATGTTTCTCCCTGCAATCTTAATTCCGGCTTGTGATTCTTCCAGCCTGGCATTTCTCATGATGTACTCTGCATATAGGTTAAATAAGCAGGGTGACAGTATACAGCCTTGTCGTACTCCTTTCCCTATTTTGAACCAATCGGTTGTTCCATGACCGGTTCTAACTGTTGCTTCTTGGCCCGCATACAGATTTCTCAGGAGACAGGTAAGGTGGTCTGGTATCCCCATCTCTTTAAGAATTTGCCACAGTTTGTTGTGATCCACACAATCAAAGGCTTTTGCATAGTCAATGAAGCAGAAGTAGATGCTTTTCTGGAACTCTCGTGCTTTCTCCATGATCCAGCGAATGTTGGCAATTTGATCTCTAGTTCCTCTGCCTCTTCGAAACCCAGCTTGTACATCCGGTAGTTCTCGGTTCACGTACTGCTGAAGCCTAGCTTGTAGGATTTTGAGCATAACCTTGCTAGCATGTGAAATGAGTGCAATTGTGCGATAGTTTGAGCATTCTTTGGCATTGCCCTTCTTTGGAATTGGAACGTAAACTGACCTTTTCCAATCCCGTGGCCACTGTTGCGTTTTCCAAACTTGCTGGCATATTGAGTGCAGCACTTTAACAGCATCGTCTTTTAGTATTTTAAATAACTCAGCTGGAATACTGTCATCTCCACTAGCTTTGTTGTTAGCAATGCTTCCTAAGGCCCACTTGACTTCACTCTCTAGGATGTCTGGCTCAGGGTCAGTGACCACACCAGCATGGACATCAGGGACATTAAGATCTTTCTTGTATAGTTCTTCTGTGTATTCTTGCCACCTCTTCTTAATCTCTTCTGCTTCTGTTAGGTCCCTGCCTTTTTTGTCCTTTATCATGCCCATCTTTGCACTAAACGTTCCTTTGATATCTCCAATTTTCTTGAAGAGATCTCTAGTCTTCCCCATTCTATTGTTTTCTTCAATTTCTTTGCATTGTTCATTTAAGAAGGCCTTCTTATCTCTCCTTGCTATTCTCTGGAAATCTGCATTCAGTTGCTTATATCTTTCCCTTTCACCCTTGCTTTTCGCATTCCTTCTTTCCACAGCTATTTGTAAAGCCTCATCAGACAGCCATTTTGCTTTCTTGCATTTCTTTTTCTTTGGGATGGTTTTAGTTGCTGCCTCTTGTACAATGTTACAGACCTCCGTCCATAGTTCTTCAGGCACTCTGTCTACCAAATCTAATCCTCTAAATCTATTCATCACCTTCACTGTGTACTCACATGGAATATGATCTAAGTCATACCTGAGTGGTCTAGTGGTTTTCCCTACATTCTTCAATTTAAGCCTAAATTTTGCAGTAAGAAGCTCATGATCTGAGCCACAGTCAGCTCCTGGTCTTGTTTTTGCCGTCTGTATAGAGCTTCTCCATCTTTGGCTGCAAAGTATGTAATCAATCTGGTTTCGGTATTGACCATCTGGTGATGTCCATGTGTAGAGTCGTCTCTTGTGTTGTTGGAAAAGGGTGTTTGCTATGACTAGCTTGTTCTCTTGACAGAACTCTATTAGCCTTTGCCCTGCTTCATTTTGTAGTCCAAGGCCAAACTTGCCTGTTATTCCGATTACTCCTTGACTTCCTACTTTAGCATTCCAATCCCCTATGATGAAAAGGACATCTTTTTTTGGTGCTAGTTCTAGAAGGTCTTGTAGGTCTTCATAGAACTGGTCAACTTCAGCTTCTTCGGCATCAGTGGTTGGGGCATAGACTTGGATTACCGTGATGTTGAATGGTTTTCCTTGGATACGCACTGAGATCATTCTGTCGTTTTTGAGGTTGTACCCCATTACTGCCTTTCCCACTCTCTTATTGACTATGAGTGCAACTCCATTTCTTCTAAGGGTTTCTTGCCCACAGTAGTAGATATAGTGGTCACCTGAATTAAATTCACCCATTCCCGTCCATTTCAATTCGCTGATTCCCAAGATGTCGACGTTCAATCTTGTCATCTCATGTTTGACCACATCCAGCTTGCCTTGGTTCATGGATCTTACATTCCACGTACCTATACAATATTGTTCTTTACAGCATCGGACCTTCTTTTCGCTTCCAGATACATCCACAGCTGAACGTCCTTTCGGCTTTGGCCCAGCCGCTTCACTCTTTCTGGAGCTACTTGGAATTGCCCTCCGCTCTTCCCCA
This sequence comes from Liasis olivaceus, assembly GCA_030867105.1. Taxonomy (NCBI): domain Eukaryota; kingdom Metazoa; phylum Chordata; class Lepidosauria; order Squamata; family Pythonidae; genus Liasis; species Liasis olivaceus. The sequence continues at coordinate 50,879,696 of CM061349.1, forward strand.
GTAGCATATTGGACACCTTCCGACCTGAGGGGCTCATCTTCCGGCGTCATATCTTTTAGCCTTTTAACATTGTCCATGGGGTTTTCTTGGCAAGGATACTGGAGTGGGTTGCCATTTCCTTCTCTGAATAGCTGACGTTAAAAAAAGTTTCAAGGAACTACCAACAGATATGCAATGTTACCATAGAGGCACATTTCAACATATTGGATACTTTAATGCAGGAGTTTTTTTTTTAAAAATCATAATAAAGGTTTCTTCCTTTTATAATAAGCCACAGAAAGCACATGATAGGGCTAGATTTTTAGGGGGGGAAATGGTGGATGCAGATAGAAAATAGTCAGCAGGTGTCTTTTAAGGAAAAAATGAAAACAAAAATCAGTATTGAGAATACATATAAAAATGATAAATATTCTAGCAGGATCAAAAAAGTTAGAGAAATTAGGAATCCTTTTGATCCCCTTAACAGCAGCTGCACTCTGGGTCATGTGAGCAGAAGTGTAGTAAGAGGGGGCCTAAGAAGGAAGTTATCAGACTCATTCCCAGTCCCTGCTAACAATTTCTCCTACGGGGATTTTTTTCTGGGTATATTTTTTTTCTCTACAGCTCCTGGCTAGATCCAGCTCATTTCTGAACTCAAACTTGTTTTTGGAGAAAATGTGCTCCATTTATTGTCAGCCTAATAAAAATGAAGCAAAATTTCATAAAATCACAAAAGATTTAGAAGCTGAAATTATTATTTGGAATATATTTGAGGAGAAGGATTTGCTGTGGACAGAGAGTAGCCATTCTCACCTTAAAAAGGAGAAAAAAAATATGGAATGGCAAATGTGAATTTACTATGGGATTTAGCTCTATTTTTTGATATTTAGGAAAAGTTTCATACTATCAGATGCTTTGCAATAAAAACGTATGAGTTTACAAAAGAGAGCAACACAAGGTCTTAAGTGAAGTACTGCTAAACACAAACAGCAAATTCCTCAGTTGGTCAAATGCAAATAGAATGCCATTCAAAAATAGTGCAAAAAAAAATCCATCTCTAATGAGAAAAAAAATCAATTGCTAATTGACAAATTGACAGACTTTTATCAACAAATTGCTTTATTTTTAAACTGGGAAATAACAAATATAAAAGCAGCACCAGTGATCAATACTATCAAGAACTATTAGTCTTTTCATCAGTTGGATCCAACTACATGGAAATATGATTAAGTACTTTGTGGCTTGAAGATGAAAATTAGTACCCTTGAATCAGCTATTAAAATTTGAAATCAACCTTAATTGTTCCATACACAATTGCTAAAGCTAAATTTTTTTAACTATAATAACTGTTAGTGGTGCAGAAGCAGAACAAGGTTTTTGTGTGTTGAATAATATTAATACATGTGAAAAAAGTAGGTTAACAATTGGCCATATATTCATCTTAATGACCCAAGTAACAGACAGGGTTTTGACTATCTGGGACACAGAATCTTTTGCCAACTCATAGCACTGGAAACATAGTTTAGGAACTGATTTCAGAGTTCCTCCCAGAACTCTTGAAGAACTATCAGAGAATATGTTTGCTGTATAGAACCATCTTAACAAGAACACATCATCCGTATATTAAACATTCAACTGTTACCTATTTTCTAATTTTACCCATTTCTAATTGTGATATTGCTTTTTAAATAAATGTTGATTGTATGCATTTTAAAAGATTTTGTATTTCATGGCATGGTTTATTCTTAATTTACACAGACTCCTAGAACCTCTTGTGAACAGATTGGTTTCATACCCCTGGGTATTTGTAGAAAGTACAAACTTTCATTGAAGTTTAAAGAAAATAGTCATGAGGATTCACAGCATTGACTGGCCACATTTCAGCTCATAAGAAAAGAAATGTATTTCTTACTACTGTAGACCAAAGAAGGTGACTATAACGAGAATGGTGAGAGGAAGCAAGGAAGAGAATCAACAAAGGAGTGAATTCATTGAACAAGAATGACAACCAAAGGAAAGATCCGCTGAAAATATTACACACCCCTGGACTGAGACAAACCCTCAAGGATGATTCAGGCCCTAAATCTCCAGGGAAGGGGCAAGACACAGGAGGACAGAGCCTCTGTGACTCTTTTCTTTCCTTCCCAATACACTTGTTCTTTGAAAGTTTCTACCTACAACCAGTCTTCACAATAATAATAATAATAATAATAATAATAATAATAAAAAAAAAAGATAACACACCCCAAAACACAATGTAAAACTGTTCTGAAACAGTGCTTGTTTATTATTAAATCACCTTTGTATAGACTTCTTACAAAACCAGGTTTTACGTGTGTGTATGCTGGCATTACAGAGGAATGGGTAAAGATTTCCACAGTGTGTTCATAAACTACAAATGGAGAAATCATACTGGGTATGTATAAAGTAGGGCTTTGCATTCCCTCAGGGCAACCTTGTTACCATCTAGTTCATTCTCCTCCCAGGTAACCTCCTTGAAAAATGATAAATCAGAGGAAAAAAGACTGGGTGAAAAAAGCTCTAGGAAAACTACTCAGAGAATGGCCATTTATCATCTGTGTGAAAATCACGCAGATGCTTAAGGCTACATTCTCTCTTATCCCAAATGACTGGCTAAGGAAAATAAGAGTTGTCTGGAGGGCAGATAGGGAAGCACACAAAGATTAATACTTTGTTTTAAAAATGGAGTAAAAATATAATAGGCTAAATGGATGGTAAACTAACAGGATGTAAGGAATCTTTTTATGTCTGTGTTAGAGCTGATTTACAAACAGTGGGTTTCCTGTGATTTGAGTGGAGAAAGTTTTGCTTTACTCATCACCTATCCCATAACCCTTTTAATTGTAGAGATGATAGACTTTGGATCTAGTATCTGAGTCAACTAGCTGGTTACTTAAGTTGATGGATTCCTACCAGTATTCTTTATCTTCTGTGGTGTTTGCATCCACAACTTTGCTCTCCAAACCGCAGGTCTTGTAACAATGGAGGAAACATTGCCCAGTAGCATGTATCTTTGAGCACTTGTGTCTATTCATGGAGGACATGATGTCATAGGCTGTTCCCCTCTCTCTGCTCCCTACTAAGCAAAGGTCACAACAAAGGTCAATCTGGCCCAGCATCAATATCTCACAGTGGCCAATCAAATGCCTTTAAGCTCCACGAGCAAGACGTGAAAGCAAAGGCCCTCCCCAGCAACTGGCATTCAGAAAGGCATTGCCTCTGATGGCATAATACTATCAGGGAAACCTTCTTTTTTCTCTGTGCAGGAAACTGTTTTTTTCTGGAGGGGGTTTCCCCCCCTGGAGGAGCATAGAAACATGTCACTCTACCCTCAACCCTCACTCCCCACCCCCACCCCGGGGGTCTGAAGCAGTACAACTCAGCCGCAGAGTTTATCTTCCTCTAGCATTACTCCCCCCCACCCAACTTGTCTGCTCTTGGTGGGAACCAGGCCTTTACTGAAACTGGGAAAACCCAGAAAATTTCTTCCTTCCTCTTCTTCAGTTGTGATTCTTGAGGAAAAGCAATACGTTTTACACATTATAACAAATACATTTTTCTTCAGGCAAGAAAATATTTCCTCTTTGGCATTGCAGCTGTTCCTACTTGGGTTTGGGGGCAAAATTCTTTCAGCAAGGGGGATGTATTAGACATTTTTGTGAGGGGCTGTCAAGAAGATGAAGCTGATAATCAGGCAACATTGCATCAGAGAGTGAGCCTGATATGATGTAACATCTTACTTAGCACGCAGCAAGCATCCTTTAACTAAAGATTCCAAATGCTCTTCAGTGACATGCACAAACAATGTGATTTGAAACTCCTACCTGTAAATAGACAGCAATGATCTTTAACACAAGGTAACGTTGTATATGGGTATGCAAATCTTGAATAATGTATTTAAGTTCCACAACAGCAATGAACTGTCTGAGTCATGATGCTAGAATTCAGTTTGTGATAGCAATATAGCAGCCAAGGGTCTGTGATGCTGAGATGGGCAGCTATATAAATTTGCTAAATAATTAAATGCAAAAGAGTGGTCTTATAAGTCTAGGACCAAAGAGCTGAGTTGCAGGAGTAACAAAAGGTCGCTATGATGTCAGAGACTCTTCAGTTGTTCTCTGATCCAGGAGGCTACAGCTCAAAATTAGAAGGTAATGGCATATTCAGATATGATAGAAATGAGGCAAGTCAACACACCCAGCCAGAAACCAAATAGCTCCTCTCCCAACTTTGTGCAGATGAAAAGAGGGTGTTTTTGTTTGTAAGGCTGTATATATGTCTCTGAATATATTCTTCCTAACTACGTGGTATATATATCATACACACAACCTTAAAGGCCGAAATTATCAGCTCTATCATCATTGCAGGACAACTGAGATGAAGTATTTGAGACTGCACACATTTTTCCTGTTTCATCTCAGAAGGGATCATGGAAATCCACATGCACTTTCTAATATCAGATACCTATCCAATCTTTTCCTTGGTTTTCTTATCAAGGAGCAGAAAATCAACTGTACAGTGTCCCCTTATACCAGCCTAACTGGGAGTTTTTAGTTCCATCTCATGTGGAAAATATCAGGTTGAAGGAGGTTGCATTAAACCATGACAGAAGATGGAATCCCTCATGGATCTGTATCAGGACCAGTTCTTTTTAACTTGTTCATAAAACTTGACTAACACCTTGCAAAAAGGAGATGGGAGCAGTTGCCGGTAGCGCAGAAAACTGCACACGCCCGAAAAAGGCGCGAAGCAACGGAAACCCCACCTCCTGCGCTCGCCAGCTGGGCTCTGCTCTAGGAAGGGGGCACTGGCAAACCACTTCCGAAAAACACCTTGCCTTGAAAACTGCAGGGACTCGTCCAAAGCAGTCACCGTAGAGTCGGTAACGACTGAGTGTGGTTAAAAAAAAAAAAAAACTAACCAAAGTTTTTGGAGTCATAGCAGGTAGCTCAATGAAGTAGTCAACTCAGTGTGCAGCAGTTGTGAAAAAGACAAATTTCATGCTAAGAATAATTAGGAAAGGGATTGAAAATAAAACTGCCAACAAATCTATGGCACATTCACATTTGGAACACCATGCAAAGTTCTGCTTGCTACATACAGAGAGGAATTATCTCCAACTCCTGCTTGCAAACAACTCAAAGATAATCTGGTTGAAACCAATGCTTGAGTAAGATGGGCCTTGGCCTGATTCAGCAGAGCCATTCTCATGTCCTTAAGAGGGAGAGGTTATTAAATAAACTATGGTAAAAGTGAGAGGAAGGAATAAGAGACAGCTTATTTCCTTTCTCTTGCAATTCTGGACTTGACTATCAGTCAGAAACAGTAAGCACATCCTCTTAGTTTTCTGTGAGCCTGTAAGATGAAAGATGATGTAATACCTTACAAACAAGTTTGCAAATTGTCCATTGGCACTGATCAAAATCCTTCACGGAGGCACTACATTTAAGCTTGGTTCACATGGCAATGTAAGCAATCATGTGGTTCGTATGATTTTGGCTCAGCATGTTTTCCAAATTGTCACTGTAGTTTCTAAAACATGTCCTTGGCTTAGCTTATTGTGCAAATCCAGCTAATTATGGATTATTCAGTAAACCATGGTTAAACAAAACATGGCTGAGTGCAACACACAAGCCAAATCTATCTAAAATGAAATCTGGTTACAATACTCTCTATGTCAAATCTGCAATGCAGCAATTTATTACAGCACAGATAGAATTTAACTACATTTAAAGGTGAACTTCAGAAGAGAGTGACAGGTCATTCTAGACCCATCAAATATAAATCAAATACACTATTAATAACTAGATTTCAGTTAAGCACTGTTTGAAGACAGTGCATATATAAAGCATACTGTATTAATTAATGCGCTTTCAGGATATAGCAACAGACCATTAAATTCTGATGGATCCATATTTTTTACTTACATTGCAGAATCAATACTATCAGTCCATGGTAGTCCAGATTGTCACCAAGCTTTCTATGTGCTGTAAAAGAAAACTTAATGTTTTGTGATTTATTCTGATCAAGAAAAGACACTGAGTCAGGAATAGGTTTTTCTGCTGCTTATTTTACTGGAACATCTAGAAGTAAAATTGCAACATATACAAGGAAACTAAACTGAGTAACAGTACATGATCACAGACATGTTTAATCCATCAGTTATAACAATAACCCTACAATAACACCACACTTGGAAAACTAAATATGGATATATTGTACAAATACTGCAATTTTATTGTTGCAAAATTCAGTTTTTATTACTTAAAAAAAAACTTGATACAGAGCTTGGTAATTTCAAATCCTTTTCAGCTTTCTTTTTCAAACTGGCCTGGCCTGTATACTTAGTCTGAATTTGACTCCAAATACTATATCTCAAACTCACAATTATGACGTAGAATGCACACAATGTCAAGTGTTTACTTTTGAAATGCTGAATACAGGAACTCCCCATTAGGTTATAATCCTAAATTTATCAGTAATGCAGTAATTAATCTTAATCATAGCTACTGCTATTTAAGAAGAGAAACCAGACAAGTACAGAAATGGATCCAGCAGCCTGTACAGTAGCTTGGGTATCTAAGAAAAATATTTCCTCAGCCTTTTCCTCAAAATACCGCTTTGCCATTGGTAGGCATTTTATTTTCCCATAAGTTAGAAAAAAGAAATTTGTTTTGAGCAGAGTTAAAGACAACTGAGCTGATTGGTCAGCGTACAGTGAACAGCTTTTATCCCTACAGTCATCAAGTTTCATAGTGAATAAACTGGTTTAGCAGCAGTAATAATGTTTAATTGTTGTTTGTGAACCTGGCTCATTAACCAAACCAAGACAGGGCAATGTACACTTAATTTTTCAGCCTTTAATATTGCTACTTCATGACTAGTCTACTCAACGCTGTTCTATTAGGAGTTTCCCATCCTGTAAAAAAAAAACACACATCCAATGATTATGAGCTGTCATACAAACAGCAAATTAATAGCAGGAAAAAGGAGGAGACAGGACATTAGATAGCATTTCATAATATATTATGAACCATATCTATTTTCTGTATGTTTGAAAGAATAAAGTGCCATTTTTCAGGGAGAAATAGGACTTCAAAAACTCCCAACAAGTTTGAGGAATCTGCCTCTCCATTATACCAAAGCACCATGTTCCAGTTGTGCCTTCTGGCTGAAAATGGTTGAGGATCCTTATAGAATAGCCTTTCCAGCTGGGTCACTCAGTTGAGCTTGGCCATGCTGGCTAGGAATACCAGAATTTGCAAGCAAACTCTAAATTTTCTTGAATGCAGCACATAGCTGTTATTGCGGGGTGGTGGTAGTGGAAGTAGTGCGTCTGTGTTTGGTGTGAAGACACTCCCTTAAATCTCTTTAAGACAAAGAGCCTTTGCTGTTCAGTAGTTTTCATATGCTTATTTTTTTTCAGGTTGCCTTTGCTGAAGTAAAGCTGATCAACTGCCCAATTACCAGATTTTTCCACATAAATGTAGAACAAAAAATTCATTCAAAAGTCATCCTGGAGTTTTGGAGCATTCACTAAAAAGTCTTGTGTGAGTACAGTTGCATCCAGAATTATTACACACCTTGCAATTAGCTAGTTCAGCGGGTTTCTGAGAGGCAGGCTTTTAGTTGACAACAAGTTGTGGTATCTGTTCAGCTTCCTGTCAGCCAGCATGGTTATTACAACACATTTCTAAACATTCAAAAGCAACTATTCCCTATAAATTTGTAGTAAAGAGATTTTGAAACTTCATGAAGAAAAGGCTAATTAAAACTGATTAACTGAAAAGGCATTTGAAAAAAAATAAAAGAAAAATAATTCCTTTATTTGGACCAATGTACATACACCAACACAAGTTATACAGTATTTCTGCAAGCTGGAATGTCAAAATAAAATGTTTATTTAACACTCATATGCAATTTTTTTACTTCCCCATTGAAGCAAATCTGTATCTTTCTCATACTCAGATCTGCTTTGGAGGATCTCAAGTGCTCTAAACTAGGCTGGTGGGCATGCTGAGGGAGCCAAAATCTTTTTTTCATTGCTGCTGACTTTGCAAGAGGTCTTAACCAACCATTTTATTAAGTTTACTATTTCATGTATAACAAGGTTTCTAGAGAATTTAGGAAAGCTTTATAAAATCATCTGAAGAATTCACATTGTCTTCTATGCTATAAGGTTGGAGGGTAATTTAAAAACTTGAAAAATATGTATTATTTTGTAGTACTTTACATAAACTGCAAAGGTATGCTGGATTCTTGAAATATAAGAGTCAGGTATTATCCAAGTTAGAGCGAGCAGAAATGGAAACTCACACATAAAATTAAAAACTTAATGTGCTTTGCTTAAGATATGAAATGGGTTAAAACAATAGCTACATTTAACATTTCATGGATGTTTTATTGTATTTTTATATGTTGCTTTTAAACTGCTAAAAGTCCTGCTGACTGTGATGATGACCAATTGAAGGCTCCCCCCCCCCCCCCAAAAAGTGCTGATCAAGCAGCAGTTTTCATATAAGCACTTCTGATTGCAACCTGAAGTTATCCCAAGAACTGGTAAAATCTTAATGGGAAAGGCTGTAGTTTCCTCTTCCCTCCCTGAACCTGCTTTTCTGTTATTTTAACTGATGAAGAGATCTGGAGATCTCAAGAGCTTTCACATTTTATGATTTAAGTTACTGCAAAGATTGCCAGTTTGGCTAGAGGATCTTTGGAGCAGACATGTACCACATCTGGAAGGCATCAGGATTGGTGAAAGATAAGTTAGCCTAATAAATTATACACCCAATATGAATTTTGACATCACTCCTATGGTTCTTTTAATATATCCTAATAATTCAGAACCTCATGGAGATTGAGGAAATTACTTCTAGGGGTATACAAAATGGTGTGTTTCAAACTATTTCAAATGAAACATTTTGCATACCCCTACTCATTTCCTTCACAGAGAAGACCATAACACATTAACCCAGTTTTCTCAATGTTACAACTTTTGTCATTTCAATTGGATTTGAATTATATTAATTGTATTCACCTCTGCTTATTGGATTCTCACTATATACCAAGAAGATACAGTAAATGAAGGTAGTGCTCCACATACGTTTATCCAGAAATAAGGAAAACAAGATCAATGGGCCTAACTTTTCACATGTACAGAAGAACAAAATAGCAGATTTTTTTGCTGTTTCCAATAGCAGTAAGGGATCCTTCATTAGTATGCTATGGTTACTAAAATTTTGGAAAACTTAAAGATTGGAGAGGGACTATCCTGTATTGTCAATTTTGATATATAAGGAATAAAATCGTTATAGATTGAGTCACAGCATCATTGACATATCATGACTTCAATATCAAGCAATAAAGAGAACAAACCATTCCAAAACCTCAGTTTATTTATTCGTGGTGAAGAAATACATTGGATAGAGGGCATTCGGTTTTCATCTCATAATTCAGAACCACCATTTGTATTCACCAGACATTCTGCTTTGTAATTACAGAATGGGGAATTTTAAACAGAATTAATCTCTCTCTGCTAGAGCGACAAGGTGTGTATCAATCTCTGCTTCTGTAAGAATCCTAGAAAGAAGGGAAAACAATGGAAACATTTATTTTTCATCACAAATAATCATGTTATTATTTATTCATTTAAAACATTTGTACAGCTGCCCATCCTAAAACCAAACTCTGGGTGGCTCACAACCAAAGAATAAAATAAAATATACAACCAATAAAAACAGAGAACAATAATTTCCTAGGTCCTGCAAGGTGGCAACATTTAAGGGAAGGGACCTGGAGCAGACTATCCAATCTGGTTGGATGAGCAGATACCCTCAGGGATTATCAGCACAATTAAACCTGGACTAGAACCACACAGTCCATTTGACACAGGAAACATTAGAAATGCTTCTATGTGAGCTATTTCTAACTGAGGTCCACGTGCCAGAATATCTGGGTTTAGGCTTCATGTTAGGGTCTACAGGCAAAGTATGTAGTACTGGGTAAAGTACGAAAGTTGATTCTGCACTAACTTGTGCCTAGTATCTCTAGCGTTATGTTAAGAAAGGGGAAATCATATATTCCTCTGCCAATGCAATGCCATGATGTTGCCTGCTCTGTACAATTCCCTTTGGATTCCAAAAAGTCTATAGTTAATTTTTACTTGGCAGTTGTAGTGGCATATACTCACATCATACATAAACAGATAGCCAGAATCAACCATGCCAACAAAACTAAATAAAAATCAATTTTACATTACCTGAATTTTGGATTATCAACTGTAACAACCCCTATTTCTATTTCAGATGGTTTGAAGTCAATAGACAAAACAGTAGAAAGGCAGGTTATTGCTGTCTAGAAGTGAAACATAAAACAAATGTTATCAGAAACATTTCTAATACTGGTCAATTTACAAACCTGGTTTTTCTTTCAGATACTCATTAATCTTTGTCCCTTCACAGGCAAAGCCCAACTATAAGTATTTCAAATACAAAATTCTAGCACAGCTTTGAAAAGGAAAACAACTGAGTTTATAAATTAATTTCTAATACAGGTAGTCCCCAGTTTAAGAATGAGTACCATTCCCAAGGTCTGTCCTTAAGTTGAACTTGTATGTAAGCCGGAACAGTATCATTGTATAATACTATATAAGTAGTGTTATTTAATTAACTCAAACCACTGTGTATTTAACTTGAATTATTGTGTATTTAACTCAAATTTTGCTACAATAGGCTCCATTCTTAACTATGGGTCATCTGTAAACCAGGCTTTCTTAACCTGGGGACTACCTGTAGTTAGGAAGTATTTGTAACGACAACAGCAGTGTAATTCCTAGCAGCATTTAAACCTTCTAAGCTTTCCAGGACATTTAAAACTATTTTAGTAAAATTACTACAGTTCTGAAGTAGCTACTACAATCAGGGTAGTAAAGTAACTTGTATAGTAGTTACATTTACTATTCTGAACTAATTTGAATACTCATTTATTCTAAGCATTTCTAAAAAAATGTAGTTTGTTCTCTGGCATAAATTTAGGTTCATACCTGAATCAAAGTAAGGCTCAATGCAGGTAACAATCATTTCTTCTGTTGATCATAATTACAGCTAGATTGCTATGTAAATTATCAGTAGTTATGAAAAAGTGACAAGTTTTATAGGCTCCACAGTTCTTGCTACTAAAGTATGAACCTCACACTCTTTCTATGGTTTAAAAAGAGCTCTTCAGAAAGCAAATACATCTCCTGTATTAGAATTCCCTATTCCCTAACAGTTACAACACAAGTGGATTCAACTGTTCCCTAAGACACATTTAACATCATTACTGTAAGGACTAAGTTATTGTTTTAATTATTGAAAAAAATAGTTTGAGGAGGCAAAACTGATCTTATTGCTCAACTATATCAATTAAAATAATATTAATAGAAATATTAGATGCCTTTTTAAAAATTATGCAATTCACTGCTGCAAATATATGTATTCTATTGATGCATGGAATATCAGATTAGAATGGGTCAGTTCACATTAGATCTAATGTGGACAAGAAAATAATAGAAGAAATGAAGTAGCTATCATTATTAACAAAAGGATGTCACAGTGCTTGGATACCTGAAACCTAAAAATGACAGTGTGATCAATTTCAGTCCAAGGCAAGCCAATCATTATGGAGATCCAAGTCTATGCTCCAACTACAGATGCAGTGGAAGCAGAAGCTGAATGCTTTTATGAAAAACAAATCAGGAGCCAGACCTACAAGAGTTCTGTCAAGAAAATGTAAACCAAATTTCATTCATTTATGTAAAATAAAATAATAATAAAAATAAATAAATAAAATGTATTTATTCATAGCAAATTTCTTCTTCCAACAATCTAAAAAAATGATTGCATGTGGACATCACCAAATGAATAACATTCAAATCAAATGACTGTAACTCAGCAAGCAAAGAAGGAAAAACTATTCACTCAACAAAAACAAGATCTGGTGCTGACTTCAGCTCAAAGCACAAACACCTTACAAAATTACAAGTTAAAGAAAACAAATAACATCATCAGACCAACAAGATACAATCTCAGCAATATTCCATATGATTACATGGTGAAGATAAAGAATAAATTTAATGACTTTGATTTGATAAATAGAACACCCAAAGAACTCTGGACTAAAATTCATTACATGTTTAATGATGAACCAAAAATGCAAAAAGCAAAAGAAGGCAAAACTGACTATTGGGAGAAACAATCACCTTAAATATGCTAGTCATATCATTCTGATGGCTGGAAATGAGGAAGAGTTAAAGAATCTCTTGTTAAAGGTGAAAGAGAATCAAAAAGTAGTCTGCCACTCAATTTTTTTTTAAAAGCTATGATTGCATCAATAGGTAACCTGAACCCAATGCAATCAGGTGGCAAAGAAGCAGAAGCAGTGACTGACTTTATTTTTACCCTGTCCTTACACGGCTGCATAGATCACATTTTGTTGTTAAACTTCCACCTTTCTTTTTGAGGATCTCATCAACTACACCTAACTAAAGCTTTCCCAGTCTTCCCCTTCTTCTCACCCTATTTACTCTCTTTGTACTGATCACTTACTTTTATCATTTATTACCCATTCATTCACAATCCTATCACTTATTTTACCACATACACTTAGACAGCCCATTCCCACTGTACTTTATTTTTATGATTCCCCTAATGTACCTCTCAGTTCTAAATAACAAAATAGAAGCATGCTCTTACTCAGATATTTTCACTTGTAACGAACATTGATTCCATGCAATGAACCATATATTGATCTTTCTACTAGCATTTTCACAAATGTATCTACCTGCTCTAATTCTTCACCATCTTTATAATTATTCACTTTTCCATGTCAAACCACAAGTACCTTGGCCTTCAAGACAGACTCCTTGTTGTATTATACAATTTAACATTCCATGCAAATCATTCAGGTGATCAGCCAACAACAAAGGGTCATCTGTACACAACAGTACATTCACATAGCCAACCAAATGCATCACAACAAATATGCCTTATAGATTATATCAATAAATATATTAAATTCCCTAGGGAATTACCTTACTGCATGCTCCGTTTCGAAGAATTTGTCAAATATTCCATTTTTACACACACATCCATTACTTTAATGATAAACTGTTCTTATTGTATTCAGCAATAGACTTTCTACTCTATATACATGCAAAGGATAACCTATGCCCACTCACTTCATCATATCTTTCCAGAACCTGCAATAACTTTTTTTTCATAATCATACTTTTTAAAATAACTTCCTAAAGTGCCAAAATCTGTTCTATACAATTCCTGCCTGGCATAAAACCACAAAGTATTTTCAAGTTTTGCTCATTATCACTTCTAGGACCCTTTCAGTCACAATTCTGCCAAACACCTTCCCAGGGACACATAACCCGTCTGCAGTTTTGGCAATCTATACTTTTCCTACAGGAAAATAACACAAATAGTTCCAACCATCATGCAGAGATACAATCTTCATACACCTGTTAAACAAATCATACAGCTAATCCATAAACAAATGACATCTGTATTTTACCACTTCTCCAGTTATTCCATCCATACATGTAGCTTATCCATTCTTCAACATTCTCACAGTTCTATTTTTACTCTAATTTATTTTACTTCTTTCCTTTTCTTCCGTGCTTATTTCCCCCCAGCAGCAAAAAATGGTCTTTCTCATATTAAGATTCTCTCATTGCTTCTGAGAGAAAAAAAATGAAGCATATAATCTTTCAATATAAAGAATAGAAACAGGCATGTTTTTAGATTTATACTCATTCCGTTGCCTTGTGTATGAATGAAGACTTAATACTTAAATTTTATATTTGAAAAAAATTTTTTGAAAAGCAAATTCTCATCAATTACCATTTTCACCATTCTTGGGTCTTCAAATGGCCCAGTCACCTTTCCCTCATCTCATTCTCCCTGCCTACTCATGTCACCTAACAGAATAACTGTTTCTCCTAGATTATATTCATTTTGAATGTTGCACAATTTTTCTCAAAATTCATCCCGAGTTTTTCCATTAACAACATTTACTGGAGCATGACATGTATCTATGACCAACTTCTGGACTCTTACTTTCATATGTGCTCACAAGCAATCTAAATGATACTATTTCATACTTTCTGACACACATTGTGCTCTTCCCTTCATAATTAAGACTATACCTTCATTTCCTTGCATGTATTTATCAACTCTACTCCCCAAGAGTAGACTACCTTAATTCAGATCTGTTGCATCCTTCCACTTTCTCTTAGTTTCACAGACAACATATCTATTTTTATATCTTTCACTTCATTACTTTACTCCTCATAAATTCCAAGCTACAATCTTCTATATTCTATAGTCATTTATTAGACAGACCTACAGATATTGACCTCTGCCATTTACCATGATTTTGGTCAATCAAGGCTTTCATATAATGCTTTTTAGTAATATAGAGGTGTACTAATTGTAATTGTGTATATGTAGCATTTTCTGGTAATAGTAAGGTTATAACCTGTCAGTTTTCTCACATTTTGGCCAGGAGGCCACAAGCACAACTAAAGTCCAGTTTCACTTCAAGTATGCTTATGCTACTCTGTGCAAGCTATGATCTCTAGAAGCTATTTTGCAAGGCAATACGTTTCCCACATTCTATCAACTAGAAGATAAGTATACTGACACACAATAAGTATACAACTGCCTCAGATGATTTCAGAGAGGAATACTATTAAAATGAAGCAAGCCTAATATACAAAGCATAACTTTGTATATTTTTAAAATATCATGTCAAATAAAAGAAAATACTTTATTTGTAAGATGGAGAAAAGCTTTGTTTCAACATTTCATAGAGGTCAACTGAGTCCTGATTACTTGCATACAGGTAGTTCTTGCTTAACCCTAATTGGGACCAGAATTTCCATTGCTAAGCAGTGTGGTTGTTAGGTGAAACATTCACGTGGCCACACCACTTAGTGATGGTAGTTCTGGTAGTCCCGGTTGCAGTCGGTAGGCCAGGACTGTGCCCTCATTAGGTGAGGACCTCACACTTCTTCTGCCCTGCCGTGCTCACTTCAACTCCTCCCACCTGCTTATTTTCCTCCCATCTCTGCCCTTTTGCTGCCCTGCACTTCACCACATACCCTTGCCTCCCTGCCACCCCCAGCTGACCTTGGCCATTTTCTTCCTTCCACTGCTGACAAGGTGTGCCTGGCCAAGTCAGCTGCTGGCCCTTTGCAAGGCCTCATGAGGCTTTGAGGAGGTTGCACAAAGGCAGCCAAAAGGGCATAGATGGGGGGGGAGATAGGCGGGTGGGGGGATTTGGGAGTTGAAGCGCATGCTGCAGTTGTAAATACAGCCAGACTGCCAAGCACCCAAATTTTGATCATGTAACTGTGGGGGTGCTGCAACAGCCCTAACTTCAAGGACAGCCATAGCTATAATTTGTTCAGCATCACTGTAACTTCAAACAGTTGCTGAACAAATGGTCGTTAAGTGAGGACTACTTGTATTCCAATGTTAATTCATTACTAACATTACAATAGCTGATTTAAGGGAAAGCTCTGCCAAGGAAGACAATAATATTTATCACAAGAAATAACAAGAATTTCTCATCTGCATGGGTATTCAACTGTTTTTCCTAGAAAAGGGAGCTTAATACAGTATAATTATAGCAATATGTTGTAGAAAGATGAGATGCCAGTCAGGAATGTAAGTCAGGTTTTTTTATGGTTTTACCAATAGAAAGTATTGATGACAGTAAATCATATAAGCAAAATTTACTCTAAGCATACCAGTTAGAAGAAAACATCTTATATAGTGGTAGTGACCACATTGAACAGCAAACAGGACATCTCAAACCCTTTCCCCCATTTGGGATTGCAACCTATTAATCCTATGCAACCTAACCTATGGACTTACCTCCACTGTCTGTTCAAATGTCCAGTCCAATTTTTTCTTCACTTTCTTTTCAAGAAAGCTGGTTGATTCTGTTTGTTTGACCCCTGCAGCTGTGGCCTTAAACCCACAGTAATATCCGGCTGGATCACACTTGTATACCTGAGGATTGTTTTCTTCATCAATGCCAATCATAATCATACCTTTAGGGAAATAATAATTTTGGAAATTTATTTTATTTATTTAAATGTATATGGCTGCCCATCTTAACATTGTGACTCTGGATGCTGAACAGCAGCTAACGAAACAAAAACTACGTAAACATAGATAGCTTTCTTATTTTTTCAAAGAAGTTAGTTCTAATCAAGATTTTTCATACACCTTTTTTATAAAACATGCATGAATAAACGTCAGGTTTTGCTCAGTATGGCAACACTGGTGCGGCTCACTGAATGTCTCCCAACCTTAAAATTACAGGCAGGTTAGAATTATTGGAGCAGTTGTACAGCAATAGTTGTTGCACCCTAGTTTGAGAACTGGAAGGAAGATTAGAAGCCTAGCAACCCAAAAAACATTGATCATCTAGAACTTTGTTTGCAAATGCCAAGCCCAACCTTTTCCTGTCCAACAATGCATGCTCCCTTCCTTTCCTTCCTTAGAGAAAAACAGGCAGGCATTGTTCCAATTTCCTAATAATTCTGTTGCCAATTTCTGCATCTTCTTCAGCTCTTCAGTAACTTTATGATCCAGTGACACGAACAGTACAAAATATTTCAAGTCTGGTTAATACTAAAAATTCATATAAAGGTATTATTATCTATTTTAAATTGTTTTTTTGGTCAGACATCAACATCCCAATTAAGAGTAGAACTATTCCTCATACTAAAATGGTACCTAAAATCTATTTGCTTTTACAAAATCTGCATTTTTAAAATCAGCTTTTTGGAGTTGGTAAAAAAGCAAGCAAAAGTTCAAAATAACTTTTTATTAACATATTACTTAGTCCTACATACATTTCAAAGCAAGTCCCTGATATTAATGGAACTTGCATAAATTGGAAGATTACTTCCCTTCTACAGTTTCTTATAATCCAATTGACAGAACTCTAATTCCTAGAGTCCAATTCTCATATTAAAATTCTCTGTCCAAAAGCAGAGCAACACACAGAAAGCATTTGTGTATAGAATTTTAGTAAATGTTCAAGAGACCTAAAACCTAAGATTTCATTTCATGGTTTTCAATGCATCACTTAACACTTGTGACTAGAAAGCTATGTATACAGTAAAATATGCAGTATTTTAAATAAATATTTATACATAAGTATTTTAAATAAATATCTGAATAAGTGTTACACGATCAAGAACTTTAGAAAATTCTGTATCCAGGCAAAACTAAGAAAATGACAGCTGATAAACTCTATAAACTAGTGCAGACACATCTATTATCAATAGAGCTCAGCATCCTTGACATAAGGAATGCTTGTTTAAAAATTTCTTTTCACCAGCTCATGTGATAGAATGATTCTGCTATCTCTTAGACTCACACTGAACAGATACAATTCCCAACTCTGTCATTCAAAAGACAGCAAAAATGCATTCTACATCCAACAAGATCTGACAATACAGACATTTCATCTTGGAATTCTGTTGGGGCACCTTCTAATTCTGTTCATTGCATTAAAATATATAGATCAACATTTTAGAACAAAATGCATTAAAAAACCAAGTCTGTTAGTCTGAAGAACAGAAGACATTAATCTTATTCTATATATGCATATATTTTTATTTGAATACTATAATCAGGGATCCAACACAAGAAGTGTGTTATAACAAAAATTAAACTTGAAAGATGCATCCAGAACAATCCACGGAAACATTTAAAAATGGAATAAATCTATAAAGTGTTTGTATGAGAAATCACTTTTTGCTTTCTTATGGTTGGGATGTGGTTAACCAGAAGAAAGCATATTCATTTGAAAGCAGCATTAATACTTGTTTGTCAAGTAAGCCTTTCTAGAAACTTGAACTGATGCCATGCATTGCTGCAGTTATGAAATAAACCAAGAGAAAGAAAATAAGTATGCTTGTGCAATTTCCAATTAATTTGGCTGCTGAATTAGTTTCATAGGATAGATTAGGAGTAAGCAATCTGAGGTCTTCCAGACGTTTTGGATAATAACTTCAAAGCACAGACCTTGCTAATTAAATTATATGAAAACAGTAACTGAAAAAAAAAAAAGGAAGGTAGCAGGTTCCCTTCCTGTGTGTTCAACAGAATGGTTGATAACAGAATACCAGCCTTTATCCCGATGTTAAAATATGAATTTTATGCAAGCCAAAATATTTGGTGGAGTCAGTTGGGATGAGCTTCATGGGACTACAACCTCAGCTTCCAACAGTTTAGTATTACTTTCAATTTATATTTATACTTACAGCAACCAAGAGGTCTCATTTCAGCATTCTGTGTATAGACCTGAGAAATATCCGCAATCCTTTTACACAGCATATCCACTGGAATCTCATAACCATACTTGTACTTCCAGTTAGCAGCCTCATAGCGGGCTCGCTGCACCTGAGATCTACTGTCCGCTGTTGTTAAAATAAAAGAGCCAACGTCATTCTCATATGCCATATAATAGTGTAATTTTAGGGAAAAATACTTAAATCCAAATAAAAAACTTGTTTTATTCTTATATTCTTAAGAACATACAGGTAGTCCTGACTTACAACCGCAATTGGGAGTGGAGTTCCCATCACTAAATGATGCGGTCATAAAATGCAACTGCATCGCTTAGCGACAGCAATCCCTGCAGTTCCAGTTGCTGTCATTAACTGAATCCCATGGTCACTAGGCGAGGCAACTTCCTGCTGGCTCCCACAACCAAAGTCTGCGGGGAAGCCAGCAGGAAGTTGCAAGTCCCAGGCCAGCAGGCAGATAAGTGGTTGCTGCTGGGTGGGGAAGAGAGTGAAGGGGTACGCAGAGGTGCAGGAGAGGTTGGGGAGGGTGAGTGAGGGTTGGGGAGGGTGTGCAAGGGTATGAGGGAGTGAACAAGAGGTGCAGCACAGGTTGGATTGGGTGTGCAAGGGTGCGCGCAAGAAGTATGGTGTGGGTGAAGAAGGGTGTGAGGGGGTACTCAAGAGGCACAGTGTGAATTGAGAAGGATGTGCAAGAGGTTCAGGAGGGTGCGTGAGAGGTGTGGTGCAGATTGGGGACGGTACATGAGAATGTGAGGGTGAGGGTGTGTGTGAGAGATGCAGTGCAGGCCGGGGAGTGTGCACAGGGGTACGCGAGTGACCAGCACAGCATGAATGCAGAAGGACTGGGGAAGGGTGTGCAGGTGGGGGGAGACTTACTCCAGTGACTTGTGACTGCTGGCTTCCCCACAGACTTTCTGAAGAAGCCAGCAGGGAAGGTTGCAAATGGCGATCACATGATCACAGGGTGCTGCAACTGGTCGTAAGCATGAACCGGTTGCAAAGCGCCCAGATTGTGATTGTGTGACCTTGGGGGTGCTGGGATGGCCAGAACTCCGAGGACCAGTTGTAACCACCATTTCTTTAGCGCCATCGTAACTTCGAAGGGTCACTGAACAGGTAGTTGAGGACTACCTGTAGCCCAAAACATATCCCTCCAAATTCTGAATTATTATTATTCTACCCTCTCCCCCTCCCAGGCACTTTAGTACAGTATGGATAAGATTATTAATTAGTATCCCCATCTAAAAACCTAACGACATTTATAAAAATACATTCCATTGTCTTTAAACCATATCCTTGATTATGCAATGTTAATATTATGTATTTAAAACAAAAATAAAGTGAGATACTTTACTTCTGTACATCCTATTTGCTCTCTGATTTGTCTTATGCTTATACCTGTCATTCCGGTCATTACACATCCAATATTTTCAGTTATCCTGAATAAGTGAGTCACTGTGCTAGAATCCAGCAGCTTGTCCTAATGGATAAAACAGAACATAATTTTAAAGTGTACACCAATACCATGGAATGAGGTTTCTTTACTTCATTAGGGAAAAAAATCTATTTCATTTTAAAATATTAATATTGCCTTTTAGGGACACTAAATCTAGTACAATTAATTTGAAAAGAAGGAGATGTAGTACAAATCCTGGATAGCTATTACCTGGAAACAGCTTTAGAGAATTACGGTTACCCATCTTAAAACCAAACTCTGGGTGGCTCACAACCAAAGGATAAAACAATATATATAAACAGTAAAAACAAATAACAATAAAACCAGAAACAAAAAAACCTGGCACCACAAGCAAAGTTTCCTAATGGGGCCTACAGCACTCTCTTCCAACTCCAATTTCACCCTATTCCAATGCATAGGGGAAAAGTCAGCTCTTAAGTGCTGCTTCCTCCTCCTCCTGTAGAGTTACTATACCTTCAGTTTTTAAGTCTGAATA
The DNA here is from genome assembly GCA_030867105.1 of Liasis olivaceus. Classification (NCBI taxonomy): domain Eukaryota; kingdom Metazoa; phylum Chordata; class Lepidosauria; order Squamata; family Pythonidae; genus Liasis; species Liasis olivaceus. Next base: position 50,900,030 of record CM061349.1, read on the forward strand.
ATATAGCAAGTATTAAGGAAATACAAAAGCATCTGAATTTTCGTACTGGAGATGAAACAACTGTTTACTATTATTTCTTTGCACTTTGCTGTACAATAATTAACATGGTGTTCAAACCGAACTCATACTTTAGAAGATCTTTAAAACCATTTTAATGATTATTTTTTTCAGTAACTATTAAACTACTCATCCAAAGGACATTTGATGGTTGAGAAAAGAAGGAGCATTTAGCTTAGAAAAATTCTTCTTAAGAACACTGTTGACCCTAGTGACAGTATAATCATAATTTCATTTTATCAAAACAATTTTCAATGTTTTCTTTTGAACTAAGCACCCTGGAAAATCTATGACTCTCCAAGTGAAATACTGTTCCCTAATTGTATTTCTGTACAACTTCAAAGTCTGGATCTTCCATCCTCTAAACAATTCCAATACTCTTCATTAGTAAGATCAAAGCACAGAAAAATTAAAAATCAAGGAACAGCAAAGACACAAGTCAGCCAGATATATGGTCAAGGAGGATCCACACAGTCATACTATAGGTTTTGCTAAGAAATACTTACAGGTACTTTTTTCTGTGTGACAACAACTGCACAGTCCTTTCCACGAACAGCTACTGATGTCAGTCCACCCTGGTTTATGGCCTTGAATGCATATTCTAGTAACACATTAAACACAGATTTTACATCTAAAGCAAGCATCTAAGAAGCAACAGCATCTAAAAAATCAGATGCAAACCTTCTCTAAAAGTAGACAGTTCACATCCACAACAATGCATTAGACTAAGTGTTATATCATTTAAAAGCAATGCTATCATATTTTTGAGACATCCAGATTGCTACAATTTTAGATTTTTCATATTCTGTATTCACATTTGTCTGTACTATCAGGCAGTGAACAGAGTCTCATGCAGAAGTATGAATCTAGTACAATTCTCGCTGGGTATAAAAACAGACAGCATGCAAAGTAGAAATGTAATCAGACTCACAGACTATTTTGGGTAAAATCTAGTATCTGGGATCAGTAACTACTAAAGGCCTATAAAACTTCACAGAAAAAGCATACCTCCTCATGCCAGTATTAGTTCAAGATAATAAAGGGACTAGCAAGTAAATGCCAGAAGAAAAACACACTACATCTTTATCAGCCTTCTCCAATCTGGTGACCCTTGGATGTACTGGATTACACTTCCCAGAATGCCCAACTAATATTGCAGATAGTGGGAATTATGTGAAATAATTAAATAATGCTTCTGAAAAGGCACCCATGTGAATTTTAAGAACTATCTAGAAAGTTATATATAAAATAAAATCCCGATAACATAGAGGTATGCTACACGGTCAGCACTGAGAAGGAAAAGCCACAAGGGAGGGGAAAAAAGGTACTTCGCGGGCCGATTTTTTCTTCCCCATCCACTAGTGCTTGGGTACATCCGCACTTTCCCGGGTCATTTTGTTTCGCTTTCGCTTTCGCCCAATGACAAAGCTTTTCGCTGCCAACAACTGATCATCTTTTCAAGCAGCACACCCACATACTGACGCTGAGAAAAATACCAAAGCGCTTTATACGGTATGTTAATGGCATAAAAGCAACTGTGCTTTCAATACGATCTCTTTGGAAGTGACTACGAAAGAACCGAAGCGCTGCTCCGCCGTATCTCTACTTGCCCACCACTTCTGAGAAAGGAACAAGCGCCTGTGTCATTAATATGCATTTTCTTCCCCTCCTTTGATCGAGAGAAAGAAAGGTGGCGTCCTGCACAATGACGAGGCGGTTCTTGCCACTCACTTACCTACTTGATAAAGGCGCCCCTCAGGGGAAAAGATAGTAATATGTCGGTCAAACCCGGCGCTGGAGCCTCGAGACATGGTCGCGCAGAAAATGTAAACGAAGCAGCAGCACCGAGGAAATTGCCCACAGACACAGCATGCAAAGACTTCTACTTCTAGCGGCCGGGGGGGGGGGGGGGAGGCGAGCGAGACTGAGTAGTACTTCCGGGCCGCATGTTCTCGCGCAGGCGCAGCTAGTAGCATTTCCTCCGCTTCTGGGGAAGGCGACTGGTTGCGCATGCGCAAGAGCATGCGGCCCGGAAGTACTACTCGGCTCGCTCGCCCCCCCCCCAGCCGCTAGAAGTAGAAATCTTTGCATGCTGTGTATGCGGGCAATTTAGTTTGCAGCTTAGGTATACAACGCGCAGGCGCAGAAGCGATGATAATCGCACTGACTAAAACGTGAAATCAAACGTTCCTCGGCTCCCGGGCATGCGCTTTAGGAGCAGGCGCAAAAGTAAAAGCGCCTTTGACAAATGACGCGTGCGTATATCGAAAGAGCGATTACCCTCGCGTGAAACTTCCGCATCTCTGTTTGAATGCGTGAATCGAGGTTCGCGTGAAAACGTTTTAGGAACCAGGTAACATGAAGCTGGGCTTCATTCCGGAATCACGCAATCTAGCTGGGATTGTTGCCCCACCACCTTTTTTTAAAGGTTTCTATGCTATTGAGGATGGTTGAAATGTGCGAAAGTTCTGCTGTTCATGTGTAACCCATACTCGCAGCAACATTTTTCGACTTTATAGAGACCTGACAACTTTTGGCTGTTTTCAAAAAATCAAAGCCGGGCATAGTTAGTAGTTGGATGGCAAGCCATGAGGAATTCCCAGAGCTAAAGACTAGACTTGAAGAAAAATCCAGAAGACAACAACAAACCACTTTCAGGCTGCTGTCAGTATAGAATAGCTGTGTTAATCTGTGTTGAGAAAAGAAATCAGGCGTCTGGTAGCAACTTTTCCAACTAACAAGTTTGATTAAAACGCACAATCTTTCATGAGCTGCTGCAAATTGAGTTGATTCATTTAAGTCTATATTGCTTGCTTTCCAGATTGTCACTGGAAGAAGAATTTGTACATAGCCTTGGTGATAAATGGCAAAAGGAGAAGGGGACGGCAGAGGATGAGATGGTTAGATAGCATCCCTGAAGCAATGAGCATGAAACTGAGCAAACTCAGGGAGGCAGTGAAGGACAGGAAGGCCTGGCATAATATGGTTCACGGGGTCACGAAGAGTCAGACAAGACTTAACGACTGAACAACAACTAAATCTGCTATCATTTTTTCTCAAATATCTTTTTCATCTTTATGCTCCTATTAAATCACATTCTGAAAAGCCACTTCACACATTGTGCAAAAATACAAATAATTGCAGTAATACATATAAAGAGCAGCTACATAAGAATATATCGATATTTGCTTAAAAATAAAACAAGCTGCAATTCTATATAGAATTACATCAGTGTTGAAATCAGTACTATACTGAAATTTCTTATTTTATTCTAAATATACATTATGGACCTCATTTATTCCTTTACTGATTCTGTTTAATACTTGCTATGTATGCTAACTAGCTGGAAAGAATTTGAAGGATGATGCATAATCAAAATATCAATATTGCAGAGGATAATATATCCATAACTGGGAAGGGAGGGGAAAACCTACTGATACCTCCAGATTTTGGGGTACAAGTTCTGAATTAGTCTCCTTTCAAATGTGAACTCAAGAGGCACTTAAATTGTAGTAAGTTTGTATCTATATTTTTGTTCATGGTACCTCCATTCTTGAAGATGTAGAATCTGGAAATTCCATAAGCATGCTTAACATATAACTGGCTGTTTCTCAGTCTCTCTTCCAATATTTAGTGCCCCTCCCTCCCTGATTTTCTAGTCATGTCGGCAAAGTTTACCACAAACCCACCAAATTGAGAACTCAGGAGCTATATGAACAGTAAAATTGCAAAGTGAACAGATAATTCTTTCTCATAAGTTGCGCAATATGGTACTGAGAAGTACTCATCTGGAGATTTCTGGAAAGGAGGATCACAGGAAGAATACATAGTTACTGGTGAAAAGCAGGGAAATAAGAACATACAACTCATAAGTCAACACACAAACAATTGCTTTAAATCACAATTATATTTATCAGTCTCTATAAAGAACAGTTGTGTCATAATTTCCAATGTTTGTGGAATTAAATATTGCTTGACATAACTTAGGGATTCATTTAAGTCCAGGTCTGTTGTAGATCTAATGGATACATTTTAACTAGGTTATTTGAAATGTATCTGAAATAAAGGTGCCATGCCATACATCTCTTTGAACAACAACAACAACAACAAAAATCCGTTATTTCTTCTGAAGACAGAGCCAATTCACTGGAATCTCAAAAGAAGCTCTTTTGGACAAGCTGTCATCATAGGGAATGTGCCATGTGTTACCATCAGTCTGCACAATTGTATCATATGGCAAAGCATCCTGTTAAATAATGAAAGACAGGAGAGTATTATGTTTGCATAATAATGTTAACATTGTATAACATATTTTAAGCCAAAGATAGGAAACCTGGTATCCTCCAGGTGGCCAATAGTGATGAACTGTGGGAACGTCTAAATGGAACCACGTTGCTTCTCAATCCCTCTCTCCATCTCTATCTATACATTTACCCTCTTTTATGAGAGGAAACAAGCACAGCATTGATAAAAATGGTTTCTTGTAAAGGAATGTAATTAAAAAGCAATTCCTTCAGTAAAGTAATGTGTAAATATTAAACATTACAAGTTATCCTGAGGATTTTTTTATTGTATTGGAGAAAAACTGGATTATCTGAGGGCTGCCTCTCCCCAGTCACATCAGCCCGTCCCATTAGATCTGGCAGGGAAAGTATGCTACGCATTCCAATGGCAAGGGACTTGCATTAGGTGGGTCCCAGGAGGTGGGCCTTCTCTGCCCTGGCTCCCTCCTTGTGGACCATTCTCCCCCCTGAAATTAAGCTTGCCCCTCCCTGCTGTCATTTAGGAAGTCCCTCAAGACATGGTTATGTCATCAGGCGTGGGGGTCTTTGGGAACCAGAAACATTCTTAGATGGCTCCATTATGAATGATATTCTGCTCTCTCTCTGGGGTTTGTATATTTTAAAATTTAAAGTTTTTACACTTTTTGATGATGTATTTTAATAATCACTTATCTTTTATAATGATTGTTTTTATCTATTGTTATTTTATTTAATTGTTGTACGCTGCCCAGAGTCACTTTGTGTGAGATGGGCAGCTATATAAATGTGATATATAAATAAATAAATAAAAATCATCCAGATTTTCTTTACAAAGACTATATTCACCTTGATTTACTCCTGCTGCACTAGATAATGATTGAACACTTCACTTTAGAGAGCTATTCAGTAGAAACTAATCATTATCTAGTGCAGCAGGAGTAAATCAAGGGTTAGGAACAGCACTAATACATGCAGCAATACCTCAAATGTTAAAATCTTTCCCGGTTTGTAACTTGATACTACTATCTGATGTCCACGTTGCCATTTAAAAAATAAGCGACGAGTAACAGTATCAGAAAGAGCAGCCTTGTGATCCCGTAACAGATCTCTAGTTACCATCATACAGTGACCACCTGAGTGAAGAGTGGCATAGAGCAGAAATGGATCATCTTTAGACCTAATGTTTAAAAAAAAGGCAAACAGAAATATTATGTACACCACTGCATAGCAAAGTACTATAGAACTGACTCAGATAATTATTATTTCCAAGATCCTAATTATGAGGCATTTAACTTGCTTGCATTCTGCCCATATCATGGCTATTTATTTACTTACATGCATATATGTACTGATATACATACAATTTATATGTATAACATAGGAGCTAGCTAGATAATAGCATTAAATATTTAGATCAAGGTAATAACATCAAATATTTAGACCAAGCCTACACAGGTATTGAAACAATGTATTACAAATTTGAAAGTGCCAACTTAAGAACTTACGGTACTGAGGAACATTTTTAGTTTCTACTGAATAGCTCTCTAAAGTGAAGTGTTCAAAAGATTTTTTGTTTCCTGGTTTCACTATGGATTTGTTTTAAGAGTTTATGGTAGAATACATACAGTTATATTAAATTAATAAGCAACAATGTATAGATTTTAGCTAAAAAATAGGTAATGACATTTCCTATCAGTTCAAAGAAATAAATAGAGGTATTTGTTAAGCACTGAAATGTCACCATTTTTTTTATTTAAACTGGAAACTTCCATGTGATAAGAAGTGTATTTAATCATAAATAGAAATTAAAATAAGGCCAGTAACAAGATACTGTGTCATATTCATTCCAGTATTGCCTGGACCTGGATTAAGTGGCACAAACTCTGAGATAATGAGAGCACGACTACAGCATGCTCTCTGATCTTTCAACTGGTTACCTGTCAACTTCATTTATGCATTACAGAATTGTACTGGACTCCCCAAATAATGTATTTGAAAGGATGAACATCAGATTTATATCTTTTTGGAATAGCGTATTAATTTTAATATGCAAATTTATGGGAAAATCTTTAAATGTTAAATATGTTAACATCTTCCATGTGTTATTATGGCAGAGATTTTGTGATATTTTACAATAATATTTTGTACTGATCATTATAGTAGTGTATATAATAGTAAACCAGTGACTATTGATAAGTATAATACTGTATATAACGGTTTCCCCCCCCATTTTTCTCTTTTTTAGTTTCTTTGGGGTTGTTTTTTCCTTTTTTTTTCTTTTTTTGTTTCTATTTTCTATTTTTGTTTCTATTAATTTTTTTAAGTTTAAAGATTGTTTTGTTAGCTGCAGGGGCTTGTGTATATAGTTGTTTTGTCAATTTTTTTCTTGTAATTTGTAAATAAAAAATACATTATTAGTTGTTGGTTTTAACAGCCTTACACTTCATCATATTCAAATGTGATTAGGTATGCAAAGCAGTTGATTGTGGTAAACAATGCATGACAACTAGACTAAACAGTGAGGGGGAAAGGACTACATTTATATGTTACCATAGGGAAAATATTGCACAATTGAAAAATGAGATACAGTATATCAAGAATGTATATCATTCTTATACTGTATATGATTTACAACAGATTATTTTTGTTGTTAAATTCAGCGTCCACGTTAATGGTTTATATTGCAACCCGGAACTATTGCAAATATTTCTAAAGATGATTGCTTCTAAAAATTGAAACATACGTATTATTAGTAAAGAAGAAGTCTGCTTTCTTCTGCATCTCATCCATATCTCTTTTTCTCCACTGTAACGAATCTTTCAGCATGTGTTTACGCCCCAGGATAAGCAATCGCTGATGTTTCTGTGCTAGGTGAACGACCACATCCAGCAGCTAAGGGGAAAAAAAAAAAGAGGATCTTAAAATGTGGGTCTCGTTGTTCATTCTTTTCTTTCTAGATTACTGATGAATCAGATGAACTCTATATCTCTATAGATCTATAGACTTGTCTCACCCAAGGCATTTATGTAGAACTAAAGAGTCAAAATTCGTTAAAATGACAGGTGTTTAGAAAAATCTAGGCTGAAAATGGAGAAAGTTCCTCGCCACACCCATATTCTGAGTGGCTTTTCTTCTTTTTACACTACTATCATGACTTATTAGTTTCCCTGAGAAGAAGTGGAAAGAAAGAGACCACACTGAAACTGTAATGCTTATAGATTTGCCTAGAAGTGAAGCACAGCAGGAAGAAGAGGATATAACAGGAAGGCAGTGATAGAAATTTATTGCAAGAATGGCATAAAGCTTAGATACTTCAGGAGTTCTTTCTGACATACACACAGTGAACTTGTCCCATGTCAGAAAGAAATTCTGAATTAATCTAGGCTTTGTGTATTCTTGCAACAATTCAGCTTCCTGCTGTTACCTTCCTGTTCTATTAGAGATTGCGTCTGTGCAATATGCTTATCTTAATCATAATGATCCAATTAACTCATTCTTCTGGGATCAACAACAAACTAAACCATAAACTAACCATATTGAATAGGGTTGCAAAACATGCTAGGGTAAAAGTGATTTGTTATTTTGTAGTTCAGTATGTTGTGCAATCACAGCTAATGTGCATCCCCAAACCTCCCAAGATGTAACAAAACACTCTAGGCCACATGACCTTAGCACAGTTTTAAGAAGAATTATTCCTTGAATTGTGTTGCTTAATTATGTTGCTGTTTAGCCTGTCTGCATAATTAAATTGGTATTAAAGCAATAGCCCTGCATGGAGAAACCTAAGATGACCCCACCTAAACCACAAAAGGCATAGTACGAATATGAATATTATTAGAAAAGAATTCCAATTGCCATATGCTTGAATAATAAATATCTCATATGTTTGTACAAAAACTATCCATATTCAAATACATAGGAGATACTTTTGTTTTAGCTATCTTTAAATACATTAGTCTGTTTCTCTTCCGAATAGTTTGCTATTGTATCTAATCTAAAGTTTGGATACTATTGTGATGGTCTATACTTAGTTACAGGGGGATTTCCTATCTGGTTTCACTCCCACGCATAACTGCTTCTTAGCAAACAAGAAACAAACCATTTTTAGTCATAAGAAAAATGGCATATGATTGAAACTGTTAAAAAGAAATCCAATGTCACTTATTTACTTTTTTTGGTAATGGCACTGAGGCAAGACTGAAATTTGTGACAGGCATAGAACTTTGGAGGTTTAGTACATTTGAGAAGAGTGGTGGATAAAGATGAAAATTGTGGAAAATTTGGACCATCTCCTGGTGCTGTTAGAATTCTTGGGACCGATGTTGGTTTCATGATCTTTACCTGTGGTGATGGTGGAGGCTGGGGTGATATATAACCATTTCTTGCAGTTACAAGAATCTGGGTAAAACAGCTTGTACTATACTATAGTGATGTACTATAGCCACTGCACTGGAGAACAAGGTGGTTTCCTCCCCTCTTTGGTCACAGTCTCTCAAAGCCCTTATCAGTAAGACAGAATTCCCAAAATAGCTTTTCAAGCAATGACTGTAAATATTGTTGTGTGGTACACATGATAAATGAAAATGGAAGGAATAGCCTTATTACAATCTAAGATTTCTATTTTGGAAGGAGATACTCCCACTGTAAACAATGATATACATGGTTCAAGATATTAGTATAGATGAGAGATGGCTTAATTACATCCCAGGATAGATTGGGGACTAGACATACATGATTTAAATACCAGGTGTGCAGATGTGCATCTGGGCATAAAAGCTAGGTGTACGTAAGATTATGTCTCTGACAGCAATGACAATGTAGCCTCAATACCTCTGCAATTAATTAGAATTTAGCAGCTGACTGTATGGAATCAAAACTGCACAGAATTACTGTATAAATCAGGAACACTACTCAGAAGTCTCAAATTCCAGTCATGGACAGTAAATTGCAAAATAACACAGTATACAGAGTAGGTCACACTTTTTAAAAGGTCAGGTTTTTTGTACATGTCTTCCTTCTCAGATCATATAAAGATTTCTCAGATGGGAATTCCCTCAATGATGTTGTAAGAAGGCACAAAGAAATTATGACTCAGGCAAACAGCTAATCACCTGCTACAGCTTTGTCACGGTTAAGGAAGTCACCTTCAGGTGAATTCACCATTCATGGTATGAGAAGTACTTACAACATTTCATCCATCTAAGGGATAGAGGTGGAACATTTGAAACACTTCATAGGTTCATTTTGTGCTCGTATAAAGTATCAACTCAGTCCATTGCTAAATAAGTGAGTAATTGTAAGAATGGGTTCAAGAGGAAAATATGAGCACTAGGACCTGGAATACAACTATTTTCCATCTCCTCAGGGTAACTAGAATAAGTTCTTGGTGTTCAATATATTTCCACAAAAGCAATGCTCCCACATAATCTTAAGAGGTAAGTATAGTATGTTAAGCTGAAACAGCAAACCCAAAAGATACCTCTCTTTAAGACTCTAAGCCACAAAAATATTATGCCATAATGAATAATTTCTGTATTTGTATGTGCTGTTCTTCTAAAGAAAAAAAAAATCAATAGATTTCTGTGCTGCTTCCCATAAAGTTATCCCTAAAGACATTTTCAGGTATGTAATTAGGCATTGGATTTCTTTTCTTCATCTTCTAAAAACCATTACATATAATTTATTGTATTTCCAATTTTGTCATAAGATACAATTTTCTTTGATTCCCATTTAAGCAAGAATAATTTGTTTAAAAAATTACCAAAACTGTTCTGCCTTAATATGAAATGGATGTCACAACACATGAAGTATTCTAAAGACAGTGACTTCGTAGAAGCTTTGTAACAAGGAAAATATCTCTTGCATCACAACTGACTCAAAACTGCTTTTTCCAGAAATAAACAAATACCATTCCATTCTGGCCAGGTGTCAACAGCACAGTACTGCTTCTCAGAGACCAGAAACAGGGACAAAGATATAGTAGTAGATCATTATGAGGAAAAAACAATCACTTTGACAACTCCTGCTTCCCTAGAACCAGTGAGTATTTTGGAAAACCTTTCTATTTTCACTTTCCATTTATGTATGTATGTATGTATGCATGCATGCATTTATTTATCTGTCAATCAATCAATCATATTTATATGGCCGCCAATCTCACAAGATATGATTCTGGGCGGCATACAATAAAAAGCCATAAAATAACAGTATCAAAAACATTCTACAATTAAAAAACAGTAATATTATTATTAAAAGGCTAGGAGAGAGCATTAGATGCTAATGCAGCCACCTCATTAAACTGCCATTAGACTTTCAGACTTTCTGCCAGCATAAAAAAAAACTGTAAATGGTGGCCAAGGCCAGGATTTATAGTGGATATGGCTATTATGAGAACAGTTTAAATTTCCATACAGTTGGCCATTTTGGCAAAGACTGGTGATAGCTGTAGCTTAGCAACATACTGCACACCCACACTACAGCCATACATTCACAGCTAGAATGCATTGCTTAAGTACATCCATGCAGCACTGCACACAACTGAAATCAGATGCAAAAGACTGATTGTAGCTACAGTGCCTGGATGTAAATTGAAAATGATAAAAAGAAAAGAAGGAAAATTACCACCACAACAGCATATATTTGTAGATTTCCTAGTAAATATTGAAGTATTGGCAGTTTCTACCTACTTTTATTCCCTTCTGAATTAATGGACATTCAGTTAATGGGAAAGGAAAGGAAGACACATTTCACTGTTTTTTTCCAACTTCTTTGCACTCTTACTTTTTTTTATATCCAGCATGAACAAGTGACAAATTTATTTAAAACCAAAACCATACCCTGAATTACTTTGGATAAATAATCAGTCCATGGGAAAGGAAAGCAAGGAGTGGGCCTCTACCGAATGTACATAAAGTTTCTATGTAAACCGGCAGAGATACCTCCTCTGGCCATCCTTCTGGTTTTCCATTAGTTTTAATTCTCCAGGAGAAAAAAGAATTAAAAGGAAGCAGATGTAAGAAGAGGGACAGATATGAATTATCACATATTTACAGCACTTAACGAAAATGCAAACATGCATTTCTTTTGCTGTCAGGCTGAGTGTAGAAGAACATGGTAAAAATAATTTTGTAATGGAACTCATAGAACAACTTACAGCAAGGAATCCTGACAGAAGAGCTCTGCTGGATCTAGCCAAGAATCTATCTAGAAAAACATTTTGTGTCACACAGAGGCCAGCCAAATGCATTCAGACAGCTCATAATCTTGGACAGGAAGGCAATAACCCACTTCCACAGTTGCTACTAACAGCTGGTATTTAAGGTATGATGGCTTGATTCCAGAGGTAGTGAAAGGCTGTCAAGATGAGTACACATTGATAAAACACATTCTTCATGAATTTATCTAGTTCCATTTGAACTTTTAGGGATGGGGATTCAAAGACAATTTTTTTCTGTGGTGGCCTCTACCCTATGGAAAAGTAAACACAGCCCAAATTTGATTGGCACTGACTCAGCATCATTTTGAAAAGCTTTGAAACCCCATAGATTTGAGTTCTGATTACAGCTGTATATAAATATAATAAGTAAATACAATTTATTAAACGATGCCCATTATCAAACCTGGTAACAGAAAAATTCATTTTAACTGTCTATTGTTAAAAAAAGGTTCTTACCTCAACTTTGTTCTGCCAACAAATAGCAAACCATAATCCAGATTGAAATATTCCAGAATCTCCATTTCCTCTTACTGAGACTTTAGGGAAACACACAACATAACTCTGTAGCCTGGATCCCAAAGCTATTTTTAGGCTATTGAAGGCCTCAAGTACACTTGATGAACATTGTCCCTGAACCTACCCCAAAGTGGAGTCTCTACCCCAAAGTGTTTTTGAAGCTGCTCAGTTCCAACAATGTTTTGTCATGCAACATTGTAAGAAAAGAGTACGCAGAACAGAAATGATTATGCAGTTCTTCAGACATGGCCAATACAAACCAGATCTAAGAAAATGAGAATGTGATTCTGGAAGCACTTCTAAGATTTATAGACACAATAGTAACAAGCAGTTTACTTGTTCTTAATGAAACAAAGGCATCTATAATGTAATTTGGGTAAGTCTGCAGAGTTTACAATTACTTAAATAAGGAGGAGGAGGAGGATCACACTAGCATTTTCAGTATGAAAATACAGTGGTACCTCGGTTCACGAACTTAATTCGTTCCGCGACTCTGGTCACGAACCGAATTGGTCGTGAACCGAATCAAATTTTCCCATAAGGTTCAATGTAAATACGGTTAATCCGTTCTGACCCCTATGAATTTGGTCGCCAACCGATTTTTGATCGCGTCCCGAATCAAATTTCCCTATAAGGTTCAATGTAATTACGGTTAATCCGTTCTGAACCATATGTTTTTTTTTTAAAAACAGCAAAAATATGACACAAAGTACAGTACGAAGAGAAAGAACACTAACCTTGCTCGACGCGACTTCTGGTGTGGAGGACAGGAAGGCGGGTGGGGAGGCGGTTACTGCTTGGAGGGAGAGTCCCCCTCCCTACAGGAAGCTGCGACCACGTGTCACGGGAGGGAAAATGGCCGCGGATCCTGTTCGTAACCCGATGCGGAGTTCGCGAACGGAGGCAAAATTTTGCGACCGGAGCTGTTCGTGAACCGAATTGTTCATGAACAGAAGCGTTCGTGAACCGAGGTACCACTGTACTTTACAAACCCATTGAATGAAAGATAAGAGAATCTGTATTTAGAATTTAGTAATTTAGAAAAAATTCTAAATTACTATCTATTAGGGAATAGTTTTGAGGCATCTGCCTTTGGCAGATTATGAAATGTACAAACATGGAAGCAATTATGAGAGGGTTCATTTTTCAAGACCTAATTACGCTAGGACAGTTCCTGTCCTGTACAAAAATTAAGTTTCCCACTGAATTCTCCGCAGATAAAAGCAAATGTGGAAAAGATTCCACAACTATACATTTAAAAAAATTCAATTGCACCCCTCAGACACAAAAATAGATTCTAGGACAGTGTATTCAAATAAGAAAAATGCATCAAAAATAAAAATGGTGAGACATTGATTCATGAGCATGAAAGTAATAACACAACCCATTAAAAACTTTAATTCATACTATTACATTTCAAACAAAATATGTCTGGACTAATAAAATGTTTTAACCTAACACATAAATGAGTACAACACTAGTAACAAATGTATCTCCCTCAAAGGGACATTCCAAAGTCAGGACAGAAAAGGACCTCTTTTTAATCGATTTACATAGGTGTGTGTGCACAGAATGGAGAATGTACTGTCTAAGTCTTGTAGCTCTCTTCCAGGTTGGCCAGGTTTTGGACACAGCAATATCCACAACTGTTTGCCTGTTCCAGGATATGTCAACCTGGAATCCAGATGTGGATCTGGAAGTTCTAGATATACCAAACAGCAGGATTTTGAAATTATAGTTGTGTGGTGGGACCACTGGATGACAGCAAAGAGATACATTAAAATTCTGACTCTCTGCTGCACTCTAGTGAATCCTGGGAGAGGAGAGTTGGGTTCTTTACACAACCATTCCAGTATTCAGATAAAAATGTACTCCCCCGCCCTCCTTTGGGCATCTTATGCTGGAGAAAGAAAGAAAGAAAGAAAGAAAGAAAGAAAGAAAGAAAGAAAGAAAGAAAGAAAGAAAGAAAGAAAGAAAGAAAGAAAGAAAGAAAGAAAGAAAGGAGGGAGGGAGGGAGGGAGGGAGGGAGGGAGGGAGGGAGGGAGGGAGGGAGGGAGGGAGGGAGGGAGGGAGGGAGGGAGGGAGGGAATTCAGTAGCACATATAAAAACAGAAGAATCATGAGCAGCAATGATAAATAAACAAGTCTTCCTTTAACATATGCAGGGCTGAAGAAAAACTAGCAAACTGGTCAAACCAACAAAATGCACCTCATTTATATCATAGAATATCAGGTTGGAAGGGATCTTAGAGGTCATCTAGGCCCATACCCTGCCCAGTGCATGAATATATTACTAGCATCTCTGACAGATGGCCATCCAGCCTGTGTAAGCACCTGTTTACACAACAATACACAACACACATACGCACACACAAGTTTCATAGGCCAACCATAATGGAGTCTTTTTTGCATTTTTAACACTGAAGTGTCCAAGTCCATGAATAAAATGGCACAAGAAAATTGCAACAATTCATAGAATGCAGGAATGAACAGTAACAGACTCCAAAGCCAAAAGTTCCAACAGTTGTTCAACCAGAGTTACTCTCTCTGTTCTTCAAGTGAATTTCCAAATCAAAATGTTCAGAAGAGGCAACAACTATGCAAGAATGTCTAACAGGCCCTCAAAAAATGGAGGAGAAAGGATCATTACAAAAGAGACACCTCAGCCCAAGGGATGCATGAGAAAGAGACTCAGAGCAACTCCGCCTTAATTGTGCTAGTTATATGTTGAGCAAGAGGCTTTCAAGATAATGTTACACTACCCTTCTAGCAATAATCCCACAATCCAGAAATCCAAGTGGTTCTTGTTTCCTGAGTTGGCCAGCAACAATCCAATCACAGCAAGCCATCTGCACAGAAGCTTTGGAGAAAAAAGACTAAACTACATGATGATGGTTGGCTGAGTTCAGCTGTGCATGTACACTCTGTGCATGCTCTTTTGTCCAGTTGATTGTGGAGCCTTCAGAATGCCATTGACTCTCACTGCACACAGAGAACCCTCCTGAATTTCAACATCAACAAGAAGGAACTAAGAGCATGTATGGAGTGCACAAACACCACACACAACAGAGCAGCAGAATACACCAACCAAACCATTTCACATTTAAATTAGAATTAAAGTATAGTACTTCTTACTGAAATGTAAGAAGAGTAAATGGTAACAAACATGAATTAACAAATAAAATTAAGAAAGAAAAATAGATGTGGGTTTGTGAAACTAAAGAAAGGAAAAGATGGAACAGATCTAAGTGATGGTGATCATTTTAGAGTGTAGAATTGATGAATGGTGTGTGGAAGTGAAGGTATAGGTTTAGTAATGAGAGAGGGCTAACATGTATGTCAGAAAATGAGTTCATAGCACTTAAATTGTTACTGATTGTTTGGTTGTTATGAAATAGGAATCCATAGGCTAGTTCCAGTGAACAGTGATAATGAAAGAACTAAGAAAAGGTGTAGGGAAAAAATGTACAACATTCTTGAATGAATATGATCCAGGGAGAAAGTTATTCAGTCAGGTGATATGAATGATTGCATGGGAACAATACAGTTATAAAAAAAACTATTGGGACATACAGAGGTTCAAGAAAGAATGAGAAAGTTATTGTTTGATGAGTATCTGCTTTCTAAGAGGTCTGCTTGTTTCTAATACATAGTTCAAGCATAATACTAATAATCCATATACGGGGCAAAGACAGGAATCTGAATCTAAAAGTATGGTTGATTCAAGAGTAATGAGAGGTTCTGAATATAGTACATACCATTTTGATACTATTAAAAATGGATTATGAAAAAAATGGACATGAAAGAAACAAGACAGAAAGTAGAATGACTGCAGGAGGAAGAAGTATGAGTACAATATGAAAAAAAAACCAAAACCCTAAAACTAAAATTGTCTCCAAACTAGATGGATGGAAAGCAGATGTAAGGAAAGAGGTAAGCAACTTGGAATGGAGTAAAAAGAATTATGTTATAAAGTGCTACAGACATCCACGGATGGAAAAAAATGAAAAAGGATACTTGCTATGATGAAGTAAAATAAGTTATGGATGAGAAAAATGCATATAACAGAATAATTGCTGCAAAAACTGAGGATGAAAGAAAATTATATAACACGTATACAGAGAACAGAGCAGAGTGAATTAAAAATAAAAGTGATTAAATGATTTGGGATGTAACTGAAGTAAAGGAATGCTGGAAGGAGTGTTTTCAAGATCCGCATGAGAATAACAGTAATATTTCAAAGAGTAGAATTGAAATGTTAATGCACAAGGAAAAGGATATGAAGAGGAAGACAGACATGGTTTAAGAATGGTTAAGTATGGTAAAATATGGATTTGGAGCAGCTTGTTTAATGCATGTGTGAAGACTGCATCTGTGTCTGATAGTAGGAAGAATGGTGGTACTGTTCCCCTACACACAAGGAAAACAAGAGAAAATACATAAACTAGGGGGAGATTAGTTTGTTAAGTGTACCTGGGAAGGTCCTGGGCAGCATTCTGACCAAAAGAGTATGAGAGATCACAACAAGCAAAATTCGGAGAGTGCAGGCCAGATGTTTGCTCCTTGGCAGATATATGAATATGAAAAAGAAAACATATTGTATGTCTCCTGATTTAGAGAAAGGATATGACAAAATGAAGGGGCTTGAAATGTGGAATGTTTGCATGAAGTAGTTTTATATTTATATCACTATTCAACAAAGGCTTTCAAATAACAGTTCATTCCATTCCAGTTTGAGGGGTAGGGATGGAAAAAAGGATGTGGTCCTTTATGAAAAAGCCCGCACAGCTAAAGTCTCTTTGTAAGATTGAAACTTAATTTAAATTACAAATCTGTGTCTGACATGAGTAGATTCATTTTCCATTGTGTGGGTTTTAAAACGTTCCAAAAATACTCACACTGTATATCGGTTAGTAAACATGAAATTGGGAGAATTAGCAGTGACAGACTTGATCTGGAGCTTCCTGAGTGTGGAGCCAAAACATTTAATGAAATTTCTGGAATAATACAAAATTTAAAAATAAGAGTAATTTTCAGCTGTGATACTTCCATTAAATTAACAAAAATCACATATCACGTTAATATTGTAAATTGAGTTGGTCAATTTAAACAATACCAAAAAGCAGTCTGTTTAGCACTTTGGCATGTCCACTAACCAAAACCAATCATAAAGGAAAACTACCATTTTATACAGGTGAAACTCGAAAAATTAGAATATCGTGCAAATGTTCATTTATGTCAGTATGGCAACTCAAAAGGTGAAACCAATATATGAGATAGACGCATTACATGCAAAGCGAGATATGTCAAGCCTTACTTTGGTATAATTGTGATGATTATGGCGTACAGCTTATGGAAACCCCAAATTCACAATCTCAGAAAATTAGAATAGTGTGAAAAGGTTCAATATTCTAGGCTCAAAGTGTCCCCCTCTAATCAGCTAATGAATCCATAACACCTCCAAAGGGTTCCTGAGCCTTTAAATGGTCTCTCAGGCTGGTTCAGTAGGAATCACAAGCATGGGAAAGACTGCTGACCTAACAGTTGTGCAGAAAACCATCATTGACACCCTCCATAAGGAGGGAAAGCCCCAAAAGGTAATTGCAAAAGAAGCTGGATGTTCCCAAAGTGCTGTATCAAAGCACATCAATAGAAGGTTATGTGGAAGGGAAAAGTGTGGTAGAAAAAGGTGCAGAAGCAGCAGGGATGACCGCAGCCTGGAGAGGATTGTCAGGAAAAGGCCATTCAAAAGTGTTGGGGACTTTCACAAGGAGTGGACTGAGGCTGGAGTTAGTGCATCAAGAGCCACCACACACAGATGGATCCTGGACATGGGCTTCAAATGTCGTATTCCTCTTGTCAAGCCACTC
Source organism: Liasis olivaceus (assembly GCA_030867105.1). Classification (NCBI taxonomy): domain Eukaryota; kingdom Metazoa; phylum Chordata; class Lepidosauria; order Squamata; family Pythonidae; genus Liasis; species Liasis olivaceus. The sequence goes on from CM061349.1 coordinate 50,917,951, forward strand.
CTGAACAACAAACAACGTCAGAAGCGTCTTACCTGGGCTACAGAAAAAAGAACTGGTCTGTTGCCCAGTGGTCCAAAGTCCTCTTTTCTGATGAGAACAACTTTTGCATCTCATTTGGGAACTAAGGACCCAGAGTCTGGAGGAAGAATGGAGAGGCACACAATGCACGATGCTTGAAGTCCAGTGTGAAGTTTCCACAGTCTGTGTTGATATGGAGAGCCATGTCATCTGCTGGTGTTGGTCCACTGTGCTTCATTAAGTCCAGGGTCAATGCAGTCGTCTATCAGGAGATTTTGGAGCACTTCATGCTTCCTTCCGCAGACGAGCTTTATGGGGATGCTGACTTCACTTTCCAGCAGGACTTGGCACCTGCCAAGACTGCCAAAAGTACCAAAACCTGGTTCAATGACCATGGGATTACTGTGCTTGATTGGCCAGCAAAACTCGCCTGACCTGAACCCCATAGAGAATCTATGGGGCATTGCCAAGAGAAAGATGAGGGACATGAGACTGAACAATGCAGCGGAGCTGAAGGCCGCTATTGAAGCATCCTGGTCTTCCATAACACCTCAGCAGTGCCACAGGCTGATAGCATCCATGCCATGCCGCATTGCGGCAGTCATTGCTGCAAAAGGGGCCCAAACCAAGTACTGAGTACATATGCATGCTTATACTTTGCAGAGGTCCGATATTGTTCTATTTCCAATCCTTGTGTTATTTATGTCATGTAATATTCTAATTTTCTGAGATTGTGAATTTGGGGTTTTCATAAGCTGTACGCCATAATCATCACAATTATACCAAAGTAAGGCTTGACGTATCTCGCTTTGCATGTAATGCATCTATCTCATATATTGGTTTCACCTTTTGAGTTGCCGTACTGACATAAATGAACATTTGCACGATATTCTAATCTTTCGAGTTTCACCTGTATACCAAAGCCTCTTCTTTATAATCCATGTTTAGTTTCTTAGTTGCTACAAACTGAGTCATCCTTCCAGCCCCGTAGGTCACTCACACATGAAACAGATATATGGCATGCTTTTCCACCCACCTGCTCTTCTATCTCTAAGACAGAGCAGGACTCTGCTGCAGACTCAATTTCCAAGGGGTGAAGTGACCCCTTTTCCTTAGAAAATTTTCAGCGGCTGGGTTTACCTGTGAATCTATAAACTATGGCAAGAACAGAGAGATTGATTTTGTTTCTTTTTATCAACTATCCTGAACTACTTTTTCTTGCTTTTATGCTGAGTACAATGTCTCAATGAACTTAATTTGAGACCTTCCTTTTAACTGGCTCAGAGTTTCCCTCTTGTAGCTGGATGTTCTGATCTAAATTACATAGGTGAGGCAAAAATGAAGAGGCAGAATGGAACTTTTCTATAATGTGGGCCACTAAGTTTTGTTTCCTTCCCTCCAGACTATCCCTAGAGGATCAAATACACTCCAACACTTTTCCTGACCATGGACCAAGGAATGCTACCAGTCCTCCTAAATTTTGTGTGCTTTATAGAAGGTCAGAAACAAATATTTTAATTATTTTTCCCACCAATCTTTACAAGTATAGCATAAATGCTATTAATTATGAGAATATTTTGTTCAATGTAAAATCAAGTTACAAACCAAAAATCAAATAAATACTAAACTTAATTGAATATTCTGCAACTTAGGAACAGTACTATTACTGTTACTGTTAAGTACTTTTAAAACATAACACACAAGCAAATAAAGAAAACTACTAATGGAATTAGAGCAATGGAGATTATGACATATGTCTTCTAGGTATACCCTTAGATGCCCATCTTACAGCTGTAATGAAATCACATGATGAAAATAACTATTATTACATTAATTGGGAACATTTAAGGAGTACATTTCACCATCAGAACATCTTAAAGTAAACATCAGTTCCTACTGAAAATTAGTTTGGCAGGTGGCATTATCCACAAGCTAGAGAACTTTAAAACAATCCAGTTCATCAGTGATATCTAGGAAAAATTAAATATGTGCACACCCAGAATGCTACACATCTAGTCAGAATAATTTTAAAAATGAACTTGAATGGGCAAAACTCACTGAACTTGAAGGAAATTGAAATTATTGAATGCATATATATTCTGAAGAACTCCAACTGAGTTCAGGGGATTTCCCATTTAGTTTATTAAATGTGTGTTCTAATGTTTCATAATCTCAAAGGCAGCTATCAGAACATATAAGTAGTGGCCAAATCAGCAATATTGCCAAATCCCTCCCCACTTAAAATGGCAAAAAGCAGCAATGGGAACCAAATCAAATAACCACCTAATAAAAGTGAGCTAAACATTTACTGTGGTTTAAAACGTACTAAACCATATGAATATATCTAACATAACAATAATCTAAAGAGCCTTTGGTCTTTTCAAAAATCCAGACAAAACATCTGACATCTCTCTTTCCATGAAAGGCTCCAATCTATGTTGGATGATCCTAAGCATTATTAAGGATATTGTAAATCTCTGTTAAGTCTCTGTTCTTTGATACTGTATGTAGATCAACCTCTTCCAGTCTACTGGCCACTGTGTCATTCTCCAGATTTGCTGGCATAGTTTGGTTAAAATTTTTACAGATTCTTCTGTTTGCCATTTTTCTGTAGTAGTTCCAACAATTCCTGTAGCCTTTTGACATGGTAATGACCAGAATGCTGATCCAACAATCTTCTAGTACTAGAGATTCTTGTAAATAGAGAATATCTCTTCTAAGGTATCTTAGATGTTGACATCTTTATCATACAGAATGTCAGTATACTCCTTCCATCATTTGATCTTTGAATCAGTTACTATCTGTCCATTAGTATCCAATTTGAATGTTCTACTGGAACTGCCTTCTAGGGTTTGGGATCTTTTGGAAGACTTTCCTTGTTTTTCCATGTCTATTAAATTTGTATGCCACCCAGATTGGGGGAGATGGGCGACATGCAAATTAAATAAATAAATATTTCTATCTTTGATGTTAAATATAATATAATATAATATAATATAATATAATATAATATAATTTCTTGTTTCCTCTAACAACTCTATGAAATTCCTTATGTTCTCCTACTTAATTTGTTTCCTAGGCATACAGTACAACTACATTTTCCTCATCTTGCTTCCATGTTATGCTGCTTTCAGAATTAACTTCCTCCTCTTCTACTTCATCCTTCCTGATTATGAAATGGTGTTCCTTGTTTTTCATGTCCTGAGTGGTAAATTGTATGATCTTCTGACTGAAAATGTCCAGTTCATCTCAATTTGTTGATGCCTAACATGTCAATGTGTAATTGATACATTTCATCTTTCACTGTGCTGAGCTTCCCATGTTGATGCTTCTTACATTCCATGTTCCCATCTTTACAGATTTTCTTTTCTTGCATAGTATCATCAGAATGAGACATCCCAAAATCTTTTATCTAGCCACTTCACACACACCATTAGTACAATGAAAAATCCTCAGGTCTTCCTCAGTAACATGTTGAGTGCCATCTGACCTATCATCCAGCACTAGATCATCAATCTGTTTTTATTATCTATCCACGTGGGGTTTTTTTTTTTAGTAAAATACAGGAGTGAATTATCATTGCCTTCTCCCATGCAATACGAAATGATACCTTTGCCGTTGTCACTATCCACCTCCAGCACCTTTCTATATAGCTGCTGGTCAATATAGGTGCCTGCTTGCTTTTGCTGGGTAGCTGGAATAACCTTCATGCCTTGAGTGACCCTTTGGGCACATATACTCTTGACATACATTCCTGGTGCTCTTTGCTCATCTTTTCCAGGAACACCCCAACCTCTGCCACAATAAGGCAGCTTAGCAGGACTTGAGCAGGATGACCTTTTAAGACTAAAAAAAAAAAAAATTATCATAAAGTATAAGCTGAAGCTCACAAAAGCTTATGCCTTATAATAAAATTTGTTAGTCTTAAAAGGTGGTACCAAACTCTTCCTTATTTTGGCAACTCTAAATGGTGCAGCTGGCTGGCATTCTACAGATGCAATGGAGTAGAATAGTAATTCTGCTTCCCCATCCTTATCCCATAGACTAGGCTCAAACTTCAGTTTGTATACATGTTTGGTCATATTTGTTTCTTTCTCTCCAGGAGTCTTTTTACCTACTACATTTCCCAGAGCTCCTCAGTAAACCAAGAGATCTCTTGGGACCCACTAATGGGGAGAGGCTGCTCAGGAGCAACGCTACCAAGCACTTGGGCTGTCTCTATTGTCCAGAGACAGCCCAAGAGACAGAGACCAAATGCCAAACCAAACTGTCCTTCCAACTGCTGGGAGATTTTAGTCTTATCTCAGTCTTCAGAGAAGGACGTCTTGTCACAACACAGAAAAGGAAAAAAAAGTCTATTATCCAAGTAGACTTTCTGTCTACTTTTTGTCTACTCTGTTTACAAACATGCTTTTAAGTACACCTGTATACAAAGGGCAAAAACACACAACTCCAAAATTCTATCTTTCAGGTTGAATTTTATACATACGTGTCATGCTTTAAGTAGGGGAATGGGAAGAACAAGATTCAGCAGTCCATTTGATGCTTGGATAATGAATTAATAAATACAATGCAAAGAGACCATGAGTTCTAGTTCTGCCTTGGGCACGAAGCCAGCTGAATGACCCTGGGCCTGTCCTAGGAAGCAAGTAATGGCAAACCACTTCTGAAATTTTGCCAAGAACACTGCAGGGACATGTCCAGGCAGTCACCACGAGTCAAGACTGACTCAAAGGCATCAAATAAATAAATAAGTAACCTTGCAAAAGACAGGAAATTAGTACAATAACAATCAATCTTTTGTGCCTGTACCCAAGTTTTAATCCATTAGGTTTCATGGGGATCACTCTCCCGAAAATTAGTACAGTATAGGATAGTAGCCTAATACTAGATTTTCCTTACATAAATCCTTATGAGCAAAGGTCAGCTTTTCTTAATACAATACATTACTAGAATCAGATTAAATTTCTAGTAGTCAGACTTGCTCTGGACTACATAAAGATTAAGCAATATCTCAGGAAGCAACAAATAATCTACAGATCATTATTTGTTGATATTCCCATTTTCTTCATTTTTAAAATCAATTTATAATGTTGGCTGTTACTAACCAATAGTAATGGGAACATGACCAAGCAATGGTGCTTTGTGTAGGAGAAAAATGAAATTTCCTTGACTCATTTTAAACCTGTGTGATGAATTTCATCAGATACTCTCCAGTTTAAGTACTATGCAAAATGAGGGACAATATATTTCCCATTTGCATTTTCTAAAGTACTCATGGTTTTATATACACCTCCAAAACTGCTGAATCTGTGTTACAACCTGTTTTGTATCATTTGCCTGTGCTTTGAACAGATGGGGGCGGGGAGAGGGGAAAGTACTTACAATGCTACGGCCTTAAATTTTACTTTTTAGCCTGCTAAAAACAGTCTTCTTTCAAAAAATGAAGTATAAAAGTATGAAATACAGACACAAAAAGGAAGAATAGATTACAGTATGAGAGATTCAGAAACCTTTGTACTAGTACTGCTAATGTTGTTCAGTCATTTGCTTAAACTGTAATCATATACATTATTACATCGAAATAAACCCTAATTAAACTCAATGGAACTCTTTTAAGTGGATGTTCACAGCAATTATGCTGATAAAACACATCTGGGCATTTTTTGTTCACTCTCTTCAGTGACCTTGGAGACATAACTGTACAAACTGTGTGTATAAAAAGATCAAATACTTTTCAGCCACTATAATCTGACCTATTTTATAAACATTAACCAATCCTCCCTTATCCACTGCATTTTTAAAAATGAAGGTTTCATTAAAAGACTGTTAGGGCCAAATTCACTTATCATGAATAAGACATAGGGAAATATAACCATTCACATTCAATTAAGTAAAATAACAGCTACTTTTACACTGCTACCCCAATTCAGGTGAGATAGTACCCATATACGTTTTTCTTCGGATACTGAAAATACCCTAAGTTGACAGAAAAAATGTATATATACAACAGAGAGAGCTGTAACAATCTCCTGGAATCAACATTTTAAAGCCGGCACAATGCGGTGATTAAGGGCTTGGGCTAGGAGTAGGTTCCAGTCCATCCTCAGCCATGGATGTTCACTAAGTGGCTTACAGCTAGTCTCTCTCTCTCAGACCAACCTACATTATAGGGTTATTGTGGTGAGGAAAATACGTAACCTTTAGCTCCTGAATGAAAAATGGAATATAAATCTAATGAATAAATTCCAAACCCAGATACTACTCAATCCTTGTATAACTGTATTTCTGTACTGTAAATCTTACTTTAGGCAATTTTACTATATTTCAATTTAAAATAAAAATATGTATTAAATATATTCTAATACAAAACTAGTTGTATTTGACCCCATAGCAGGATAGTAAATTGCATCTTGTAAGAGTAATAGCATTAGTTCATTCCACAGATAACAACTAAAAATAGCAAGCTATATTCACTAGGGATTTTGCACTATTGGGAAACATTCACAATTACATACAACAGAACACCCCACAACATCTTGTACAGTTCTCTGCATCTTCTCCTATACTGTTCTGAAGGACCTCCAATCACCAGGAATTAAGAGGGATTTGATGTGTAGGAGGTAGAAATGCCAACACAGGCAAGGAGAGGGGCTTTCCACTAACACAAAACCACAATTGGATTTTGAATACAAAAGAAATGCAACCTGTCTGAATTTCGGTAAAGTATCTGAAGTACATGATGAAGTGGGAATCACCACACAGAATGGAAAAAGATGAGGAATAGTGTAATTACCTACAAAATATCCAGTGGAAGATTTAACTGGTTAGGAAGTCTCGCAGCAATCAACTGTGTGACATTTTATGATTGGTAATCAAAGGGAAAGAAGTAGGAGGATGTTGATGAAATGTGTGGATATTATGAAGAGATCATTGCTTATATAGAAAAGGGCGTAGATATGCAGAATGAACTCAGTAACCTGATAAACTGTAAATTAAAAAGGAAATTCCACTTCAAAGCAAACCCGTCTAAAAATCAATTCACTTGGGTACTACCATAGTTACTCAAAAAGTTGATTCTGCATATAAGATGACCTCTGACCCCAAATGAAGATTAGATTAGAAAGAAAAGGTTTTGCTCCATATTTTCAGTAAATCCAATGATCCTTCTATTTTAGAGGTAATTTATTGGGGAAACAATTACTCTTCGTTTCAGGTAAATACAGTAATTCCATACTTTTTCATATCTGATTAAGATCTACTATGTGGGCTTGGTTTTATCATTAGCCACCCTTGGCCTTCATGCGCTCATGTGTGGCCTGCACCAGTCTTCCCAAGCCCTCCCCCAGCCTCCCCCAACCCCTGTACCACCCCTGCACGCCTTACCTGGGACTCCAGCTGCTTCTTGGTTAATGACTCGTGCATTTTGGGGTTAAAACAGAAATCAGGACTGCCGTCGCTAAGCAATGCAGTCATGCAGCCTCATACTTTACAACTGCATTGCTTAGCGATGGCAGTCCCAATCCCAATTGCTGCCATAACCCAAGGACTACCTGTAATGACTTTTGGTGACTACATGGAGACTTCTATATAGTTTTCTTAGCATCAATGCAGAAGTGCTCTATTCTTTTTCCAGGTCCCCCCCCCCCCCGCATTTCCTAATTTTTTTCACAGCCCTGGAATTTCCTAGTCAGGTCCAACTAATCTTAGTTTTTCTAAAATCAACTAAGGATGGCTAGGTGCTGCCACCTACTGAACATGTTAAGGCTAGGCAACTACAGGTGAAACTCGAAAAATTAGAATATCGTGCAAATGTTCATTTATGTCAGTATGGCAACTCAAAAGGTGAAACCAATATATGAGATAGATGCATTACATGCAAAGCGAGATATGTCAAGCCTTACTTTGGTATAATTGTGATGATTATGGCGTACAGCTTATGAAAACCCCAAATTCACAATCTCAGAAAATTAGAATATTACATGACATCAATAACACAAGGATTGGAAATAGAACAATATCGGACCTCTGCAAAGTATAAGCATGCATATGTACTCAGTACTTGGTTTGGGCCCTTTTGCAGCAATGACTGCCGCAATGCGGCGTGGCATGGATGCTATCAGCCTGTGGCACTGCTGAGGTGTTATGGAAGACCAGGATGCTTCAATAGCGGCCTTCAGCTCCGCTGCATTGTTCGGTCTCATGTCCCTCATCTTTCTCTTGGCAATGCCCCATAGATTCTCTATGGGGTTCAGGGCAGGCGAGTTTGCTGGCCAATCAAGCACAGTAATCCCATGGTCATTGAACCAGGTTTTGGTACTTTTGGCGGTGTGGGCAGGTGCCAAGTCCTGCTGGAAAATGAAGTCAGCATCCCCATAAAGCTCATCTGCGGAAGGAAGCGTTAAGTGCTCCAAAATCTCCTGGTAGACGGCTGCGTTGACCCTGGACTTAATGAAGCGCAGTGGACCAACACCAGCAGATGACATGGCTCCCCAAATCAACACAGACTGTGGAAACTTCACACTGGACTTCAAGCATCGTGCATTGTGTGCCTCTCCATTCTTCCTCCAGACTCTGG